>CM033683.1:70256994-71456994 GCA_019514585.1 Dendrobium officinale
TTAAAACATCTAGAATTATATCATTGTGGAACTCAGGCTATATAGATTGGTTGAGGAGACTAAAAAAATATTGATGGTATGTAGTGTCCGCTTGAGAGGAAGTATCCCTAGAATTTTTTATTAGGATGGAAGGCGAGCAATGGTGGCTAGGCTAGTAAAAGAAGAATTTTAGTGAGCTGAATCACACATTCAGGATCTATATTGAAAGAATTACAATTGTCCTTCGTTTTAACCTTAACCTAGAGCTTACTGAATAAATACCGAAAAAAAATGATAACAATTTTATTTTTCTTACGGGGAGCCTTCATAACCTAGTATTTATTATTGTTTCCTAAAGCATTTATAAAACAACAGAATAAGCACAATAAACCCACAAAAGTAACTAAAATCATCACAAACTAAAACGAATATAGAGAAAAATAGAATAATATCCTATAAATCATATAAAAAAAAATATATGTCATTAATGTCTATAGCTGAATTATCTTTATCAATTTATCCTTCATAAGTTCAATGTATCTTAAGATAATCTTTTCTTCTACACTTATGTCCTCTCAATCAATTATCCCTTATAACTCCCAAATTAATATACTCCTTATAACTCTCAATTGAATCATGTTAATCATTCATCCCAACTCCTTATTCCTCCAAATCTGTCTCCAATGTACTCCTTGTAACTCTCAATCAATGAATCATGTGGATCATAGGGTCAAATAAAGTTATTATATCATGTATCTAATATCATTCAATACTTTATTTAAAATATAATAAAATTATATCAAATCATTTTTAGAATGATCAAATCTAGAATATATCCAAACATGCACGGTGAAGCTTACGAAATCAGGAGATTATGCATTTTTGACAAATTTAGGAGAGATAAAATTTGTAGAAATTAAAAATCATTAAAAATAAAAGTAACATATTAGTCACTTACAATGAATATAATATAATAAAAAATTATGAAAGATGAATAATTATCTCCTCTTCTTTTCTCCTCTTTAATTTCCATCCTAACAAAGAAACAAGTAATCAAGTGAAGGAGTTGATGGATATATAATAGCAAGAATATAATATAAATAAATATATGGATAATCAAATAAATCATTATATATAGAATGCCGCAATGCATACTAGAATCAGCGTCAAAGCGCTTTATTTTCAGAATTTTCATGTTTTTCAAATAAATTTATTTCACATATTGTTAGTTATTACACTAAACTCCCTAATTAGTTAAGAAGAGTTTATTAATGTATTTCAATCTAGATGCTTTATGCATGCCAAAAGATATAGAAGACATTTTTAAGACATTTCAGGGAGCATGATTAATTATGCAATATGAGGCCTAAGTTATTTAATTATCTAGGTATGATACTTATTTCGTTAGCACTCCTAAGGAGAAGTGCTACAGTTTCTAAGAGGGATTCAAGACACTTTGAGGAAACCACTAGTCCTACTTTATAATTCTAATTTCTATGAGCTTATAAAGAGAGCAAGTTTTGATAGAGAATGATCTAATATATATTTTAACTATAGTAACTGCTAATAAGAAGTGGTTTTGGTTGTGATACTTCTAGTAGTAGCTTCTCTAGGAAGAAGAGTAGGTTTGGACTCCCCAAGTTTAGAAGGGGTGGATGAGTCTATATCTTTGACAATCTGGTAGTAACAGTGTGCTAACTCTAGTTCTAATAAGTTGGGGCCATGTGTATTGTAGTTATGTTAGGCCACACTTTTAATGTCACTCAAAAAGGATGATCAAATAATTTATTCAAGGTGTTTATATTGGACATAAGGTAGCATAGTGTTCATAGATAGAACAAGACTGACATTTTGAGCCTAGATATGATAGTTATATCAAATCAGTAAGGAAGTTCAAGGACAATTTCACTTTGTATGTTTGCTAAAGAATCATCTATAGTAGATGTAATGGCTCTAGCTCTATAAAACACACTTTATATCATGGAGTATCATAACTCAACTTGATATGACCCGATATCACACATGTCATTCCATATCATATTTGATTGTTATAAAAGATTGACCCTAAAAATTTGATCGGAGAACCACTAAAATAAATCTTCCAAAGAATACATTAGATATATCCAATATTGAATGTAATATAAAACAAAAGACTACTAAATCTTTAAAATAAATTTTTTTATCATACAAAAATATATACAATCTGAAGTATCTACAATAGTGCTTGATAATAATAAAAATTAATAAAATAAAAGCCAAGCCTATAAAAATTAACAAAAAAGGGCATACTTATATCACAGATTGTAGCCTACTATTCAAACTACTTAGCTCACTCATTATTATTCCTCAGCCGACACAACCAATTTTCACCTCGGTTGCCCATTGGCGCAATAATAATAGAATCCCACCTCGATCGTCGAATGACGCTGGTATAATAGAATCTCACCTCGGTCTCCCACTGGCCCAGGCATAACATCACATAATATCACATCTTCATTCATTTCTTTCACCATTATACATATTTTTTGATATATTTTTTTTAATTAAAGTGTAATTAAACTAAATTAAAAAACTACTAAAATGATCTTAACGGTAGCAATAGAAAAAATATTACTAAACAAAAAATACATAATTTTCAAACATAACTAAATTATTGTAGATTGTTGCATAACATTATTATAAGACATTAATCGTGCATTGAAATGGATTGAATAATGTTATAATCATTCTAGAAAAGTGGATAGAAAGTTCTTCCAGACACTTGGGATTAATTCTAGAATACATGCATTCATTTTCATGCATAAAATCACTCTCAAAGACATTCAAACAACTAGTCTGAACTGAACTCTGATCATGGAGGTCTCATAACTCTCCTCATCCACAGAAAAAATATTATTCTTAACATTTTAAAATAAAAATAAGTTAGAATAAACCTAGGTATAATTGTCTCATCACAAATTATTTCTCCCCAGGTAGCCTATTCTTCCATCGTATCTTGACCATCATAATAGGTTGCTCTTAAAATTTCCTTACATCATGTGCTAGAATCCTTATTTCGCTCTTTCCTATAATAACTTGGGGTAGACTCGATGAAATCTCAACATCATTAATCAGATAATCTTCTGCTAGAATCAAATACCCACTGCCTCAAGGAAGATACATAAAATGTACTGTGTACAGCTAACATATGATTAGGAAATAATAACCTATAAGTATAACTACCAATCCGCTCGATCACATCAAAAAGGCCCAATATACCTTAGACTTCAGATTGCTAATGCTCCCAAAATTTTTTGACACATTCATAGGGCTGATTTTGATATAAACAAAATCGCCAAACCAAGCTAAAATTCCACCATCATATATTTTTTATCATAATACTTTTTATGTTTATCTTATGCAGATATCAACCTTTCTCTAATTATACTAATGTTCGTTGTAGTGGCATCAACAACCTATCACCTGTATATCCCTTACCTCTGTCAAAGTTAAATGGGTTTTGCACTTCCTAGTATACACGGCTTCATAAGGAGCCATGCCTATGTTGGACTAATAATTGTTCTTATACGCAAATTCCATACGCGAAATATGATCCTTCCGACTACCACCAAAATCAAGAATATAGAGTCTTAAAAGATACTCTAATACCTGAATAGTCCTTTCAGACTATTTGTTTGTCTGCGAATGAAAAGTCATACTAAAGTTCGATTTCATATCAAGTCTTTATTGAATACCTCTCCACAACCTGAAAATAAACTGCGCGTCATGATTGGATACAACAACAAATAAAAGTCTTGTAACTGATTACGTGAAATTAATGTCTTCAAATCTTTAACGCAAATACCACAACAACTAACTCCAGATTATGTGTCGAGTAGTTCATCTCATATGATTTCTACTGCTGAGATACATAAGCAATAACTCTACCATGCTGCATCAGCATGCACAAGGGCGGAACCACCTTGTGGTTAGAGGGGGGAAATTTCCCCCCTCAAAAAATAAAATAAAAAATAATTATATAATTTTTTAGGTAATTTATCCATCTTCATTCATTTTTTAGTCTTTATTATAATGGTTTTTTAGGCAACGCAACGCCCAATTTCCACCCCCCCCCCCCCCCCCCCCCCCCCCATTAAAAAATAAAAAAAACTTAATTCTTTAGGTAATTGCCCTTATTAAAATAGTAAAGGGAATTTATCATTGTATTCAAAAAAATATCCTTCAAACCAAAAATTTGTTCTGGGGACGTTGCCCCCGGAAACCTCTGCTTGACCCCGCGACCTGACCGGGCGTGTTGCCCCCTTAGGCCCAGGACATATATGCCTCATTTTTATTATTATTATTATTATTTTTTATGACATATATGCCTTATAAATATGCCCCCCCCCCCCCCCCCCCCCCCCCCCTGAAAATTAGGGTTGGTTCCACCCCAGAGCATGCATCTCAATTCTCTTAGTGAAGCAACACTAAAAACATGAAAACCATCCATACATGAAGGAGTAGTCAAATCGAAAAAAGAAGAAACGATCATTTAGTAGCTTAAAACTCTCTTCTCATATTCCATAAAAAATAATAGTCCATAAAAAAAATAAATAGCATTAACTATAATAAAATAAACATAATTCAAATTAGATTATCCGAAATTTTAATTTTGATTTTGGCTATTTATTTGTTATTTAATTTTTCATAAATTAAAATATGATAATATTATGTATTATATATAATGATATATGTATTTATTTGTATTTATAAGTGTTATAAGATTACATGCTTTATATTTTAATGGATAAAAATATAAAGTTTTTTTCTTAAAAATTGATAAAAATAGATTAAATAACTTTTTAATGGACATAGAATATTTGGTTTCTTAAGAAACCGGTTCAAGAAAATCTGGTTTCTTACGAACCGTAATTTGATGTTCCGCTTTCTTCTCAAATTTAAAAATAACATAAAAATAAAATTAAACCGTGGTAATTTATAGAAAACGAAGAAGTAAGTTCCATATTTGCTTATTTTTAATTTTTTTCGTAAACATGTTCCTTAAGCTAATTTAGGCTTAAAGCATGCCTTTTTTTTTTAATAAATTAGCCTTTATTTTTAAAATTAATCATATAAGCGGTTGATAATAATATTATTTTATTTTTTGAACTTTTTTCTAAAGCTAAATAATTAATAAAAAACGGCACCAAATATGACTTTAATTACGCGATTTAGATCAAATAAAATAAATATAAAGGACATAAAAACACATTTTGTGTACGCCACAGAAAATATATAATATTTCTATACGGTCGGCCTCTAATTCTGAGAAGCTGCAGCCGCCGAATAAAGCTTCACTTCTCGTAGAAGTATCTGTGAAAAAAAATTCAAAGCACTCGTAAAAATAATTCGAGTTTGTTCCAAGTTGTGCTTCCTTGACCGGAGAGTTCCACGCATGAATTGACGTGATAAGCATCCGAACCTTCACGGCCAGCTTTCCCAAAATACACAGAAGATATCCGGATGCTTCCTTCGTTAATCACGCATGTAACACTGCCATGATCTGAATCTCCTTCAGAAATACACAGCTCAACCACCCTCTTCAACACGCTCTTCATCAAATACCCTATATATATATTATAATTATATATATATATATATATATATATATATATATATATATATGTATCATTACTTACATTGTAAGCCAGCCAAAGCCATAAACGCTAGCTCTTCTGGTTTCATAACTAAACATAAAAAACTAGAAGAAAATGAGAAATAATGCGTTGGAGAATACGAAGAGGTGTTCCGAAGCTTTGATGAAGACGGCGACGGGAAGATATCACCGGCAGAGTTGCGTTCCTGCATGAGGATAATAGGCGATGAGATGGCTTTGGAGGAAGCTGAAGCTTTGGTTAAGTCTTTGGATTCGGACGGTGATGGACTGCTGGAAATGGAGGAGTTCTTCAAGTTGGTTGAAGTTGAAGGAGGCGAGGAAGAGGAGAAGGAGCTGAGGGAGGCCTTTGCGATGTATGAGATGGACGGGGAAGGATGCATCACTCCTAAGAGTCTGAAGCGAATGCTGAGCAGGCTGGGCGCGTCAAGAGATCTATACACTTGTGAGTTTATGATTCAGAGGTTCGACATTAATGGTGATGGGGTGCTTTGTTTCGAAGAGTTCAAGACCATGATGGCGATTTGAAGATTCCAACTTAAAATTAATTTTTTTTTATTGTATGATTATGCGTTTACATGGTGATGTATGTGTACTTCAAAGTCATATGAAATTAAATCTATTTATTAGCTCTTTCATTAGATGGACAGAGATGACTCTTGCCATTGCGATTAATATCTGATAAAAATAGTTCATGTAGAACGTTAAAATAAGGAAAGGAAATTGGAATCCATGATATGAAAAGATTAAATGAGTAAATATTGGAGAGAAAAGATCAAAGTTATAGGATAAGTTATAATAGAAATACATTTTCATCTTCTAATTCTTGTATATTTTAATTTTTTCATCATAGCTCAAATTATATTAAAATATTCTGAAACAATTTTTTGTCATTTACTTAGTATTGGATACCACTACAACTTCTGTGGCTCATTTTTGGGATGCTCTAGATAGGAGATGTTGGAACTATATAACAACGTTTGTTGTAAAGCTATGAGGCAAGGTGGAAGGTGAGAAACCTGTGTGGATGGAATTTTCTCAGAAACTATTAGGTGCTTCGCAATTTGTCATGTTGCCATAGACTCCAATGCTATAAATATTGTATATATCAGAGAAGATTGTTAAGCAATTGATTTGATATTCTAATAATAAAACTTTCAAGTGAGTGCTAAAACATTCATCTAATGGAGAAGCTTTAAAACATTTTTGACCGTACATATTCAGATGATGGTGGTGGGATCGAGGGACCATAGTTGTTGGGCGACGGTGGTCATAGGGACCGTATTTGGCAAGTGAAGATGGTCGGATGAAGGAACGGTGATGGGTGATTAACAAATTAGGTATGACGGCTATGGTCAGCCATAGGTCCATATTTGACAATCTAGTGATGAGGGTTCATCAATGGTGGCACCGGGCCAGGTGGAACTCTGGGATGCTTCAAACCTTTTAGCCACTTTTTATCTCTAGACCAAAGTTGAAGCCTCCTTGAGTCCTAGCCCCAAAAGGTCAAAGACTCTCATTTTTGAGGAAGGGATATATATTTATAGATTTTGAGAATGGCATGTCCTATAAATATGTAGAATATCTGAGAAAATTCATAATATTCCATGGACGCCACATACTGATTCTCTGAATCATGGAGCATTTGTCAAGCATTTAAGTACCTTAATGATATTAAGAATTAAGCGAACTTGGGCTTGTTGGATTTATCTTGTCGAGCCGCTCGATACGATTTTAATCATGTGATCATATGTAAAGATCATTTGGTTATCCAATTTATGCTTTAAATCTTCCAAATATGCTTTGACCCCTAGATTTGAACGCATTGGGTTCGGATTGAACCAATTTTGGTATCATTAGGTTCGGCTAATTAAGACATTCAATTTGATTATAAGTTTACTGAAATTGAAGTTCGGATGATCCCGAGTTAAATTGTGAAGGTTCCAACCTATATATGCTATGAGATTCATGTCTGATAAAGGTGATTTTTGATGACATATTTATTTTTATGATGATGCTTATATTTTAATTTTTTTGTTTGTATTTGATCGTTTGAGATTTCTCCTAACTATATAAGATATGAATTTTGTTAATCATGTTAAGTCCAAATTTTATCCAATAAAATCTTCCAACATATAGTTGAATTACCCCCTTTGAATAAAAGTCTTTAACAAAAACAGATTGTGGGCCACTAAATATTTTGGAAACTCTGTAATAATATAAAAATTTTAAAAAGAAAATTTATTGACTTTGTTGAGTCTTATAACATCTTTTGTTAATTTTGAAAGATTTTGTTATATTGTATGAGACCTTATTACAAACAATATATATATATATATATATACTAAGAGAAGCTATAAATGAACTGAAGCTGAGTGTTACACATCCCGCATCTTCACCTAGCTTCACAGCTTTACAGTAAGAAGATTTAATGAACTTTCAAAAATCACAATATTAATTGGTGCAAAAAAATTTTAAAAAAAATTGCATAAGAAGATCGTAATAAAATTTGTAGCAGACTGAAAAAAAAAAAATAAAATATATAAATTTAGAAGTTGAAATTTAAAGATGGAAGACGCTATAATTATTTTTTTTAAGAAAAAATTGTATTTTTATTCTACTTACATATCTCATAATACTGACTACTGAGCCTTGGAGCACCGGAAAAAGACAGAAAAAAATAAAATAAAATAATATGCTGATAAATCAATGCGTTTAAGTTGGAATCTTCAAATGGCCATCATGTTCTTGAACTCTTCAAAACAAAGCACCCCGTCGCCATTAATGTCGAACCTCTGAATCATAACCTCACAAGTACTGAGATCTCTTGAAGTGCCCAGCTTGCTCAGCATGCGCTTCAGGCTCTTAGGAGTGATGCATCCTTGGCCATCCATCTCATACATAGCGAAGGCCTCCCTCAGCTCCTTCTCCTCTTCCACACCTCCTTCAAATTCAACCATCCTGAAGAACTCCTCCATTGCCAGCAGCCCGTCACCGTCCGAATCGAAAGACTGAACCAAAGCTTCTGCTTCGTGTAAATCCATCTCATCGCCGATTATTCGCATGCAGGAGCGTAACTCTGCCGGTGATATCTTCCCGTCGCCGTCTTCATCAAAGCTTCTGAACACCTCTTCGTATTCTCCAGTAGAATTAATTCTCATTTTCTGCTAGTTTTAATTGTTTTTGGTTATGAAACTAGAAGAGGTGTTGGGAGAATTTTCTTTAACGTCCTTCATGGCTTTGGTGTATATATAGATGTGATATAGATTTAGGATTCGAAAGTGTGTTAGGTATGGATGGCGTGTTTGTATTTGCGAAGGAAGGGCAGATGAAATTGTATTTTGGTTGTGAAGGACGTTATCTGCATAGAGGAAGCATCCAAATATCTTCCATTAATTTGTTTTCTAGAAAGTTGACCGTTAAGGACTGGGTGTTTACAGATGAATCGTTCATTGACGCTTAGTCAATGGAAGAAAGACTCGGAAGAAATCCAAATTACTCGTTAAATTGGGCTGGATTTCTTATGACAGGTATTTCGAAGCCAATGTGACTGCAAGTTCGCCGAATGAGGGGATCTTATTATAGGATTTTTTTTGGAGACGTCATTTCATTAGTTTCTTTTTGGGGTCGTTTAGTACGATGAAAAGGAAATTCAGGTAGAAATTATTATAGTGTAAAATAAAAGTAGTTTTTTTTTTTTTTAAAAAAATACTTTTGAGTTATTTAGTTGATTATGCTATTGATACATCATCAAAATTTGTCTTGATCAGGCCTGAATAATGAGACATTTAAATTAAAAAACTTTCAAAACTAAATTTGGGATCATCTGAACTCTATTTATAACAAACTTGTAGTTAAACTAACAGTTTCGATTAGATGAACCCAACAACATCAAAATCAGTCAAATCCGAGCTCAAATAACCCTTTAAAAAAAAAAATGGCCTGAAGAATATATGAATGAACTCTTTAGATCATTAATTGGATGACCAAATAATATCCAAATGTGAAATGCTTATAGTCGAATCGAGCGGCTCGACGAGTCTAATCTAACGAGCCAAAGATTACTTAATTCCGATATCATTAAAGTACATAAATACTTGACGAACGCTCCATGGTCGAGGGAATCAATATTGCCTGTCCGATAGAGCACTCTGAATTTGCTTAAGATCTTTTTAGCTTGCATATGTGATATGTGTATGAATTTATATTTAATTTGCTCAAAACTTATTCAAACAAAACAAATAAAAATTCATTTGAGACCATTTTCTTCTTACTTTTTACCACAATTTTTTAGTATAGCTTTTTTTTTTTTAATTAGTAAAAAATTAATGATAAATAACTATCCCAAAAGCAAAGTTTTGCTACGCGTTGACCGACTTTAATCTTAAACTTCCAGGCGTTTTTCAAGGAGTACAGTTGGAAGACTCTAAGCCTGTTTTTGTCTTGATAGTTCACTTATCCTATTTGGCTTAGGCTATTCTAATTTACGCGCTCATGCGAGTAGTCCAGCAGGGCTCCTCCTGCACGCGATCAATAGGATCTGCGGCGTTCTGTGCGCGCATGGAAAGGTGGATTCCAGGAAGGATTTTTGAGTCCGCTGATTTCCCGCGGCGGTGAATCTGTGATTTTGGTTCGGAAGATGCACGCTAGAGATCCGATGATTGGGAAATTTCGAAATTGACCGATAGAGCCGACAATTATAATTAAGGTTTATTTTAAATATAATTGAGATATGATTATGCATTAATTTATCTGTTAAAGTTGAGTTATTAGAAGTATCTAAAGAACCATTCGAGCTATGTGATATGTAATTCTTGATTTAGATAAAATCTATTTGGATAACTTTATTTCCTTCTTTATTTTCAAATTGAAACCATAGCTTAAAAAAAAAAAAAATTGAAACCATAGCTTCTGTTTTACTATTTTTTATTCTTTTAAAGAAATTTCTGTACTAAAATTTTTTTTCTTACGAATACTTTCAAAAAATGATACTTATTTAAATTATAAAAGCCTGCAATGACCTTTATTCAACAACTTTGTAACTACTTTTATAAAAAGCGACAATCATCTCAAATATATCCTTAGAATTATGAATGCAAGTTGGGTATAAATGAGATTTTTTATTTTCAAAGAAAATCATTTTGTTGTATCATATGATGCTTAATTTTCAAGTATGCTCTAAGTTTTTGATATGAGATTATTAAGATTGAGATCAGATCATTTTTAGAGTTGTTTAGTATATTAGGTTAAGTTAATCAGCTAGGTTAGAAGTTTTTTAAAATTGGAGTCGGGGGAATGTCCTAAATTTAATTCTAGAATCCTTATATTCAAGTGTGCATTGGGATTTGTGCATGTTGAGCCGCTTGTTTATGGCGTATCACATACCAAGCATCACATTTATTTTATTATGAAGCCCTAATCTTGAGGCATCCTTTAGAATTTATTAACTAAAAATTGCTCTATAGGAAAGACGCACTTGGATCAAATTAGTTAAGAACTTAACTCGGATTCAAACATTATTAACTTGATTCAAACTTGGCTCGAGTCAAAATTGAAATTGTTTCGTTCAAGAAAAATTATAATGAGAGAATAAGAATGTCTAAGATTAGTATTGCAAAATGATATGTGCACGGAAATGTAAGGTCACTGGCAAACAACATAATAATTTTTAATTAAAAAGGCCTATAAAAGTAAATGCTTATCATAAAAGTCTATCATTTCCTCTAATTAAAGAAGATGCAATTACAAATTATGAATTAATGACTCGATCTTCTCTGAGTGTTCTGGAAAGGATTGAAGAAGAATTATGTGATGACATACTTCGACTTTGATAAACAACCAACAAAGGAAGATGAAATTAAACATTAATGTTAGTTGGCATTAAGTGATGATAGTTAGGAAAAGATAGTTAGGACTTGATGGGCGAGCGTTATCGTTTAAAATGATTTTGGGCCATAGTAGTTGGATAATAGTAATCGTGCAATGACAACTAGATCAAGACGATAAGAAGATGGTATTAATGCAATGATGGTTGATTGTAGTAATTGTCAATATCCATTAATGAGCAAAGCTTTAAGACTCTTCAGCTCTCATAGATCTCTTCCCTCTTAGGCATCATTCATGTGAAATTGTGTCCTATTTATACTTTTCCAAAATTCTTTAATGCTCCATGGAATGATATGCATTAAATCACTTAATCATATATTATTTCATAGGAATTTATATTAATGCAATCAAAAGTAAATAATCATTAGCTCACTTGATTTTCTTGAATATAAGACTGTAAGATTTGAAAATCATTAATCTCATACATAATACAATAAGTATTGCGTCCTAGAATATATATGGTGGTAGAAAAATATAAAGTTTAATGTCTTAGCTTTGTACGAAGATCCAGCACACATTCAGATAAAAAGAGAGAGTGTAGTATTTATAAAAGACATCAAGATTTTTACATGGAAAATCCTGAAAAGGAAAAAATCATGAGGCCTGGCCCAGTTTGAATTAATCCACTAGTATTTGCAGTTGATTACGAGTGAGGCCCTTCATTGGAGGGAAGGTCATGGCTTGATGTAACAAATATACATAATATAGAATGCATTACATGATGACAAATGGAAAAATCGATATTGATATGTTCGTTTGGTCGGCATGACCATAATCGGTTGACAACAGAGTTCAAAAAGATTGCATTCGGGTGACATTAGTTGGAAGGAATATAGTCGGCATGCGACGAAGTTCAGAAGGACCATTATCTGACAACGAAGGTCGGACGGATCGTAGTTAGCATGTGATAGAGGTCAGAAAGACAATTTTGTGGAGACAAAGATCGAAAGGATCGTATTCAGTCGACAGAGGTTAGAAGGACCGTAATCGGTAGGCGATAAAAGTAAGAAAGATCGTTTTCTGACGATGGAGGTCGAAAAAGACCGTAGTTAGTAGGTGATATAGGTCAGAAAGAAAAATTGTCTAGTGACAGAGATCGGAAGGACTGTATTCAAACAACGGTTATACTTTTTTGGCATGCGACAGAGGTCAGAAAGACCGTTGTTTAACAAAAAAGGTTAGAAAGCTTTAGGATTCTTCAACTCTCCAAGATCTCTTCCCTCTTAGGCATAGTTCATGTGAAATGGTGACCTATTTATACTTTTTTTGGAGTGACATTTTGATAATTTTAGTCAAAATTCTTAATGCACCATGGAATGATATTCATTAAGTCACTTAATCATTTATTATTTCATAGGAATTTATATTAATGCAATCAGAAATAAATAATCATTATCTCACAAGATTCTTCTTGAATATAAGCTGTAAGATTTGAAAATCCATTATTCCATACATAATATCTTAAGTGTTGCGTACTGGAATATTCGCGACGATAGAGAAATTTAAACTTTAACGTCTTAACTTTCTACGAAGATCCAACACACATAATCTGATAAAAAGAGATGGTGCAGTATTTATAAAAGACATAAAAATTTTTATGTGGAAAATCCTGAAAATAGAAAAAAATCATGAGGCCTAGCCCCATTTGAATGAATCTAGTTATTAGTATTTGTCATTGATTACAAGTGAGGCCCTTCATTGGAGGGCAGGTCTTTGCTTGGTGTAACAAATGTACATTATATATATAATGCATTACATGGTGGAAAATGGAAGAATCAATATTTATATGTTCGTTTGGTCAACATAATCATAGTCGGCTATCAACAGAGGTAAAAAAGATGGTATTCGGGTGACAGTGGTCGGAAGGACCCTAGTCGGCGGGTGACGAAGGTCGGACGGACCGTAGTTGTCATGTGATAGAGGTCAAAAAGATAGTTTTGTGGCGATGGAGATCAGAGGGATCATATTCAGATGATGGAGATCAGAAGGACTGTAGTCGGGTGTTTGGGGAAGAAGTTCAGTGTTTGTTGGTGGCCAGGGAAGAAGTGCGGTGTAAGTTGGTAGCATAGAAGAAGTGCGGCGTTAGTTGACAGTCAGGTGTAAGTTTGACGTCAATCGGCGGCCAGGAGAAAGTCTAGTATCAATCGGTTGCCAAGCAGAAGTCTAGCATCAGTTGGTGGCCAAGTGGAAGTCTGGTAGTGGTCGAGGAAGAGTCTGATGGCAAGAGGGCTCTCTTCCTTATTTTCCTTCCTTAGGTCCCCTCTCAATGAAGAATGAGAGGTCTATTTATAATTTTTTGAGAGTGACATGACCAGTAGATAAGGAGGAGATTAAGGACAAGCTGGGAGTTGTTTGAATGGACGATCGATGTTGTTCCCTTGATTATGAACCATTTATTGAGAATTTGAATGTTCCAATGATATTAAAATTTGACAATCATGGGCTCGTTTAATCTATCTCGTCTCGATTCGATCATATGCATGTCACGTTTGGAAAATGTTTGGTAATCTAAATTGTGGTTTGAGCCATCTGAATGCACTTTGGGTCTTCGATTAAATTGAATTGAATTTGCTGTCATTGGGTTCGTATTTTCAAGATGTTCAGTTCGACTATAAGATGATGAAATTGGGGTTCAGATGGTCCAGAATTTAATTTTGAAAGTTGCCAAATTGATTTTTCCTTAAGATTCATGCCCAATCAAAATAATTTTTTGATGATATATATATAAAGTTTCCAACTATGCGTCAATTTCTCTGATTTAAGCACATTTTGACTCGGATCAAGTTACTTTTAATGTTATTGAGTTCATCTTATCAAAATATGTTTCAACTATAAATTTTTTTAAAAGTATTGTTCATGAATTCTATCATAGAAGTTTTGAATTCAAATACATGCATCAAGATACATGGTTTGATCTATCAATTTTCTATTGATGGATCAAAATTATTAAATTTTGAGTTATAGATAAAAAATATTAAATTTTGAATTTAGACAAACTCACTTGAGCTTGACTAAGTTTCACCACAAATTTCACTCTCACCCTAATTAAGTGAGACAAATTTAGATAAAGGCATAAAAAAAAAAAAAGTGAACTTGGGCTAAACTTCATGAGGCGGTTAATATTGAACTTTTTATGTGAAGAGCGAGCAAGACTAATTTTAAATGTTATTTTGTAAGTAAATCAATTATAAAAATAAATTAGAGTTAAGATAGGAACTTGAAATATAAATTCTCTTAGACAAAAATTAATAGAATTAAAGACAAATTGATAGAATTAATATATATTATGATTGATAATTGGATTGATGTAGCAAATGTACATCATATAGATTGCATTACATGGTAGGAGTTAACATATACAAGTTTGTTTGGCCTGAAGGACCGTAGTTGGCATGAGACCGTAGTCGGCAGGAGACCGTAGTCGGCAGGAGACCAGGGTCAGAAAGACCGTTGTCTGTTGATGAAGGTCGGAAGGACCGTTAGTAGGCGACATAGGTCAGAAAGACCGTAGTCGGCAGGAGACCGGGGTCTGAATGTCGGGCTTTAAGCAGGATGTCGGGTCTTCAGTAGGATGTAGGGACTGAACGTCGGGCCTTAAGCAAGACGTCGGGTCTTCAGCACGACGTAGGGACTGAACGTCGGGCCTTAAGCAGGACGTCGGGTCTTCAGCAGGACGTAGGGGAACTGAACGTCGGGCCTTAAGCAGGACGTCGGGTCTTCAGCAGGACGTAGGGACTGAACGTCGGGCCTTAAGCAGGACGTCGGGTCTTCAGCAGGACGTAGGGACTGAACGTCGGGCCTTAAGCAGGACGTCGGGTCTTCAGCAGGACGTAGGGATTGAACGTCGGGCCTTAAGCAGGACGTCGGGTCTTCAGCAGGACGTAGAGACTGAACGTCAGGCCTTAAGATAGGACGTCGGGTCTTCAGCAGGACGTAGGGGACTGAACGTCGGGCCTTAAGCAGGACGTCGGGTCTTCAGCAGGACGTAGGGACTGAACGTCGGGCCTTGAGATGGTGGAGCGGCGAAACTGCGGCGGTGGTCCGGCGAGGCTCTGGCGGTGGTCCGGCGAGGCTCCGACGGTGGTCCGGCGAGGCTCCTGCGGTGGTCCGGTGAGACTCTGGTGGTGGTTGAGGAGGAGCTTCTTCCTCCTCTTCCCCCTCTTCTCCTCTTCTCTTCTTGCTTGGATCTTCTCTTGTGAAGAATGAGGGCTCTATTTATAGATTTTCTGGAGTGGTATGACCCGTAAATAGGCGTGAGATCAGGGGCGAATAGGGAGTGGTCAAATGGACGGCCGATATTGAATCCTACGACCGTACACCGTTCGTTGGCCATTTGGAGACCTTAATGATGTCAAAATTTAATGATCTTGGGCTCGTTGGATTCGCCTCGTCAAGTCGTTCGATTCGAGTATAAGCTCGTCAAAATCGGAGACCGTTTGGTAACTCAAATTGCGGTTTGAACCTTCCGACAGTGCTTTGAACCCTTGATTCAGACTCATTTGGGCTCGGATTGGGTTGATCTTGGTGTCGTTGGGTTCGTATTTCCGAGACGCTCAGTTTGACTGTAAGCCCGCTGAAATCGGAGTTCGGATGCTCCCGAAATTAAATTTTGAAGTTTCCAACTAGCTTTTTGTCTCGAGTTTCGCGTCCGATCAAGATAATTTTTACATGGCGTATCAGATGCCCCCCTATTTTCGGACGTCGAAGTTCCAAGAGTCCGAAAATATATGATTCAAAAATTTGTATCGGCCCAACACCAAAAAATTGTGTTTCGAATATTAATTTTTTTCTCGAAACTTGATCATATAGCTTCGTTGAGCCCTGAAAAGTTGTAAAATTGAGTCCGAAACGTCGAAAAACATGTCCGGAAACCCCAAAAACACCTAATTTGCTGTTTTTGGGACGCAATTCGGACCCGAAATGGACCGGGCTCCCGAACCGGCTGAATCCGGCCGGCCGCCGCTGCTGCCGGGCAACCGCCGGCGCCTCCGGCGGCACCGAACCGCGCGCTCCAGCGCTCGGTCAAACCAATTCCGCGGGCCGCTCCGCGGCCTGCCCTGCACGCTCCGCGGTCTGCCCAAACCGGCTCCGCGGGAGCTCCGCGGCCTGCCTGGCCGCGCCGCGGCATCCAGCCGCCGGCCGCCGTCTTGCCGAACCGGCCATCCGTGAATGGCCCGCAATCCGCGTGAAATAGCCGCGGATTCGAGCGCTGTTCGCGCCGTTTCGACGGCGGCGAGGCGCCTGTTGGGTCCACCGCCTTAAGTGGGTCCCACTCCCTTTAAAAATGATTTTTTATTCATTTTTTGGCAAAAAAAATTCCTAAAAAATCCCAAAAAATTCTAGAAAAATTCAGAAAAATTTAAAAAAATTTGGGAAATTAAAAATTCTAGAAACTTCCTTCCTTTCTCCCAAAAAACTATAAATAGGCCCTTCAAGCCTTTAGAAAATCACTCCACTCCTCTTCTTCTCCTGATTTCTTTTCTTCTTCTCCTCCTTTCTTCTCCTCTCCCTCTGTCCTTTCTATTGAGGCTTTCCCTCAGTTTTTTGAGGCCCCTCTCTTGGCAAGGAAGTCCGGAGATTCTCTTCTTTCATCCTCTCCATCTGTCCTTTCCATTGAGGTCTTCCCTCAGTTTTCTGAGGCCCCTCTCTTGGCAAGGAAGTCCAGAGATTCTCTTCTTTCATCCTCTCCCTCTGTCCTTTCCATTGAGGCATTCCCTCAGTTTTCTGAGGCCCCTCTCTTGGCAAGGAAGTCCGGAGATTCCCCATTCTTCTCTTTCTCTTTCTTTTCTTTGAGAGATCTTGTGGAGTTCTGATGTTTGGTGGTTTGCGATGGAGGTCGGATAGACCATTGTAAGGAGGGAGGTTGAAATGACGGGCATACTTCCAGCATCGAGGAGAAGTATGATGACAGGCAGGAATTCAACGTCGGGTAGTCTTACAGCGTCGGGCAGAAGACCGACGAAAGTCTATTAACTGGTAGAAGTATGACATCTGGTAAAAGTACGAAGTCGGGTAGAGGTGCAGCGCCAGGTACAAGACCGATGAAAGTCCGTCGACGGGCAAAAAGTCTGACGACGGTTAGTAGTCCTGACGGCAAGCACGAAGCTCGTAGTCGGGTAGAAGTACGGCCTTGGGCAGTAAGACCGATGAATATTCGTCAACGAGCAGAAATCCGACGACAAGGAGAAGTCCGACGTCGTGTAGAAGTACGGCCTCGGACAGAAGACCGATGAAAGTTCATCGACGGGCATAAGTCCAATGACGAGTAGAAGTCCACTGACGAGCAGAAGTTCGACGACGGGTAGTAGTTTTGACAACGGACATGAATCCAACGAAAGGTGGAAACTTAATGTCGAGTAGAATTCTGACGTCGGGGAAAACATGTGCGACATCAGGCAGAAGACCGATGAAAGTTTGTCGACGTGCAGAAAGTCCGACGACGAGTAGAAGTCCGCTTACGAGCAGAAGTCAGACGACATGGAGAAAGTCCGATGTCGGGTAGAAGTCCGTCGAAAGTCCTTTCCGAGGTTGTATGCCGGAGCCCTGCTCGACGACGTTAACCTGCGTGGAAGAGGTCGGGAGAATCCATTAAGGATGTGAGACCTTTCCGAGGTTGTATGCCGGAGCCCTGCTCGACGTCGTTAACCTGTGTGAAAGAGGTCGGGAGAATCCACCAAGGATGTGAGGACCTTTCCGAGGTTGTATGCCGGAGCCCTGCTCGACGACGTTTAACCTGTGTGGAAGAGGTCGGGAGAATCCACAGTTAAGGATGTGAGACCTTTCCGAGGTTGTATGTCGGAGCCTTTGCTCGATGACGTTAACCTGTGTGGAAGAGGTCGGGGAGAATCCACCAAGGATGTGAGACCTTTCCGAGGTTGTATGTCGGAGCCTTTGCTCGACGACGTTAACCTGTGTGGAAGAGGGCGGGAGAATCCACCAAGGATGTAGAGACCTTTCCGAGGTTGTATGTCGGAGCCTTTGCTCGACGAACGTTTAACCTGTGTGGAAGAGGCCCGGGAGAATCCACCAAGGATTCGAGACCTTTCCGAGGTTGTATGTCAGAGCCTTTGCTTGACGACGTTTAACCTGTGTGGAAGAGGCCGGGAGAATCCACCAAGGATGTACAGACCTTTTTCGAGGTTGTATGTCGGAAGCTTTTGCTCGACGACGTTAACCTGTGTGGAAGAGGCCGGGATAATCCACCAAGGATGTAGACCTTTCCGAGGTTGTATGTCGGAGCCTTTGCTCGACGACGTTAACCCTGTATGAAGAGGTTGGGATAATCCACCAAGGATGTAGGACCTTTCCGAGGTTGTATGTCGGAGCCTTTGCTCGACGACGTTAACCTGTGTGGAAGAGGTCGGGAGAATCCATTAAGGATGTGAGACCTTTCTGAGGTTGTATGTCGGAGCCTTTGCTCGACGACGTTAACCTGTGTGGAAGAGGCCGGGAGAATCCACCAAGGATGTAGGACCTTTCCGAGGTTGTATGTCGGAGCCTTTGCTCGACGACGTTAACCTGTGTGGAAGAGGACGGGAGAATCCACCAAGGATGTAGGACCTTTCCGAGGTTGTATGTCGGAGCCTTTGCTCGACGACGTTAACCTGTGTGCAAGAGGCTGGGAGAATCCACCAAGGATGTAGGACCTTTCCGATGTTGTATGTCGGAGCCTTTGCTCGACGACGTTAACCTGTGTGGAAGAGGTCGGGGAGAATCCACCAAGGATGTAGGACCTTTCCGAGGTTGTATGTCGGAGTCTTTGCTCGACGACGTTAACCTGTGTGGAAGAGGCCGGGAGAATTCAACAAGGATGTAGGACCTTTCCGAGGTTGTATGTCGGAGCCTTTGCTCGACGACGTTAACCTATGTGGAAGAGGTCAAATCATATCCCCTGGGATCGATTTTACGTTGATTGGGAGGGGGGCGAATGCCGCGTTGTATCCCGAATCAAAGATAATGAAGGGTCTATCTTTAGACCGTTTCTACCTTTTTGAGGTCGAGATCAAGACCTTGCCCAAGGAGTATGAGTCCTGTAGGGGACGATATGAAGCTTACTATTGATAGGAAGTATCCTTGCATTTGCTAAGATTTTCCTGAAATATCTTATTGATATTTGAAATATTGGAGGAAACTTCTTGACCAATAGTTGGAGTTAAGGTTGCCCCCCCCAGTCCGCATCTGATTCTTATGAAATTGATGCAGTAATGAATGATGTCAAGAAGTTGATAAGGGCGATCTTTTGAGATTGGAGCAATAATTGCCCCCCCAGTCGGGAATCACTTTCCCACAGACGGCGCCAAACTGTTGCGTCCTGGAATATTCGCGGCGGTAAAAAGAAATATATGGTTTAACGTCTTAGCATTGTACGAAGATCTATCACACAAGCAGATAAATGAGAGGGTGAAACATTCATAAGAGACACCAGAGTTTTTTTTTTACGCGGAAAACCCCTGAAAAAGGGGAAAAACCACGGGGCCTGGCCCAGTTTGAACGAATCCACTAGTATTTGTAGTCGATTACAAAGGAGGCCCTTCCTTAGGAGAAGGCATTGGATTTATGTAGCAAATGTACATCATATAGATTGCATTACATGGTAGGAGTTACATATACAAGTTTGTTTGGCCTGAAGGACCGTAGTCGGCAGGAGACCGTAGTCGGCGGGAGACCGGGGTCAGAAAAGACCGTTGTCTGTTGATGAAAGGTCGGAAGGACCGTAAGTAGGCGACATAGGTCAGAAGACCGTAGTAGGTAGGAGACCGGGGTCTGAATGTCGGGCTTTTAAGCAGGATGTCGGGTCTTCAGCAGGGACGTAGGGACTGAACGTCGGGCCTTAGCAGGACGTCAGGTCTTCAGCATGACGTAGGGACTGAACGTCGCGCCTTAAGCAGTACGTCGGGGTCTTCAGCAGGGACGTAGGGACTGAACGTCGGGCCTTAAGCAGGACGTCGGGTCTTCAGCAGGATGTAGGGACTGAACGTCGAGCCTTAAGCAGGACGTCGGGTCTTCAGCAGGATGTAGGGACTGAAGGTCGGGCCTTAAGCAGGGGACGTCGGGGTCTTCAGCAGGACGTAGGGACTGAACGTCGGGCCTTAAGCAGGACGTCGGGTCTTCAGCAGGACGTAGGGACTGAACGTCGGGCCTTGAGATGGTGGGTGCGGCGAAAACTGTGGCGGTGGTCCGTGCGATGGCTACCGGCGGAGGTCCGGCGAGGCTCCGGCGGTGGTCTGGCGATGGCTCCTGCGGTGGTCCGATGAGACTCCGGCGAGGTTCCGGCGGTGGTGGTCGAGGAGGAGCTTCTTCCTCCTCTTTCCCCCTCTCTTCTCCTCTTTCTCTTCTTGCTTGGATCTTCTCTTGTGAAGAATGAGGGCTCTATTTATAGATTTTCTGGAGTGGTATGGCCCGTAAATAGGCGTCGAGATCAGGCTCGGCGAATATGGAGTGGTCAAATGGACGGCCGATATTGAATCCTACGACCGTACACCGTTCGTTGGCCATTTGGAGACCTTAATGATGTCGTAAATTTAATGATCTTGGGCTCGTTGGATTCGTCTCGTCAAGTCGTTCAATTCGAGTATAAGCTCGTCAAAATCGGAGACCGTTTTGGTAAATCAAATTGCGGGTTTTGAACCTTTCGACAGTGCTTTGAACCCTTGATTCGGACTCATTTGGGCTCGGATTGGGTTGATCTTGGTGTCGTTGGGTTCGTATTTCGAGACGCTCAGTTTGACTGTAAGCCCACTGAAAATCGGAGTTCGGATGCTCCCCGAAATTAAATTTTGAAGTTTCCAACTAGCTTTTTGTCTCGAGATTCCGACGTTCCGAGGTCAAGATAATTTTTACATGGCGTATCAACTATGTATTTAGGAAACTAAATTGATTTAAGAGAATAATAAGAAGATTAATAGTTAAGAAATTTAAACTATAATATTTTAGTATGAGTCATATTAGAAATAATGTAAGTGTTATTATAAATAAAAGTTTAAATGATAATTTTGTAAAAATTAATAGAATTGAATATAGAAATTATAATTTTAATGATTGTTGTTAATGCTAAGATTATTTTATTTAAGAATGGATATAGTAAAACTCAAATTGATTATTTCATTTAAGAAAAATAAATTATTTAGATTTTAAAGATTATTTAGATAGGAGTCCTAGAAGATGGCAAAGATGTGGCTGTAAAGAGGAATGCCACATGCAAAAATATACTTGATGAGGTGGAGTATCATCCATTGAAAGTATTAACAAACACTACATGAAGTGGAATATCATCTATAGTATATTTCCGAAAAATCAAGAACACAATATATCTTTAGGCAATACTGTAACAACTGCAGAAATTCTTCAAAGACTACAATCGGTCATCCAAGATATTAGGAGAAGATATCAAAAGGAATCCATTAAATCATCTAACATGAACTATATTATTTAACTTGAAGTAAAAAAGACCTACAGATCATAATCGCAGTTAATTTTGGGTTATAACAAAAGGTGCCACCTTTTCCATCATCTCCGCAAAGCTTAATCCTTCTTAAGAAAAACACAGGTGAACTGCAAACCCTGGCTGCAGGGAAGGATCCAGGAACAAAGGAAATTTAAAAAGTAGCAGCCAAATTACCAACCATTGCAGTTACAAGAGAGCAACAACATTCTGTTTCCATCCAATATGAATGACCCAACTTTTGCTTTAGATGAAAAATCTTATTGTATTATCATAATAGACAATAAACGATTTACATCCATCCCGTTGAAATTCACATTCTTCTTGCAAAGAATGGTTACAGATCTTCTGACCATCTTCAAAGAAGAGGTAGCCATGCAACCACCCCTCTGAATTTGAATTCTCTCAGCCAATGATGAACAGAAGTTATGAAAACGTGTAAGGTTCAATTCATATTTAGCATGTTATCCTAGTCATCTGATTCAAAATGACCCATTTGCTTGTGATGCAGAGGCTCCGACTAATAACCCTTCTGTGATGCGATATTATCCGGTAAGCAAAATGATCTGTCCATTTCGAGTAGAAATTACTAAAACTTGCTTCAGATAATTTGTCCCAACTGAACTATCAGAACACTAATGTCATCCATGGAGCCTCTAGAAACTGATAGGTTAACAAGCTTCTTGCAAGCGGAGAGTGGAGGATGGTCTCTGGGGATCCATACACAAGGGTCGAGCTATATCAATGGCCTCCTGGTTGTTAACCTGAAAGATTAAAGATAAGGCTTTGTAAATTTGAATGCTCTCAAATGGAGAATAAATGAAGTTCTAAGTTAATTGAACTTGAAAAGATCTCACCTTTTCCCAAAGACCATCAGAAGCTAGAAATTAAAAATTCACACTCAGGTTCAATCTTGATGATACTAGTTTTTTCCCCCGGTTCTGCTATATAACCCATTGCTTGAGATGGGAATCTCCAATTCCCCTGGAGACAGCTAAGGAGCCCTGCAATTCTCCCAAACACCTCTACAGCAATCTACATAACCACCCTGCATACAAAATTAAAAAAAATGAGAATCTGTAACATTGAAAGATCAAACTATAGGCTTGAATAGAGATTTAATAATAACGAGGAAGATCTTTAGTAAGAAAGCGGGCTTACAAGGCTTTCGATCCTGTCCTTTCTCGTCCTCTCTTGAGGGCCGGTGATCGGAAGTAAGGGGCTTTAGCGGCACCGGAGAAGCTCATGACAGCACGGCAGTCGCCCAGCGTTAGAAACAATGAGATCGCCATTTCTGACAACAGCAGTAACGCAGCAACGTTCCTCTCCTTTGACATTCTCCTCTTCAGGAATTCCGCATCGGTTCTCAGATAATCCATTCCTTACTGCCTCCTCTATATTGATACCCAATATTTTTCTTTTCTTTTTTCTTTTTCCGATGATCGTCTCTTCCAATATATGATCCCCAAGATTTTCCGAGCAAAAGTGGGGGCTTTCGATTCCGCCGTGGCCATCGAAAATACCAAAGAACGCCTGCAAATCGCCAAACCTCTTTAATTTCATTCTTTGTTATTCGAAAATCACTAAAGAATTTCAGATTTTTTTTGCCGAATTTCTATTAAGGACAAAAATTTTGGCGATTTTGTTATGAAATAAAGAAATGCATGGATTCACGAAAAATTAGGGAAAAAAGAACCCTACCATTTGGGGATCTCCGCAGAGGTTCAAGTGACGCGCTGTGACGATCCTCCATCTCGACCCGCTTTCTCCCCCCTCTTACAGTAAACCGAATACCGGGCGCTCTCTGCCTGCCCACCCTCTCGCCGGCCATCGGAATCCACTGGGGGCTCGTAAGCCAGCAATCCCGACATCGGGATAATCCAACCGCGTGGGCCTTTTCCTCTTCAAAAGAGGAGAAGAACCACACAAATTGGAAGCTGCAACTGCAGATGAGCATGAGACTGACGAAGCCGAAGAACTAGTGAAAGATAGGTGGGTGCGGAATCTAAGGGTCGGCGACGGAGAAGTACAGAGCTCCTTCTTAAAAATTCCGAGGCTACTAGCCCCTCGCTGGGACCTCCAAAATGGCGAAGAAGATGAAGCCGGCGAAGGGCAATCCATCGACCAACGCCGCCGATAGATGTTGCTACGGGGTTAAGCCGAGGGCAATGTTTCCCGGCGAGGTCTTGAGGGAAATCCTCGTCGGTGAGAATACCGGTGAGCTTACGACCGCAAGCATCTTCTACTTTTTTTTTTTTTTTTTGGAATTGGACAGAAAGAAGAATATAGTCTTTCTGCCCAACTGATCTGGCCGGCTATCAATAGCCGGCCCATTATAGTGCTCGAAGTTTCGTTTTGATGTTCCTCGGAAGCGCGTTTTAAGCTGTTCCCACGCAAATTTTAAAAATGTTCATAAAAGATTTTCATCTACCTAATAGGCTAATACCAGTGAGGCATTGATAAAAAAAAATTTGATATGGTGAGAAGCAGAACGACTGAAACTGGCTACTGGCATTCTGGCCTGGAGGAGCGCGTAGGGCCGCTTAAGAAATGCCACACATGCTGTTCGAAGAAGTCAAAAATGGGTTTTTCGGCTCTCATTTGAATCTAATCTGGAATTGGCCCCAGTTTTTAACTCACCTGATCTGAAGGCCAACCCGGATAAATGGATTGAAAGGCTGGACCCGAACCCGACCTAATAGGCCCCCGAATCCATTGATCTGATTGACTGCAATGGGCGACTAAGCATGGATGGTCAAGTGGGGGAGTGAGCTCGATCCGAGCAAGTGAGCGGGGCTAGCAGGCAAAAAAAAAGAGTGCAAGCATGACGGACAAGCATGAAGGACATGCATGATGAACGAGTTTCGGGGTGCTTTTGAGTCTTTGGGTTGACCCGGATCCAGTCAGGTTGAATTGTGTTAGATTTTTGAGTTGTTGTCAAATATTGACACCCCTAAGTGAAACAAAGCGCGGCATTTTATTTGGAAAATAAATTATTTTTCTCAAGGATTTTCTATCCAAAATTCCTATAAATTTCTAGACAAATTTTTTTGAAATAAATAAAATAATCTTTTCAATTTTATACATGATTTTTTATGTTTTATATAAATGTCTTTTAACATGTTATGTTATTTGATTTAATTCATATAAAAATTATCTTGATGCGAGCACGACTCGCTTGAAGACAAATTTAAGATGCATGAAACTTCAAAAATTAAATCGGAGACCATCTGAACCTACGATTTCAACAAACTTACATTCAAAACTGAAACGTCTCGGAAATACAAACCCAAACAACGACATCAAATTAGACTTAATACGGGCCGAAATGGGTCCAAATCGTCAGACCCAAAGCACATTCGAGAAGGTTTAGAACCATAATCTTGGATTACTAAACGGTTTCAAAATCATGGCATACTTATAGTCGAAAATCGAAGCGGACTCGACGATAACGAATCTAACGAGCCTAAGATTGTAGGTTTTATGATTTCATTAAGACATTCAAATGCCCAATAAACAAGAATATGATCAAGGGGTTCAACATCGGGCCATCCATTCAAACCACTACCCTATTTACCTTTTGGTCTTCCCTCCTATTTTTTGGCCATGCCACTCGCAGAAGGAAAACTATAAATAAACCTTTCATTTTCTCATAGTAAAGGGACCCCAAAATGGGAGAAAAAAGGAGGCACAAGCAAGGAAAGAGAAGGAAGAAAATGAAGAGAAGAAAAAAGTGCTCCTCCTTCGACACTGTCGCGACTTTCACCTGGCAGTTGACCGACGCTGGAGTTCTGCCCAACAACCTACCGACTGTTGGAGTTCTACCCGAATGCCAAATAATTCGGAGGAGTTTGCCCTTTACCGACGACTGACGACAGGACTTTCTACTCAGTTTGTCGACTTTCGTCTGACTTCTACATGACGCCCGAAGTTTTTTCCACCCATCGTCGGACTTCTTCCGTTCTTCGAATTTTTTAACGATCTTTTCTCTTGACGTCAGACTTAATTTCTACCCAAGCCTGGATTTCTGCTTGTCTACATACTTCTCTACAGACGTCGGACTTCCTCTGTCACCGGAATTCCTGCCCTACACTAATTTCTACCCTACGCTAGGACTTTTTCCCGTAGCCAGACTTTCATCGGACTTTCTACCGAATGCCGGACTTCTTCCCGTCGACATATTTCTAGCCGACAAACCGAACTTCTGCATGTCTAAATAGTCCCTTCTGACCTTTGTCACCCGACAACGGTCTTTATGACCACTATCGCCCGGGGTGACTACAGTACTTCTGACCTCTGACCGCTAGACAACGGGTTTTTTCCGACCTTCGTCACCTTCCGACTATGGTTATGTCAAACCATACAAATAATCTATTAAGATTCTTTTAGTCCCAAACTTGTAATACATGTTTATGATGGACTATTTTGTATTACATCGATCCAAGGCTGAGGGGGCAAGCTCAGCTGCAAGGCAACACAAGTTCAAGGCTCAAGCTGCAAGCACAGATTCAAACATAGTGCGTGAGCTCAAATATCTTCAAATTTTGATTTAAATTTATATGTAAAATGTAATATTTTTCTTTAATAAAAATCTTAAATTTTTTCATAAAAATTTTAAATTAGAGAACTAAATTTGATACGTGATTTCACATTTAGCGTGGCAGTGGGTGCAGACATGTTGAAAGTAGCACAATGTAATTAGCTTGTGTTACACACAACTCATCTTGGCCTATTGGTTGAGAGCTTAGGCTTCCAACTAAGAGGTCCAGGGTTCGAGTCTATGTGTATGCTGTGTATGCGTTGTGTGTGTGAGTTTGCCTTAAATGCCTAAATGTCCAAAAAAAAAAAAAAATAGCTTGTGTTGAAAAAAGAATAATAAAAAAAGAGTTTATAATACATAAAAAATAGAACAAAAGAGGTAATTTACTAAAATTTGATACTATATTCTTTTTTACAAAATTAAACACTAAAGATTTAAAATCTCTTACCTTTAAAATACTTGCATGTGAGCAAATCAAATAAGGAAGCATAAAAGAACAAATAAAACAAAATTTAAAATATTTTAAATGAGATTAAAATGACCAAGGAAAAAATCACAGGGCCACGCCCAGTTGAAAGAATTCCACTAATGTTTGTTTGAGATACAAGAGGCTGACTTGTCCTTAAAATTTAGGACGATCAAATTATAATGATTCACTTCCTGATTTAAATCCAGTCACAACATCGGGCATAATTTCAGCTTCACTTGGAGATCAGGAAGAATTCCGGTGTAGCTTGGAGGTCAGGAAGAATTTCGGTGTCACTTGGAAGTTGGGCAGAATTCAGGCATCGCTTGGAAGTCAGGCAGAATTCCGGTGGTGGTCGAGGAGGAGTTTCTTCCCTCCTTCGCTTCTCTTCTTCTTCTTCTCTTCTTCTTATTGCTTGGGTCACCTCTTAAGAGAAATGAAGGGCTATTTATAGTTTTTTGGGGATGACATGACCTGTAAGTAGGAGGAGGATCAAGGGAAAATGTAGAGTGGTTCGGATGGACAACTGATATTGAATCCCTTGATCATGGACCGTTTGTCACACATTTGAATGTCTTAGCGATATTGAAATTCGACGATCTTAGCCTTATTGGATTCGTCTCATCAAGTCACTCGATTCGACTATAAGCATGTCATGTTTGGAAGCCGTTTGGTAATCCAAATTGTTTTTTAAACCTTCCAACAGTGCTTCGAGTCTATGATTCAGACTCATTTGAGCTCGAATTGAGTTGAATTTGGCGTCGTTGGGTTTGTATTTCCAATATGCTCAGTTTGACTATATGTTTGCTGAAATCAAAATTCAGATGATCCCATATTTAATTTTTGAAGTTTCCAACCTAATTTTGCCTCGAGATTCATGCCCGATAAAGATAATTTTTTGATGATATATCAATTTCCCTCCTATTTTCAGAAGTTGAAGCTCCAGGAGTTCGAAAAAATATGTCACAAACTTTGGAGAATTTTTCATGTGATTTGAAATCTGATCTTGCGTGTAGGAGTCTCAAATTATTTTAAAAGTGGCAAAATTGAGTCTGGAATGTCGAAAGACGGTCTCGGAGACCCCAAAAATGTCCGATTTGGCCTATCCGGGCAACAAATTGGACTCCAATTCATGTAGGTAGCCGAATATGCCGAACTGGCTGGCCAACACCCGCTGTCATCGCCGACTGCTGTAGAACCGCTCGTGCAGCCCACCCGGCCCATGCCGCGATCCGCCCGCCTGGCCCTCACTGTCGGCCCACCCACAACCACGCTTGGCCCGCCTGCGGCCTGCTCGGCCAGCTCGCGGCCTGCTCGGCCCGCTCGGTGCCCACGTGTGTGGCCGTCGCCTGGCCTGCCAGCGACTCGCCGGCCCACGCAAGGCCCGCGTGGTGTCCCGTGCCGTTTAGCGACCAGGCGACGGTTTGCCACTGGTGGTTTGGCAACCGCCGATTCATTTTAATAATATTTTTTTAACTCAAGAAAATATCCAAAAATACCAAAAAATTTCAAAAAATTCAGAAATATCCAAAGCTTTTGGATGTTTCTCTTTTCCTCCAAAAATACTATAAATACCCCCTAGGGCCAGGGGGAACTTGCACATTCTTCCTTTCTCCCTCTGACTTTCTTATAGCCGAGGCATTCCGCTATTTTTTAATAGGTGACTTTCCCTACTTAACTTAGCGCCCATCCTCTTATACAGAAGTTAGAATTTTCCCAGTCTTTCTCTTTCTTTCTTTCCTATTTTTCTTCCTACTTAAGAGGCTTTCTGCTATTTTTTGTAGGCGACTTTCCCTACTTTAATTCATCACTCCTCTTTAGTGTAGAAGTTGAAATGTGTGATCATACATCCACAAAAAAATCTTCCAGCCAAAGAAGATCATCCGGTTGCCCGATCTGAGAGTTTAAAAAAGACTCACAAAGTAGCCAAGACCGATGATGTTATCTCCACCATAACTGGCGACTCTTTCATTACTATTAGGAAAAAGTTTCATTTTACTAATGATCTTATGATGAAGGTACCGACAAGGTTCGATCGTGCTTGTTCTCCTCCTCCTGGATATGTGACACTGTATGAATTTAGTTTGAGCGGGGCTATGGTTTCCACCATCTCCTAAGTTGATTGATATTTGACGATCTGTGGAGTGAGTTTGTCCCAACTTTCTTACAGGTTCATATCGATCATAATGGGACTGACCGTATTTTTTAGAGACCGTGAAGTGGTGTTATCTTCAGAATACCTCTCTCGGATGGGGCGTCTTATTAGTGATACACAGGATCATATCTCTTTTAGATCCAAGTGGCTGGATTTTTGTACTCGAGATCCATCAAAAGGTTGGATTAGTGACTTCTTTTTTGTGGAAAATGATTGGAATCTCCAAGAAAAATGAGAAAAGTTAAAGGAGTTACCCGTTCCCCTACATATTGGAGCAGAGGATTTATTAAAGATACTCAAACTTTCTTATATTGACGCCCTACATTATGAGGTGCATTATTTGAGCTGATGTATAGAAGAAGAATATTTTTTCACAGTGGGACTATCTGCTCAAGCAAAAAGATAGCATGCATAAATGCTAAAGAAGTCGGTGAAAGTTCTAGAGGCAGTTCCCTAACCTTCAAAAGTTTCTTCTAAACGACCAGGGAGTGATGGTGATCTATAGGAATCAAAAAAGAAGAAGGCAAAGAAAATGTTGGCGGTCACTAGTAAAGGTCTCCGTATCTCTCCATCCAAGTCTTACATTCCAAAAGATATTTTGAAACATCAGTGCATTGGCCGTTGATGGGCTGAGGAGTTGGTGAGTTAGTCTTTCCTTTTGTATTTTTTCAAAGGATATGTCTGTTATAAAATTTTATTTTTGTTGCCTCAGTTTGAGAAGTACACAGATTTCAAGCTTTAAAGGACCAAGACCTTGAATGACTAGACTATTGAATTTGTAAATGTCAAATATCTTCTGGGAAAATACAAGAAAAAATACGACGGCGAAGTCAAGGAGATGAAAGCGGTGGAGGAGCAGCTAGCAGAGTGTAGAGCAGAGCTGGCTAACTTGATAACTTCAACCTTCTCATAGAATCAACAAATGGATCATCTATATATATAGTTGGTGGATGCACAGGCGACGATCAACCAGCAGATGAAAGATCAGTAGATCCTTGAAACTAAGAATAAGAGGCTCTAGAGTATGTTCTTAAAGAAGGAAGCCCAACATTTACCGTTTATAGTCATAGAATAATTCAAGAAATCTTTTGCCTTCAAGGTAATCGTTAAAGATCACATTTAGGAAGCTCACAACCATATCTATGAGGTGGAGGTGAAGTCTTTAGAAGCAGAGTGTATGGAGGAGGGCTTCATCAGAGGTTTTATGAAGGGGTTGACACCTAGTCAGGCTTTTGGTGACCCTTCTTTAGACTCTCGTGAAAAGATAGAGAGTGAGTTACAGAAGGCCTTATCCCATGAGGAGGAGGATGATATCGAGGGGTTGAATTTATTATAGAAAGTAAATTTATTTTTAAGAAGATGCTAAAAAATAAGGACAAAATCACAAACAATTTCAACTTATTTTGAAAATTTTCTAAATGCTTGAAATTTATAATTTGCAAAATGTTATATTAAGAAATGTTGCTATTTATGAATTTTTTATCATACAAATGATACTATTTTTATATGAAAAATTTTTATGAGAGTATAAAATAATATTATCTATGTTCACTAAAAAATTTATAATTTTCTGCTGAATGTCTACTTACAAAAGTTCATCAAAGATAGACATATAGCCATTTTAGCATCTTAACATTTACAAATAAAAAGTGAAAATTTTGGAAGAATTCTAATAATGCACATGATCATCCAACTAAAATAAAATCGTATACTCTGAGTGGAAATAATAAACAAGAAAGAAAATCTAATAAAAATGGAGGTCAAAGGAACTGTAATTTGATGACGGTGGTTCGAGTGACTGTGGTTCAGTAAGAGAGGTCGAAGAATCCATCACCAGCGGGCGACGATCTTCAGAGGGACTATAGTTAAGCGACGGTGATCAAAAGGAGGTTCAATGGTGATAGTTGGGTGTAGGTGCAACAACGGTGGCTAGCTGGCAAGGTTCGTCGACGGTTTTGCTTTCATGGAGCCTCAGGACTCTTTAAGACTCAGAGCTATCTTAAGTCTCCAGTCCAGAGTCTAAACCTCCAAAAGTAAAAGCAGCTCCCTCCCTTTTCATGTAATGCGGGACTACGAACCTTCCAACCTTCATCAAACTATGTAATATGTTTTATATAATGTAAGTTGAGCTAATGCTCTCCCTCAAAGAAGAACATCATTTGTAATCAATAACAAACACTAGTTGATTCATTTCAAAATAGCAATGCCCTATGGTTTTTCCCCATTTAAGGGTTTTACACATACAAAATTTTGTCTCTTATGACTCTTGTACCCCTCCCTCTTATTTAATTGTGTTATGGATCTTCATAAAAAGCTAGGACGTTACACACTCCATTTCTCTATTGCCGCAAATGTTTTGGCACTCAATAGTTTGACACAATCTTTGGGAAACAATACTTGGTTGAGGGGCTACCTTTGTTGTAACCTCGTAAGGTCGTTCATGTCAACGCCATGTGAATGGTTGAAGCATGGTAGACCCTTTACCATAATCTATTATCAGGTCTAGAAAAAATATCTTAATTTTGAGGCTAGCTGCAATAACACAACAATTAAGCAACATTTTATTTCCTCCCAACTATTAGTCATTGTTACATCAATTTCATGGGAATTTGACTTGGACTAGGGGGCAACCTTAGCTGTAACCTCAAACATGATTGTTGCAAAGCGTGGTCCTCTAATAGTTTCAAAGTCCAAGATAGCATTATTGACAATAATCTTAAATAAAACTTCATATTAATGTTAGAAGGCTTCTTATTAATTTAAAACTCTATACAATCCCTAGCTAGACTTTTTCTACTTAGGTAAGTTCATAATTTTGACCTCAAAAGGTAGTAATGGCCTAAAGACAAACCAATCCTCACCTTTGCTTTGGGATGCACATGACATGCACCCTTTCCCAATCAAGGCATAATTAAGGGGATTCGATTTAACCTCCTCGATTCTACTTAATGTCATCAAGCAACACTCCGATAAAATAATCTTGGTTAGGTTAAACATTCTTGATAGATTCTCTTGACCTCTTTTATATAGGTTAACATCATCAAGAAATATTCTGACAAATAACCTCGGATAGGTCAAACATCTTTGTTATATTTCTCCTTACCTCTTACGTACAAATTAATTTCGTCAAGCAATGCTTTGGAAATCAAGTTTGGATATGTCAAACATTTCAGTGGATTTCTCTTGACTAGTTCGAAATAACACTTTAAAACATATTTCTTCAATCGCTTCTTCAAGGAAAGATAGAAGCCTCACCACCATCAGGTTACAACTTATTTGACATAGTGAGTGTGCTGCTATACTACTGTAGTCGACATAATATTTGACCCCCTCCATTAAGTTATGTGTTGTTTTCCCCAGTCAGTATGAATACCTACTACCTCCAACAAAATATAACTCAACCATCCCCACCTGATCGCCTACATTAGAATGCTTCCTAACAATCTCTGTTAGGCTCCCATCACTTAATCGCCATTATAGGTATGTTGACTGACTATCTACACAAGAGAACTAGGCTTTGATTACCTCTAAAGGTCTCCAATTCTACCAATCTACATTTCCTCTAATTTATGGGAGAAACTTTGGATCGACATAAGAGAACTAGGCTTGGATAACCGTCGATGGTCTTTAATTCTATCAATCCATATATTTCCAAAATTAATAGTAAAAACTTGGATTGACATAAGAGAATTATGCTTTAATCGCCAATTTATGGGAAGAAACTTGGATCGATACATGAGAATCATAATTTGAACGTCGCCGATGTCTAATTTAGCAATCCGCCTTTTGAATAATTTATGGGAGAAAATTTGGACTCATGCAAGAGAATTAGGCTTGGATCACCTCCGATGGCCTCCAATTCTACCAATCAACCTTTCTCTCAGTTTATGTGAAAAAAATATGGACAGGCACAATAAAATTGGGCTTAGATCAAAGCCAAAGGTTTCCAAATTTTACTGATATGTCATTTCCAAATTTATGGGAGAAAACTTGGATTGACGCAAGAGAATAAGGCTTAGATCGCTCCCCAGAATCTCTATATTTACCAATCAATAAGAAAATTTGGACTGACATAAGAGATTGTGCCTTTTTCCTCATCCAAAGGGGGTATTCTTAGGCTTATGAATGAGAGAAGTTTAAAAGGAATCTTTTGAATTTTTTATAATTATTTTTGGAAATTTTTAAGACGAAAATATTTTTTCCCTATTAAAAAAATAAAATAAAATAATAATGGAAAAAAATTAAAATAAATTATGAATTGCACTTATATTTCGAGGTGGTAGTATTGCTACTGCTTCTATGAGGCATTAGTCAAAAAAATGAAAAAAAAAAGAAGGGGCATTGTCATATGCCCCTTACGTGAGTGCAAGGGGTGTAGGCGCCTGAGGGTGGGCGGCCTTTCGGGGCAACCGATGGCCTACCAACATGTCGACAGGTTTGGCCGCCAAGGGGAAGTCCCATTCAAATATTTTTGGGATCACTGAAACCATTTTTCAACATTCCAAACTTATTTTTGACACTTTTAGAGCCCAATGGAGCATCTACAACCAGTCTCAACTAGGGGGTGTAAACGAGTCGAGTCAAGCTAGAGTTAGACACAACTCAAGCTTAACTCGTGATCTGAATCTCGAGCTCGAACATGAGCTTGAGCTTGAGCCAAACTCAAAAGGCAATCTCAAACTCTATTTATCCCACTATAAATAAGCTCAAGCTGCTCTCTCTCTTTTGATAATCTGATTCTCTTTGGTGCACTGTGATCTACTGTGGTATTATATGCCTTATACAAACTTGCAAGCCTTCGTAGTCATCCTGTTCGTCCTCCTTCAGAGCTCATGAACACGGTCGTTCAACCGCCTTTTATGCTCACGATCATGGTCCGCCTCGAATTGCAAAACTACAGACGAGAATTGCAAAACTGTTGGAAGGAATTTTAAATAGCAGACAGGGTTGGCGTAACAGTACGCAGGCTTTTTAAAAAAGAGATATCGTGAATATAATAAATTAAATAAAAATTATTTAAATAAGATTAATAGTGATTCGAACCAGCTTGTGAACTCACGATGTAAGCCTTATCAAGCTCGAACTCGAGCTCATATAATAAACAAACACAATTCTGAACTCAACCTCGAGCTCATGGCTCAATAAGCTTGACTCGCGAGCTCGAGCTGATACCCGTAGTATCAAATAATTTTAAAAATTTTTGGGGGAAATATTTCATAATTTGTTGCTCCAGCCAATGTCCGAACTTTAGGAAATGCTAAAATTTTATTAAGGGCTTTACTTTGTTCATAGCCTTGATGGGAAGTTCACATTAACATCCAGAAAGTAGTTTTTCTTACTAATTTAATTGAAATTACAATCTTGGGTTACAAACTTTTAGAGAACTTAGAAACATATTTTGAAACTCTGTGATCTTCAACGTCTGAAAATCGTGGGGAAATTGATATGTGACCAAAATTGTCTTGATCGAGCATTAATCTTGAGGCATATCCATATTGGATACTTCTAAAATTAAACTATGGACCATTTAAACCTTGATCTTTATAGTCAAATCAAATATCTTGGCATGGCGAACCCAACAATAATAAAATCAATCCAATTTGAGCCCAAATAAACTCGAATCATGGGCGCACGACATATTTGGAGGCATTAGGATATTAATTTGATGACTGAATGATATCAAAATATAACATGCTTAAAGTTGAATCGAGTGGCTCGATAAGACAAATTTAATGAGTCTGAGATCACTTTATTCTAACATCATTAAGACATTTAAATATTAAACAATTGCTTTATAATCAAGGGAATCAGTATGACATGTCTGCTGAAGTACTTAAAATTTATACTACAACTTTTAGATATTTATGGGACATATCATTCTAAAAATCTATAAATAGACCCCCTCTTTCAACCTAAAGGGGAACTTAGACATAGGCTAGAGACTCAAGAAAACTGTCAGGCTTAAAGAATCCTTGAGCTGCACCCCGGCACCACTACTTGAAAACTTGTTCCACAAGACTGCAGATACTAGACCTCTGCTCAACCATCATCATCTGACCTCTGCCCGGTAGCCACTACTTGGACTTCGTCTAACCTTAATTGTTGCTAACTATAGTCCTTCTTGCAACTGTCACCCAACTAATACGATATGTTAGCCCTTTTGACAACTGTCGCCCACCGAATATGATCCCTTCGACCTTTATAGCCTGCCAATAATGGTCCTTCTACCACTATTGCTTGCAGACTATGGTCCCTCCGACCTCCTTCAAATGTTGGCTAAGGTCCATTTGACCACTATCTCCCACCTACTTGTAATAGCCCATATTTTTACATTGGCAAATATTTTTCTCTAGAGTCATTATAACTCTAAATCACAAATTATCTTTGTTATACCATTTATGTTATAATATTTTACTTAAATTTTTTTCATAATTTTTGGACGCTAGTGAAATATTTAAGAAATTGATATCTATCAATACAATTGAGGATTTTGAGACTGTCAAGTGTCCGTTTTGTAAAATAATTTTACAAATATTTTTTTAAATAAAATAATTTATTTTATGGATATTTTTTTTATTTTTGAAGTCCTAAAATAATTTATTTGAATTTTATACTAATAAAATGATAAAATTAAATATTATATTAATATTTTATTATTATTTTCATATAAATATCTTGAGTTACTACTTTTATTTAAACCCTTTTTTCTTCTTAATTTCGCATAACAAAGGTCCATTAAGGAGAAATAAGAGAGAAAAGAGAAGAGAGAGAGAAAGAAAAAACTAGATTTTGGAGGTCACAGTGCGACTTTTGTCAGTCGGCCCAGTTGGGAGACTCGTCTAGTAATAAGGAACCTTTTATCCTATTTTTTATTTCAAAGATTTTATATTTTTTACATTTTATAATCGAATTTGTGTTTCTATTACAAAAAAATGTGAATATTTTTGTATTGTTAAAGCATTCACCGTGTAATTTTTTATATGTTATAGAGATTGAGATTAAAAATATTTTGAGTATTTTTTTGAATTTTTTTTTCAGGTGATTTTGAAAATACAACGCTTTTTTTTTCTACACAGAAATTTATTTTTACGTCTAAAAATAGTGATTTAGTTCTACAAAAGTTTTGGAATGTTATTTTATGTTATATCTTGTAATTTGATTAAATTCTGAAAATGTGAATTTTTACTCAGTCTTGTGTTTATTGTCTACCATTAAGACTTTTTAGCACTTTCTGAATTAAACTCAATTATTATTTATTTACTGTAAAGTATTGAAAATGAATGTGGATATGTGATTTGATTGAATAATAGCTGGCCGCCATTACAATTATAATATTGTAATTGAAAGGTGTGTGTAAATGACAAGTACAAACTAGTATATCCTTTGGTTTGAGACTGATTGACCTATATAGTATGGTGGGCCATTGAGCTTTCCTTTAAATATTATAGTTTGGTGGTATTCTATATTGATTCACGTGATATACTGATTGAGAGTTATAAAGATGATTACTGTGCCGACGAGAAAAGAGCGACGACTCTATTTACTAAGCTAACGATTTACTTACATTAATACAATACTGAAAAATAATATGATATCAAGAATTCTGACTTGTTTGGTGTGACTACTGAAATATATATTATTGAGACATTATTCCTATTACTACATAGATTTATTATGCATGCATATTTTACTATTCCTGCCACATAACTATTATTGATATAGATACTGATATTATTTGATACTACTGATTCAGTATATAAGAAGCATGTGACATAGAGAATACGTAATATACTGATATAGAATAATTAGATATCATATGTACTATACTACATAATTATATGTCATTGAATTTATTTCAACACTCTTTACTGATATTTTGACTCAATACTTTATTCGATTTCTTTACTGATTGATATTACATATACGATGATTAATTTATAGATTTGATACTCATACTCGTTTATTGCTTTATTAGTTTCCATACTATAATTTTTATTGTTTATAGATTCGACTAATACTATTTGTGAATTTTATTATTGTTGCACTAATTTAATGATCATATGAATGTTACTACTATGATTTAATCCCACACATGTATATTGCTCTTTTACCATGCTTTAAATTAAGTTATAGGTTTTGGTGACCTACTGTGCTTTTAGCTCGTTATATATGATTAAATGATTTTAGGTCATGATAGAGGATCAAGAGTGTGAGATTGGTTAGGATTCCTTCAAGTTCTGTTTCTTTTTATTTTAGTTATTCTTTTATACTTAGGACAATAGTTTTGATTTTACTATGTAGATCCTGAGTAATATATAATTTTTGGGAATGAATATAGATATGTAAATTATATTTTAGTTTATAAAATCTATTTTTTTATTATTCGTTATTGATAGATGATATTAAATAGCTATAATTATTTTTTAAAATAATTATCCAATTTATATTATGGGGCATCACAATTGGTATCAAAGCATAATTGTTGGAAGAATTGATTGTTATTAGAGCTGTAGGAATTGATTGAGAGTTGGATAGAATGAGTAGTTTCAGGTACATTATTTTGCATACATAATTAATTGTATGTGTATATTTTTCATATTATACTAAACCATGTCGATAAATAATCAAAATGGATTCGCTAGAGATAAATATACTAGTGAACAACATAGTATAGCTCTAATGCCATCACATAATGTGATGCAATTGACTATTGTTATAGCACATGTAATGGGGGATGCATAGAGTAAGTCAACTGGAAATAAACAAGAAGAGGGAGATAGCATTTGTAGACAATTCATAAGATGAACTCTCTATTGTTCAAAGGAGCTGGAGGGCCTTAACTTACAGAAGACCAGTTGCCGAGCATAGAAAAGATCTTTGATAACATGAAGTGTCTAGAGAGTCGGAAGGTACTATTAATTGTGTTCCTCTTTTAAGGAGAGGCAGAGAGATGGTCGATTGAACAACAGAGAGAGAAATTTAAGGGAAGATTAATGCTAAGATCACTTGGGACAGGTTCACTACAATATTCAGGATGTGGTTTATACTTCCTTCAGCTCGATGATAAATATAATAAGTTTTCATTTAGCTGGAGAAAGGATGTAAGATAGTGATGCAATATGAGGCTGAGTTTTTTTTTCTTTTAATAGGTATGCTCCTCACTTGATCCCTACCGCAGAAGAAAAATGATACAAGTTTTTCCAAGTGTTTAATAGGGAACTAAAACATCCGCTATTACCTCTATGGATTCAGTAGTTTTTTGAGTCAGTAGAGTAGACCAGATTGATAGAGATTGATTTGCAACACCAGCATCTTGATGAGAGATGAGATTAATATATGATGTCAGTAGGAGTAGCAAAGATGAACCAAGTAGAGGGAACGAGATAGTGATAAGAAAAGTAGTTATAGAGATTTGAGGGTATCTACATCAATAACATCTTTAACAGCTACAACGAGTGCATTCATTGTGGTTAATGACATACATGTCAATGCTATTTGTTGACAGGGTGATGTTTTCACTGTGAACAAAAGGGACATTAGATAGTAGATTATCATCCAAGGGGATTTTAAAGGAAGAATTGAATCTTACTCAGGACAGTCCATACATGTTGTAGGATAGAGGACTATTAGGTCAAGAACATATACTGAAAGATCAATAAATAAGGTAGATGATAGAGTTGTCAGTGGTAGTCAGAGGGAGACTATTGCAAAATGGCTTATTGTACCTACTCCTGCGATGCCACGTGTGTAAGTATCTGGAAGATCAATAATAACATGAAAGCTCTTATGATAAGAAATTTATTTGAATGAATGAATGGCATAGAATATCATGCATAATTGAATGTCACACTACAGGAAAATCAACTATTACTGGAGGAATTTTTTGGCAGATTTAGAATTTTCCAGCAAAAAACATTTCCACCGGTAAAACACGAGCAGGAAAAATTTTTTTTGATGGCTTTTTACAGCAAAAATAATTCTGACGACTATCTGACAAAATTAGGCCGCCAAAAAATAAAAAAAATTAATTAAAAAAACCATTTTCGCTCTGCCCACTTGCTAGCCCGCTAGTTGCCGCCCGCCCAAGCTGTTTGGTTGCTTGCCCTACCCTTCCGCGCTGCTCGCTGCCTTCTCGCCTGCTCGCGCTTGTACATGACTGCCTGCATGCCCTAAGATTCGAACTCCAGTGGTTGGATAATTTTTCAAACATCCAACCATATTACTGCACAGGAAAATACATTTCAATTGCCACTTTTAATTTTATATTTAAACTATATAATTACACAAAATTAATAACCAAGTTAAAAGCTATAATTAAATTTACTAATTAATTTAATTATGAAAATTAAAATTAATAATCAATTAAAAAATAAAAATTAATAATCACTAATTAATTTAAAATGGAACTTTTTTTAAAATAAAGTATTACAATTAAAATTTAATTAACATAAATTATTAACTTAATAGTTAATTAAAGTACTCTTAAACTTACTAATTATTAAAAATAAAATTTAAAAAAAAATTAAATTTAAGTAATAATTTTAAATTTAAATCTTTTTACTTAAATTAAAGAAATAGTTAACTTAAATTAGTTAGTATTATTTTTAATCATTTTTGTTAAATTATTTAAATAGTTAGTTTTTTAATCATTTTAGGTAAATTATTTAAAATCCATCAAAAATCCAGAAAGCCGCTTGAAAATTTGCCGAAAATTTATGCTAGAAAGTAACTTCCAAATAATTCAATAAAAAAAGCTATGTCATTGTCTTTCGTCCGAAAATCATCGAAAATATTAACTACCGAAAAGCTGCCTGAAAATTATGTCGGTAATGGGTGATTTTCCTGTAGTGCATGTGATAGAATGAACTACTTAACTGTATGATTTTTGATGAGTTTTGATTTCATTCTTATTTGATTTTAGCTTTAATTACAAGAATTTGGTTTATCTTGATTTTTTTTCCCGAATTCTTAAGAGAAATGTCGGTGACAATATTTTTTTTTGAGTGAGTAGATTGTATTAACTCATATTTTTTCCTTGACAAATATTTTTTTTTGAGTCATTGTAACTCTAAATAGTAAATCGTTTTTGCTATAACATTGATATTATAATATTTTACTAAAATGATTTTTTTTGTTATTTTTGGGTGTCGGTGAAAATTTTCAAGAAATTGATACATGTTGATACAATTAGATATTTTAGGACCAATAGGTGACCGTTTAACAAACTGATTTCATCAATATTTTTTAAATAAACTGATTTATTTTATGAATATTTTTCTTTAATTTTGAAGTCCTAAACTGATTTATTTGAATTATATATAAATAAATAAATTAAATTAAATATTATATTAATATTTTATTATTATTTTCTTATAAATATCTTAAGTCACTAATTTTATTTTAAGCCCTTTTTTCTTCTTAATTTTGCATAACAGTGGTCTATTAGGGGAAAATAAGAGAGAAAAGAGAATAGAGAGAAAGGAAATGCTAGGTTTTGGAGGTCACAGTGCGATTTTTGTCAATCGGCCCATTTGGGAAATTTAGTCGTCTCAAAGTAAAGAACCTTTATCCTTTTTTTTTCAAAATTTTTATATTTTTGATATTTTTTTGATGAAATTTATGTTTTCATTATAAAAAATGAGAATATTTTTGTATTGATAAAACTTTCATTGTATAACTTTTTATATGTTATAAAGATTTAGATTATAAATGATTTAAGTATTTATTTGAGATTTTTTATTAGGTGATTTAAAAAATATAATGATTTTTGACTACTTAAAAATTTATTTTGATGTCCAAAAATAGTGATTTGGTTCAACTAAAACTTATTTATATAACATCTTATAATTTGGTTAAATTTTGGAAATGCAAATTTTTTGCTTAGTATGGTTTTTGTTGTCTATCGTTAAGACATTTTGACACTTTCTGAATTAAGCTCAATTATTTTTTATTTACTGTAATGCATTGAAAATAAATATGGATATGTGATTGGATTGAGTAATAGTTGATCATTATCTTAGTTAAATGATTTCAAGTCAGGGCAGAGGATCAGGAGTGTGAGATTGATCAAGATTCCTTCAGGTTTTGTTTCTTTTTGTTTTAGTTATTCTTTTGTACTTTAGACATAATAGTTATGATATGATTGTATAGATCCTAAATAGTGTATATGATTTTTGAGAATGAATACATGTGTATATTAATATTTTGAATTATAGAATCTATTTTTTTATTATTTATTACTTATAAAGGATATTATATAGTTATGATTATTATTTATTAAAAGAAGAATTTTTTCAATTTAGATTATGGGCATCACAATACTACGGTCCCTTTGACCTCTGTCACCCACTTACTATGATCCCTCCAACCTCCATCACTAACTTGGCTATGGTCTCTCCAACTTTCATCACCAATTGACCATTGTCGCCCTCCAACTATGGTCCCTTTGGCCTCCATCACCCACTGACTACGATTCTTCTGACCATTGTTGCTCACTGATTATGGTTCATCTGACCTCTATTACCAAATGAGTATGGTCCCTCCAACCACTATAGCTCGCCAACTATATTTCATCTGACTTTTTTGCCCATCAACTATGATCCCTTTGGCCACCGTTGCATGCCTTCTACTATCCCTCCACTATCATTATTCATCGATAATACTCCCTTCAACCACCTTTGTCTGACTAATGCTCCTCTAACCATAGTCACCATATTATAGTTATACTGACCAAAAGAATAGCCTAATGTCCTCTTAAGAATAGATCTTATGTCAATGGATTTCTTTAACTCCAAAAAAGTAATACATGACTATAGTCCTTCTGACCTCCATCCAAATTATATAATGTGCTATATATGATGTATATTGAGCCAAGCCTTCTCCTAAAGAAGGTCATCTTTCGCATCAACTAAAATTACTTGTGGATTCATTTCAACTAGGCTAGGCCCCATGATTTTTCCCCATTTAAGAGTTTTGCAAGTAAAAATTCTGGTGTTTATTATAACTCTTCCACCCCTTTATCTTATATGACTTGTTGTTGGATTCTCATACAATGCTAGGATATTAAATACTCCATCTCTCTACCGCCACAAATATTCTGGCACACAACAACCATCATATATGCATCATCATACTAATGATATAATGTTTAATCAGCCATTATTTATTGGATGGGGATACACCAAATTTTGAATACAATTATCTCTCTATTATGAAAGAAATGTAAAGTTTTAATATAAAGAGCAAATTCCCTCTTTGAAGTTCTTATCCATCCAAAATGAGACATTCAATTCCTTTCCAACAAAGATTAAATCTGTGATAAAAGAATTGAGAACCTTGATCACTATGATTTTAATGTCTAAATAGAGATGGTCAAATCTCTTTTAAGAAGAGGACCAGAGATCCAATGTATGAATTGTTAATCTTAGGGAATGTATTCTACATACACAAGATAATATTTAATCTCTTATAAGAGAAAATTTTGGAGCTTATGATGGAAGATTTAGGAGGTGTGGGTTCCTCCCACCCTGAAGGATATTTATAATTGGATGAGGGGAAAGAAGCTACAATTTTTTTCTTGTAAAAATTTAAAATTCTTAATACCTTTTTGTAGATATTTTGATAGTTTTTAAAGTACTTAGTGCATTTATTTTAATATAAAACTTATATTAATATTTTATTAAAAAAATTATATTTCATCAAAAAAGAAATATCTCTATTTGATAAATCTAAGAGAGGTACATGACTTAAGTCCAACACAAAGCACTGGCGAGCACTGTTGTTGGTAGGCTATCAGGATAAAACTTTTATGGTAATTATAGATCTCTAACATTTTTTTTTTTTGATATTTGAAATATAATTTTAGCACTTTTACATCACAACAGAGCCTTTCACAACTCATTTCAAGTAAATTTGGAGAGTTTAGAGCAATCATTTTCAATAGTTTTCAGTCTAATTAACACTAATTTCAGGGAACAATAAAATTATATATATTATTGCATATTTACTTGGTTCATGAATTCGAGATGGGTCCATGTTGATGTTTAAGGAGTGGTCATACATTATAAAATTTCTAAAATTATATTTTTGCACCTCAAATTTTTGTAAAGACATATTATTATTTTTGAACAATATAGACTTTGACACCCAAAAATAGAGCGCAAATGCTATGTCACCAAAAAGACGCATCCAATCAAGATTTAAAAGTTTTAAAATTAAATTCATGATCAACATAACTCTAATTGATGTAATATATGGAGGTGGTTTATCACAACCTAACCAGACACAACTCATATTCTAAATTGGTCACATCACATCAGATTGCAGCATTTAACTTTTTAAGATCTATTTGGAAGGAATTTATTTTCATTTACTAATAGAACAGGCACCACTAAAACATAACATTATGGTGATATTCCTATGTATAGAGATAGATACATTATGGTGATATCCTATAATAATATCATTAACTCAAATAATTTTCTTACCATAGATCTTATAATCTCTTTTATTATGATGATAAAGATAAAAGCCTTATAATTAATAACCTATGTGTCATTGTATAACAAAATGTTCATTCTCTACCTTCATATGAAGATGATTTTCTATTGAATACTCTCTTAAATAAAGAAAATGATGTTATTAAGACTAGCGATCTCCATCACTTGGGTTTTTTAGTAATTATAGTCACATACATATTCAAAAATTTGGACCTTTATTAGAATATTATTTTTCAATGTATTTAATGAGCCATAATTAGGTGACTCATATTATAATTAAAAATGTTGAATTTTGTGGGGTAAGATGCATCCAATCTTTGATAACTCTTGCTATCTTTATTATGGAGTTTGATCAATTTTTTTATTGCGAGTTCTTACATTTGATGATTATCTGAGCTGCATTTTATGGGAACTAATGGCCTTATCAACAATAATATGTACTTCTACTCTATGAATAATATTCTCATAGGAGCAAACTATTGATTACATAAATTGGAGGTAAACTCAAAGGTAGAGATGTCCAAAAAAAACCTCATAATAACTCATAACCTAGTCATAAAATTTTGATTTACCTTTAAACTAAATCTTTAGAAATATTCTTTAAGAGTCTATCCCTCAAATTAGAAAATTCTAGAAATATTGGAAGAGTACTTGTTTACTTTGAGATTTATAATAAATTATTTTATGAAAAGTTTTGTGAGATTGATAAAGATATAGATAGCTTTATTAGACAGAGAGTAAAAATGAAGTATAGGCTTGACCATTGAGGGTGGAAGGAAAGATTTGATAGAGGAGTACATTAGAAACTTATTGAATATGCATGATACTTTTATATTGGTTGACATATTTCTAATGGTCAAAGAATCCATCGTAAGAATTAATATTAAGCATCTTGAATCGCACAAGAATGGGTTGTCAAAGAACACCATTAGTTAGACGTGAGAACTGCTAAAACTATCGTGTGAAGTTAGCATAGACCCCTCTAGAAAATTCCCCTGGAAAAAGATGTCTAAATTTTATCTCTTATGACATCATGAGGGCATTAGAAAGGTGAGGTACGGTTGAGCCAACTCTACTGATGTTATTTGGGGACCATATGTGATATGGCTATAGAGTAACACATGATTAATGAGTTGAATTAGTAATATTGAGGAGATTTGTTTTAGGCTATTGTTGATGAGAAACTTCATCAAGCTTTGATGGAACTATCTGTCGAGTAGATTCCTATAGAAGCTAAAAAATTTAAGCTTATTGCTCCATCTTACAGTGTAAATCTTCCAAAATTGGGCGTAAGCAGGCATCACCACCTAGATCATGTTGTTGTTGATTAAGATATTGGTTGTCATCAATTGAAGAGACATTTAAAAACCTTGGCAAGATGGGAGTTTTCCTATAGATGGTACCAAAGTATTACTATAATATTTGAAAGTTAAGAGAGTTTAATGTCTTAAAGCTATATGAAGATCCAATGCACATAAATAAAAATAGAGTTTATAGGAGACCCTACAGTGTTTAATGAAAATAAAAGATGAAAAAATCATGGAACTTGGCCCAATTGAAATGATCCACCATATAAGCAAGATTATAGAAATTAACCCCTCCTCTCAATTGAAGAAGACGAGATTATAATGTTTATAAAACTTTCTTGGCCTCTTGTGGTTGTAGTAGAGATTGCTTGAGAAATAATGAATTGTGATAACAATCAAACAAGGACAATTATTGAGTTTTGATGCATGCTTGATTGAATGAATTTTCTTAGAATGTATCATTAGTATATTATTTGAACTAAAACTTTCTCCATAGTTATTTGTGTGCCTTTGAGGAGAAAGGGATTTGGTCTTAGGAAAATAAGAATTAAGTGTAGATGATTTGGAGCCACAGTCACTCATTTTTAATAACATATTAAGTCAATAGAGGTGGTCTTCTATACATTGAAAGAATTTCTTTTATCTAGTACTTTATACATAGTGGACAGGATATCAGGTAGACCTAAATTATCTTCCTGATGATGATATGGTTAACCAATTTATCAATAGGAATGCCCAACTTATCTTGAATATTTATTTAGAACAGCTTCCTAGATTTTTCTTAAGGATATCAAATTACTATGAAGACTTCTTACACATCAGTTAGAACTTGCCAAATCATTTTGATAGAATTGTCTTTTAGGCTCCATTTGCGACAGCTTCTTCTTGTTTTCTAAAGCAAATTTTTAGTAAAAAATTTACTGAAAGTGGCTAAAAAAAAAAGACAAAAGCCGTCCCAAATGAAGCCTTCGTTTGGGACATGTTGAGTCCAGTCTTTATACCAACCCTGCTACTTGTAACCTAAACTTCTGGCTATAAGCAAACCTATGCACTTTTAATTTGGCATATTGAAGATTACAAAATGAGATATATTCTTACAGTTGGACATTCAAAGCTTTAGTAAGCAAGAGGAAATTACCCATTGATTTTGAATCTTTGATGCATATTTATATGAGAATTATTGGTTCTTTTGAGTGGGTGTGCACATGAAAACTGCAAATTGAAAAGTTAAATATATCGATTTTGTTTAGGCTACATTTGAGACTATTTTCTTTTTTCTTTCTAAACAGCTTTTTAGCACAAAAATTTTTAGAACTAAAATTTTTTGTAAGTAAAGCAGCTTTTAAGTATAAAAATTAAAATTTTTATACTAAAAAGTTGCTTTGAAAAACAGTGAGAAAGCCGTCCCAAATGAAACCTTAGTGTCTTTCAGGGACACCTTTCTTCGTACTTTACTTTTTCAAACAACAACCACAATTATATTTGGATATTGCTTTCTCGTTTCTTTCTAGAAATTTTTAAACAGTGAAGCAACTCTTTGCGACAACTTTCAAAAAGTTACTTTATTAAAACAATTTTACAATCACATTTAAAAAAAAAAAACACTACAATTGTTTCAAATAGACCCTTAGTTCAGCTGTCATTTTGTTTGGTTTAGATTTGATTTTATATGAAGTTATCTAAAATTTAAACAAATCAAACTGAATTATTTGAGCATAATATTTATAATTATATAATATATTCCTAATTTCTCTTCCCTAATAACCGTTCAATGAATTCTATTACCTATGAATCACAATCCTTCTATGATTTACTTCTATGAAATAATGTTAAACACTTAATGATCCATCAAATCATAACAAATTACGAATTTTCAAAGATTTATGTTCTTAAACTAAAATGAAACCGATTTTGTTTGTTTTGTTGGTTCAACTATTGACTGTAGTAGAAAAAGCAGACTGATTTTCAGTGCTTTCCGCTTTGGTCAAAGCGTTTGAGGGATGCGATTAATTCTTGCTAATGACGATATATTTTTCATTATTAAAGATGTTACGGAAGATTAAAGCTAAATCTTGTAAATTGTATAGATTATTGAACTCATTAATTGGTTTTCTTACGTGTGATCCACGCGTGCAAGATATTTGTGCTAGTGCAGCAAGTGGAGCTTAGGACCGATAACTGTGTTTTCTTCGCTACTTTATGTTGTGAGGTTATAGAATTGCTAGTAGCTTTTTGATTTGAAGTAAAAGGAGGTAAAGCATTTTAAACAGAAAAGTTTTGAGAATATTGATATTTGGTTTCAGTAAAATAATTATAGTGTAAAATTTTGATGTTTGAAATTCATCATATAGTTCATTTTTTATTTATTTGAAATTTATCTGATTTGGACGAGATTCAAATACACTATAAATTTATTTTAATTACTAAAAAAATAAAAAATATATATAATGGTACAAAAATAATTTATTTTGAACATAATCATTTTTCACAGACTTATTTGTTAGTGTTAGAAAAGTTCAACATGATCGGATGAAAAAAGTGGAAGGCCAAGAGTCTATTCGATTTTTTGAGGGGTAAATTGCAAAAAAAAAAGGTCGACTCATGCAAAAAATAAAATTCAGGGGGGATAGATTACAAATTGTGAGAGCTGAGAGGGAAGAGGAGAATCGGAACAGAGAGAGAGATTGGAGAGTACAATGTAATTCAAGTAAAAAATTGTTGGTGTAGTTTAAGCTAAGTGATAATATCTGCTCACATCCTCCCTCAAATTAATAATCCGGTGTACAGATGGTTAATTTGGAGCGAAGATAGTTGTACCGAGTACAAGAAAATGGTTTGGTGAAGATGTCCGCAACTTGTTCTTGAGATGAAATGTGCTGAATATGAATGTTGCCATCGGTAATGTGCTCACGAATAAACTGATAGTCTATTTCGATGTGTTTTGTCCTGGCATGGAAGACGGAGTTCTTGGTGATGGCAATGGCGGAGATGTTGTCACAGTGGATGATCGTTGGAGAAGCTTGAGGTAGCTGCAGTTCGGCGGATAGTCGACAAAGCCAAATAGCTTCGGATGTCGCGGCGGACAGAGCATGATATTCAGCCTCGGTTGATGATTTTGCTACCTTTATCTGTTTCTCGACGGACCATGAGATTAAGTTGGGTCCCATGAAAGTACAGTGACCGGTGATAGATTTCCGGTCGGTTGTGTCGGATGCCCAGTACGCATTAGAGTATGTTTGAAGTTGATAGTCTCCCGGTTGGATAGGAAGGCCAAAGTGTTTGGTTCCTTTAATGTACCAAAGGATCCGCTTGAGGCTCTTGAAATCTTGATCGGTAGGGTTGTGCATTCGTTGACAGACTTGATTGGTGGCGAATGTGATGTCCGGTCTAGTGATAGTGAGGTACTGAAGCGAACCTGCGAGGCGACGATAGAGAGAAGGGTCGTGAAAAGGAGGTGAGTTGAGCTCTCTGTTGGAGGACGCGAGAGCTAGCGGAGTCTGAGAGTTCTTGCATTGATCAAAACCGGCGTCGTGTATGATTTTGTTAGCGTAATGTTCTTGAGTTAAGAAGTAGCCATTTTGTGTTTGAGTAACCTGGATTCCAAAAAACAATGATATGTTACCTAACTGTTTTAAGGCGAACTCGGTGTGAAGGTCACGGAGTAGATGCCGAATGCTGTCTTGATTGTTTCCTCTCACGAGTATGTCGTCAACATAAATTAGGAAAAATATTTGAATGTTATGTTTGGAATAAATGAGAAGAGAAGAGTCAGAGCGACTAAACCTGAAACCACGAGTGAGGAGGAAATTGGTGAATTTCTGGAACCATAGACGTGGCGCTTGTTTCAATCCATAGAGAGATTTATTTAGTTTGCAAACGTGGTTTGGATGGTGCAAATCTTCGAAGCCCTGAAGAAACACGTGGCGCTTGTTTCTTCGACGCATATAGATGTCATCTGGTAGGTCGCCATGAAGAAACACGTTTGTGACGTCCAATTGAAGAATGTTCCATTGCCGGTTGACTGCTAATGTAAGAAGCATGTGAAACGTAGTCATCTTGGCAACCGGACTAAAGGTTTCGGTGTAAGTTTCCCCAAACCGTTGATCATATCCGAGAGCCACTAAGCGGGGTTTGTATCTATCTATTTGTCCTGATGGTAGAAGTTTGATCTTGTATGTCCACCTACACCCAAAGGTGCGTTTGTTTGGAGGAAGAGGGACAAGTGTCCAAGTGTTTTGATTTATGAGAGCGTTGAACTCAGTCAGCATAGCCTCCTTCCAGTGATCATGCTTGGATGCCTGTTTGTAGTTTGTCGGAGTAACGTGTTCGTTGGCTTGACTGATCAATGTGAAGATTTGCTTGGGTTTGTGAATACCTGACTTAGAACGTGTTTGCATGTGGTGAATAGGAGGTTGAGATAGTTCGGGCTGGGCCTGGAGAGGATACGTAGGAGGAGGTGGATCCGAAATTTCTGTGGAGTTGCTTGTGTTAGTGGGAACCGATTGTCCGGTGAGGTTGTCGGTATTGGTAAACAGAGGATTGTGTAAGGTTGACGTGGGTACAAGGATTAAAGGATGGGACTAAGGTAAGTCCTGGTTGGGCAGTGTGTCAGGTGTAGATAAAGACTTAGAGTAGGGAAAAACTTATTCTTGAAACTCCACATGCCTGGAGACATGAAGTTTGTTTGTTTGGATGTTATAGCACTTGTAGCCTTTGTGACGCGATAAGTAGCCTATGAAGACACAAGGTTGCGATCGTGGTGAAAACTTGTTGGCGGCGTAAGGTTGGAGCCAGGGGTAGCACAAACAGCCGAAGGTGCGGAGATGAGCTATGGAAGGAGTTTTGTTATAAATAATTTGATAGGGAGATTTTAGACAGAGGGATCGAGAAGACAACCGATTTATTAAATAGTTTGTGGTGTCTATGGTGTCAACCCAGAATTTTTCTGGAAGACTAGAGGCGTGCAGAAGAGTTCTTGTGAGGTTCAGAAGATGTCGATGTTTACGCTCGGCTAAACCGTTTTGCTCCGGAGTATGTGGGCAGGACAGTTGATGAAGAATACCGAGCGCTTGAAGATAGTTAGTGAACTCAGAACTCGTATACACGCCTCCGCCGTATGAGCGGAAGAATTTTGGGGTTGTGTTGAAATGATTTTGGATCATGCTGCAAAATATTTTAAATTTGTTGAGCGTTTCATTTTTCGTAGTCATAAAATAGATCCAAGAGAATCTCGTAAAATCATCTATAAAGACTACAAAATAACGAAAACCGAACAAAGAAATCGTGGGAGACGGCCCCCAGACATCCGAATGAACAAGTTCAAAGGGATGTGTGGTGACCGAAACACTTCTACTAAACGTCTGCTTGTGACTCTTTGCCATTTTACAAGAATTACAATGAAATGAAAAAGAAATGTTCTTAACATCATGAGAATTTCTAGCTAAATGTTTGAGCGTCTGATTGTTCGGATGGCCAAGGAGAGCGTGCCATGTGAACGAGGCATCCGTGGTAGTTTGCAAGGCTTTCGGACTCTCAGTCGATAAGATGTCAAGTTGGTATAGCCCATTATGGAGACGACCACGAAGAAGAGGGCGGTTGTCCTGTATATCCTTAATTGTAAAGCCATTAGAGTCAAATGTGATAGCTATTGCATTATCTTTTGTAAGCTTAGAAACTGATAGGAGATTGTGTGTTAGATTAGGAACGTGTAGAAGGCGAAGAAGATTGAGCTTACGAGGGGTGTCGGGTAGTGGTAGCAAACCTTTACCATAGTTGTGGATGGGTAGAGAAGATCCATTGGCGACCGTAACTGAGTCAGAGCCAGTGTAAGGCACGGGTTGATGTAGACTGGTGCTGTCGTGCGTTATGTGATTTATCGCACCAGAGTCGAGGATCCAACTCTGTTGTTGTGAAGGTTGAGCAAGAAGAGCACGCGGACAATTCTGAACGGTTGGGGCGTATTTGTAGTTGCTTATGTGCCAACAATTTAACACTATGTGGCCAATCTTGCCACAAATTTGGCAAGTTGGCCGATCGTTAGAGACCAGATTTGTGGCGTCCTTCGTCTCTGATTGACGAGGCACAGGAGATTTGTTCTTAAAGAATCGTTTAGATGTGCGATTCTTTTGTTGATTGATGGAATCGGCATAAAGAGCGAAGGTGGAGTTGTTGAGAGATTGTTCCTTCTTGATTTCGTGGTTGATGTGTATCACTTCACTGCAAAGCTGGGAATAAAGTTTGTCAAGATCTGCTAGTAAAGAAGAGGTACAAATTGCAGTTTTGAAGGCGTTATAGAACGTCGGAAGACCGTTCAGAATGTAAAGAACAATGTCTTCTTGGTCGATTTGGGTTCCCGCAGCGGCAATGTTGTCTACTATGTTCTTGACGGTGGAGAGATATTGTTGCATAGTTTGATTATTCATCTGGACATGACGTAATTCGTTCTTGAGTTGAATTACTTGAGAATGGCACGTCGACTGAAGTCGACGTTCAAGAGTTTCCCAAACTTCTTGAGCGGAAGACGAAGTGATGACGTAGGGAAGGAGGGCCGGAGAAATTGTAGAAAAGAGTGCAGAGATTAAGTAACTGTCAATAAGATGCCAGTGAGCGTATTCTTGCGAATTCTGATCGGCGGGTGGAGCAATCTTGCTAGTGAGGAAGTCAGAGAATCGTTGGCCGTGAGGTTTTGATAAATTTGGATCTTCCAGATTGCATAATTGTCCACGGTTAGATGATGAGGAATGAGGTTCTTGAAATTTGATATGATGAACTTGAGAGAAGCTGGTAGAACGAGCTCCGGGATGGCGCCGGCAAAAGTGGAGGTTGAAGCGGGAGGGTTGGAGGAAGCGGTTTCTTGATCTCCCATTTCTAGCTCTGATACAATGTGAGAGCTGAGAGGGAAGAGGAGAATCGGAACGGAGAGAGAGATTGGAGAGTAAAATGTAATTCAATCTTATTATTCAAGTAACTATTACAGGGTGTATATATAGAGAAAACCTAGATACAAGAGTAAATAACTGTTGGTGTAGTTTAAGCTAAGTGATAATATCTGCTCACACAAATAACCCTTACTATACTAAGAGTTTTAATTTTTTTTGGAGAGACAATTACCACCTCAATACTACACAGTTCCGCCCTTAATAATTTTAGATCTGGATCTACATCATTTTGACTTCAACTGAGGTAAAAGGAAGGTTAAGGTGGTCTTGTAGACTTGAGGTAGTTTGTTTTTTTGTTTTTTTTTAAATCCAGGACTTTGAAGGCAGTTGTAACAGCTTCTCAAGGCAGATGTAACAGCATGGTTAATTCTTATACAAAATATTTTTGTTGTTACATGAAAGTATGAAGAAGATGGTATCCTCTTATAATTAAATTATGACTGAATGTTATTGCCTTTTGACTAATTACTCATCTGCTACATTAGAACGCAGGTTGACCTACGTAGTCCAATGTTGGCAATCACTGGTAATGTGATAACAATATATTGCATCATATGTGACGGACTGACGGTCTCTCGATCTTAAGCATACTATTGGGAATGGATTGAAGTTGGCTTCTACAGGAATAAGAAGAAATTATTACTACATTTTGTATGAACTCACAAAAACTGATGACAACGTCCCACATTTTAATATGAATTAGTTCATCTCTCAAAGAAGTTGGATGGTATAATTGGGTGCCCTTGACTATTTCTTCCTTAATGGATATTTCTATCTTCGCTGAGGGAGCTACACATAAGTGTTTCTATAGTAGTTAAATTACTTGTAGTAACTTCATAGGAAATTTTATGCAATTATGAATTTTTTTCATTATGGTATTGCCGCACGATAATGTTGGCGTTATGCGGGGATGTCTTTTTTATTTGAGAAGCGCTATTGGGCTTGAAGGTCAGCGTTGTGGTGTTGTGTAAGAGTTTATCTCTACAGGATTTGATAGGGGAGTTGCAGTGTCAAGCTATTTATTTGAATGCCCGAGATTTCCTCTTGGGAGTGCTGCAATATTGTGGATGGTATCACTATGATGCTAGATCTATAAATATCTAAATCAATTTCTAAAAACCCATTTTCTTCATTTTGGGTTGCAAGTTGCCGGCTCTGAGAGAGAAATGGAAAGAGAAGAAGAGAATAGAGCAGAGATAAAGCTAGGTTGGGGATCTTAAAGTCAATTTTGTTTGTAGATTCAGTTGAGAAGTTGTTTGTCTCGGACTTCAATGATTTGCCTATTTAATATTTCATAAATTTGAATTTGATCAAAACGTACATACAAAAGTTACGCTATCTCAAGTTTTAGCAAAATTTCACCGTGCTATAATTTTTAGTATATTATAATTTAATCATTTTGCACATGTTGACATGATCATATATATATATATATATATATATATATATATATATATATATATATATATATATATATATATATATATATATATATATATATATATATTAAATTTTCATTAGGTATTTTTTTTTTAATATTTTGAGGTGCATTACGTAAGATGAGTAAGATAAAAAAATGAAGAATTTGATAATGATTGTTGCATCTGGTTTAAACACAACAAATGATATGCATATCTACAACCACCCATTTGTTATATTTGTTATGCCATGTATAAATACTTTGAATCAATTATTATAATTATAATTATATATATGGGGAAATGAGCATACTAAATTATCCTATGAACCTCACTATTTATGATGTAAATGTCATTTAATATTTAGTAGAAAATGTTATAATGAGTTAAATCTTGAGCATGATCTTAAATGTTAACTATAATAAATATGTTGTGAAATATGTGCGTGCAAGGAAAGCTGACAACTATAATTCAATTTGGCGGATGCATGGTATCTTGCATATGAGGGTGGGTTGATAGGATTTGTTTTAAATATGAGGTTAGTGGTGTGAACCCAATACATAATGGTAGGAATTAAAGGATATTATATGACTGCTAACAAGTTGGGGGTGACGACTTTCAAATATAATGCCACTTGATTATAACTATTTTCGTTAATATAATATGATATGATATTGTACCTGACTTACTATGATTGGTATAGAAAAAAATATCACATGATATAATATGATTAGCTAAATCATCTAACTTGCTATATAAATGTATGTTATGATATACTATAATGCATGATGATATGAATTGATTGTTAGATATGTCTGTATCTATATGTCAAGATGCACTGTTATCCATGTTGGCTATTTTTGATATGATATGATATGATTAGCCAAAACACCTAATCCGTTATATATATATATATATATATATATATATATATATATATATATATATATATATATTCTTATGCATATTATGATCATAAGCTAGAATCCTTTTCTTGTCTAAACATGTAGATATGGTGATATATTACTATACATCATGACATGATTTGTCTATAAGCATTTGATATTATAAGATGGCCCTAAATGCCTAACTTTTTTAACAAATATTATAATATGTTGATATATATGATGATTATTCTTGCTCATAAAAATATGATGTAATATGACATAGGAAAAAAAATTCACATGATATGTTTGATTACTCCAAAATTTCAATCTTGAAATATAATTTTAAAATGATAATCTTGCTAATGATAGCACTATATATGAATAAACATAAAGATTTACTTGTTTAGCGTATGTTTATTATTTAGTTTTTATGATCAATTCAATGATATCATGCATATTGTTTATGTCCTTACATTTAATGTAGTTATAGGTTTCATGTAAACTACTACGTTATTTGCTCATTATTCATACTTACATGTGTTAGGAAATGATAAAGACCTAGTGGAGTGAGGTCATGAATCACTGTTAAAAGCACTTTTTATTGAAGTTGAATTATTTCGTAATCATGGATTAAATGTATTTCATTTCGTTGGAATGATTGAAAGTCATGATTAATTGTGAATATATGTTTGGATATAACACACACACACACACACACATATATATATATATATATATATATATATATATATATATATATATATATATATATATATATAGGTATTAAATGATAGTTTTATTTTAGTATTGTATATTAATCTTTCAGTGGCTATGTATTGTTCATTTGGATGATAAAAAAAGAAAATAATTCTGAATAGATCTTGGACAAATTCTTTGTCTCATTCTCGACCAAATATAACATACTACAGGAAAATCCATCATTATTGTCTCATAGTGACATGTAATGATCTATGGCTTATATGGGTTGGGTAAGTTGGGTCGATTCATCTTGAACTTTTCAATTTAAGGTTTTTAGACATTTCATGTATCAATAAATATTATCAAAAGGTTGGTGGATCTTTGATTTAATTAAATTGTTTGATTTTATTAATTTGAATAATATAGGGCACTTGTTCAATGTTTTTTGCTTTATCTTGAATTTGTTATGATATCATGATTATTCGATAAATTTTACGTTACATGCCAACTACCTGATACAGCCCTCTATTTTTCTCATCTACTACTTGTGACCTAATAACAACAACATTGTTTTTGTATTATGTTATGATGCATCCTAAATTAGAAAAAAAATATTATTTTGCTCAAGTTTGATTGTATTGATAAAAATATGTGTCAAATAGTAAATAACAATATTTAAAATATATAAAGTTTTTTAGTATTATAATGATGCATCTTAGAACAATAGCACTTGTGATTTCTTTGAGCTATTGTAGTTGGTTAGGCATTCTTCTTTTGTAGAAAGCAACCCTACTTTCAGTGCTTTCTACTTCAAAGCCTTGATTTGTTTGATGTCTTCTTGGTGGTTTCCAACATTATTGAAGACTAGTGGATGATAAAGAACAATCCACAAAGTGATTTGCATTTTTGTTGGTATGAATCTACATCATTATCTCTTCTTAAAGGAGCTTTTTTAATTTTATAGATTATCTGCCCATTGGGAACTTTAAGTATGATCAATGTCACATCTTGGTAGGTTATTTGTGTGTAATGGTTGCAAGTGGAGCTTAGGCACAACATACAATTTTAGAACATTTGATGTGTGGTTGAGTTGGTTCACGATTTGATGGGCTTAAGAAACATTTATTTCAAAATTAAAATGAATATATATATATATATATATATATATATAAAAGCTGATATTTTATTTATTCTATAATTTTGCATGTTAAATTAGAAAAAAATAATAATAATTTTAGGCTTATGATAATATCAATAAATACTGTGTTAATTGTCGTATGATAATATATTTAAGATTTGTTTGAGATAACAACAACTTTTTATAAAGATGATTGTAAAGTTGTTGTGGAGAAAGCTGCTTTTTTAAATGTCATAGAAATTAATCTCCTAATATAAAAAATTATTGAAAGTATTGAAAAATAGTAGTCAAACAAAAATTATGATAACGTTATGAATAAATAAATAAATAAATAAATAAATAATTTATTCTAAATAAAATCTTATTCAAAATTTAATCATTTATATGAGGCACTAACACTATTAACAATATGAACAGCAATTCTCAAGATGCCTTTTGTATCTCTCCACTAGAATAGTGCGCAAGTCAAACTTTGTAAGCTTTAATATCTAAGGTTGATGACCAACAGTCAGAGATGAGAAATAAAATGTAAAAAATAATTTAGGCTTCGTTTGGATTAATTTTAGAACATTATTATTTTTCTATTTTGAATAAAATTTTTACTAAAAAATAACTTTACAAAATGATAAAAAAAGCCTTCCCAAACGAGCCCCAAACATCAACGGCAAGCAACAAAACCTCCACAAATATCATCAGATCACCATCATCTTTTATTTTGAGTAGAATTTAATAATTAAAACGCTAATCTGATGAGGACATCCTTATCAAGAATAAAATGACTTAGTTTTTTTTTTGGAGGCTAAGAAAAGGATTATAAAGAGCACGGGTTAGTAAAAACTAAAAGACAGGTAAAGTCAGAACCTGTGAGATTAGAGACGGAAATGAAAAAAAGAAAGTGGGAGAGAAGTTCCACTGGGCTCATGAGGCTGGGCCAAATAGGGAGTAATTTGTGGGTTAAATCGTAATCCTCATCATTGCAGCATTTTCTAGAAGAGACAAGAACGAAGGTGCCGTCCAGTCTGCAAGCCCATCATCCTCGTCCAAAAATCCAAAACCAAACCAGAGATCAATTCCAGACAGTGCCACTATTGGGCTATCATCGCGAGTGCTCATCATGGGGCCTACGCAGGTTTCTTCGTTAGGTCCAAATTTAAGCAAAATATCAATTTCAACTTATTTTCATATTTATTAAAACTAAACCCCCCTTAAGTAGCCATTTAGAGAGAGAGAGAGAGAGAGAGAGAGAGAGAGATGGAATTTAATTTGCGCGAGTTCTATCTTTTTTTTGCGATTAGAGGGAAGTTATCTAGATTAAGATATATTATATTCTGTTTATCTTAGTTTTGAAAAATATAAAAATTTTGAGATTTGTTTTATATAAATTATTATTATGTAGTGTAGAAATTAGGATAGATTTACACTTGCTAAATTTTTATCGTGTAACTTATTGTATTTTGTAGATATGATCATTCTAGATAATTAGGTATTTTTTAAGAAAATTTCTACTATTTAATTTGAAATGTGTGTTGTATTTGGATATTTAAAAATAAATTTAATCTAAAAAAATAATGATTTATACATTTAAAGCTTCAAAGTAATATTTTAATCAATCCTTGATAATCTGATAAAATTCTAAAAATGTTAAATTTTACTCAGTTTTTAAATATGTTGCTTATCGATAAAGCATTATGTGCAAATCAAAATTTAGTTTATTTACATTTCTTTTATTATAAGGCAACTATATTTGAACTTATCTGTTATAATTGTGTGATTTTAATGAGAGTTGATGTTGGAGGTTTGTGTTGCATTGGATGCATAGGGAGTTATATGAGCCTGATTTTTTATATGCTAGCACAGAGAGTCAAATGGGTCATAATTCTAATATTCATTTTTGATGGGAAGTGTGAAACCCTTAAAATTTTTTAGATTTTTTTCAACCTAGAGTAGTCAATAATCATTTTAAGAGTCATTATAAGTCAAAATCACAAATTATCTTGGTCAGAACATTTATAGTGTTGTTTTTTAGCTTCATATTTTTTTTCATAATTTTTGGGCCCTGTTAAATTTTTTTTAGAAATCAGCATCTGTTTGTATAAGTGGGGTTTATGGGATCATCTGGTATCCATTTTGCAAGCAAATTTCACAAAAAATTTTTAAATAAAATAAATTAATTTATGAAATTTTTTTTGTAATTTTTTGAATCCCTAAAAGAATTTTTATAAATTTTTCTATTGAAAATTTATTATAATAATATTATTATATATTATTTAATAATAAAAATAGAAAAATATTTTAAGCCATAATGGCTTAATTTATTAAATCCCTTTTCATTAAAATTTTGGTTTTATCCATCAGAGAGGAACTAAGGATATTAGTAAAGAAAGAGATGAGAGAAAGAGATGAGAGAAAGAGAAAATCCAATTTTTGATGACTTAGAGTTGTTTTCTTCATCAACCTAATTGGGAAATTTGTTCTTCTCGAGGTAAGACACATTATGACTATATCAATTTGCAAAAATGTGCAATTTTAAGTGAATATTCCAATTAAAACATAGTATCTGTTAGCAAAAAATGGGAATAACTTTGCACAGGTAAAACTTGCACAGCGTTACTTTTTTATATATTATAGAGATTATGATTATGCATATTTTAAATATTTTCTAAAAATTTTACACAAGGGTTTTGAAATTTGTGTTATTTTTATTGAGTAAAAAATTATCTAGATGTAGAAAAATAATATTTTAGTATAATAAAAGTCTTAGCACATCATTTTATACAATCCATGATAATTTGGTAATTTTTTAAAAAAGTATAGTTTTGCCTAGTAGGATTTTCTATTATTAACCATTATATAACATTATGAAATTTTTATATATGCTCAATTTCTCTTTAATTGTTATAATGTGATGATATATGTACATATATGATTAAATTATGTCTGTTGAGAGTTATAAGGGGATAAAATCATTTGAGATTTTATTTTTATCAGAAAATTATTGGGAGTTATAAGGGGTCAAAATCCTTTGAAATTTTATATAAGAAAGGGATATGTGATATGTTTTAGTGATCCAAGTACAACAAAAAAGGAGTCACGAGAGGGGCCATAATTCTTTGAGGTTATGTCTAGGTTCGAGAAATGTGGCATAAAATGCTATGTTATATGAATTTCAATTTATTTATTTGTTCAATGTTATTATTTAAATCAGAAAATAACTATTTTAGATTTATTATATTTTTTAGTATAGTGATTTATTTAAATTGTATTTAACTGCTTTTAAAGATTCAGCAAAATATTTGATAAAAGAATATTTTAAAATTTAGATTGATTTGTGTGGCTTATTGAGCTATTATAGCTCACTATCATTTTGCTTCTAATTTTTAGGATTTGGGAAGGTAAAAGAATTTATGGACTTGTAGTTTAGGATTTGTTATATTAATTTTTTTTTGTACAGTCACGACTAGTTAAATTTTTAATTATATAGTTCTTACATGTAGCAATATACTGTAGTGTAGATGTTTATTTTGATGAAATAAAAGAGACTTTGTAGATGAATTTAATTTTAATATTTAAATGTTTTAGTAGCTTTATAGTCTATAGTTTATTTTATTGAATACTGGCAAAAAATTTTGAAAAAAAAATTAAACCTAAATCTTGGAATTTGGCTGTCACAACTCAACACGATAGGGTCTATTTTGGTCAGATTGTATCGTGACAAGATATTATGGTATCAGAGCAATAATTTTGAAATTATATCATAAAATAGAGCTATAGGAATTTATCTATAAGTCTAGTGGGGTAGTTGCAAGTATGTCTGGGTGTTCATTATTTTTATTTCATGTACATGTGTCTTTAGTTGCATATTCTATGTGATTATAGATCAGTCATAGTTTGTATCTTATATAAATCATGCCATATTAATTATGCTATATATATATATATATATATATATATATGTTCTTGCCATACTCATTTACAAGCACTATAAACAGGATAAAGCATTCATCTATCTATGGTATTTTTGCTGCATCCAATACTATTTTTAAAAATTAGTTATATCACATGTCATTTAGGTCAGGTGACTTTCATATCAAAAGTCATCACTTCATGCCCGTCAGTGTATCATATCATATCAACTTGTCTTCTTATACATCTCTTTTTATATAATTTAGAAGTATACCACAAATCTTATTAAAAAAAAATCCCTAATCTCACCCTCTTATGTAGGATAAAATGCCTATAGCCAACCTGAATCACTCAATCAATTCTGATTAGCCTTTCTTATATATATATATATATATCACAACATATATAACATAGTAAAAAATTGATATTATGCTCAATGTTCAGGTCATTGAATAAGTCTAGTGCATATAAAATATAAATATGAATTATAACTAACATTCATAAGAAAATTAGTATACTCGTTTTTACATATATGTGACCATGATAGATGAATTATAATAAGTATATATGTCGTACACTAGTATTATGATATATTGATAAGTATGTATTCAATTTAATTATTTATTTAAATATCTCAAATTAGAAAATTTTCTCCAAAATAAAAAAATATACAATGAAATTTCTTATATTCCTATCAATATGCACATAATGATTAAAACTATAACATACTTAAAGTTAGACGATTAAAGTTTGTTAAAATGAAGATATCACAATTTTTGAAAATTTGACTAAATTGAAATTTAAAAAAAATACAAAAGATCTAGGCAACTTTCTCCATCTAAGAACCCAAGAGACTATAGCACACACACTAAGCTCTAGAGCCGAGTTTGGTTGGTCTGAAATATATCAAACTCTTAGAGGTGTTGCCCAAGTGAGTCATTTGTCTCATGTTTACATTCTGATTAGCCTTTCTTTTATATATATATATATATATATATATATATATATATATATATATATATATATATATATATATATATATATATATATTTCACAACATATATAGCATAGTAAAAAATTGATATTATGCTCAATGTTCAGGTCATTGAATAAGTCTAGTGCATATAAAATATTAATATGAATTATAACTAACATTCATAAGAAAATTAGTATACTCGTTTTTACATATATGTGACCATGATAGATGAATTATAATAAGTATATATGTCGTACACTAGTATTATGATATATTGATAAGTATGTATTCAATTTAATTATTTATTTAAATATCTCAAATTAGAAAATTTTCTCCAAAATAAAAAAATATACAATGAAATTTCTTATATTCCTATCAATATGCACATAATGATTAAAACTATAACATACTTAAAGTTAGACGATTAAAGTTTGTTAAAATGAAGATATCACAATTTTTGAAAATTTGACTAAATTGAAATTTAAAAAAAATACAAAAGATCTAGGCAACTTTCTCCATCTAAGAACCCAAGAGACTATAGCACACACACTAAGCTCTAGAGCCGAGTTTGGTTGGTCTGAAATATATCAAACTCTTAGAGGTGTTGCCCAAAGTGAGTTATTTGTCTCATGTTTACACTCTCAATCAAAATGTCTAGATCATCTAGCAAATTTTGAGAAACTCAATTATTCCAAAAGGTTGGTGTTTTTATTTACTATAGTGAAGTCTTTTTTCGAGCACTTTTTGGGTGGGATCAAAGTTTTAAGAGTAATGATTTAGAGGAAGAAGGGGGAGCTCCAACTCCAACACTTGCACCTGCACCTGCACATGACTAGAATTTTTACCAAGAAATGGTCCTGGGCTTTGATAGAATGGAAACTCATTTTGTTCAACGCTTTGATCAAATTCAGAATCAATTAAATAAGTAGGATGCAATATATAATGAAGACATGGGTTAGATCTGAGGGCAGTTTAACTCGATGAACATGAATGTAGCAACGATAAGTAGTTATTTTTTAATATTCAACCAACCACCTCCAGATCAAGATCCCTCTTATTACTAGATATACTTATGTGCTGTTGTTGCTTATGAGTATTTATGTTTGTTGTTGAGATGTATTTCCTTTGATTTAAGTATTTTCATAAGTTAGTATTTTCTTATGTTGATCTTGCTTTTATGATATGAAATGATCTTAAATGAAAAAGATGTTTGTATGTGTTTGAATAATCAATGAAGTGTGAAATATTTTGTTGACATGTATTGATTTTCATTCATTGAAATGTTTATATTTTAAGAGAAAAATCTTTTGTGGTTGATTTTTGGAATGGATTTTTAATTATTTTTTTCTATAAATCACTTTCTTTACAAAATGTAAACTTTCAAATTGTAAATTAAATTTATAACTGGATGTAGATTAGGATATCAATTTCATGTTCGTATAAGATAAGTATTATTTTGATATAATTATTGCAAAATAGATGTCTTATTTATTTTTTATTTTTTTAATGTGTTTATTTTGTTTTTAGTGAAATTTGAATTAAGATTATTGATATTGGAATGATCAAAAAAGTAAAAAAAGGAAAACACACAAAGTATGCAAAAATAAAAAAGATGTGCAATGGTTTGCAAAATAAAAAGAGGTATAAAATTAGCCCAAATATAAAAGATACATAAAGTGTGCCCTAAACATTTGAAAAGATGCATAATAATCCCAATTAAAAAATTCATATTATTCTTTTTGCTATCATTATGTCTCTAATTCAAATCCATTTAATTGATAATCATCTTCATTATTGAATTAGAAACTAATTAATATTTATTTTGTCCATTTTGCAATATATATATTGTCTAACATGAATAGTGAACCTGATTGATTTTTTTTATCTTAGTTGTTATTTAATTTGAACTTTGATTTTTTTTTTTTAGCATTAAGAAGTAGATGTTGTATATGCAATTAGTTTTAAAATCTTCTTCTTCATCAACTCTTTTGATTTATTTTTAAAAACTTTTCAATTCAAACCTTTCTTCCCTTTTTGTTGTTGTCAAAAGGGCAAGTCATAATATTATTTGAATATTTGTATGTGTGTTGTGTGTTTTTATGTGTAGTATTGTGTGTATTGTGTTTTTGAATGTGTTGTATTGTGTATGTTTTTGTTCGTGCTCGTATTTTTATTCGAGTTATTTTTGCCTTTTGTAATTATTATTTCTTTTTTTTTAATTTTTAGGTTGGTGTTTTTTTTTTTTTCATGGGAACCCCTTGTTTTTAGATTGGTTATTCATTTAGGGGGAGTTAAGGAGAAAACTACTTTAATTGTTAACTCAAATAATAATTATTTTATCTTTATCAAAAAGGAGGAGATTGTTACAACTTAGTTTTCATAATTATATTTTTTATATCATATATATTTTTGATGATTCCAAAATCTTATTATATTGATTACTATTTCTTCTAATATATATTAAAAATATTATTTTTATTATTTGTGTGTACTATTATTTTAGGGAAATCATATTCCAAATTGATGAAGACTTCAAGATATATTAGATTAGGATTTATTATAATTAAAGTATGTGCCTTTTATATTTTTCTTAAGTCTAAGAGAGTGTGATTGTAATTGGATAACCGTGCACACACACACACATGGAGAGTGTAAAAACTTATAATTTTTAAAACTAATCGTATTGTACGATAATGGTTCATACAGGATGATTTGTCCAGAATGTTCCTCTAGAACGAAGTTAATCGAATCAAGCCCTGAAAATTTTCTAAGTTATGTTCGTACTATACAAAGTTACCTTCATACATACGATGTCTAGAGTACAAAATGGCTACGCACCAATTAGTCTAGAACAAATTCAAAATTTTTCTGAATGGATTATACTATATGATTATAGGTTCATACATATGATGTCCAGAGTGTGAAATGGGTGCGTATCATTTCCTCTATATAAACAGGTAAATTTTTTGAACTATTCGTATTATACAATCTTAGGTTTGTACATACAAGTTTCAGAGTATGAAATGGACTCATCCACTTTTATACCAAATAAAGCGTGTTTTATTTAAAATATATCATATTGTATAATATAAGATTCGTATAATATATTATGCAGAGAATGAAATCAGTTCATACAGAATTATACCAGACGAATTGGTTCAATTTTGAACTGATCGTGCTGTACAATGTGGTTCATACGTATGCCAACTAGAGTATAAAATCAATTCATACAGGATTGTTCGATCAATTTTTAAATTGATCATACATACGATGTATGATCATACTGTACGATTCAGGATGGACAAATTGAAATTTTCAATTTTTTGTGTCATTTTTCATGTTTTTAATATTTGGGGTCCTAAAAATTGGCTGAAACATATCCTTCTTCAAAATTTCTTTTAAGAGTGAGAGTGAGAGTGCTTTGGGAGAGTGTTTGAGAGTGTGGATAAAGAGATCTTGCAAGTGAAAATTGTGAAAGTTTCATAAAGTTGCCCAAAGGTGAGGATCTCTTGTAAGTTTATCAAATCTCTTCCTTACTTCTTTGAAGATGTTTGAGAAAAGATCTTTGAAGAAGATCTTGTACTCTGCCGACACCATGAGGGTGTGATGTTGAAATAGTTGCTACTTAGTTTTACATGTTTGATATTCTTGCAACTTGTATGTTTTTGATAATTATAAATATTATTGCTTTGATTATTATTTCTCCTAACATATTTTGAAAGAATTCTTTTGCTCTTGTGTGTACTAATATTTCAGGGAAATCATACTCCAGATTATTAAAGACTTCAAATCAAAAGATCAGTTTAGAGTTTATTATAATTGAACTCTATATTTTCCATTTTATTGAGTCTGAGAGAGTGTGATTATAATTGAGTAACTGAACACACACACTCTGGGGGAGAGTTTAAAATTCATATTTTTTAAACTGATCATAGTGTATGATATAACTTCGTACGGGATGATCTGATCAGTTATTTTTCCCGACGAGCATTTAAATGAACAAAAATGAAAATATTTTTTTTAAGTATGAATCGTACGAGATGATCCTAGCTTCGTACAAGGAAGAACGTCTCGAGTCTGTTCTCGCACGAAGATCGTACGGGACGAACCTAGCATCGTACAAGGAAGAACGTCTTAGGTCTATTCTTGCACGAAGATCATACGGGACGATCCTAGCTTCATACAAGGACAAATATCTCAGGTATGTTCTCACACGAAGATTGTATCGGACGATCCTAGCTTCGTACAAGGACGAACATCTTGGGTATGTTCTCGCACGAAGATTGTACGGGATGATCCTTGCCTCGTACAAGGAAGAACATCTCGGGTCTGTTCTCGCACAAAAAATTTTTCTAAGTATGGATCGTACTGGATGATTCTTGTTTGTATAAGGATGAACATATCAGATCTATCCTCGCTCATTTTATCCCAATATTTCGTATAGATGAAATTTGAAAATTTTCATACTGTTCATCCTAGACGAACTTGGTTTGTTTCGGACAATGATCACGTATGAAGTGATTTTGTAGTGATTCACAACAGGTTCGTATGCAATAGTATTTGAACTATTCGTACGTATGAACATACGATCGTACTATACGATGTGTACACTCAAAATTGGAAATTTTAATTTTCTAGATAGTTTTTTGTGTTCTTTATATAAAATGTCCATTAAGAACTGACATTAAAAATTATCATCTTCGTGATTTTTTAAGGGCAATTAAAAGAGAGAGTGCGAGAGAGTATTTTAGAGATATTTCTTCCTAGTAGAGTGTGAAGGGTTCACAAGATTACTCAAAGGTAAGGATCTCTGAGAGTGATTTGTGTTTTTCACTCTTCCTCTTGTCTTTCTAAATTGCTCGTGATAAGATCTTTGAAGAAGACCCGGTTCTCTACTGACACTTGGAAAGTGTGAACAGCGGATAGTACTTTGTCGATACTTGGAGAGTGTGAAAGGATGATGGCACTCTGCCGACACTTAGAGAGTGTGTAAGGATGATGATACTCTGCCGACACTTGGAGAGTGTGAATGGACGATGATACTCTACTGATACTTAGCGAGTGTGAAAGGATGACGATTCTCTACGACACTTAGAGAGTGTGAACAGCCGAAGGTACTCTGCCTACACTTAGAGGGTGTAAAAGGATGACAGTTCTCTACCGCATCGGGGATTGGTGGAAGAGAGTTTTATAAAGGCTTATCTGTCTTGCTGTGGGAGCAAAAAGAGAGTCACTTTGGTAATAGTGCAATATCTAAAGTGGAAGACTTCAGGGAGTAGATGTAAGCCGTATTTTACATAATCATTATAAATTTTTATGTCTTTTATTTTCTGCATTTTATTTACTACAAGTTATTTTTTGTGGTTTAAAAGTTTTATTTTTGAAACTTTAATTAACTTACTTTGTGAATCAATCAGTTTCATATTTTAAATCTAAGAGAATTTTTAAATTACCAATTTAGCCCTCATCTTGGTTAGCCTTGAGACATTAGTTTAGGTTTAAAAATCTAATCTAGATTCAATAAGAATTAATAAGTGGTATCAGAGTTTTATTTCAAAATTATAAGTTTAGACAACTTTTTGAAAAATGAGTATGACTACTTTTAGAAATTGGAACACACCTAAAGGGTATTCGATCGCTAGACCTCCTTTGTTTGACAACATCTCTTTTAATTTTTGGAAAATACGCATGTCTATATTTTTACAGTCATTAGATTATCATTTATGGATCTTAGTACAAGAAGGGTATACAAATCCAACTAGATTAGTTGATGGTATTATAATTGAAACACCCTTTGCAAATTGGACTATAGAAGAACATGACTTAGCACAACTTAATACAAAATATTTAAATAGTTTTCTTTTGTGCACTTAAGTTAGAAGAATACATGCATGTTTCCACTTGCAAAAGTAGAAATGACATATGAGATAGAATTTGTATTACTTATGAAGGGGCTAATGAAGTAAAATAATCTAGATTAAATGTATTATTACATGACTATGAATTATTTCATATGAAACTCAATGAATCTATTTCTGACATGTACATAAGATTCACTCAGATAGTCACTTCTTTGCATGCATTAGGTAGGGAACTAACGAACACTGAAATTATTAATAAAATTTTGCATTGTTTGCATTCTACTTATGATGCAAAAATAAATGTTATTATAGAGTCTAAAGATTTGAATATTTACTCTATTGGTAATCTTCTTGGTTCACTAATTGCCTACAAGCAAGGAGTGAGTGAAAGGAAGATTGATGTAGGTGAACAGCGAAAGGAGAAGAACATTGCACTGAAAGTGGAGCAGTCGGAGAGTGATTTTTCACAACTTGAGGATGAGGATGACATTGCCTTGATCACAAGAAAATTCAGGAGCTTTCTTAAAAGGAAGTAGAGGAGATGCCAACAATGGAACAGAGGCAAGTTTAATAAAAATGTTAAGATTTCTAATGATATAATTTTCTATGAATGCATGAAACCCTGACACATAAAATTAGATTGCCCAAACATAAAAGCCACTCCTAGCAAGGAGAAGGTAGAGGAGAAACCAAATGTAAAGAAGGGCAAGAAGAGATTCCAAAGAGCTTTTTGGACGGACTCGGCTTCAGATTCGTTAGAAATAAAAAAGGAGGAGAAAGTCACAAATTTATACTTAATGGCTGATAATCTTGATCAGTCAGATCAAAAAGTGGTATGTGACTTAACCTATGCTTTAGAAATTTCTGAAAGAATTCATGATGCATATAGAAAGCTAAATAAAATAATGCTAGTTTGAATTTAAAAATGCAAGAATTACAAAGAGAATACGAAATCCTTATGAATGATTATACATTGATAGATAATAACCACATGAGCTTACTTGATGAATTTGATGACTTGAATAAGAAGAATGATATTTTAAAATCATCATATGCTCAATTAGAAAAAAAAGAATTTAAGGATTTTAAAGATGAATTAAAAAAATAAAGAGTATTATTTGAATTATAATAATAATGTGTTAAAATATTTAAACACATTTCTTAAATTAAAAATAAAAGCTCTTGAGGAAAATAGGAAACCACCAACACTTAAAAATTTTACTAATCCTATTTTGTATACAAAATTTTTAGAACCCAGGAAGAGATAGAGTAATTATAAAGATTGAGAAATTCATTTCTTGGTGTTAAATGTTATTCTTGTGGCATGATTGGACACATTGCACATGCTTGTGCTTTGGATATAAAAACTCTTTTAGTGTGGAGACCTAAGATGCATAACTCAAGTTATATCGTACATGCATCTATTTTTAAATTACCAAAAGGAGAACCCAAACTTGTTTGGATTCTCAGGTCTAACACATGATAGTTTTGCGTGAACGCTCTGATATAAGGCATTGTGAGAGAATTTGTTACCTAGATAGTGGTTGCTCAAAGCATATGATTGGAGACACTAAGCAATTTATATCACTGGAATCTAGAAGTGGAGCAGGATTACACTTGGAGATAACATCACTAGAAAAGCGGTTGGATTAGGTATGATTAGAAACTTGCAAAAAAAAATTTTATTGAAAATGTACTACTTGTAGAAAACTTAAAGCATAAACTGTTGAGTATTAACCAGCTATGTGATAAAGGATATAGTGTAAAAAATTTTCTTACTAGCTGTATATTAAGCATAAATAATAATGATGTTTTGGATGGTTTTAAGAGTAAATAATATTTATATGCTAGATTTAAATTATACTCCTAATGTTTTTTGTTTGAAAATCATTTCTGATGAATTATGGTTATTGCATAGAAGACTTTATCACTAGTATGAAAAACCTTAAGAAAATTACCCAAAAGGAATTGATTAGAGGTATACCAAAACTATACTTTACTAAGAATCACTTTTGTGATGCATGTCAATTAGGAAAATATGTGAAGCCGCTTTTTAGTCCAATAAGGATCTTAGAACTAGTAAATCTTTGGAGATTTTATATTTGGATCTTTTTGGACCAGTTAGAACTATAAGTCTAGGAGGAAAGGTATACGGATTATTTTTTAAGTTTCACTTGGATTAAATTCTTATATCATAAGAGTGAATTATTTAAGGAGTTTAGAGATTTTTGGACTTGGATTCAGAGGAAACTAGGATGTGAGATTTTAACAATTCAAAGTGATCACGATGGTGAATTTGAAAATGAAAAATTTGAGGATTTTTGTAAAGAGAAGAATTGATTACAATTTTTCTGCATCTAGAATCCCTCAGCAGAATGAGATAGTTGAAAGAAAGAATAGAACATTAATAGAAGCCGCTCGAGCCTTGTTGGTAGAATATTCACTTCCTAAAAAATTTTGGGCTGAAGCGGTTAGCACTGCATGTTATGTTCTGAATAGGGTGAACATCAGATCGAAATTAAATAAAATACTCTATGAACTTCTTAAGGGGAGAATACCTAATTTGTCATGTTTGCATATTTTTATATGTAAGGTGTTTTTATATATAATAATGAAAAGAGTTAACTTAGGAAAATGTTGATCCAAAATCAGATGAAAGAATTTTTTTTTTTATACTATAGTGTTAAAAAATCTTATATAGTATTTAATAAAAGAATTTTGGTAATTGAGGAGACTATACATGTTATATTTGATGAATATGAAATTTTGGAATAGCCAAATATGGAAGAGGATGAGATAAAAATTAACTCCCAAAGGATTGAGAAATGTGATTTGAAAGAAAATTTAGAATTAAAAAACCCGATGCATAGAGATTTGAGATTTTCTAAAAATCACCCTAAGGAATTGATTTTAGGTGAACCTGGTAAGGGTGTTAGGACTAGACGTGGACTAAGCAAAGAAGTCAATCATTCTGCCTTTATTTCAATAATAGAACCCATAAATATAAATCAAGCACTTTTAGATGAATTTTGGATTTTGGAAATGCAAGAAGAATTAAATAAATTTGTAAGAAATAAAATTTGGGAATTAATTGCAAGGCCAAAGGATCAAAGTGTAGTTGAAACTAAGTTGGTATTCAAGAATAAAATAAATGACTCAGGAGTTATTATTAAAAATAAGGCTATATTGATGGCTAAGGGGTATAATCAAATTGAAGGGATTGATTTTGAGGAGACTTTTGCCACTATAACGAGACTTGAAGTAATTAAGGTTTTGTTAGTCTTTGCCTATTTTAGAGAATTCAAATTATTTGAAATGGATGTTAACAATACCTTTTTAAATATGGTGATTTAAGAGGATATTTATGTTGAACAACTTCCAGATTTTAAAAATTCAAAATACTCAAATCATATTTTTAAATTAAAAAAGGCATTGTATGGATTGAAACATACACTTAGGGCTTGGTATGAGAGGTTAAGCACTTTCCTACCTGAGAGATCTTTTAAAAAAGAAAGTATAGACGTCACTCTCTTTTTAAAGAAATTTGGAGATGATATACTCATTATATAAATTTTATGTTGATGATATCATCTTTGGATCTACAAATAATTTTTTTTAATGATTTTTTTTTTAAATAATGAGTAGTGAATTTGAGATGAGTATAATGGGAGATTTGAGTTACTTTCTAAATTTTTGCATTAAGGAAATTGAGGAGAGAACATTTCTTAGTCAGTCAAAGTATGTTAAGGATATCCTCAAAAAGTATGAAATGAATAATATTAAACATGTTAGTACACCTATGAGTTCCTTAATTCAATTGGATAAGGACCCAAAGAGAAAATCTATTGATCAAAAGAAATTTAGGGGAATAATTAGATCTTTGCTTTACTTGACAGCTAGTAGACCCGATATTATGTTCAGAGTTTATTTTTATGCTAGATTTCAATCAGATCCAAAAGAATTATATTTGACAGCAGTAAAAAGGATTTTGAGACATCTCTTGGGAACTCAGAACTTAGGGATTTGGTATCCTAAGTTTAGCTCTTCATTTGAAATAATTGAATATTCAAATTTAGAATTTATAGGTTGTAGGGTTGATAAGAGTACTTCTGGAACTTGTCAATTTATAAGAAATTCCTTAGTTTCTTGGTCTAGTAGAAAATAGAATTCTGTAGCCCTATCTACTACTGAAGCTGAATACATTATCTTAGGAAGTTGTGTGACACAAGTTCTTTGGTTGAAATAATAATTGATTGACTTAGGATTTACAATAAACACAATTCCAATTTATTATGATAACACTAGTGTCATTTGCATTTCAAAAAATAAAATTCAACATTCTAGAGCAAAATATATAAATATAAGATATCATTTCATAAGAGAACATGTATCCAAAAGAGAAATTAAACTGAACCATATGTCAACTAAAAATTAACTTGTAGATATTTCTACAAAATCACTAGCCTTTGATATTTTTAGCACATTAAGAATTAGGCTTGGTATGATTGATCTTAATGCTTAATTAAAATGTTTTACAAACTTGATATGTGTTTTTTGTATGTATTCTATTTTTATATTTTATGTGCTTATTTGTGTTTGTGATTTTTTTTATTTTTTATTTTTATATTTTGTTTAATTTTAAAATGTTTTTTACATCAGATTTCCTATTTCTGACTGATCTTATAAATTTTTCTAAGTGTTCTATTCATACTGTATGAAATTATTTTTGTCCTGTACGAATTCTGTAGTATTTCGATCATTATTTTAAACTAATATAGTAAAGTTTTTATTTTCCAATATATATCATATTGTATGATCTCTATATCATCCTGGGCACGATGTGTATTTATTCATATATAAGCACCTAGACAATTATACGGGAAGAATCAGTTATTATAACTAATCGTACATACGAACCACATGTTATTTAATGTGGGGGACGAATCTAACTGTCATTAAAATAATCTTAAATAATTGATTGTCCTGTACAAACACCTATTCATCTGTACGATCATATGGTCAAAAAGCCTGTATGAAAAGACGCCTCGTAACTTGCATGATTATGAAAAGTTATTTCGTTTTGAACGTATTCATTCGTACATATAAAATTTATTTTGTCTTGTACAAATCATCAATTATACATTATGAAACTATTTTTGTACGTACGAAAGATCATTTTTCTTTAAATACAAGGGCTTTGGAATTCATTTTCATTCACTTCATTAGTTTTTTTCCAATCCTTCAAATCTTAGTAATGGTTAGTTCTAGCAAAAGGGGTAGACTCACTAAGGGACTAACTTCAAGGGGTAGAGACAAAAACTTTCTATCCAGGGCTAACGATGATTCTTTTCTTAGGTTTGTTTCTTCAAAAATTACACCCTCTAAAATCCTACTTCAAGCGGATATTCACTTTCAAGTGATGCCTCTTTTTGCCACTACTCAATTTGCATTTATCTTGACTTTAATTCATGCCTATAACAAAGAGACATTCTACTATTTTCTAGTAAACAAATTTTTTAGTGAGGATTAGAGTAGGATCAGATCTCTTGTATTGAAGAAAAGGGTAGAAATAACTAAGGAAGATTTGTGAACCTTTTTGTACTTAAGAACTCAAGGAGTTATAGCCCACACTTTAACTTCTACATCTAATTTTAACTGGACTAAAATAAATAAAGTTATTAGAGGGATTGAATAAGTATGTCATTTGCCCAGGGTCTCTTCTTAAATCAAAATGCAAGGGTTATATATTCAGCATATCCTTAGAACATCTATTATTCCTAAAGCTGATGACCGTATTAATATTACTTCTCTTATGTCCACTATTACTTAACTTATCATGGCTGGTCAACTTATAGATGAAGCTCAACTTATTATTGATTATATTCATATCCTTTTTGAAATTAGACATGTCTCTCATAAGAGGAAGAAGAATATTGCTTTAGGTCACCTAGTGACCTATATCCTTGAGAAGAAGTACAATCTTATTCATCCTAATCCTTTACTTGATTTGCCTATATACTTCACTGAGGCTTCATTTCGAGCATTTTTTGGGAGAGATGATAATACAAGTGAGGATTCTGAGGGAGAAGGGGGAGCACCTACACCTGCACTGCACCTGCTCATGGACCTGACTTTCAGGAGATGGTCTAGCTCTTTGACCGACTTTAACTAGCCACCTCCTTCAAAATAAGGCCCCTCATATCAATAGATGTACTTCTTGAGTGTTGTCTTTGCCAATTCTTAGGGATGTGATGTGATGATTTATGTAGTTTATGTACTTATGTTTATTTAGTGTTTTCTATACTTGTCTTATGTCAGATATTTGATGTTGTTATATTTTTTTTTTATGATTTGAGATAGATATTTTGATATCAAATATGGTTCATTGTATTATCTTCATATTGATATCAATAAAAAATGTCTTGTTTTATTTAGTTAATTTTATTCTTTGTTTGAAATGTTAGTTTGCCTATATGATAATCCTGACTTAATTGATTTAAAAAGTGTTATAATATGAAATGCATTACAAAAATTAATTTTATTATAAAATCTAATTTTTCAAAAAATATAAGTTAATTTATAACTCAATCAATAAGGCTATCAATCTCATGTTCTTCTTAGGCATGCATAATTTTAGTATTATTATTACAATTTTAATGTCTTTTTATTTCTTATTTCTTTTTTCAATATAATTATCTTTGTACTTAGAAAATTTTGAGTTTTTGAATTATTGATTTTGAAAAGATTAATTAAAAAAAATGAGAATTATACAAGTATAAAAAAATTGAAAGAATGCGTAATGGTTCACAAATTGAAAAGAGATACAAAATTAGCTTAAATACAAAAAGATTAACAAAGTGTGCCACAAATATTTAAAAAGATGCATAATTTTGTTAAACAAGTGTATTAAAAATGTTTTTTCCTCTATTTTTTAATCTTCAATTTCAAATCAATCTAATATTCAATTATATTTGTATTGGAAATTGATTTTAATTAATCTTCATTTCGTTACTTTTGTAATAATCTTTCTTATCAAATTGTCTAGATTGTTTCATGACCTTGATATATTTATCTTATCTATGTTATATTTTAATTTAAATGTTATGAATCTTTATTTTTTTCTAATGAACATTAATCTTGTTATTGTAATTATAATTCAATTTCTTTAAAGATAATTTATCAAAAGTTTCTCATATGACTTCTTATATTTCTTTTATTTTTTCTTCTTCCTTCTTTTTGTTGTTGTAACAAAAGGAGAAAAATATTATTTGTTTTTTTGTTTGCATTTGATTTTTAGTGTTTGTTAGAGTTGTTTTAATTTTTTATTTTTTTATTTGAAGTGTTTTTATGATTGGAGTATTTTGTGGTTTTATGAAAAATTAAAAAATATATAGATTTATACTTAATAGAAATTCACTTATATTCATATGCTTATTCATTTTGGGGGAGTTAAGGGAGAAATTTATGATTTTTTAGTTTTATTCAAATAATAATTATTTTTCCATCGTTAAAAAGGGGGAGATTGTTGAGATTGTTGCAACTTAGTTTTGCATGTTTGATATTCTTGCAACTTGCATATTTTTGATGATTTCAAATATTATTGCTTTGATTATTATTTCTCCTAACATATTTTAAAAGAATTATTTTGCTCTTGCGTGTATTAATATTTTAGGAAAATCATACTCGAGATTGTTAAAGACTTCAAATCAAAATATCAGTTTAGAGTTTTTATTATAATTGAAGTTTGTATTTTCTATTTTATTGAGTCTGGGAGAATGTGATTATAATTGAGTAACTGAGCACACACACATCAGGGGAGAGTTTAATTTTTTTTTTTTAACTGATCGAACTGTACGATATAACTTCGTACATAACGATTTGGTCAGTTATTTTTCCCAATGAGCAGTTGAACGAATAGAAATGAAAATAGTTTTTTTTTCTAAGTATGGATCGTACAGGATGATCCTAGGTTCATACAAGTATGAACGTCTCAAGTCTGTTCTTACATGAAGATCGTACGGGATGATCTTAGCTTCGTACAAGGACAAACATATCGGGTCTGTTCTCGTATGAATATCATACGGGACAATCCTAGCTTCGTACAATGATGAATGTCTCGGGTCTGTTCTAGCACGAAGATCGTAAGGGATGATCTTAGTTTTGTAAAAGGATGAACATCTCAGGTTTATTCTCCCACGAAGATCATACGGGAAGATCTTAGCTTCTTATAAGGACGAACGTCTCGGGTCTATTCTCACATAAAAAATTTTTTTAGTATGAATTGTAAGAGACGATTCTAGTTTCATACAAAGACGAACGTCTATGGTCTGTTCTTGCTCATTTCGTCCAATATTTCATACAGACAAAATTTAAAAATTTTTATACTATTCATCTTAGACAAACTTGGTAGACGATGATCGTGTATGAAGTGATTTCATACCGATTCATAGCAGGTTCATACGCAACATTATTTAAATTATTTGTATTGTATGAACATACGATCATACTGTATGATATTGTATGCTCAAAATTGAAAATTTTATTTTTCTAAACAGTTTTTCGTGTCCTTTGTATAAAATGTCCATTAAGAACTGACATTAAAAATTATCATCTTTGTGATTTTTCAAGGGTAATTGAAGGAGAGAGAGTGAGAGAATGTTTGAGAGAGATTTCTTCCTAGTGGAGTGTGAAGGGTTTACAAGGTTACTCAAAGGTAAGGATCTCTGAGTGTGATTTATATTTTTCACTCTTTCTCTTACCTTTATAGATTGCTCGTGAGAAGATCTTTGAAGAAGATTTGATTTTCTACTGATACTTGGAAAGTGTGAATAGCCGACAATACTCTGTCGACACTCGGAGAGTGTGAAAAGATGATAGTACTCTACCGATACTTAGAAAGTATGAAAGAATGATGATACTCTACTGACACTTGGAGAGTGTGAAAGGATGACGATACTCTGCCGACACCTGGAGAGTATGAAAGGACAATGGTTCTCTACTGACACATGGAGAGTTTGACTAATCGAAGGTACTCTGCCTATACTTGGAGGGTGTAAAAGGACGACGGTTCTCTGCCGCACTGGGGATTAATGGAAGAGAGTTTTATAAAGGTTTCTTCGCCTTGTTGAGGGAGAAAAAGGAGAGTCACTTTGGTGATAGTGCAATACCTAAAGTGGAAGGCTTCAGGGAGTGGAAGTAGGTAGTGTTTGATCGAACCACTATAAATTTTTGTGTCTTTTATTTTCTGCATTTTACTTACTGCAATTTATTTTCTGTGGTTGAAAAGTTTTATTTTTGAAACTTTAATTAACTTGCTTTATGAATCAATCAATTTCATATTTTAAATCCAAGATAATTTTTAAATTATCAATTCACCCCCCTCTTTGTTAGCCTTGGGGCATTAGTTTAGGTTTAACAATCTAATCTAGATTCAACAAGAATTAACATATGAAAGGACCATGATTCTTTGCCAAAACTAGGAGGGTGTGAAAGGATGACAGTTATCTACTGACATCAAGAGGTTATGAAAGGATGACGGTTCTCTACTGACACCAGGAGGGAATGAAATGATATTTTTACAAATTTAAATTTTGTGATTGAAAAGTTTTTTAAAAAAATATTATTGTGATTAACATTATAAAATTAATTTTTTAAACTACTAAGAAATTTAAAATTACCAATTCACCCCTTCTCTTGATTAGCCTAGGGACTAACTTAATAGGTATAACAACTTATTCAAACTTATAAAGAAAATATTCTCTCAAAGCTCCTTCAACACTCACACACTCTTGTCTCAATTTTCAAGATATTCTTTTAACATTTCTTTAAGTATCAGGCTTCAAAAATCCTAAAAATTAAAGTTACACGTCTCTATTTGTATAGTATGATTGAAATTTGTACAGTACAATCAATTTAAAAAATTAATCCCATCCAATATAATACAAACAGTCATTCAGACAAACTATTCAAATTTTTGACATATCATATAGTATGATCGTGAGATCGTCCAGTATGATCTATTTAATTTCTATGTGTTCATACATAACGATCTCTAGGATGATTAAGAATTATCTCTATCAATCATTTCATATTGCTCTTATCATATAATATGGTTAGTTGATTTCAAGTGGTTCGTCCAGTACGATATGAATATCATACAATACGATTAGTTCAAAAATCATGATTTCGTTTGGCATGATATTTGGGTTATCAAATTTTATCTCTGTTAATCATATGGTATGATCAATACTATATAATATGATATGCTATCATTAATTAATCATGATTTGATTAATTAATTATGGGGATAATTTAAGTAAGAATCCAAAATTTTATACAGTACATTCAGTTCAAAAAACTAAACCAATCCAATATGATGCAAATAATCATTTAGATGCATTGTTCAAATTTTTGACATATTATATAATACAATCGCAAGGTCGTCTAATATGATCTATCAATCTTTTTCGTACTACTCTCATCGTACAATATGGTTAATTGACCTCAAGTAGTTCATCTATAGTATGATATGAATATCATATAATATGATTAGTTCAAAAATCATGATTTCATTTGGTATGATATTTGGGATGATCAAATTTTGTCTTTATTAATCATATGGTATGATCAAGATCATATAATATGATATGTTATCATTAATTAAATCATGATTTGATTAAATAATAATGGGGGATAATTTAAATAAGAATTCAAAATTTTATACAATATGATTAGTTCAAAATTTAATTTTTAAGATTTTTACTTAATTTATCTGGCTGCTAAAGTGTATAGATTGAAATAAATCGTATAGTATGATTAGTTCAATACCATTCATGATTTAATTAGCCATTAAGGTCATTTTTTGAATAATTGGTTGTACATTATGATTAGTTTAAAAATATCTTAGATTTTCCTCACTCCTCCTCTATGTGTGTGCCTGATTACCAATTGCATATACCTTTATGTGGCCAGACTCAAGAAATAGAATATTATAAAAAATGTTAAAATTATAAACACTTTAACTTGACACCCTATTCTACCCAAGGTTGAGTCTTTAGTAGTCCTGAGCGGTGTATAGTTTTTCCTAAAATGTTAGTACACACATACAAAATATAACTCCAGTATTCACGCTAAGAGAAATAAAATACTCAATCAATAATATTTATTTTCATCAAAATACAAGCTAGGTATTCTGGATTACAATACTTCCTGCTACTCTTAAGGGTCAAGATTGCACTTAGTTTATGCCTGCTCTCTAAAAATATTATCCATAATTTTACCCATCTTATTAGATGTTATGTCAAACAATTCATTGTCAATCAACGAATTATCATGGACTATTCTCATCTTTTTGGTATTTACTAAAAATGAGGGATAAATACTTAATGAGTACTTTAAAAAATTTTCTTTTGAAGCACATCAAATTCTATGAGTAGATTTAAAATGACTAAAAGGTGTTTTTCTTGGTGGGACTATGCTATACATCATTCTACTTCTCATTAATGTGAGAGTAATTTACTTATACACTGATCTAATTTATTGAGTATAATGTCAAAAAAAATTGTTAATAAGCTTATAATTCTCATAGAAAGTAACTTGAGTAGTCCTCCATAAAATGTAAAAAATTATAAGAATTTGATCAGCTTATACAACAAAGAAGGTAGAAGAGGTTTAAAGATCATTATCACCAAATTCATTTAGGATCACCTAAATACACCTTTTTTAGGGCTAATGTTTTGATGGAGATTAAATATTATATATATCTCAAGTGGACAAAGTCTCTAATGAATATAAAAGGCAAAGATCAATCTCAATACTATAACTCTCATGCACTATTCAAAAGGACTCTCAACATAAAAATATTTTTCAATTGAAGAATGAGATAGAACATCTGATTTGCTAAGGACAATTACACCATTATTTATAAGAGTAATTTGTAGACCATTAACTTTTAATCTAAGGAGATATTAAAAATCATGGTAAATAAATTATTGACATTATTGACTAGGTTTACTATCACATTCAAATTACTCAAAGAATTTGAACTCTTCAGAATTTTCAACTTTAGTATTTCAAGTAAGTTTTTATTTGAATTATAAATAAATCTTTATTTATTATATAAATAATATTGCGTCTAATAAAAATCTCATAAAAGACCGCACCATGGCAAATTGCAGACAATATCTCCACTCACAACCTTAGGAAGGCACACTCATGAGATAGCCTCAAAGGAAAATAGTAGTTGATAGGGTCTTCACTAAAAAGACCATATGTGGGCATGTGACAAACAGGGTCTCCACTCATAACCTTAAGAAGGTAAACCTATAAGGTAGCCTAGATGAAAAACTAGTAGTGGATAGGATACTCATTAAAAAAAAACTCTAAGGGAGCAAGTGGTTAAAAGTCTCCACTCATTTAAAAACCTGAGAAGAATAAATCCTTAAGAGATTTAAGATTATTAAAAAATATTTAAAGGTAGAGGCCTTAAAAATAAGATATGTACATAAAATCTTAAAAAGGCAAAGCCTCAAACGGTACATGTACACTTAAAATCTCAAAAGGTAGAAGTCTTATAAGATATTAGATTATCAAAAAATCTAAACTCAAAACTTACGGGTAAATAAAAAATCGTAGAAGGATAAAAATCTCAAATATACAGATAAATAAAAATATCAAAAGGTTAAACATTTCTAAAGATAAGAGTCTAAAAAGGTTTAGGATTATCCAAACAATTTTAAAGGCAATGGCCTCATAAGAAATATGTGTACGTATAATATCTAAAGGTGAAATCCTTATATGATATATGTACACCTAGAATAATAGAATATATAAGCCTCATAAGGTATAGAATTATCCAAAAATCTAAGAAGGCTAAATGCCTCATATATAAGGTACAAGTTTCTTTAATTCTTCAAAAACCTCTAAAGGCTAAAAGTTGTAGAACGAATAAATTTCTTTGATCACTATACTCTAATTGGGGGGAAATATCTCAAAGATGCACAAAGCGCGCTCTTTGTTTTCTCTAGGGTCAAGTTCACAAATTGGAATTATTTTTACATAGATATGAAGCATTCATTATACTTCCAATGAATTAAAAAAAACAAATATCAGCCCAACTCATATAAACATCTCAAAGCCACGTATAACTATAAACATCTCAAGGCCACGTATAAGATTAGTTGATTTATATGATATTAACATAATAAATTTCAAACATTCGTTCTTTTTAATCTAAAAATTTGATACAAGGACCTGAAGATATAATTCCATGAATTAAAATACTTTCATCAACATCATGTCTAAATTCAACGCAATAATAATTTTTGACAATGATGCCTCCCTATTGAGAGAAAATTTTGAGTTTCAAAATAAAATAAAATGTCTATCAAAATAAAGTTAGCCAACTTTCTTTAAATATAAATATCAAAGCTTTATCATCAAGATAAAAATCTTTAGAATCACCCACAACTTTACATGAAGAGCGATCGATTTTTTGATGGAGGGGCACTAGAGCTTATAAAAGTGGGATATTCATCACCTATCTAAGGAAATATTTTATCGAAGCTTGGAAGGGGAGGATATCATCTATACAAGGTAGTGGAGGTCCTCTCATAGGACAAAACTGGAGAAGAAGAAGGGTTCAAGAGTAACTTGTTCTCTAAAGAGAGGGGCACTCGAGCTTAAAGGGGGATGTCACATAAATAAAATCATAAAAGGCCCCTCTTGAGAGAAAAAGTAAAGATGATAAGGGGGGCATGAACGACTTGTTCTTAAAGAGGAGGGTACTAGAACTTGAAAGGACATATATTCCACCTATACAAGATATTAGAATGCCTCTCATAGGAGAAGAAATCAAAGCGAAGAGAGTGTGCAAGCATCACCTCCTCTTAAGGCATATTTATACTTAAACATGAGGGAGAGAGTTACAGAAAATTAAAGAAAATGAATTACAGAAATTAAAGATAAAGAGGAATAAAAATTAAAGAACTAATAGAAGTTAAAGAGGATCGGAGGAAGTTAACTGAGTAGAAGTTAAAAGAGTAAAAGTTAAAGAGATGGAAGTTGAAAGGATGAAAGTAATATATGAAAGATTAAAAAGGGAGAAAAAGGGGGAAAAGGAAAAAATTTTCTAAAAAAAACCTTTAAAAAAACATTTTTATCTAAAAAAAATATCAAAAGAAAAGAAAGAAAAAAAAATCTCAAATAATAATAATAATAATAACTAATCTAAAAAATCCCCCTTAAAAAAAGAAAAATTTTCTAAAATAAATTTAAAACAATTAAATAAAAAAATGATGATGATGCAAAAAAAGAAAAAAAAAAAAGAAAATAATCCACAAAGAAAAGAATAACGACATTAAAAAATTGTTGAAAAAATAGTGTAACAAATTTTGACATTTGGAAATTGGTGGGCAAACGATATATCTATGAAAAATTGGTTTGATTGGCACAAATCATCAATAAAATTTTGAAATGAGAACTTTCAAAAGTTAAATTTTGGGTCATATAAACTCCAATTTCAGTAAACTTATAATCGAACTAAATGTTTAAATGAGACGAATCCAATGTTATGAAAAGTGCTCCATTGATCTAAGCCTAAATGAGATCAAATCAAAAACTTGAAACAATTGAAAACTTCAAACATTGATTAGATGACTAAATAATCTTCAAATTTATCAGACTTATAGTCAAATCAAGTGGATCGACGAGATGACTACAATGAGCCGAATAACACTCAATTTTGACATCATTAAACCACTTAAATGCAGAATAAATGCTTTTTTATCAAGTTAATTAATATGGACCGTATCATGAATTGTTTTGGATTATTGTTCAGTATTTAAGTGATTTAATGATGTCAAAATTAATGCTAAAAGATAAATCTAAAACAGAAGGACTTGTTAAAATTTTAATAATCTCCTGCATTTATAGTTTTCTTTAGAACGAGGTAGAAGAATGAAGAATCACTCACCGAGAGGCACATTAACCTTTATGTCAAATCAACTTCCAATACATTAAAAATATTTTATAATCGTGGAGTATGACAGCGCAGCTTACTCCAGAAAGAGTCACTGTTCCTCCAACTAGATGGACATGAAATGATTTTGTTGATTGGGATAATATTTCCTATTAGAAGTTTTATTACTTTTTTTTATTAGATATGGACACGTGAAGCTGCTGAGAACCCGCTGATTCGAAAAACGAAAAAAAAAAAAAATATTATTATATCAAATGAAGCATTCGATGATATAGTGCGTTTGAATTAGCCTCATAAGGTGTTTGATCACCGCACAGAACACTCTAAAGGAAATTTTTATTTTATCCAGTGAACGTATACAGAGGAACGTTCGGTTTTAGGCCAAAAAAGCGTCTGTACCGAGTACCGAGTACCGAGGTGTACCGATTTTTTTCAAAAAACTCGGTACAGGCGCTTTTTTGTCTAAAACCGAACGTTCCTCTACGTACGTTCACTGGATATAATAAAAGTTCCTCTATAAAGGAGCCAATTTCATGTCTAACACTAATTATAAAATAATTTTCATGATTTTAAATTAAAATAACATTTTAAAAATAAAAATCAAGAAATAACAAAGCACTCAATTTAATTTTCTTCTCAATAATTCACCCAAAACTAAAGCAAAACCACCTAAAAATGTTACCCAAAAGAAAACACGTGAAATATTTATATGTAGGCAGATCTTACACGTAAAATTGGCTACGAAAAATAGAGGGGAAAAAACGAGTAGGATTATTTTTGTCATTTTATTGTTTAAAAGTAAAATGGTTAAGATAATTAAATTATTGTGTCGTCAGATTCACCCTCTCATCCAATATTTATAGGTAGGAGCAGAAATAAAATTATATTAAAAACTAAATACATGAATAATATAATATCCTCTAATAAAATTTTATCATAGAAAGAAGATATGTTAATTATATTTTTTAATTAAATCAGATGTATATTAACTTTTTTTTTATTATTATTGACTCTTTCTAGATATTAGATGGTTTATGATTGGTATAGTGTGATCTAAGTAACCTATGAGATTCATTCTTTTAGTCTGGTGGGGATTTTTGATACAAATGTTTGCGTCATGGAGTATTCGTGACGGTAGAGAAATATAAAGTTTAACGTCTTAACTTTATACGAAAATTCGGCACACAAACACATGAAAGAGAGGTGCAACAGTTCGGCGTCATCTGTGGGAACGTGGTTCCCAACTGGGTGACAAATTTTTGTCTAACCTCAAAAGATCATTCAAGTCAACTTCATGACATCAGTCATTACTGCATCAATTTCATAAGAATCAGATACGGACTGGGAGGTAACTTTGATTCCAATCATGGTCAAAAAGATCATCCAATGCTTTCAATATCAAGATGATATTTCAAAAAAAATTCCAGCAAATGCGATGATGCTTCCAATCAATTATAAGCTTTATACAGTACATATCTGAACTTCTACTCCTTGGACAAAGCCTTAATATTGACCTTAAAAAGGCAATAACGGTCAAAAGATAGATCATTTTTTACCTTTGATTTGGGATACACGCGGCTTTGGCCCCCTCTCAATCAAAACAAAATCGATCCCAAGGGGATTCAATTCGACCTCTTCCACACATGTTAACGTCATCGAGCAAGGTCTCTGACATACAACCTCAGATAGGTCTTAAATCCTTGGTGGATTATCCCGACCTCCTTCACACAAGTTAATGTCATCGAGTAGGGCTCTAACATACAACCTCGGATAGGTTTTACATACTTGGTGGATTCTTTTGACCTCTTCCACATAGGTTAATATCATTAAGTAGGGCTATGACATACAACCTTGGATAAGTCTCACATCCTTTATGGATTCTCTTGACCTCTTCCACACAGGTTAACATCATCGAGCAGGGCTCTGACATACAATCTCGGATATGTCTCATATCATTGGTGGATTCTCTTGACCTCTTCAACACAAGTTAACATTATCGAGCAAAGGTTCTGACATACAATATCGGATAAGTCTTACATCCTTAATGGATTCTCTCAACCTCTTCCATACAGGTTAATGTCATCGAGCATAGGCTCTGACATAAAACTTTGGATAGGTCTTAACATCCTTGGTGGATTCTTTCAACCTCTTCTAAGAGGTTGAGTAGTGCTATGAGTGAACAACATTCTCTCTATAAAAATTTCATGAAAGCAAGTGGTTGATAAAATCTTCACTCATATGAAAATTTTTAGCAGGCTAAAAAGCCTCAAAAAATTATATTAAGTAATATATCAAAGCATGACTCAAATATGCATAAATAATTTAATTTCCTCTGAGGGATAAGATCTCAACTTCATATATAATATCACTGGAGTTACATTGCAAAAATTATACAACAAGTTTATTTTTACAATAATCTGAAAGTAAAAAGTACATTGATATCATCTGTACAAGTTACAATCATCAAACAACAAATAACTTCAAAACAGTCAAATATCCTTAGTGAATTTAATGACTTCTTCTCTACTGCATATCAAACATCTTCTATAACTTTTTCTTCAAAAAGTCTAACTTCTGTACAAGAGGACGGGCGTCGATTTAAGTAGGAAAAGTCACATAAAAAAAATAACGGAATGCCTCGACTGTAAGAAGATAGCCAAAGGAGAAGGCATTAGAAGTAGAAAATTTTTTCTTCTACACTGAAGAGGAGCAATGAATTTAAGCATATAAAATCACCTATGAAAAATAGCAGAAAGCCTCTAAAGCATGAAGAAAAATTAGGGAGAAAGAAGAAAAAAAGGAGAATTCTCCAACTTTTATACAAAAAGGGGCACCGAGTCAAGTAGGGAAAGTCACCTACTGAAAAACAGCGGAAAGCCTCAACTGCCAAAAAGCTAGAATGAGAAGAGGAGAATGTGTAAGTTTGCCCCTAGCCTTTGAGGGATATTTATAGTGTTTTTGGGGAAAGAAAAGAAGTTTCTAAATTTTTCTGGAATTTTCAAAATTTTCAAAATTTTTTGAAATTTTTTGAATTAAAAAATGATTTTAAAAAAATTAAAGAAACTAAAATGCCAGATAACTACCGCCGGTGGAGGCGACGAGCGACGGCCAGCCGGCCGGTCGGCCTGTTCTGCCGCCTATGCTTGTCCGGGCTCGATTTTCAGCCCGAACAGTCCAAATCAGACATTTTTGGAGTTCCCGAACACATTTTTTGACGTCCGAGGCTCAATTTTGACACTTTTGGAGCTCAACGGGGCCTCTATGATCAAGTTTGAGCAAGATTTTAACTTTTGGAACACAATTTTTTATGATTCGGCCAATGTATAATATTAGAATAAGTATTTTCAGACTTCTGGACCTTCAACGTCTAAAAATAGGGGGGGCCAAAGCAAGAAGAAGAGGAGGAGAAGAATGAGAAGAAAATAGAAGAAGGATAGGAGGGAAAAAACTCCTCCTCGACCACTGTCGGAATTCTGCCTGACTTCCACGGGACTCCAAAATTCTGACCGACCTCCAAGGGATGCCGGAATTCCGTCCGACCTCCAAGTGACGCCGGTGTTTTACCTGAATACCATCTAGCGTCGGAGTCCTACCCGGCTGCCGACTAACGTCGGACTTCTATCCGATGCCGGACCTTCTTCACTCGTCGTCAGATTTCTACCCGACGTCGGACTTCTGCCCGTTATCAAACTTCTGTTGGACATCTATCCGATACTAGATTTCTGTCCATTGCAGGAGTTCTACCTGACGCCGTTCTTCTAACATCCGTCGTCAAACGACAGTTCTTCCGAATTTCATCTCCAGAAAACGGTCTTTATGACATCCGTCGCCCACCGACTATGGTTCTCCTAACTTACGTCAACCACCGACTACAGTCCTTCTGACCTCCATTGCCCGACGACTATGGTCCTGCTGACTTACGTCGTCCACCACCGACTACGGTCTTTCCGACATCCGTCGCCAGCCGACTACGATTCTCCTGACTTATGTCGCCCATCAACTTCAATTTTTCCGACCTTCGTCTCCTGCTGACTACGGTCCTCATGACTTACGTCGCCCACCTACTATAGTCCTTCCGACCTCCGTCGCCAGACAGCGGTCTTTATGACCTCAGTCGCCCGTAGACTACGATTCTGCTGACCTCCATCACCAGAATATGGTCCTTCTGATAAAACGAACATGTCAATAGTGATTATTTGTATTCCCACCATGTAATGTATTCTATAAGATGTACATCAAGCTAAAGTCTTCCCCCAAAGAAGGGCCTCATTTGTAATCAATTGAAGCAAATAATAGTGGATTCATTCAAACTGGGCTAGGCCTCATGGGTTTTCCTCTTTTTTAGGGGTTTTTCACGTAAAAATCTTGGTGTCTTTTATGAATGTTGCACGTCTCTTTCATCTGTTTGCGTGCCAGATTTTCGTACAAAGTTAAAACGTTAAACTTTATATTTTTCCACCGCCGCGAATACTCCAGGACGTAACAAGATGAATAAGAGAAAATGAACAAATTTATTTCTTAACTCTCTATGAATGATCAAAATGATCTACAATTTAATTAAAAGGTTTTTTTAACCCCTCAACTCTTTATAATAGAATCAAAATAGTCTGATAGTATGATTCCACTTTAAAGAATTTGAAAGATCAAAATAATCATTTAATATAGTTAGGAATCATCTTAATCTCTTAAAAGAATCAAGAGATCATTTTGATCTTTTTCTCAGACGAATAATATAGAAATTATTAAATTAGAAAAGCTACACTAAGTTTTATTATTTATTATACTTTAAATTACTTGATCATATCATACACAAATACCTGAATTTTTCTATTATATTTAAATACTTCAATATTAATTTAATAAATTAAAAATTTTGAAGGTACACATAAATCTCTCATAAAACTAGCTATATACTATTGATCAAGTCCGGATGACCCCCACTAGAGCTCTAGCTTAGGTCCAAAAACTTCACCCATCTGATCAAATCGGAAGCCCCTCCACCGTCGGATTCGCCCAAGCAAAAATCAAAAAACAAAAAATTACAGAGAACCAATAATACTACTAAAGAGTGGAGATCTTCGAGAAGCTTCCAGAAATAATGCGAGCATAGAGGAAATGGTTCCACGTATCCGGGAGGCCCGGTAAGCACCAGTGGATACAGTCGGCGTAGAGGGCTGGTTCGGCCTGCTGCTTCGGCGTTAGCATCTTCCCTTGTCGGATTGTGTGGACGGAGGTGTGTGCGTCCTTGCGAAGCTCCGACAAGGCTGTGATGTTGACGAGGCCCACCGCCGACCGCATAGAACCGATCGTCTTCGCTGCCGCATAGAACAGCCGCCAATCCGTCCCCACGAATAGCGGCTGTCTTCGATTAAGCACCGGCATTGTCTCCAGTGCGCACTTGATGCCTTTGGGGTTGTCCCAGTCCTCACTCCTGCAAGGTATTTGCTTTATTGATTATAAAATTTTATAAAATAAAAGAATATTAAAAATTCTCATAAATCATATGTTATTAATTTATGAACTAAAGAAGAGATAATTATAATTAGTTTTGAATTACATTGAATCAAATTTTTATTAACATATAATAATTTCAAAAATCTTTCAAAATAATTTTGATCCCAATGCTCTCATTTTATATTTATGAAGCATTTGAAAAGATATTAAAAAAATGGGTGAAGTTAGGAGTATCCTAATTACATTAATTTTACCTCAAAATAAATACAAATTTTAAACAAAGGCTATGTTTGGGACAGCTTTCTTATTATTTTGTAAAGTAATTTTTTAGTAATTTTTTTTAATAAATTTTTTTGCGCTAAAAAGTTGATTTAGAAAACAGTAAAAAAGTCATCCCAAATGAAGCCTAAAATCATTTCTATTGTGTTTCAAGGTTTTTTCTTTAGTTTACAAAACAAGAATGAAGATAGTATATCAAGCATTATGTTTAATATGAATTTTATTTTCTTGGGCATGGAAAAAATTTATTAAGAAATGAGTATAAATAATTAAAAATATTCTCTTTTACTGGATTTGATCAAGGATGGTAGGTTTGGGCCTAGCAAATAAAGGGCTGAGTCTACCTTACAATCCTTTCTTAAATCTCCTCAGTAAATAAAATGAAAACAATATTAATATAAATTATTCTAACATAAAATTAAGTATATGCATATGTTAGTACATATAACATTAAGAAATTTATTTAATTAGATGAGCTATTACATATTAGTTTAAAAAGACTAGGGATTACCTTGAGTTAAGGTCCATTTCGGGTGGTATAGCTTTTTATAAAGATGATTGTAAAGTTATTATAGAGAAGATAGCTTTTTTGAAAGTACAATTAAAAGTAATTTCATAGCACAAAAAATTCATGAAAACAATGAAAAAATAGTAGTTAAATAAAAATTATGATTGCGATCTGAAAAGCAAAGCTATAAGAAAGTTATCCAAATGAAGCCTTAGTATTTATCTTTATTACCCTTTATATAAAATTGTTTTATTGAATATAAATTCATTCTTGAAAATTATGAATAATTTATTAAACAAAATGAATCATTCTCAAAATATAATAACATAAGAGAGGAGATAAGTTTCAAAATGTTTATCAGAGAAATATTGTACAAAGAATTTGATCCAACTCTTTTGTGCTAAAAAAAATGATACTAAGAGAGGAGTGCAGCTGGTTTGCTAAAGCAGACCTAGAGATGTCCTCTCATTTTTTAAAGTATTATGAGTCATAATGCTCATTTCTCTCTTCTTAAGGTGAAACACTATATAATGTTATTGTTAACTCGGCTTCTTGGCTTTCTTGGCTAACTTATCTATGATAGCATGTCTTATTCAGTGAACTCGAGAATATCATTTGAATCTCCCATAAATTTAGAGCTGAAGGGGTAGAGGTCAAAGTCACATGATTATACTCCTATTGAAGTAACTATTAACTAACTCTAGTAATTCGTCTGACATATTTGACTATGTTATAACTCTGATAGATTAATTAAGAGTTTAAAATAAATAATTCTTCTAAATTTTCATCTTGGGGTATTACAATTGATATCAGAGTGAAAGTTCTTGAAAAGAATTAGATTGTAACCAGAATTATAAGCATTTATTGCGAGGAACATAAATATGTAGCAACAAGATTTTGATTTATTTTTAATGTTCATAGCATGCATATGTATGATTGAATAATAACTTGATAGAAAAGAGAAATATATTGAGTATAATTGATCCATCTGAAGTACAAAATGTGCAGAGTATGGTAGCTCTATTGAGTTCTGACAGTATGATGCAGTTTATAAATTTGATATCTAAGTTGATGAGTGATTCACAGAGAAAGCAAAAACTGAGGCCAAGGAGACTGAAGAGGATAAGTACTTATAAATATTTTAAAAGTTGAAACCCACACTACTCAAGGGAACTGTAGAACCACAAACAACTGAGGACTAGTTACTAAGGATAGAAAAAATATTTTATAACTTATAATGTTCAAATAACATGAAAGTATCACTAGAAGTATTTCTATTGGAGGAGAAGCTGAGAGGGGGTGGATAAGATAACAATGAAAAAACTTCTAAGGAAGGATGATTGAAGAGATTACTTGGGGCATAATTTGTTATTATTTTTAGGTTCTAGTTTGTACCCCCACCAGCAATAAGACATCATATGCATGAAACGTACTATCATGATATTAGAGTAGGGAAATAGGATAGTGATGCAATATGCATGAAGCTGAGTTACTATACTGACTAGTTATGCACCCCAATTAGTCAGCATTGTATAGGAGAAATATATATTAAAGATTGTTGATAGGATTAATGATTAAGTTGAGACACTCAATTATACCATTGAGAATTTAGGAGTTTTTTAGAGTTATTGGATTGAATTGGATTAGTATAAAACGATTTGGCTATTCCTTATGCATACATGATATGTATAGAAAGAGAGTAGATGAAGAGGTGGAAAGAGGAGAAAATAGTGAGAAGAGAAGTATGTTTGTTAATGTTAGGAGAGAACACATGATACTAACAAGTAGTATATAGGAGTGCCCCATATGTTATAGGAGACATGTAGGACAATGTTATTTGATCATAGGATAGTGCTTTAGATATAATCAATAAAGACACGGGATGATGGATAACTTGTATAGAGGATTTAGAGAGAGATCTGGATATGGGATGGATCAATGCAGGCAAGTATATGTATGGATAGAAGATTATAGGATCTAGAATGTACATTGAAGATTCTTTGAACAGGAATGATGTTAGAAATGTGAGTGTGAGATAGAGGCAGCCCGCACATTTAGTGATGATAACACTCGTACAACCTAAAGTATATAACTTGAGTTAGTGGGATGTGAGAGATGAACCAAAAAGGTCCACTAACAAAGTTCTCTATTTTGAATTTTATTTCTTATGATTGAAATGTATTATATAATATGTTAAATGATTGATTGACATACACGCATATGTGAATGAATGAGTATATATTTTGATTAGTGATTATTGATTATGTTATATTTGTTAGTAATACATTTAGGAAATTGTCGAGGACGACATTTTTCTATGGTCAGTAGATTGCAATAATCTCAAATTAATTTTTCATAATTTCTTGAAAATTTGGTTGGATGAGCACTATAGTGCTGGTTAGACTATGTCATGGCATTATGTTTTCCAATTTTCTAAAATTTGAGGGAGTGTTATGGCACTAAGTTTATAGCACTTTGGCACTAAGTCTGGATATCGCTATGGTACTGAGTCTAGTGTTGTGGTACTAGGTTTGAACATTATTTTTTAAAAAAAATAAAAACAGATAAAATAATTATCTAAAATCCTCACTACCTCTCTTAGGTTTTTCATTTCATTTTGGCTAGGAAAGAGAAGAGAGAGAAAGAGGAATAAAAGAAGAAAGAGGATGAAAGATGAGAGAAAATGTAGGTAGGGTTTAGGCCAATAATATTTGTTGTTCAAATTGAGAAAAGTGTTCTGATCTTATTAAATAACCTTAACCCTACCTCTGCATTCAATGATTTTATATTTACCTATTTACCTCCCTCCTAAAATTGATAAAAATATAATATTTCTTATTTTAATGATTTTTCATCCTATGTCATTTGATATGTGATAGATAATATTACCCTAAATATTTTGAATGGTTAATGTTAGAATTTTATTAGAAATTTTTTTTATATGTCATTTTAATTAAAATGAGTAGTATAATATTGAGTATAAAATAATTAAGAGTTAGCATACCCTTTGGACATAAAATACATAATATGCATATATTTACTATTTATTTAATCAAATATGCATTTTTGATATGTTACAAACATACTGATGAATATATTAATAATTACATTGGGTGCATAATAATATTTGTTATCATGATTTATATGATATGAAATATGTGTAAAGCTAAGAAAGGCTAGTTGAAAATGATTAACTAATTCAAGTTGTCTAGAGACATATTATCCTGTTCAGAAGGATGGGCCGCAAGTCTTTTATTTAAATAAGATTTATAGCATAATCCTACGTGATATGAAAAAGGGAGGTAAAAGAGGGTTGATTGATGTGACATGATATACTAATAGATAAGAAGTGATAACTTGTTACATGAAGATCACCTAACTTATGATATGTGATATGAGACTTATTCCTGACAATATGACTAATATGATTGCAACTGATTCATGTAGAGTTGACCTACGTAATGTGACAAAAAATACCACAGGTAGCTAAGTGTCCTATCTTGTTTATATATATATGACATGAGCATACATAATAATTTGTTTAAGTGATATGATATAATATGATATGAATATAATACATGATATGACTGCTAAGATTGATGCAGACATCTAATACATATGAATTATATTACATTTATATATTATATAGTACATGATATACATATTGATACGACGTACACCATATATAAATTAGATATAGAACACTTGCTCTATAAGGCATGTATATTAATAAATACGAGATAATATATAAATTGAGGTAAAATGACATAATTTATAGGCATGTATAAATTGATGATAGACCCATTTCATTGCACTTAACATGAGTAGAGGAATGATATAATTTATTGACCTTTATATATCTACTGTTCACTTATTAAGAATTACATTTCTTATATTAATTTTCATTTCACATATGAGATGATATTATTCACATATTGACTAATACATGTTTTCACAATTATAGATTCATATTGTTATTAATTGAAGGATTACATATATATTGCGTTATCCTATATTGATTACAATTGTAGTTTATGATAACCAACTAAGCTTTTAGCTTACTCCATGATTTTTTGCATGTTTTCATAAAGGGGTAGGATTTAGTAGTGGAGTGAGATCAATCAGGATTCATGTTTTATTTTTTTTTATATATATTTTTTATTTTTTTATAGTAAGAATATAGAAATATAAAATAATATTTTGATTGAACTCTTCGTTATTATATATGATTTTGTAAAAATGAATAGAATTATAAATTGAAAAAAAAGAATTTATTGTTACTTCCACTTACTTCTATTTATGCTAATGAGATAAGTAGCTTTGGTAGATTAATTATGAGTTAAAAATAGACAATTCTTCAAATTTTGATCTTTGGGAGTTACATAGATGGTGTTCAATTGTTGCTATGTGGTGGAGGAGGTAGGGAGCTATGATAAAGGGTTTTATTTAGCATAAAGGAAGCTGCATTTTTATCTAGAAAATTGAATGGAGATATTCTTGGTAGAAGAATATGATATGAGAGTCAAGATTGGTTTCTCTCAACCTTTTATGCAAAATTGATAACTTTGGATAATGATTAAATGGATTGAACGGAAAGCAATTCAAATAATGAGTTCTTAAGTTTACTAATGTAATGTGATACCTTGTGCCATTTTGGTTCATGGAAATTAACTTGGTATTTTAAATAATAGAAATCTTTTGTGTATTCGCTTATCAATTTTCATTACACATGACTTTGGTGACATATGATATGATCATAATCAATAGAAAGGAATCATTCTCAGGTCAATATATGCATTCCGAGCTGTGATTTGATTAGAATTACTCCCTCTTGGCATTGATGTACTTTTAGTTAGCTGTTATCACCAAACAACTAGTGTGCCCTTTACTGTAAAAGCCACAACTTTGACCTTATTTTTCTCTAGCATCTCCATACATTTGAAGAAAGTTTCGACAAACTTCAACCAATCCAAACAATCCTCTATGCATAAGCTTGTTAAAATGCAGAATATCAAATTTGAATTTGAAATATTTTGCAAAATGATGGGATTGATTGGCATTTCAAACATACCTCAAATCATCTTAAGCCCACGCCTCTAATTTTTCATCCACCTCAGAAACATGATGGCCTAGTCACAAGCCTCATAAAGCTGAAAAATTTTAATCCGTTCTATTAGAATCGTCAATGGTACTTCTCCAACTTACTCGCAGATCCATGGGGAGGCTAAACAAGCTACCTATTCTTGTAGCTGGCTATCTTAGTAACTAATAGGATATTCACAAGGTTGTTGTGGTTTGTAGTTCAAGTTTACTAATACAGTGAGTATTTTCCATACATTCTAGAAGAGATTATCGAGTTGGAGCTCGATCATCTCCACAATTACCTACAACGCCTGTATGAAATGATATGTGGTCGCATCATAGGGTTCATCTATTCCTACCCTAGCAGATTCTCTAAGATATTATGGTGGTTTATGTATTAGAACTACAAGAAAAACGTCATTTTCTGACAGTCATTTTCGCCACCAAATGAAGAAAATCCATTGGTAATTTACATTTATGACGGATTTCCTGTAGTGTAGAACAATATAAGCTAAATCAAATGATAGGGGTTATCTTTTAATGTGGCAAAATGACACCGGGAACAAACACTAAACTCAAGATAATACTATATAATATTATTCTCCTCTAATATTAGTAGTAGATAATTGAAAGACCTCCTAGACCCAAAGGTGGAAGAATAAAAAAATAACTGAGCAAATAGTGATAGACTATGAGTAATTCTAATTCTTAATCAAGTAAATAAAGAAGAATGTATGTCGCTACCTGATTTGGAAAAAAAAAAAAGAGTTGCATCAAAGATCTCCTAAGTCTCTTAATAAAGTTCAAGAACTTGGTACAATGGGTCGAGTTAGAACTAACTTCAATGGCTTGTACTAGATATAATACTCGGGCAATTCGAGGCTTTAGGCAACTTTAATTTGCCATATCCCAAATTGCAGAGGTTTAACTTTGTTCTCAATTAATGACTTCTTCAATCTAACTTATTAAATTCTTATAATAAGTTAATTAACATAAAACAAACCAAAATGACACAAGGCATACATGATGGAAAGTGCATATGTGATTTATTAAACTAAGTCTTCGTTTGAGACGGTTTTTTTATTGCTTCTTAAAATTATTTTCTAGTTTAAAAATTTAAATTTTTATATTAAAAAGTTATTTTAAAAAGCAATAAAAAAGCCGTCCTGATGCTTGCTGATGACTAGTAGTTATGCTGGTCTCTGCTGTGCTTCCAACCTACTTCTAAAGCTACTTTTCTCACTTCTTTGCATTGCTTTGCTTGCTCTCAAAGCATATATAAAAGTCAAGAAACTTTACTGAAATTATTATTGAGCAGGAAGAGAAGGCCAAATAAACAAAATAGTCAGAGTAATGCTATCTTGCTTAAACAAATTCCTACAAGTTTTAGGAGTTCATTAATTTTATTGCAGTACAGATATGAAAGATGAAGTTTAAAATTCACTTGATTTATATTAAATACAAATTAAATCATATTTATTGACATAATTAGGCTATACAAAAATTTAATTTATATTTATTTTGAGTGTGAAAAGCAGTATTCTAAGATTTGGTTTGAAATAGTTTTCAGCCACTGTTTTAGAAAGCAATAAAAAAAAATTAGCTGTAAGATGCATAAAGTATTTCCTGATCTGCGGGTTTCAAGTCGCTCAACTCACTGGTTAACAAAATGCTGCTTGGCCAATAAATTAAGCGTTTTAGTACAAGTTCGATGAATCAAGAGCATAATGAAGGCATTTTGAAGTATTTTTAAGTGAATAAAAAAGAATCAGTATTCGTTTTTAAGATTTTAATTTATTTTTAATTGAATTTAATATTTAATTAACTAATAAATTTTTTATTATATTGATTCCAGAATATATTTAATAATTCTTAAAATTATTTTGACCAAAAATTGAAAAGCTTTGCTCATGAGAAATTTTAGTAAAGCTACCAAATTCAAAATTATCAGGAAAGTTTAGTAAGTTATATAGATATTTTACACTCATTTCAAATTAAATCAAATCTATCAAAACTAAATTTGAGTCATAATATCTTATTCAAAATTTTCAAAAAAAAAAAGTGAGAATATCCTATCAAAATTTGAATTTTAAACAATTAAATTTAATTTGAAATGATTGTAATATATATATATATATATATATATATATATATATATATATATATATATATATATATATATATATATATATTTAATAAAAATTTAAAATAAATTCAATTACTTCAAGATTTATATTGACTAAATTTTGATTCTAATAACTACTTTAGGTGACAATGATTTTCAAAATAAAATACTTTGTAGTAAAGTAACTTACTTGATGTGGAGAGGAGACATGCTCATGAAGAACACCATGGTCTGCTTGGGATCCACGTTCTCATCCACCCACTTTGCCCAAGTTCTAAGCACTCTCTCATACGCCACCGGCCGATCTATCTCTTCATATTCCGTCGATCCCCCATCAAAAGACCCCCTCCTGTCTCCACCCCACATACATCAAATCAATCATATAAATGTGTGAGAGAGAGAGAGAGAGAGAGAGAGAGAGAGAGAGAGAGAGAGAGAGAGAGAGAGCTCAACTACTCACAAGACTTTCATGGTGATTGTGTTCATCCACCAAATATAGGTGTTGAAGATGAGGAAGTCCACTCCTAACCAATTCTTGCCATGTTTTTCAATGGACTCCGGCATGATGATCCGTTCAAGAATACTGTGCTTAGTTGGATCATCTGAGTTAGACTCCACAAGAAATGGCGCCCAATAGAACTCTACTGTGGCATCATAATCCTACATCAAAAATTTTATTAACTATATTTAATTATTCTAGAGATTTATTTGATTTATAGCATATTTAAATATTAATGCCAAGTATTTGACCAAGCATTCTGATAATTTAATATCTATATAATAATAATTATTAATAATTAAATTGCTAATAATGCTAAAATACCATTTAGATCACTAGTCAAACTTGAGAAATTGTGAGAGTTTTTTTACTTACCTCAGCTCGAAAAATGTTGAAGGAGCCGTTTTTTATTAGGGTTTTCTTCCCCGGAGGGATTACGGACTGAACCAGGCAGACCATGGATTCCCACTGATTCCGGTTCAACGAGTCACCAACGAACATGAGCCGCTTTCCTCTCAGCTTCTCCAGCATCAGCCTTGCGTCGAACCTTCAATTTATGAGGACTCCACATAATTATAAATAAAATAATTAACATTAGTTTTTTAATTCTATATTTTTGAAATAATAAAATAGTGCATGGGTGTAATTTTTTGAATTATTTGTTATTAAAAAAATAATTATTATTTTTCATGAATTTGCACATTTCCCCCAATCCCCAGACAATAATGAAAAAAATTGTTCGAATCCCAAGAAATTATTACTTAAGCTCAGCCATGGCTTCTGCAGTTCCATTAATTAGGGCAAAATTAAGCTACAATTAACTTAATCGGCAAACGAAAACGTACTCGGGAATAGTGCAGTCCCGAGGCTGCCACCGCCAGTTCTGGTAACTATCATCAACGCGGCCGTTGCGCATGCACGTCACCTGAGCGGTGAGAAACTCACACGCTTCTTCTCTGTAATATGGCCGCGTGACGTTATCGTACACCCACTCGCCGGAAAAGAGGTCGCAGCTCGCCGGCACGCCCACAAAAGTCTTCCCAACCACTTCCGCCGCCGCGGGCGTCTTGGCAATTATGCTGGTGTTCGCGGAGTGAACTTGGGTTGGGGTGGGAAGGTCAACGGGGAGGTCTTGGGTTGACTTGGCGGGCTGTATGTTGTAGATGAAAGTAGCGAGGAGTAGGGCGGAGAGGACGACGGCGAATATGGAGAGAAGACTGCTGTGCTTGCGGCTTGAGGACAAGGGGGCAGCTTGCTTGGCGACGAGGGGCTCCGACGACCTGTAGAGCGGCGGCGACTTCCGGCGGGTGAAAAGCATCTTGGGCTTGCGGTTGAGCGCCGATGATGGGCGAGGAGCTTGATGTGATCGATGGCTGGGAATATAATTAATTGAGGTGGAGGTCAGCACTCAGCAATGTGCTATGGAGGAGTTGGTGGGAGTAGAGAAAAATAATTGTGTTGTAGATGGGGTTTTAAATTGGGACAGGTTAAGCTAATCGTAGGGTTATGAAAAAAATTATTTATATAAATTTTTTTCAATTATTGTAGTGAGTTATATGTATATTTTATGTACCTATTTTTTAAAATATATTATTAATGTGTGATTGGAGAAGATATTTGATTAGGAATGGACATTGATGTAGATCTCAAAGTATTTGAGTATTCAAATAAAAAATATTTGAAATCAAATTGAAAAATGATATAAACTCTATTTTAAACAAATTTATAATGAAAATGAGTATCTTAATGAGAAGAATTTGACGAGCTTCACTTATTTTAATGTCATTAAGGCATTATGATGTTTAAAAAATATTGAAGGATTAAGGATATTAAGATTAACTTTGATTAGATGGGATGATATTTTCTAATTGAACAATGTCCATTTTAGAAATCATTAAATTGGTCGTGATTTTATGTATTAAAAGAGATCCCCAAAAAGGATTTTGGTGGAGAAAATTTTTAGACTAAAAAAATTATAGAGCTCTGCTTGTCAGCACTCAAAATCGTTCATAACACATGGTATTACATCACCTAATTCCAAGACCACCCCTCTCAATAACTTGATGTTTTCCAACAATCTACAACATACAACATTCGTTGTCGATCAACATTGATGATCAACACCAATGTGTGCTATCAATATTGCCTATAGTTGTTCGATGGAACCAATCTTTTTATTTTTTCCATTTTCGCCTCCTACAAAGAGATGTTTTGAGTTAGACTATCTGACATCAACTTACATCAGATATTTCTTGTCAACTATTGTCAGACATATACCAATGACCACAGTCAGCAAGTCATCTTCTAGCACCACAATATTTTTAGTCTTCCATTCCATAAACAAAATGAGCAAGCATGCAACTAATTCATCGCCAAGCATCCGACATTCTTATAGGGCCTTCATACACTACAAGAAAGTCAACTTTTTGTGGCGGCGAATTTGTGATAAACTTTGAGGTATTTTTTTTTAAATGGTGATGGATTTGTGCAGAAAGTTTTGATGATTTTTAGTGGCGGAATTGCAACAGATTATCTGCCTCATATCCGATGCTAATTTCCCTATCTAACTGACCGAGTAAGCATCCATTTCATTTGTTCTTTTTCTCATCCTCCTTCGACTTCGACTTCGACTATGGTGCTTCTTATCCCCCTTAGATGATGTTCCTTCCCGTGGCCTTTGATGACATTTGCATTCGCCACCACCTTCAACGACGTTCCTTCCTGTCACATTTGAAGTCACCCATCCTCTTACCATTTTTTCTTGTATTCAAATTCACACCTCCTTCGTGCTCATGGGAGCTTGGTCGTTGCAAAAGTATCCATCTTTCTTTCTTTTTCATGCTTCATTGTCCAAATCATTGAATAGGCCAAACTCTCTCCCTGCAAATATGTGGGTAGGGCAAACTTCCTCATTGCTGCCCAGCCCATATCGCCAAGGTATGCTATTTGCTAATGATATTCTTCTTATTGACAAGAGTAAAGAGGGAGTTGAAGGAAAGTTGAACTATAGATGTCAACCATTGAGTTTAAAGATTAGGATTATGAATTTGGGCGATCAAGTCATTAATAAGAGTACACATTTTACATATCATGGGCCTATTGTTCATTGTGATGGTAAAATAGATGGAGATATTGTTAGTATAATTCGAGTTGGATAGTTAAAGTGGAAGAATGCATTGTGCTTGTTGTATGATTGAAAAGTCCCCCTCAAATTTAAAGGAAAATTATATAAGATGTGGTGAAACCTGCAATGCTTTTATGGTGCAAAATGTTGGCCATTAAAAGGGAAGCATAATATGAAGTTAAGTGTTGCAGAGATGAGGATGCTTAGGTGGATGAGTGGCTTTACTCTTAGAGACAATATATGAAATGAGCATATTAATTCATGTAATGGTTAGAGAAGCTAGCTATAGTGGAAGAGAAAAGATTAGAGAAAGTCACCTTAGATAATTTGATCACATATATGCTCATATTGTATGGTTGAATTGGAGGAATTCATCGAGCTTGTTGTGTGATAGAAAAGTCTCCCTCAAACTTAACAGGAAAATTCTATATAAAATGGTAAGTCCTACACTGCTTTATGATGCAGAATGTTGACCATTCAAAAAGAAGCATAATATTAAGCTAAGTGTTATAGAGATGAGGATACTCAGGTGGATGAGTGGATTTATTCTTAGAAATAGGATACGAAATGTGCATATGCTTGAAATATTTGGACTAGCTATAGTGGAAGATAAGATAAGAGCGAATCGCCTTAGAGAGTTTGGTCACATATATATTTATTTTTTTTTATAGTGAAGTGGAGGAATGCATTAAGCTTATTGTATAATAGAAAAAGTCCCCCTCTAACTTAAGTGAAAAATTATATAAGATGTGGTGAGACTTGTAATTCTTTTATGCTGCATAATATTGGCCATCAAAAGAGAAGCATAATATTAAGTTAAGTGTTACAGAGATGAGGATGCTCAGGCAGATAAGTGGTTTTACTCTTAGATATAGGATATGAAATGAGCATATATGTGAAATGGTTGGAGCAACTCTAGTGGAAGACACTATAGGAAATTCACTCATTTTTGGCGATTCGTTCAGGCGGTTACTATTTTTTTCCGGCAGTTACGAGCAAAACTGACGGCCTGCTGGCGGTTAAAAACCACTGGAAAAAATGACACCATAAACCTTTACCGGCGATTTATACCGCTGGTTGTGACCGCCGATTTTTTTACCGGCGGTCTACCGGTTGTTCAATCACCGGTATATTTTCCGTTGTTATTATAATAGACTACTGGTAATATTATCAGCGGAGAACAGGCAATGCAGCCGAAGGAAGTTCCGGCGGTTGGACCACCGGCATGTCATAGGTTTACCGCCAGATGCTGCCGGCAAACCACCAGAATATACTAGCAGTTTTATTAATGACTTGATCGCCCAAAGTCACAAACCCCTCACTAGGTCTATTACTAATAAAATTACACTTCATATATTTAGTTTTAGATCTATTCAAGCGAAACCTTTAGACCGTATGATTGACCTCCATAAATCAAGTTTACCCTAAACTCCCTCTCTAATCTTATCAACAAGAAGAATATCATCAACAAAAAACATACAACAAGGTAAATCCTCTCTTGAATGTCTAGTGAGAACATGCATGACTAAAGAAAAAAGATATTGGCTAAAGGCTTACCCAAAATTCCCTCTATAATCTTATCAACAATAAGAATATCATCCACAAAAAGCATATAACAAGGTAAATCCTCTCTTGAATGTCTAGAAAATTAACCGAAATAACAAAATGCATAAAAAAATTTAAAAACGCAAACCTCGGAGGCAGTCATTACGAACGGGAGCGGGAGATCCTTTGGCCTTACAGTGGGGGCGAGATCTTCCTTTGGAGGAACTTTTTTGCGGCCGGAGGGAGCTCATCGGCGGCCGGAGCAGGCATCTCGTTCACGAGAGGATGAAGGAGACGGTGGCGAGCGACGCGTAGGAGAGAGAGAGCAAGGAGGGAAATGAAATGGAAGGGTGGGGACTAAATATTTTAGGGCATTTTCTGGTGGCTCTCCGGTGGTCTAGGCCGCTGGAAAAAAGTTCACTTAACACCAGCGGTTTTAGCCGCCGATAAATTAAGTTCCCGTAAAATTTAATGCCGGCCGTTTAGCCAGCGGTTTTGTGACTGGCGCTTCTTCCGGTGGCATTAACTTACATAACCACCAGTTAGACCACAGGTAAAATATGGCGGCTAAACCGCCCTTATTACCGGTGGCTTGATAACCACTGGTTCAGACCGCCGATAATCGTTGAATTTCCTGTAGTGAGATAAGATTATAAGGAGTCGCCATAGATAGTTTAGTCATATATAAGCTCATTTTATGTGGTTGAAGTGGAGGAATGCATGGGGCCTTTCGTATGATTGAAAAATTCCCCTTAAACTTTATGGTGCAGAATGTTGGACATTTAAAAAGAAGCATAATATTAAGTTAGGTGTTGCAGATATGAGGATATTCTGGCATATTAAGTAACATTATTTAAAACTAAAGAGTTTGAACTACGATTAGCTCATTACCATTATCCAATGGGTCTTAAGAATCATTCTTGGGCTTAATTTATTTGTTGGGAGTTCTAGAAGAATCCCTTCAATTGGGGAGTTTTGGATTGCGAGCTAGAGTGCCTAGATGGAGTTTGGGTTAGGTGTGGTTGGAAACTCACCATCAAAAGCTCGAAACTATCAGATTGATTAAACTTGGAAAGTATGTGGGAGTTTGTGTAGAGGCAAAATGAAACAATAAGACATATATAGAGTGTGTAGCTTGGAATGAGTGTTTTGGTCCATTGAGCTCAATTTAAAACCTAAGATGGTCATGGATAGTTAAGATTAATTTGGAAGCTTGTTAGCATGCTTGATAGCTGTCTAGGGTAGCTAGGAAGGGCAGGGGATGATCAAACAAATGATAAAAACTAGTAAAGATCATTTTGTCCTCATATGCATATGGGTTCATTAAAGATGGTTAAGATTCATCTAAAGCTTAAACTAAGTTTAGAGAGTGCTTAAGAAGATTAAAAGAGATTTAAACATTTAAATATGTTTGCCTTGGAGGGAAAATCCTATTTTTGTGAATTTTATCATTTAGAAGTGTTTTTTACCATTTGATGATTGATTTAAACAGTCAACTAGTTAAGGTGGCCAAGGTAGTAGGTAGGGGTTGTGGCTTGCTGTTAGGGTCAATGGTGAAGTGTTTGAAACCATGGTATGAGAGTTTGAGCAAAGACATGGGAATGTAGTGAGGTTTGACCAAGTCTTGGTGATTTTACTTGGTCAAACTCTCCATTATTTGATTCATGAAAGCACTGATCATGTTCATACTATTTATTGGAGTTAGATTGAAGGCTTAAGATCCTTGCTTTGATTATATACACTAAAATAGTCCAGATTGACTTGGTTTGGCTATGTATGGGTTTAGTTGACCAAGTAAATTATTAAGTGGGTCAAGGTGACCAATCATGCCAAAACCACTAGGAGTGATTATCAAAGAAGTTTGGTGAAGTTCAGGTTTGATTTGATGTTTCAATGATGGTGTTTGAGGTTGCTGGTTATGTTAAGATAGTTGCTATTTGAATGCTTTACATTTTTGCATCTTATGTAGTTTTAATGATTCCAAACATTATTGTTCAAATGTGTAGTTATCTCCTAACAATTTTAGAAGATTTATATTTGCTCTTGTGTGTACTAACATTTCAGGAAAAATGAACTCCAGACTACGAAGACTTCAAATTAAATTAAAAATGAGATACTTTATAAAATTTGAAGTTTGCATCTCTTTGAAATTAAATTGAAAGGGATTGATTGTAATTGAGTGAATAAAAACATACACACACATAAGGAGATCATAAAAAATTTATACTGATCGTACTGGACGATATCCGTTCGAACGGGACGATCAGACAGTTATCTCCTATTGAGCACATGGAACGAATAGGAACTTGCTTAAAAATTTTTCTAAGTCCTATTCGTCTAGGACGAATTTTACAATCGTCCAGGACGATTGGTTCTCTGTAAAATTTTTGTCCAGACGAAATTAAATTATCGTCAATGGCGATTGGTCCTCTAGAAAATTTTCGTCCAGACAAAATTAATAATCGTCCAGGATGATCGGGTCTCTGAAAAATTTTCGTCAAGACGAAATTAAATTATCGTCCATGGCAATTGGTCCTCTGGAAAATTTTCGTCCAGACGAAATAAATAATCATCCAGGACGATCGGTCCTCTGTAAAAATTTTGTCCAGACGAATAAATTTTCATCCAAACGATTAACCGACTTAGAACAGTTTTCAACAGTTTCTAGAACCGACCTTGTAATAACCGTTCGTACCGGACGAACCTAGTTAGTACGGGACGATCAGCTGTACGAAGACATTTCGTACACATATACAAATGGGGTCATTTCAAATCGTTTAAGTAAAATCGTCCAGGACGATTCACGATCGTACGGGACGATCCACTGCGTACAGAATTGAAAAATTGCAGTTTTTGGGCGGTTTTTCTTGTCTTTTGTATAAATAGTCCAAATTAGACTGCCACCCAATCTTTTTGTCATTTGATCTTCGTGCCTCTTGAGAGAATAGCCAAGGAGAGAGTGGAAGAGAGCATTCAAAGGAGGATTCCTACCATTGGAGCGAGAAGGCTTCACTTGGATTTAAAAGGTAAGAGTCTCTACTTGTGAATTGAGATTACTTCACTCTTTTCTTTCTTCCTTCTAGATTCTTGTGAGAATATCTGTCAAGGAGATCCGGTTTTCTGCCGACACTTTGAGAGTGTGAACAGACGAAGGGTTCGCTGCCTACACTTGGAGAGTGTGAATAGCCGAAGGGTTCGCTGCCTACACTAAGAGAGTGTGAATAGCCGAAGAGTTTGCTGCCAACACTTGGAGAGTGTGAATAGCCGAAGGGTTCTCTGCCCACACTTGGAGAGTGTGAAAGGACGGACGGTTCTCTGCCAACACTAGGGATTATGTAAAAGGACGACGGTTCTCTACCGCACCGAGGAGTGGTGAAAATAGTATGTTGTAAAGGCTTCTCCGCCTTGCTGTGGGTGCAAAAGGAGAGTCATTATTGGTATTAGTGCAATACTCAGAGGGTGCCTCTGGGGAGTGGATGTAGGTCTGGTTTTAGACCGAACCACTATAAATCTGGTGTCATTTACTTTACTATTTTTACGTTTTCGCATTTTAATTATTAGTCTTAAAAACTCTATGGTTGAAAAACTTTTTCTACAAAACTTAAAAGAAATAATTTTTATTTTGGTTCAACATAATTTTAAAAGAGGGCTTAAATTTTTTAAACTACCAATTCACCCCCCCCCCTCTTGGTAGCCTTTGGGACATTAACTTAGGCTTAACAACCTAATTACTAGACTCAACAGGTTAATTTAGCTATCCTAGGCTAAACCAATTGGGTCAAACTAATTAACCACTGACCCAAGTAGCCAATCATGATGATTTATTATTTACTTGAAGATTTACTAGAGGTTGTAAGGTTTTTGATTGATTAATTAACTGGATATTGGATATATGATGATTGAATGCTGGAATATAAGCTAATTGATTATTTGACTGGAGATTAGATGATTGTAGGGTACTGTAGGCTAGATATATTGTAAGGTTGCAGTGTAGGTTACTGATTGGTTGATTTTAGGCTAACTATTGGTTTATTTGGACGATTGAAGCTTTGGTTAATTGAATGTTTGCTAATTGTTTAATTGATTGACTACTTGATTGATTGATGATTGCTTGATTGATGGCTGGTTGGATGATTGACAGCTGGCTGACTATCAACCATCAGATGGATTATCAGGAGTTTGGGGTAATGTCAAAATTATCTCTGTTGATCGTATAGTATGATCCTGTTCGTATAGTATGATCAAAGTATCAAAATTAAACCATTTCGATTGACCAATCACAGGATTAAATTAGGCTATATTTTAAACATCGTATAGTGCGATCAGCTTCGTACAGTATGATTAGAACAACTTTTCAAATTCAAATTTATGTCTAATTTAATGGCCAGCGGGCTTTCTAATTATAACAGATCGTCTAGTACGATGTGGTGTTTGTACTGTATGATTAGTTATATTTCAAAAGAAAATTTTTAGGAAAATAAATTATTTTAATTGATTTCTGTAACACCAGATCGTACAGTACAATGTACAAAAAAATTAAAATATTTAAAATCATTTTTTGCTCCTCCTTTGTGTGTACGCAGTCACCTATCTAACATATATCATTGCAGAACTTGACTCAAGAAATAAAAAAAATGGAAATTACATACTCATTTAACATATCATGTTCTACCGAATCTTGAGCCATGAATTTTTAAATAATTGAGCATTGTGTACCTGAAATATTAGTCAACACACAAATAAATATGTGCTACAAATACTAGAAGAAATAAAAATATAATCAAATATTATTTGTTATCATCAAAATCATAAACTCGGAAACCCGAGTTGCAATGTGGATCACATAATAATAGGGCTAAGGGTATGATGGAGAAAATTATTGAACAATCTGATATTAATGACATCTTTATGCTACATGTTAGAGGCAAAGACGTATATCTATCATTTGCTAACTTTTGCACTAATTAGGATTTGATTGCGTTACAGAAAATTAGGTCATTTTGTTAAGTGATTTTTTAAAATAAATATGATTATTCCTTCAATTATTTGAAAAATACACATATTATTGTTTGATGAGATTGATTTGAATTCAGATGATCGGATCACGTTTTATGGCATCCCAACCAGGCCTATTAATCATTTATTTGGGCACTTTATAGTTATATATACGTGGTTAGATTAAGGAATTTATTGATACATAAATGAGTATCCTAAATACCAATGAATGGAAAGAGGCCGGCTTCATTAGTAAAAAGTACATGAACACTTGCATGAGATACAGGAGATCAAGATAATTCAATTATGTTATATTATAGATGTTGTGATTGTATTTAGTTGTATCAAAGTTTTTATCTATTGTCTTATTAATATTTTGATAATATTTATCAGCTTGTTAATATAAGCATATTGTAACTATTTTGATTTAATGCAGTGATTTTTACTATGGTTTTATATAGGGTGCCAATTTCAGGTAACGGGCCGTGTTCGGGTCGAACACGGAATTGACCCGGTTTCAAACGGGTCAACTCTAATCAGACCCGGGTAGGTAAACGTGTTGGATATCCGAACCCGGACCCGACTCGACCCGGCGGGTTGCCGGGTTCACCCGACCCGACACAGGTTGACCCGAAACCGGTGCGCGAGCATACGCGCTAGCGGGAGCGCAAGCGAGAGCCAGCGGGCGTGCGGGGGAGCGCGAGCACCAGCGGGCTAGAGGGAGAGCGCAAGAGGGAGGCAGGTGCGGGCACGCGGGAGAGCGCGTGGGCGACAGCTAGGGGCCGTGGTGCACTCGGGCCAGCGTGGGTGCGCGCGGGCAAGCGCTGGTGCCCGCGGGCAAGCAAGGCAATGCGGGCATTGATTTTAAATGGGTTTGCTGGTTGACCCGGTAACCCGTCGGGTTAACCCAAACCAATTCCGTTTTTCAAACGGGTCGATTTCTGGAACCCGAACCCCAACCCGTTTTGAAATTGGGTCAGGTCCGGTTCGGATTTTCGTGTCGTGTCAAATATTGACACACCTAATTTTATATGTTATGCTATTGAATTATACTAATTTTTTTATGACTGTAGCAACTGTACTTTGGTATATTATACTAGTTCAAAACTTTTCTGAATCTTGTTTAATACACTCGAAACATATTCAAACCTCGTAGAAACTTTATTTGAATCATATATAGATAGTAAACAAGCCTTCTACAAACATTATTCAAATAAAAAACAAAAAGTTTGAATTTGGTTCAAACAATATTCGAAAATTGACGGAATTTTTTTCACATATAATCTCAACCTCGATCAAAAATTTTTTGAACCTTGCTCAAATCATATTCAAATTAATTTTGATTGTGATAGACTTAAAAAAAATAATTCACGATAAAAAAATAAAGTATTATAATCCTAAAGTTCTTTTTGCATGTTCCCCAAAAAGTAAATAGCATATATAATTTTCCATTTTTGGATATCATAGATGCATATAAACTAAAAAATCTCTCTAAACACCGCATATTATATAATTCTTCAATAATTCTCATTCAAAACATTATAAGCCGTTGTTCAATCATTAAGGCTTCGTTTGGAACTTAGTACAAAAAAGCTATTTTAAATAATTGTAAAAATTCGTCTCAAATATGAGAAATTATTATGTGCGGTCATCAAATTTTTCAGAGGCGTATCAGGATACGTCATGTCATCTTGTACACAGCAGTATATAGTATCGATATACAATAAAATGATAACATAGCGTGTTCTGATTCACCTCTGAATAATATATGATAATCCTATATAATAATTTATCCTCAAATAAAGGCTAAATCTTTGGAGTACACCTCACACCCATGCAAGCCAAATACACTGCAACCCACCTTCTGACTCTTTTTATTAGAAATAAAAATATTGAATAACAGAGAAATAAGAATGAATAGCTGCCTACAGCACGGGTTGGAGCGGTTTAGAAAAAGTGGGGTTGATTCGGCGCTTTTCATTAAAATATTTGATTTTAATAGTATCAGGATGACCATGGAGATTCGCTGTGGTTTTGATTATTTTTATTAAAATACTATTATTAAAAATATATAAAAAAAATCTAATTGAGGTTTTATTTGAAATAATTTTTCTATTATTTTTTAAAATATATATTTTTTTGCAATTTTGTTTTAAAATAAAAAAAATTACATTCAAAATTTATTTTAAAAATAATAAGAAAATTGTTCCAAATGAAATCTTGGCTGAATTTAAAACACCTAAAACTTATTAGAATCTTGGTGGAAATTATAACATATGAAATTCTAAGAAATATTAAATTTATTTTAACATTTGATTAAAATTAAATCATTAATTTAGAACACATTTCTATTTTCAAGTTCATCCAAAATATTTTATTTAGATCAGTTTTTTAGGGCCTATTTAAGATTAATTTTTATTTTTTATTTTTTTAAAAAATATTTTTTTCATTGTACTTTTTAACTATTTTATTTTAATTTTCAAAATTAAATTAGTTGATTTAAGAAAAATCTCAAAAAAATTTAAAATATTTTATCATGACTGTCATTGCCCTTACAAAATTAACTTAATTTATATTTAGTAAGAAGAAAAATAATATTTTTTAACATAGTAAATATATATTATTAATAGGATTAGAGATAGAATTATAGATTTAAAGATTATTGTTGATGCTAAGATTGTTAATATTATAAGTGCTTATGCTTCTCAAGTAGGTTTGGATATGAGTTCTAAATTAAATTTTTGGAATGACTTAGAAGAATTAATACAAAATATACCTTTTGAAGAAAGAGTTTTTATTGGAGGAGATTTAAATGAACATGTTGGTAGTTAGGTAGATGATTTTAAAAGCATTCATGATGACCATGGGTTTGGAACGACAAATAAAGGTGGCAAGACCATATTAGATTTTTGTTTGATTTATAATTTTTTAATTGCTAATACTTAATTTAAGAAAAAGAATGAGCATCTCATCACTTATAAAAATGGATATAGTACAACTCGGATTGACTATTTTCTTATAAAAAAAATAGATCGTTTAGATTACAAAGATTATAAAGTTATTCCAAGTGAAAATTTATGTACACAATATAAATTATTAGTTTTAGATTTTAAAATAAATGGACAGAAAATAAAAATAAAGTAAAATGATATTATAGGATTAGATGGGGGCATTTAAAGAATATTAACAAAAATATTTTTGAAAGTAAGATTTTAAATCTTAAGATTTTATCTATGCATGAAAATGCTAATGTTATGTGGAAAAAAGTGACTAGTGATATTAAGAATATTATAAAAGATGTGCTTGGAGCATCAAAGGGAAAAAGCTCATAATAGTAAAAATAGTTAATGGTGGAATCCAAATGTGCAATAAAAGATTAAAAATAAGAATATTTGTTATAAAAATTAGTTTAATTTTAAAAATTCTAATAATTAGGAAAGATATAACACTACAGGAAAAACGTCATTTTCCGGCAGACATTTTCGCCGGAAAATTGGCCAAAATCCGCCGGAAATTAGCATCTAAAATATGTTATTGAGTATAATTTTAGTAGTAACAAACCTAATGAGGGGATTGTGACTTTGGGCGATCAAGTCAATAATAAGAGTACACGTTTTAGATATATTGGATTTAATTATTATTCGTAGTGATGGTGAAATAGATAGGGATATATTATCTGCAGAATTCTAGTTGGATGGTTGAGGTGGAGGAATGCATCGGGCTTCACTACAGGAAAATAGCTCATTACCTGCAGAATTTCCAGCGGAGTTTCCAGCGAATTTCTGACGGATTAATTGTAAATATTTCTGACAAAATTTCAAGTATATATTCCGGCGGCTTTTCCAACGGATTATTTAAATATCTGAAAATAAAATTTATTCGTAATTTAATTCATTAATAATTTTATAGTTTATTTTAATTAATTATTAATTTATTAATATGATTTAATTAAATATTAATTCAATAACATATTTTAATTAATTATTAATTAACTAATTTATTTTGATTATCAATTAAATTAATAAACTTAAATAAATAAGTTTTAATTTTAATTTTATGTTGGTTTTAATATAGATAAAAACTTTTAACCATTTAAACAATTTTGCAAGAACGGTGCATTGGACAGACTAGCGCGCGCGCTCGCGCGGGTGGGGGGTTGCGGGTTCGAATCCAATGGCAGACATGGCTACGAGGCGCGAATTGTGCTGGAGTGGGCTCACCGGGTGGCCCACTGGGTGCACGTTGTGGACCCGGACTATGGGAGCAGGTTCACATGCGCGGACGCTGGGCACGGGTTGTGGGCTCACGTGCGCAGGTTGCGGACCCGAACCACAGGAGCGGGCTTACCTGGGCGCGGGTTGTGGTTTACGGACCCCGTGGGAGTGGGGGCCCGGGTTGGAGCGGCTGGGAAATTATTTTGTGAACTGTTCATTTATTCCGACGGTTCTTTTCTGCCGGGAAAAATATTCCTGGGAAGTTTTTTGTCGAAAAAAATTATCAGCGAATTTTTTTCGACGGAAAAGTTTTTCGACGCTCAATTTACCGTTGAACAAGTTTTTGTCGGAAATCCACCAGAAAATCTCGAAATCCGCCAGAAACCTGAAAATTTTTCATCGAAAATTCCACCGGAAATTCACAACTTTCTTGCAGCGCTTGTTGTGTGATAGACAAGTACTCCTTAAACAGAAGGGAAAATTCTATAAGATGGTGATGAGACCTGTAGTGCTTTATGGTGCCGAATGTTGGCCATTAAAAGAGAAGCATAATACTAAGTTAAGTGTGGGAGAGATGAAGATGATCAGGTGGATAAGTGGCTTTACCCATAGAGCTAGGATACGAAATGAGCATATACGTGAAAGTTTGGAGTAGCTCCAGTAGAAGATAAGATTAGAGAGAGTCGCCTTAGATGGTTTGGTCACATAAAACGGTGGCCTTTTGATGACTCGTTTAGGAGAGTAGAGGTATTATATTTGACTTATGTTAAGAAAGGTAGAGGCAGACCTAAAAAGACTTTGTTAGAAAATATTAGGAATGACCTTTCTTTATTAGATTTAAACAAGAATTTGACTTTTAATATGACACAATGGAGAACAACGATTCATGTAGCCAACCCCACATATTGAGATAAATGCTTGATGTTGTTGTTGTACAATAAATATATATTATTTAATATAAATAAATAAATAAAATAAATCCAAAAATTATCCCTTAACTCCTACTCAAAATTTCAAAAAATTTATTGAATTTGGATCAAAAAGCTCTCACCCTTAATCAAAATCAAACGAAATCCTAAAAACCGAATAAAAATCATTCATAACCTAAACTATGTATGATTTGATGGTGGGCTTCGAATCTATTTGGTGGAAAGCATATGGGGCCAATGCGTAACCTACAAGCTTTGTGATGTTTTAGTTATAGTATGAAGCTTATCTATATCCATAGCTTATTTTGATTGGTTGGTCCGAAGTTTTAGTTATTAATTAACAGATTTTATATTTGAGTCTTATATATGTAAATGAATTTATCTTAATTGACCTAAATATTTCTATAAAAAAATTATCTAATATTTGTTTTGGACATTTTAGGTCAATTAAGCTTCATTTGGGATGACTCTGGTATTACTTTTTAAAGCAACTTTTAAGTATAAAAATTTTAATATTTATACTAAAAGTTGTTTTTAGAAGTAAAAAAAAAGTTGTCTCAAACGAAGCCTAAATCAATATATATATATATATATATATATATATATATATATATATATATATATATATATATATATATATATATATATATATATATTCAAATTTAAAATCTAGTTAAAATTCTTAATCAATAAATCAAAATAAGTTGGATTTAAATTTACCTAATAATACAGCTTGCTGGCTTTGCCCTCGCAAGTGGAAATTGGGGCGTCAAGAAAAAATAATATAAAGGACGTCGACATAAACTAAGCCTGACGTTAATTTCGTTCAGAGCTCCTATTAAAGAAATAAGAGACCTAATTTTTTTTATTTTGAAAATAAGTTTTTTTTTTTTTTTCGGTAAAGTAATAGCATTTTAAAGATTCTCACACATTTTTATTTGGAGTTAGATGCATGGTTTTGAAAATCAGATCGGATAGCGAATCATAATTGGTCGAATCGGGGTTAAACGGAAAAACATTATAAATGCTAATTTTATTTAAAAATAAATAAAATTATCAAAATAATGATGCTATCATTATAAATTATGTGATAAAAAATTAAACATATCACAAAATTATGAATTATATACATACATAATTAAAAGCGCTCTATCTAAAATAGAAGATATATAAAGTGTTTGAGTAGTTCTCAATTAATTGTTTATAATTTCATATAAAGCAAACTTCAAACATAAATATAAAAATAAATCTAGAAGTTATCTCCTAGATTTGAAGCATAAAAAATTATATCCCTAAATCCTCCATCAAAACCTTCCATCGTAATAACTATGAGATGATCTATATGGCTCAATTTAACAAATAGCCAAACATGTTCTATATGAAACAATTTAAAACACCTTGCAGCTTCTAGTTCCTGCACGAGGTGGTTCGGCCATCCCGCGGCTCCTGTTTCCCGCACAGGATGACCAGAAAAGCTAATAAACATTGCATTGGTGAAGGAACGCATACCTATCGAGCCTCTATTGTGCGTTGCGTTTGGTGTTGAGGAGTTGAGCTCGACATTCTGCATTGGGCCTTGCACCGAGCGGAGGTCGTGACAATATTATATGAAGCAAAAAAATATTTAAATAAATTAGTTACTTCAGTGATTAATTAAGCTTCTTCTAAGAAACTTTATTCTAAAGATTTGTTTTTTCTAATATGGTTTTAATCTAAATATTATGCTCAATGTTCTAGGTAGATAGGTCAAAATCAATATTAATAAAAATATAAGAGAAAGTAAATTTAGACGCATACAATCTAAGCATAGTTTAAATTGAGTTATTTTACACATCATACATTTAGCAAACAAAACCGTCACCATTAAATACCCCATTTAGTTATAAATTGCCCACAAAATTTTGATAATAAATACTAAAAAGTTCAAAATTTTGCAGATTTACAGATTTGAAAAAATAAAGCAGGTTTGTATTTTTTGGATTTGATTTATATTTATTATAATTTGTTGAAGTTCCTTGGTTATTTATGAGCATTGATTCAGTGAAATTTGAAGCAAGTGTTCATTAGATTATGTTCTTCAAAGACAAAAAAATTTGGAGCCACCAAGATCTTCCTAGGTTCCATAATTTATCCCCAAAGGTAAATACATCTATACCATTGGGGATTAATTTTGAGCTTGATATATCATCCAAAAATTATCTTGATCGGGCACGAATATTGAGGCAAAATTAGGATGGAAGCTTCAAAAATTAAATCTGGGACCATATGAACTCCAATTTCAGTAAACTTACAGTCGAACTGAGCGTCTCAAAAATACGAACCCAACGACACCAAATTGAACTCAGTCTGAGCCAAAATGTGTCTGAATTGAAGACCCGAAGCATTGTTGGGAGGTTTAAACCCCAATTTGGATTACCAAATAGTTTCCAAACATGACATGCTTATAGTCGAATCGAGCAGCTCGACGAGAAAAATCCAACGAGCCCAAGATCGCCAAATTCCAATATCATTAAGACCTTCAAATGTCTGACAAACGGTCCACAATCAAGGGATTCAATATCGGTCGTCCATCCAAACCACTCCTCATTTGCCCTTGATCCTCCTCCTATTTACGGGTCATGTCATCCTCAAAAACTATAAATAGCCTCTCATTTCTCTTAATAGGGGACCGAAATAAGAAGAAGAATGAGAAGAGAAGAGAACAGAAGAAGGAAAGGAGGGAAGAAACTCCTCCTCGACCACCATCTGAGTTCCACCTGACTTTCAAGTAATGCCGAAGTTCTGCCTGACTTTTAAATGATGCCAGAGTTTCGCTAGACTTTCAAGTGATGCCGGAATTCCACTTGACTTCTAAGTGATGCTAGAATTCTGTCTGATATTTAAGTGACTTTGGAATTCGACCCGAATGCCCAACATTGTCGAATTTCAAATTCTTGTTTGTAACTGAATTTCAATCTGGGAGTGGATTATTATAATTTGATCGTCCTAAATTTTAAGGACGAGACAACTTTTTGTACCTCAAGCAAACACCAGTGAAATTCTTTAAACTAGGCGTGGCCTCATAGTTTTTCTCTTTCCAAGGTTTTCCATATAAAAATCCTGGTGTTCTTTCATCTTTTGTTTATGTGCTGGATATCCGTACAATGCTGAGATGAAAACTTTCTAACTCTATCGCCGCGTATATTCTAGCCCGCAATAATTTGGCGTTGTCTGTGGGAAACACTATCCCACAATTCTAAGCATTACTTTGATGTCTAACATGCGCATCAATCGTGTCTTGGCAGCTTCCCGCTCCAACTCCCACCAATCCAGGAACGAGTCTATAAATCATGGATGCCTAATATCTGCCTCTTTTTATCCTGTGGGGAAAAACGTTACTGGAGAAGGAACCTCAGGACCTTCCTTGGAGGAGCGAATCTGAAAGATGGAAGAATCTCAGAATGAGATCCTTCAACTCCTACGAGAGACTCGACAACCAACATTAGCACAACGAGAGGAGGTTCTTCTCCCTCGAGCTCTACCATTAGCTGAAGATGTTCAACTTGAATACCTTCAAGTAGAGATTGCTCATCCTCTACCATGGATGCATCTACAAACACATCAGAATAAAAAAATTGTGGACACAATAAGTTCTACCCATCCCTCACACACCGATCAGCAACCTCGCATTCTTTCAGACCTCCCTGAAGACTTAGCCTAGACACACGTTACTAAGCTCCCTCACAATGCCCTACATCATGAACTACGAAAGATTAGTATGGGAAGAGTTCGTCGAAGGAGGTGTGAGGCCAACTCTTCGACAATGGAACTTTTAGAAGCCATCATATCTAACTGAAGTCATTCTTTAGCACCCCATTCCTATTGGATTCAAACTACCGAGCATCGAATCTTACGATGGGACATCTGACCCATATGAGCATATCAATCATTATAGAACCACCATGAATATCTAATTAGTCTCGGACACACTCCTCTGCCAGGTTTTTCCTGCTACCCTTAAAGGGCAAGCTCGAACGTGGTTCTATTCACTTCCAATGAGAACGATCCGTATATTTGTTAAATTGGCCAAAGTGTTCGTCAAACAATTTGTAGCCAATTGAAGAATTGCTAAGGATTCTTCTCACCTCTTCGAGATCCATCAAAATAAAGGAGAGTTGTTGAATGAGTATTTTCAGCGATTTTTCACTAAGGCTCGATAAATTATAGGAGTAGATTCTGAATTACTAAGAGGAGTCTTTCTTAGATACCTCCGTCCTATTCAAATAGAATCCAGTGGGAGCACCAACCCAACAGCTTCTCTCTCCATCTCTGTCTGATCCAAAAGAAGTCACTGAGACCCCCACAAACCCTCTAACTCCCTTACCTCCTACTATCTATCAAACTCCTCTAAATCTAAGCTCCCGTAAAGCCTCAAGCCAGAGATCTGGTCGCCAAACTTCAGGCATAAACCCCACTTCAAATCCTGATCTCCCCCAAGCCAAACCATCTTCTTGCACTTCCCTTGTCTACTTTTTACCTGACCAGAGCTCCACGCACACAAAAAGAAACCCCACAACTATTTATTCTTCCTCCTCTACCGAACTAGCTCTGAACTCCCTTATCCTGTTGAAGCCTTTGCCTATACGGACCTCTCACACAAGCCAAGAGAGAGGAAGAGATAGATAGATACAGAGAGAGAGCTCATACCTTTAGCTGAACTTATTAGCCGCCCCCTTTGCTCCAGCTAATCTCTAGGTATAGGTTTTAATTTAATTTACTTGGTTATTAATGATTACTTAGTATTATTATTAGTAATATATATATAAATTCATATGTGTGTGTGAGGGAGAGAAGAGAGGTGAAGAAATTCGAAAAAAAAAGAAGAGATATTCCAAAAAAGAAGAGGTAAAAAAATGAAAGAAGAAAAGAAAAGGAAAAAAAGAGAATGAAAAGAAGAAAAAAAGGGAAGAAAGGGGAGAAGGGGATCCTTCTTGTTCATTTCATCAAAACCCCACACTCGGCGTTTGTGTCAGGCCGGCAAACTAGCCATAAACGCTTTTCTCTAGCGTTGTGGGAAGGGAACACGGTATGACACATTCAACGTAGCAGGTAGGCCCTATACACGCTTTTTGTAGCATGGTGGGGATAATCTTAAGTACCCGTATGCAGCTCTATACTTATGGGGAAATAACTTTTTTTCTTTTACAATAGGTATCGAAGACCCATACACGCCTTTCTCTGGCATGGTGGGATTGAAGATTTTATGGCCTCAGTGTCTAAGGACACCTACCGTACACACTTTTCTCTAGCGTGACGGGAGGCCAAGTTTCCTGTAGTTTTCCCTAAACAGGGGAGATGCCGGGAGGCTGTCAAAATTTCTGGTGAACATAAGATCGCACATGGACTTGATTGAACTTAAAGGACATGAATTGGAACTCAATCTGAACTCAAATAAATGAATTGCAATGACTTGTATTTGAGCACGAATCAAATGACTAATGAAGACTTGAACCTAAATAAGATAAGTTTGAACTTGAACTTGATTTGAATATCAAGTGAACATAATTTGAACTCAAGCAAAAAACTTGAGTTGGACTACAGGGGACTTGGATAAGACAACTTGAACTTGGATCACTTGAACTTGTATTCAAGAAAATGCAAAGGATTATGTTACAACTTGAATCCAAATGAACAAATATAAAGAACTTGAGTTCGAGCAACAATGGACTTGAATTGAGTTCGAACTTGTGCAAGAGGGCATGATCATGCTTAAAATTAAATTATAAGTTGTAAAGCAATGAGGTCTAAATACAAATGGAATAGATGGGAAGCTTGCTAACCAAAGGAATACGAGCACCATTCATTTACAAAATTTTAAAGAAGATCATTCAATGACATGATATTTTCAATAAGTAACATGACCCGCATACAAACGTCAATAACTAGTTCACAATATTCATCTCTAACTGCTTAATTTAAAATGATTGTAATGATTATAAAGATATGTGATAAGCACAATAACATCTCTACAACTAGTGCCAGCATGTAAACAAGCATATAGAACTTCACATATGATCAAAATTAAAAAGAATATAGTTCAATTACATACAAATGTTAATTAGGAGATGCCATTCAAGCCCTTTGCAAACAAATAAAGATGCTTGCACTTTGACATGGAACTCCTTGGGCAATAGCATTCAAATGATTGTAAGTGGAAGTGGAAGTGCAAATCTATGAACCTTAAATAGAGGTTGTGTTCTATTCATGAAAACTACGCTAGTGGAAAGAGTTGCTTGGAGGTGATAATAAGAAATATGCGACCAATATGTGTATGAAAAGGAATACCACACTTATAAGCATGAACATGAATCTATTGCACATACAACAGTCCACTTACGAGCAACTGCAAAAGACTTATGAATGTCTGTGAACAACAATGAGACATATACAAGTTAATGTGATAATGTTCTATGATCGACGTCAAAACAAACAAATGCATTCGAACCTGCAAGCAATGGAGATTGAAATTGATGGCAGTCTTAATGTCAATCTTACAAGAAGACATAGTATTCCCTTCAAACGACGAAGTCTCTTATCGATATACAAATGAATTCAAGAGATATGCAATAAATATAATGGTATCCCTCCAATCAATACTAGCAGGCTTGCTGATTTATGAAACAACCTCTCCCAAATATGAAACCAATATATAAACACAGGTTGAGGACTCATGGTGGAATACTTTCAGACTTAGGCAATATACAAGCAAACATTTTGGATTCCTTCATAAAACTTAAAAATCAAAAGTGCAATGATGTGAAATATTCACTTGCAAATGATAGTAGTATGCATGAAATACCTACCACAATTATGTTCACACATAATCAAAAGACTACATCGGCTTGCCAATGCATATGACAGCCTCCTATGAATATGCGACCATCTCATAAGTGAATGCAGTTGTTCTCTACAAAAATCAAAATACTACCTATAATGGGTATGAAGGGCATCTGATGAATATGATAATGCCTTGCAAACAATAACAAAATGCAACCAAGTTTATTTGATCCTTATACGAGACCCTCCATACACACTATGTATCATCCACAAACAGAAATACAAAAAAGACTAATAAATATGCAAGAGATTTCAGCGGATGCAGTATCTTACAGACAACATCGATTGGCAAATGAACACAATGACATTCGCAAACAAAGTACGCAGCTCACCTGCAAGTGGCAGTAGCAAGTATACTACAAGGGAAAGGGATCCTTTGTGAATATGCAATATGCCATTCCTTAGTAAAGACCAAAAACCATAACAAAACACATAAAGAATTGGAGCAAATGCAAATGGGGGAAACACTGGAAGATTTCCATTCAATGCTAACATACAAATACAACATGCAGGAAATGCCAGGATGTTCATGCAGTAAGCACATTGGTATCCTATGAGGAAAATATGAAGATCTATAATATATATGGGTTCTCTATGATTATAGATGTATGCACCACATTCCACTTTTGGATAGATGCAGAAAGACTTCAGCAAATATAGTATCCTATAGTCAATTTCAATCTGTGACTGAATACATCTACCTGCAGTGGTAGAAGATGTATCGCAAGGACCAAAGAGCACAATAAAATGCACAAGGAATATAAAAAATGTAAATGCCTATGTTTCCTCATAGAAGACACATTATAAGAGATCTACCATGCATCAAGTTCCATGTATAAATAAATATCAAAGTACTACGATAAATATAAGCTCTGATGAGCCATCATAGAAGACCCATCAAATTCTAAAACATCTCATACATGCACTATAATATGTATACATATAGGTACACTAAAGGAGAAAATACAATCACAAAACCCTTATGGGCCCCGATGAGTGTGTTGTAGGGACACACGTGACATCTAGGGATGTTGCACGGGTCAGTAAATAAACCCAAGTTCAAGTCTGATCCTTCTATATAGGTAGATAGGAGTCGACATGGCTCGAACCATTAAATAAATATATGATCGTGAGGTCAATCAGGATATTTCTTTTATATATTCATATTAGGCCTTCAAGGTCATCAATAAACAAAATTCATTCAATAAAGGAACAAAGCCTATGAAACCTGATCCCCTATCAACAAGTTGATTAGGTCGAAAAAGTTCAAGCCACAAATAGAAATAACCCCAATCACCTTGATGATAGTCATGTTGAATACAAATCTCAACCAAAGGGGTTAACTTCAAATATTTCAAAATGCCTCCAAACTTTCACGAAGTCCAAAATCTAAAAATTCTAAATCTAAAGATGTTTAAAATTGAAATCATCCATCAAAACGCATAAGGCAAAATCCATCCATGCTATGTAACCGTTTGTTGAGATGGACAAACTAAAATTTATTTTAGCTCACATAGAGCTAATACCTAGTTGAAAATATTACTCTAGGATTCATTCTCAAATAATCTCCTACCAGTAAAGATATAGTACGTGTTCTTTGACTAGCGATTTTTGCTGCCAAATGGCACAATAGGATAAACGATTATGACCTGGAGCCCTCTAAACTGAGTGATTTTTCCGCCAAATGGCATCAGAATTCCAGTTATGGCTAGAGCCAATACGTTCCTAAGTGACACCAAATCCTTGAGATATGAATCATTAGGATATGATCAATAGAGCACAAAGCCCTCTGTTAGCTAATGTGAATTCAAAATTTTTTCCTTAGACAAATATTCCCCCTAGGTCTACAAGGTACCCTTACCGAAGTAACCCATGGCTGCCGACAAGGATCCTTCTATCATATATGCTCGACAACCATCTCTTACTAAGTAGACTAGGGACCACGATGGATCGGGACAACGGAACCATGAGGTCTTGATCGGACTCATCATCCATTCCCCCACCATTTGCTTTAAGTGCAAGATCGTAAAAATTTCTAATTTTAAATATCACATCTCTAAACCTTTCAAATTCCTGACTTCCAACATCCCAACCCTATGATGCTACTATACACATGATACTATGTATCTATAGATATAACATATCTTATTGATGACTAGCCTTAATCAAAAGTTCTCTCTCGTGATCGGGAGGGGTAATTAATTATAGGGGCATGCGCCTATAGAAAACCAGAACTCATATCCATAAAGCCCTCCCAAAATGAGGATGAAATCTCTGGGTAGTGTCTTATCTTCAAACCAATTTATCTTCCAAAATTTGCCCCAAAACTTAATTCCGTTAAAAATCCTCCCCCAAAAGAAAAGCAAAAGCGGGCAGAGGCGAGGGCCAAATTTTTGGAGCCCACAGATACGTCGACAAGCAAAAACTGATGACTTCTTACTTGAAAGCCACTTGACTTATGATATGTGATATGAGACTAGTTATTGGAAAAAGGTCTAACATGACTGAGAATGATTTTTATAGAGTTGGCCTACAAGACTTAATATAGAAAAGATACCATAGATATCTAGAAGCCTGGTCTTTATTGTATATGCATACAATATAAGCTTACATGAAAAATTGCATAAGTGGGCTGATATAATATGATTCATGACATAATTGTTATATGCATATCATAAGATTGATACAAAGGCATACGATATATATATATATATATATATATGAATCACATGGTATATATAATATATTGTATATGATATTAATACTATATGACATGCATGTATATAACATTTATAGAAAACTTACTTAATACGATAGACAAATTGATATATATGAGATGGAATATAGGTTGAAATAAAGTATAAAGTATAAATATGCATAGTTTCATAACAAACTTTTATATTGGAAATGAGAATAGGAATGATAGAACATGCTAATAACAAATTGTATTGATCCTTTATATGGCCACTGATCACTAATTATGAGTTACATTGCTTGTATTGATTTTCTTTGTACATATGAAATCATAATACTCAAATTCACCAATACTCCATTATTGCTACATATTTAGATTCGTATGGATGGAATAAATACATGTATATTACTTTTATTTTCTTGCACTGATTGCAGTTGTAGGCTCTTACAATCTACTGAGTTATTAGGTCACCCTGTGGCTTTTACATGTTTAATAAGAAGGGGTTAGGACCTAATGGAGTGAGGCTGAGCAGGGTTTCTAGGTTTTTTTTTTTTGGTTTTATTCTTTTGTAACTATGAATGTCTAATAGACTAATGTTAGAAATTAGTTCCTGGTTATTGTACATGAATTTGAGAAATAAATATAAAATTTCAAGTTGATGAAGAAAGGTTTATAGTTATTTTCAATGGCATTATTTGCACTAGTTGATTATTAGAAGCTTTGGTAAATTATTTAAGAGATAAAATAAGCAATTCTTCTAAATTTAGATCTTGGGGCATCACAGACCCCATACATATATGTGTAGCAACTCTAGCAATATGGATCTGAGCTCTCTTCCAATTTTATGAAACTAAAAATCTTTTATTTCCCTTGAAAAAAAATCTTCATAAAACATGAATTCAATCAATTTTAAATTTGAAAATTTACCTTTGGTTTGAATAATTTAAGGCATTTCTCACTCAAGTGGCATAACCGTTAATTCCATAAATTAGAATTTGACTCTTCATTAGTGGAAACTCCTATTATTCCAATATTGTGGTGGATAAAAAGTGTCTATTTTGATATCTCAAGCAATTACCAAGGTTGTTTTTTTCACTTTTAATATCATCATCAAAAGTAGCACGACATCCTTTTATAGTTACAAGTAAATGGAGATCTTTTTTCACCTTAAACCAAGGATATATCTAACTTTATTTAGCTTTCAAGTGTTCCCACATATTAATACGGTTTTCACATCTCCAATGCACATAAAATTCAAGGGCTCATCATCAGTAAGAAATAATTTATCATAATTATCTATAAAGTAGAGTGTCATTAAATCTTTCTTAAATGAAGAATAAAAAGATGCACATTATTCTAACGTTCATGCCTCTATTAGACTATTTCCACTGAGTATCTTCACATACCGAGTGTCTTTCATAATGGCATTCAACATTCCTTTTTTGGCTTTTGGCTCTATTTATGCCTATTTTATCTATATTCTTTCATTATGTTATTAGGCTTACTACAACACCATCTTTCACTTAAGCTGTCATTAGGCCTTCTATTGTGATTTGATTCAAAGAACTTGCCATGAGATTTTGGTTTTTCTCCATATTAAATGTTGCCAATTTTTTATACATGCTCCTATTATCAATATTTAAAATAAAAACTCATTACTTTTATCTTTCTGATGTAATATGATATGCTAACTAAGAATAATATCATTCATTTCACTAAGCCTCAGTATAGATGGTCCATAGTAGCTATTGATAGCTATGACAACACCACATTAGCCTTGAGGAAATAATAAAATCAAGCTCAATGCATGGATCTCGTCATCATACTTGATGTTTATAGAGTTTCATTGGTTTGCGGTTGAGTTTAGCTTACTGATATGATAAGTGATTGAAGCTCCTTCCAAAATCTTTTATTTAAACAACATGTTGATGATTTGTACATTATTAAATATAGATGGATTTTCATACATATTTACGTGTTCCTTCATGACACTAATTATTGTGGTCTCATTAAGAATGTTAAAGGTGATGTGTATGTTAAAGGATGATGATTGAATGTTAGAGATTGTTCATCCATCAACTCCCACTTTTCTTGAAAATTGAACCTACCTTTACTCCTTTTAATTGTTGATGGAGTATTTTTTGGTATCAATAGTTTTATATTTGCATTTTTAATAATATAATAATTAAGCTATTGAACTTATTAATTTTTATCTTCTCATCCTCCATGCTTAAATCTAAAATCTTTTTAAACTATAGCCTGGATACTCGTTATTATAACAGTAATAAAACTCTAAGTAATAACTAAAGTAGGATGAAAGAATAATCACATCAAATATCTCAAACTCAAGACACCAAGGTTTATGAATAAGTGAAGCTCATCTACATCCACAATAGCATAGAGATCAAATATTTCACTAAGCTTCAAAAGTGATATGTGGAGAGATATTACACTTCATATAAAAGAAAAATATCACTTTATCTATGCTAATGACTAAGAATGAGCACAACCACCATTTATCAAAATGAGGGTTGATTATTCTTTTCCTTCTCTTCATTTCTCTATTTTAAGAACCTCTTATTTTATTTTCTTCTCTCTTCCTCATCTCTCCTTTTTTTTTCTTATGATTGTAGAATGCTTATCAAATCTTAATTTCCTAATCTCAAAGAAATGTCTCAGTCAAAAAATGTCTACCCATGTTTAATCAACCCTAGCTAACCCACCATAAGTCAAAACTATGTCTTATTCACCCTTAATGTTCCCAAGAAATATTAAGCTACTCCTTCAGCAAGATCAATTCGTTGGAGGAATTAATTCTAAGGCTACATTATAGAAGAAGCACTTCTAATGCCTATGATATAGACAAAAAGGACCATGATATAACAGGTAGAGTGTTCGTGTTGGTGCTTGATCTACTGAGGTGATCAACATCATGGTGGGATCTAGGAGTGGTGTTATGAGTGGAGAAGAATCTAAAAAATAGATTTTGATTGAAGATACCAAGTGATGTAGGGAAACATAAACTCGATAATAAGAAAACATTATTTGAAAGCATGCAACAATGACCTAAGAAGAAATTAGGCTCTCAATAAATGAACCATTAATATGATTTAAGAACCTATTTATCAATTTTAGTTTGCTTAAGAGTATAAGCTATATAAAATCTTAAGATAATAATAAGGAAAAAAAAACTTTCATCCCTTCATAATTAGACTATAATCTTATTTTTAGTTACAAGGAAACCCTCATAATATCAACTCCTCCCAAAAAATCAAAAATATCAATTAAGAAAAGAAAAAAATAACTTAAAATAGCAAACTAACTAATTAACTATATAAAATAATATTTTGATTAATGGTGTTATTGGCCCATAACAACCAAATAGCTAAAATATAATCCTTTGTCTCAAATGTAGAGAAATTGATTTTGTAATATATTATATTACTAAATTATCTTTAGTAAGTTGTGAAGTTACTTATGTTGATACTTTTTTGGTAAAGAGAATATTTATCCTTGATCTGAAGGAGTGCTTGTTAATTTCACTGTAGCTAAGAACCCTTCAAAAAAGTGATAAATAAATTATAAAAGATGGGAAAAATACAATAATGCCAAAGAGTTTGTTTCCATGATGAGCCCATCTCCATCAACAATAATCATTCAGTTAACACAGAAGAAGAAGAATGATCAATTAGACCAACCAAAGTTTACTAAACAAAGTGTCAAGAATAAATGAATTCTTTTCATTATGGGAGGTTCATTTAAGAAGTACAATTACTAAAATAACTAAGCTTTGATAATGCCTCAACTACAAAATCTTCATATGTGTTTGAATTGATCAATTCTTATAATAATGGCATTGATTTATAATAAAAGTACTTTTAATATTCTATTACTATGAGAATATGCTCTGAGAAATAAAATGAAAGCATGTTTTATCTTTACCATGAAGACCATAAGATCTTAAAGGATCTTATTAAAAATTTGACCATTGAGTGGGTAGCTTAAAGAATTAATAACTAGTTGGTGTAATAAGTGGTAATCACTTAATAATAACTATACAAGTCTGAGTGGAAGGATGGTAATCTAATAGAAGGAAATAACAATGAAGGAGAGGATTATGAAGTAACCACAACAAAGTGAAATTAGTTGTCAACCACCATGAGTTTCACAAAATCCTAGTCAATAATTGCAAGGAACATTGTATGAGTGATTAGAGAACTTGTTATAACTTGAAATGGATTTGGTATGTAGAGTTGTTTCAATTATATATTCTCTACGAATATTTATTTATGTATTTTTTGCATTAGATAAGTCCAAAGGGTCATGTACATGAAAATCCCTAAGGAGCATGTGTGATAAAATAAAGTCTAATTACTAACCTGATTTTTATTTAAAATATATTTTTAGTAATTTTAAAAAATCAATCTATGTTATTCAAATAAAGAAAAGGAGGGGGAGATAAAAGAATTTTGAAATTCATTTTTATTTTAAAATAAAATATATTTTTATTTAAATATTAAAAATATTTTTCTTTATTATATTTTGAATATTCTCTTTCAATTAAATCCGTATAGTCAGATATTAGACTGCTCCGAAGACCGAGCTGATATTCTTCTATCGATTCTAAAGAAAGGGAACGACGATTCACTTTCCTAATCAGGTATGGTGTAGGGAGTATATGAATCATCCTAAAGGACGATTAATATCTTCCCTGTTTACCTAATTAGACTAATGAATTGTTAATTCATTCCTAGAATCAAGTATACAAACGATATTTGATTTACTCATGAAAGTAAATCAAATACTTATCTATTTCTTGATTACAAGAATGAATTTTAAAAAAATTAGATATAGCAAGATTTTTCTTTAAAATAAGATTTTTATTTCCTCACATGATTCGCTTTACTTATATTTTAATATTTTCTTTCATTTAAATCCATATAGTTGGATAGTATACCACCCTGAGGAGCTGACTAATATCCTTCTATTGATTTAAAAGAAAGAAAACTATAATTCATTGCTCTAATCAGGTGCAGCGTAGGGAATATACAAATCATCCCGAAGAACGATTCACATATTATCCTATCGACCTAATTAGACTAATGAATTATATATTTATTTCCATAATCAAATATAGATGATATTCGACCTACCTGTAAGAGCAGATCAACCATCTATCTATCTTTTGATTATAGAAATAAATTTTAAAATATGGATAAAGCACTAATCTACGTTCACAGATCTTTCCCCCACCTCAGAAAGGAAACTAAGATGGGGTTTAGATTATTTTGGGATCTACAATCCCTATAGGGGCAAGGCCCTATAATTAATTACATCTCCTAAGAGAATACTCTCGATTTAAATGAAGACTAATTGATTCCAAAATTATATATAAATTTAATTAAATATTTGAGCTAATTTAAATTTCCATGATCAGGCTTTAGATTATAGAGTTTTTGACACTGAATTTGGGAGAATTAGAGTTGATTAGAAAGAAGAATGTGCAGAGAGAAGTGTATACGGTCTGGACATACCACCTGCCTAGAGTGGGCTGCCAGCTAACAATCCTAATCACAACAATTCGCCGATGATGCAAAAGTTAAGATAACTCTATCCTAGGAATCAAGGAGTGGTTTAAGGATCTTAAACCATATGCAATTGAATATGTTTACAAAAACAAAAAATCTACACGAATGCTAATGATGCATGAAACTTATATATATGAAAGAGCTAATTTTATTAATATTGAATTTATCGGTTACATCCTAGAATTTTGCAATAAAGTAATGGTGGCCAGGCCCCACCGACAACAAACCTGGGTTCTAAGCCTATAAGAAAGTAGAATTAAATATAACTGCTTATGGTCTTCAGGCTTCGAGTCTTCTATGGAATTCCAAAAAGGAACATCCTCTCGATAGAGTATATTACTTTTTGGAGCCCCATTTGCATGTATAAGTAGCTATTTTTAATTCTTTTACAGACTCAATCTATATACAACAAATCTAGGAAATAAAAAGCTTTACATTTATTTATAAGTACATCGATCCCTAGGAACATTCTACTTTACAGGTAAGTAAAAGCAAGAACAGTAGAGCAGTTATGTAGTTATGCATGTTATGAGTGCGTTGTGTACAGTTATAAATGCAGGAAAGTAAATACAGAAAAGTAAAGTACACGGTCCTCACTTTATTCACTCCGCACTCTGGTGTACAGATAGAAAAGTAGATATGCATGTTATGCAGTACAGAAAAGTACGCAATCACACATAGGTGCCCTCTAGGCAAGACACCCGCAAACAAACCACAACAAACCACCGGCCTAGCCTAGGCTAAAGTTGGTAGTCCTAGTAAACATCTAAGTGTGTGAAAGAGGTCGTGTGGCTTGGATAGGTCCTATAGGAATTATTGTTCAAATTGCATGTATTATTAGAGTTTATTTATTAGAGGCCAAATGGGAATTTAATTGAAGTTTAAGTATAGTGTATTTTGAATTTCAAATTATTCCAATTTTAAAAATTAAAGTTGTTTTATTTAGTTATAAAGAACTTATAGATTGATAATTCCCTAACTGCAGGAAATTATCAATTTATAAGTCCTACGACTTTCAAAATGCACACTCATCTTATAAAGAAGATAAGTGTTCATTTTGAGAATCCCTGAAATTTTATTAGAGAGAGAGAAAGGGACCTTATGAATGCAATACCACGTGCCTGTTTTGATTAAAAAAATATTTAAATATATATAGTTTTGAAAATATATTAATTTTCTTTGGGAATGTTAAATTTTGGAATTTTGAAATTGAACACTCTATAATGAACAATATATCGCCTCGAAAGACGAACATATCGTTCCCTAATGGGTTCAAATTTCAGAATTTCAAATTTATCCAAATTATCATAGTCAAACTCAAGAAAGAATCACATTTGATCCCGAAGGATCAAAATGGAATTTAATCGAGTGTTTGATTATGCTAATATGGATTAAAGATCATTAATTTCTTAATCAAAACTACAATAATAATTGGTATATCTCTCTGAAGAAAAGAAGATATCAATCATTATTGATCGTCTGAAAAAGATGATAATGATCGTCGGGCTTGATTTCCCAAAGAGAATTAATTGAGGTTTTAAAAAATTGATTTTGAAAATTAAGTCTGGGTTACTAAATCTCCTACGAGCGCAAGCCCTCGTAGTTAATTACATCGTAGAAAAATTAGAATTTTCCTACGAATACTCTCGATTAAAATAGCGGTAGAAATTTCATTTAAGATTTTCAAAGCTGGATATCAAAGGAGGTTACGGGTTGGAATTTCAAGAGGGATTGGTTCAAAATTGAAGACTTATTTCTGGAATCAAAGGAAGAAGGATAGGAGGTGTTTTAGGATTCTGAATTACTTCAAAAACACCCCAGCGTATCCTAAATGTTGGGCTCGAATTAGATTGAAAGTGATTTAAGGTTTAAGTGATCAATTTTATTAGAAAATTGGGATTAGATTCCCGGAGGTTGAGGTCTTATAGCCCGAGCTAGCCTCAGAACCTAAGTCTAAATTGGGTACTAAAAAGTGACCCAAACCTAGCTAATGCAGTGCAAATCTGGACTTACCCCGGCCTGGATTGGAGAGCCAGCTAAACCACCTAAATAATTTTAAAATCATGTGTCTGGTCTTTTAATGTTGAGTGGTAGGGACGTCGTTTAAGAAAGGTTTTAAGAATGAGGCCGACATCTAGAGCAGATCCTAATTGGCCCCTTTGACTTATGTTAGGTTTGATGCTTAAGCAAATGCAATTAAAGGTTCAAAGGTTTTTAAATTAGTTGCTAATATGATGCATGCTAATCGACTCGATTAAAAGTTTGAATTTGAATGAATGCTATGAAATGAGGACTCCCGGCGGTCCCGGGCTTACTTCCTAAAATGTTAGAGTTTCTATATGAGCTTAAATATTTTAATTTGATTTAAGTAGAAAAAGTTTTAATGAGTCCTTAAGAGCCTACGATGAGATTCCAGGCTAAATCAAAATCGACATGCAAGAATCGCCAAAAAACTATAAAAAGCAGGCAATCCTATATCGCAATCAACATCAAACATTAATCAAATCAATTAAATTAATATTCAAACTAAAAGTCCATAGGCAAGTGCCTTGCTTATTACAAACTAGGGTTTGCTGAAAGTAAAGTGGCCGGGTACCACTGACAACAACCCGGGTTCTAAACCTAGGACTCAAGTGACTTTGAGATTTGGGATTCTTCTCGTCGTCCATTTCTTCGTCTTCTCACGAATATCTTGATTCGTCGGTTCTGGATATCCAAATTAAAAGAAACTCCCCCTTGAATGGGGTGTTATCTTTTCTCTTTGGATATTCTCAAAGTCATCCAAATTTGAAGTTCCAAATGGATAGAGACTCTCCCCTTAGGGATGTCCCTTCCTCTTTGGATTTAAAATTGGATGCTTTAAAATCCCATTCTCAAGGTACTTTAAAGTACAACTCAAATCAAATCAAATTTACATTAATCAAAATAAAGAAATCTAGACTCGATCCTGTAGGGTTATCCTAATAATCAGCAGATATATATCATCCCAAGCAGTTAATATTCAATCTCAAGCAGTTAATACTCAATCTCAAGCATTTAATATTTGAAATTTAAAATGCTCAATTACTCACAACACAGAGTGCAGTAAATAAATAAACAGACATTCAATCAATTCTAAGCTAACAACCAGCATGCAGTGAAAGCTCGAAAACCCGGCACACAGCGGAAAAGTAAACACCGGCCTAGCCTAAAACTAGAGTTGGTTGTCCTAGCAACCCATCTAAAGTGTGTGAGATAGGCCGTGTGGTTTTGATATGTCCTAAGGAGGGCAAATTGTTAAAGTTGTTTGAAGTTCTGGTTGGTTGAAAGGCTCAGGGAAAGATTCAAATTTGAGTTCAAGTATTAATGATTTACGATTGATTTTAAGATTGATTTTAATGATTTTTGGAGTTTTAGAGTGATTTTGAGTTTTTAGGAATCTTCTGGATTATTCTAATCATTTAATCAAGGGGTCAAAAATTGACTTTTTAATTATGAGTGTTTTCTAGAAAGTTAATATTTTATTAAAATACTAGACTTTAATACGATCAATTAGAAGGTAAGTACACTGAAATTGGATTTTTTACAATTAGTTACGAAGGTTTGAAGTTTTGAACTGATTTTGACCTATGTTTGACCAAAAAGTTGACTTTTTGAATTTGATTGATTTTTGAAGGTTTGAAATTTTTAATAAATACTAGACATGATTTTGAGTTGAATGCAAGTGAGTTTGTTCAATTTGGAGTTTTCTAGAGTTAGTTATGAGTTTTCAAAGTTTGATGTATTTATTGAATTTTTAAAATTGTTTAATTAGAAGGGTTTTCTTGATTTTGCTCCAAATGAATTCCAAACTCCTTGAAATCAACTCCAAATGTCATAGATAACCTACGAAGTGATTCTCAAGTGTTTGGAAATTTTTTGGAATTTTTAATTATTATTAATTATTTATTTTAATTAAATATTGGTTTTCAATTAAAATTAAATTAAGGTTTGATTTGATGTCTTATCAAGGGGGTTTTAATTTTCGTTGATTAAGGACATGATTCCAGTCAGTTAGAGGTCTTTTTTTAATTTTTTTTTTAAATTTGATTTATTGTAATTTTTGGAAATTTTAAAGCTCAATTAAAGGGTTATGTTTGACTTGTTTAATTATCTAACCTAATGAACTCCAAATTGGATGAAATTTAAACCTAAGGTGTCAAATGTCACTAGGTTTACTATGTTCAAGTTTCACCCCTATTGGGTGTGTGTAAAATTTCCTAGGATTTTTCTAAGTTAGCTAGACCTTATCCTTAATTATTTTTCCTAGGTGGCACTAGTATCAATTAGGTCTAAATCTCTGTTCATCTAACCCTTAGCCATACACAAACACACCACAGACATTAGAAAGCTTAATTCTACTAGTTTGGAGAATTATGAATTTCCAAAGTTTTGGGTCCAAAATGGACCCAATACTTTGTAAATTCACCCCACAACAATCCACTGGACATCTGGACCTAGAAAAATTACAAATAATGCCTAAGATGTCCAAAATTGTTTCACCAAAATTTAAGCTTGATTTGACCACTGGATTGGGAGAAAATTGAAAAAAAAGGATTTTAAACAAACCCAAATATCTCCTTATACCGTGATTAAAATAACTTAAATTTAATTTTAATAAATACTAGAGCTCAATAGCTTTCCAACAAGCCCTAAAACACTGATTTTGGTGAATACATGGATTTACTATAAATTTTAGAAGTTTTTGGGTATTTTTTTTATTTTTTTTTTAATTTTCCTTGGTCAAATTGACCGCGGAATGGCAGCGCCCAATGAGAACGCGCCACGTGGCGGGCTAGCCCACCACTTAACCACGTCAGCACCCGTGTTCACGCGGTATGGCCAGATCTGGGCCGTCCGATCACGCTGAAGGCGCGATCGGACGGCTCTGGTTGAACCAGAGCTAGAAATATTTAAATGCCCATAACTTTCAAAATACTCAACGAAATTGGATGAAATTTGAACTGTAGCTAGAGGGAAACATAATCTAACAATGCCTAAAGTTTGGAGGCTCCATGCATTGTAGATTTGCTACGGTTTGAAATTGAATTTGAAACTTAAAATGGTCATAACTTACAATCCAACCGTCGGATTTTTTACTTCTTGGGCTTGTTGGAAAGCTGATAATATCCTCGTCAACTTCGTAGAAGATCTCAGGAGATGGATCTAGCTGGATTGGAAGTTATTTGTGAATAACCTGATTCTCTCTCTAGATTCCTCTCTCTTCACCAATGAGGCTTTGGAGGCTAGATTTTCGTGGGGGAAGGCTTGGAAAAGTTAGGGAAAGGCTTGGAGAAGGTTTTTTGAAGGTTTTGATGGCTGGGATAGCTCTTGGATGAGGGATGGATTGAATGAGAGAGGCTTAAAGGGTTCATTTGCATGTCCTTAAGATATTTTCCTACTCAAGCCACCTAAGTGCATTTGGATGGCTGGGATTAAATGGAAGAGCTCCTAGATGTTTGCCAAGTGCCCATGGAGTTGATGGGATCAAGGGATCAAAGGACAAGAGGTGGCATGAGGTGTTAAATCTCCTTTTTGCCCCTTTGGACACATGGCTTGATCAAGAGCCATTAGATCTCCATCCAAAGGCTAAGAGGAGTTCTAGGAAGCTTCTAGAAGAGGTATTAACAACTGGAAGGATTTAAATTAGGTAGAATTAATTTTAAGAGGTCAATTAAGGCTTTTAAGAGGCTCATTTGACCACCCATTGACTGTTTGACCAGTCAATGGGTCAAGGGGTGCTGAGGTGGCATATGAGAAGTATTTTGGAATTGTTTGAATTATTTAATATAGGATGGGCTAGCTTGGGTCAAGCCCATTTGAGGATTTAAGCCTCTTATATATGCTTGTTGACCATGTTGACCAGTCAACTGATCAACAAAAGGTGAGGTGGCAGCCAAGGTCATTTAGGGGATTAATTAAAAAGCCTGGAGAAGGTTTGACAAAGACCTGGGTGCATTTGGGATTTAATTCAAAGTGGAAAGGCATAAGGGTTGATTTGGTCAAAATAGGTTGACTGGGTCAACCAGGTTGACCCAAGATGTGGGTCTAGGCTGGGAAGGTTTGATACAATATTTGAAGTCTGGTAGAGGTGGTTCCAGGGTTTAAATGGGTCATTTGGGTCAAAACACCTGTTTGGACCCTTAAAGGGCCTCTTGGGTCAAACCTGTTGACTTGGTCAACGAGGTTGACCTAGGGGTTAGGGATGGGTCCGACAGGTTTGAAATGACATTTGAAACTTGCTGGAGGTGGTTGCATTTAATTCGGAGTTCATTTGGTTTGAAATCCCTATTTGAACCCCATAGGGGTATTTTGGTCATTTTGACTCCTGATCAACTAGGGGTCAAAGTTGGTCCAGAAAAATACAGTTTAATGCTCAACATATCAAGATTAATGGTCTGGAAGTGACTAGAGGCTTTGGTGAAAGCTTTAAGGTCAGAATCTTCTTAATGGCAAATCCAGTGGCATGGGCTGTAAATATTTGAAGGTTTTGCAACCTTTGGATTTTGATTAAGTTTCTGGGGTTAGAGACCTCAGAATGAGCTCAAATTTGGAGGGTTGCCTCCAGAGACATGTCCCATCAGTATGCAACTGACAGACTCTGAATCGGAGGTCAATTGATTGGGTTTTGAAGTGTTTGAAAAATCCCTAAAAAAGGCCTTTAGGACAAGGCCCTTGGACTTAGGTTTTGAGTCTGGATTTTTGGATTTGGTCTGGATTTTGAGCTTGATTGATTGAATTTGAATTATCCATATCATTTATGATCATTTAGATGCTCATAAGTGATAGGATATGGTCAGGCTAGATCAAAGGTAGGATCTATGTTTGAACTTGATATTGAGACCTGGAGAAGTTTATAAGTCTAGATTTGATTTGAAAATTTGAATTGACTTGAAATTTGAATTAGAGCCTGGAGTCTAGAAGGATCCGAGGACCTAGAATAGATCCTAAGGTCTGGATCTAGGAGAATCGTAGAGTTTAGGTTAATCTAGAAGAATCCTAGGGTCTGGAGTGGATCCTAGGGTTTAGATTGATTTGGGAGAATCCTAAGGTCAAGGTAGATCCTAGGGTCCGGGGTCTAGATTGATCCTAGGATCTAGAATAAATCCTAAGGTCGGGATTCTAGGAGGATCCTAGAGTTTGGATTGGTCTAGAGATTAAATTGATCTGGGGTCAGGACTGGTCCAGGTGACCAAATACAAAAATGAGGTCAACAGTGCCCTCCCGAAGGAATCTAGCACGTCGTATAAGGTCGGTAGTTTATTATTTTTGTTTTAAGATCTCCAAATCCAATTGGATTAGTGCCTTCCTAAAAGGAGTCGTACACAACCCATAGGAGATCTTTTTGTTATTTAAATGTTTTAAGAGTCTTTTGAAATCAAAATGCCCAAAGTCCTCCGAAAGGAATCAAACTTTAGGCATAGAAGACCCAAATTCATTTAATCTAAATTAATTATCAAATTTGACTTATTAAGGTAGATCTTAACCAATAAAATTATCAAACTAATTTAGATTAAAATAATTTAGAATTTAATTGAATATTTAATGGATTTTAATTAATAAAATTCAAAATTATTAAGAATTAAAGGTTTATTGAATTATTAATGATTTGAAACTGATTTAGAGATTTAATTTTTTTAATGTTGGTTGGATACCACCTTTGTTTCACACCGAGGCCGTGAAGTTTATTTCACCTTCCTTGGGGCTAAGCTAATAGCCTTGTAGGCCTGGGTTACCTAGTAGTACCCGGTATAATTAAGTAGTTTAAGTATGATTAATGTCTGAAAGTTAATGGATTTTATTCAAAAGAAGTTTGATTGCTGATTTTAAGAGTTGGTTAAGCATTTCTAGAGTTTTAAAACAATTTTTGAATTTTTAGGAATTTTTGGAATATTTTAATTATTTAATTAAGTGGTCAAAATTGACTTTTTAATAAAAAAGTGTTTTCTGGAAAGTTAGCATTTTATTAAAATATTATACCTTATTACGACCAGTTAGAAGGTAAGTATGCTAAAATTGGATTTTTCAGGATTTTATTATGAGGGTTTGAAGTTTTGAACTGATTTTGAGTAAAAGTTGACCAATTTGTTGACTATTTGAATTTGATGATTTTCTAGAATTTTTATATTTTTAATAAATATTAGAATACAACTGAGTTTGATTGATTTGGATTTTTCTTGAATTAGTTATGGATTTTCACAGTTTAGGGTATTTAATGAATTTTGGAAAATTGTTTAATTAAGAGCCTTTTTATAGTTTTGCTTCAAATGAGTTCCCAACACCTTGAAATCAGCTCCAAAGGTCAGGAATGACCTAAGGAGGGATTTCCAAGTGTTTGGGGATTTATTAGATTTTTAATTATTATTAATTAATTAAATCAATTAAATATTGAATTTTACTTAAAATTAAATTAATCTTTAATTTGCTGTCAAATTGATTTGGTTCTAATTTTCATTGGTTAAGGATTCAATTCTGGTCAATTAGAGGTATTATTTGTATTTTTTGGATTTAAATTTGATTGATTACATTTTTTAGAAATTTTGAGAGCTAATTAAGGATTGATTTGGGTTCAATGACATTTAATGAAATTTGAATTTACATTTTAATTTTAAAAGGTTTAATATATGTTTTAGAGTTAATTAGAATGATTTGAAATTTATTTTAGATTTTTATGGGTTTTATTTGATTTATTTAGAGTTTATTAAAACAAAGAAAAGAAATCCTTAATCTACTAGTTATTTTGAGATCAATTAATGTCAAATCAAAGTGTGTTTGATTATTGGGTATGTGACACTAGTTTTCTAAGTTTGAGTTTCATCCCAGAAGGGATATGTACAATTCTCCCTAGATTGACTAAGTTAACTACGACACAAGGCCTTAATTATTGTTCCTAAGTGTCACTAGGTTATAGGATAGCAATCAGTGTCTACTAACCCTTTGAACACTAATTATAACACACCAAAGCAATCATAAGAAAAGAAAAAGAAGTGCTCCTAATATTCTATGGAAGAATCATAGTGAATTATTATAGTTATATGTCATTTAATAACCTATAAGCTTAGATAATTTACTATAGAGGAATAGAGACATCAAATTAGAATAAGGTGATTTTGGGACATATACATATATGCATATGTAAAATAATATCACTAAATCAAGAATCAACCTAATTTGATATAGTGATCATGTATAGTTTATTAGTTATTTAGACTAGATTAAGCATGATATTGAAGGTGAATTTTAACTAAACCATACATGATCAAAATCTAAATCTATTCTCAGTGAAGTAAAGGTTTTACCACTGATTCCATAGAATTCTAGCATGCTATGATGGATTTAATTTGAATGATTTATGGATTTCCAATAATCTAAGTCAAATTTTGACTTAAATTTTTGTAAATTCATAAACCAATTGGGCTCGCATCAAATAGGCTTAGGAAAATTACAGGAATTCAACCCTAGACCCTACTATATTCTGCCAAAATTTAGCTCAGGATAATATATTTATTTTTATTTAAAAATAAAATAAAGATTTCAGTATTATTGAAATTATTAATAAAATATTACTCAAAATATTTTTTTATTATTTTTATAATAAAGTACTTGAAAATACGAATAAAACAAGCCCAAGAACTCCAAAATTGGACCAAAAATGAAATTCTGGTAAATTTTTTGAAGTTATGGAGATTTTCTGAATTTATTTAGATGTTTTAAATGCCCAGTCAAACGGCGGCGCTGACTGGGACACGCGGCGCGCGGGGGTTCGGCCATGTGGACGGTGGCGGTCATGTGGGGCCATCCACTTAACCAGATCAGCGGGGTAACATATGCCGTCGGATCTAACACAGAGTTGATCTGACGGTTGAGATCAGATTCTGCGATAGATGTATGATCTGAGGGATCGGACGGTTGATCAAAGCCCCGCGGTTTGAAATGGATGAACCAGATCACGCCGTATGCAGATGGTTCTTCCAGCCGTTCATGCAAATCAAACCATACAGAATGGATGACTGAATCTGGTCTGTTGAAATCAAATATATGAGATCAACGGCAGTGACTTCGTCTTCCTCGTCTAAAAGGCCCGTAAACCCTAATCTAATTTCAATCTTGTTCTCATAAACTACTCAACCAATTAATTGAAGATTTTGGGAAGAGATCTAGTAGAGTCTAGTGAGTAATGGGGGGTTATTTTTAAGTCTTTTGATGCGATTTCTAGGAGGTTATTTAAGAAACTAGATAAACGCCTAGGGTTAGAGATTTACCTTGCTATAGTGGATGGATTTGAGTGATTTAAAGCTCTCTGAGTTTGTTGAATTCTCCCTCTCACTTTCCTTGAAGACTCCGAGCCTGGATGATCCCTGGAAGCGGAGTTCGAAGTTGGAGTCGGACTAGAGCTCGGCTCACCATTGTTCTCGTCTCTGGCAGGCTTCAAACACCGCAAAAATGTTGGGAAAATGTTGAGGGAGCTCTGAGATTTCAAAACGAAAAGCCAGAAGCTCTAGGGATTGAGTAGAATGAGAGATAGATTGGAATGAGCCCTCCCGTGCCTCTTACCCTATTCAGCCTTTGGAGCCAAAAGCAACGGCTGGGATGCATCAGAGAGAGTGCTGGGATTATTGACACCTGGATCAGGTGGTTAGGGATAGAAGGAAAGGACTGTACTAGCTGAGATGAGCTGGCCACTCTCTTGGCTTGTTCTCACATGGGAGGGGACCATCTGAGGTGGCTAGGCTGATTTGGCTGCTGGGTTGGGTTTGATTGAGCCCAAAGAACCTTCTGGAATGGATCCCAAGTGCTGCAAGGGTCTGGTTTGGACTGGGCATGGCTTGATAGGTCGGGTTGACTACTAGAGCTCATTTGAGCTCTAGTTGACCAGTAGACTGGTCAGGGGAGGTCAAGGCTACTAAGTTGGCCTCTTGATCAAGCTTAGAGTATATTCAAATGGTTGGAAGGACCTGACTTGGGCTAGGTTCATTGGGTTGGGGGGTTTGACCATAGAAATGGTTCTTTAAGCCAAGAGTTGACTGGTTTGACCAGTCAACTCAGTCAATGGTTGGTGAGATGGCACCTAGGTAGTCCAAATGAGCTGGTTGAGTGCTTAGAACATGTTATGAGATCTATAATGGGTGAAAGGGTGTATTAGGTCGAATTTGACCATGGTTGCTTGGGTTGACCAAGTCAACTTGACTTGGGTAGACGGGATGGTAACCAAAGAGGCTTGTAGGATATGATTGGGTTAATCTAAGACTTTAGAAGGGTTTGGTATATTGAATGGGTTGAAATGACCCATTAAGGGCTTTAAGGTACATTTGGGTCAACCAGGTTGACCCAGGGCGTGGGTCTGAACTGGACAGGTTTGAAACAATATTTGGAGACCAATTGGTTCAAAATGACTATTTGCACCCCTTAGGGGCATTTTAGTCATTTTGACCTCAGGTCCACTAGGGGCTGAAATGAATCCAGAAAAATGCAGTTTATTATTCAGCATGTCAAGATTGATGATCTGGGAGTGATTGGAGGTTTTGGAGGAAGCTCCAGAGTCAGGATCCACTGGATGAAAGGTCCAGTGGCATAGGCTGTAAATATTTGAAGGTTTTATAGCCTTTGGAATTTGATTTAGTTTCTGGGGTTAGAGACCTCAGAATGGGTTCAAATTTGGAGGGTTGCCTCTAGAGACATGTCCCATCAGTATGAAATTGATAGAGTCTGAATCATAGGTCATTTGACTTGATTTTGAAGTATTCAAAAATTCAGTGGAAAAGGTCTTTAGGACTGTGCCTTAGGATCTGAGATCTGGATGTGGAATTGAATGGGATTTGATTGACTTGAGTTTGAGTTGAGTTTAGGATCTAATTAGAGACCTCATACAAAAATGAGGTCAACAACATGACAAACGCTAACTTTTAAGCACTACGTACAGTGATGTCTTCATTATTTCTTGGCAGAAATAATTAATATGTTATCTAGGAGCACTATAATGCTGGGTTTTTAGCACTATAACATCGTGTTCTCTATTTCTGGTCTATTTGGGTCCTCTGGAAGCATTGCGGCACTGGTCTCTAGATGTTGTGGTGCAAAGATCTTTATGTTCAGAATAAGAAATATAAAATCTTGGAGCACTATAGCAATGGGGCTCCTGACCAAATTTTTCATGAATACAAAAAATATGCTAAAATTTTCCATTTCTGAATCTTTGCACCATTGGATCTGTCATCCTAGATAGAAGGAAACAATTTTCTAGAGAGGGAAAGTCAATTTTGGTGGAGCCATCAAAAGTGTCCACTTGGCCTCGAAATTCATGCATGGGAAAACTGGCTAATCTGGCTTCACATAGATAAATCGAACTAGCTTAAACTAGGCTTGTTGTTTTATCCAAGTAACTTAGTGTTGACCCTCATGTAATGCTCAAAGGAACAAAGGGGAGAAGATAAAAAATCCTGTATACACACATCTTACCCATCGGATCCACATATCCCGCTGAAACACTATAGACGCGGCGCTGTTCGCGTCTGATCCCGCAAATCTTGCGACTCCTGTACGTAGCCTCGACCTTCGGCCTCCACTCGCGTCTATAAAATGAAGAGGTAGAGGCTTCTCTTGGCCAGTTCGTTCACAGAGCTGAAACTCTATTCCTCTCTCGACTCCCATCGCTGCCTCTCCACGCTTGGCTTCCACGACCTCTTCTCGATCTCCCTTCCTCCTCCGACTACACCCGACGACCTCCTTACACGCCCGAGCTCTCTTTGCTTCCACGATCGCAAGCCTCGACACCTCTGTCACCGCCTCCCTTCGGTTCAGAGAGAGAGAGAGAGAGAGAGAGAGAGAGAGGCTTTCCACTTACCATAATCTCAGACAATGGTACTGCATTCAAAAGTACAAAAATTTATAAGTTCGTTGATTGGCACAAAATCGATTGGCGATATTCATCTATATACAATCCAAGAGCAAATGGCTTGGTGGAAGCCTTCAACAAGACGCTGGTGAAATTGTTGAAGAAGATTCTCACCAAGAACAAAAGAGAGTGGCATACGAAGATGGCAGAAGCTCTATGGGCCTATCGTACAACTTACAAGACACCAACCAAAGCCACTCCTTATTCATTAGTGTTCGGTGTTGAAGCCGTATTACCATTAGAGATTGAGTTACCGTCACTTCGGGTAACAGTTCAGAATGATCTCACTCAAGAACAAAATGCTCGTCTCAGGATGGAAGAGCTCAATGCACTTGATAAACTCAGGTTACAAGCTCAACAAAACTTGGAAATCTATCGAGGAAGAATGGAAAAATCCTTTGATCGTATGGTGCGTCCTCGATCATTTCAGGAAGGGGAATTGGTCCTGGTGCTAAGAAGACCAATCATCCCACACCGAAGAATTGGTGGCAAATTCGTATCCAATTGGGAAGGCCCCTTCGTCATCGAGAAGGTGTACCAAGGAGGAGCATATCAGCTAATTGATCTGAACGGTCAGAGACCTATGCCACCTATCAACGGCCGACATCTAAAGAAGTACCATGCGTGAAAATTTCATGACTGTTGTATTTTGTGTGATCAAAATTTTATATGCATATTATTAATGCATGTTTGCTCATATTTTGAAATTCTCTTGTATAGCAAGAAGGCATTTCAAAATCCCCCATTAAACTGGGGGCATTTTAAATATTTATTCGAGTCGTCATCAAGCCGTTTGTAGAGATCCCCGAATAAATATTTAAAATTTCAAAATACAAAGCCTATCCAAAATGTCCCTGCGAGATAGGGGGCATTTTAAATATTCATTTGGGTCGACATCGTGCTATACGCCGAGATCCCCAAATGAATATTTAAAATTTTATATTCCAAATTTGTTCTATCCTAAAATGTCCCTACGAGGCAGGGGGCATTTTAAATATTTTTTCGGGTCGACATCGCGCTGCGTGCCGAGATCCCCAAATAAATATTTAAAACTATCAATTCAAATATTTTTTTGTGCTAAAGAATACAAATATTTATTTTCCAAAGTATATGAAGGTGGTCTTTCAAATGTTAGAGACACCGTCTTCTCCAACAAACCAAGACTCAAAAGTCAAAAAAGTGACTTTTGTGGCTACAGACTCTACAAAATTGAGTCGAAAAAGCTTGAAGTCTTTCAACAACCTAAAGCTTAAGGTTCGAATGGGAGTAAAAGGTCGGATCCAACACGCCCAAATATGGCCGGATCGCTGGCAGCTCCGTCTACTCAACAAGCCATAAGAACGGCCGTAGTAGCGGAACCCCCACTTCGTGAACCCGTCAGTAGGAACTAAAGGAAGAACAAAGGCCAATTTGACTCAACCAGTTCAAGTGATCGTAGTCTACAAAATTCTCCCCAAAAGACTGGAGAATCAAAGTTCCAGTTGAAGGATAAGTCTCGAACAACCACCAAATGTTCGTGGGCTTCAAAAATCTACAACCACAAAGGAGAACTCCAAAATCTGTCAACTTCAGCAAAGTCAGCATTGGGGAGCACGATTCTCATAGCTCGAGTCTGAAGCCTGAATGGGTGTAAGAGGTCGGATCCAACAAGCCCAAATATGACCAGATCGCTGGCAGCTCCGTCTACTCAACAAGCCATAAGAAAGGCCGTAGTAGAGGAACCTCCATCTCAGCAACCAGAGGACGAAGAGCTATCAAATCCAAGCTCTCCCAATCTGATGAACTCAAGTGATCAGATTAAAGTCTCCTCAAGTGGTTAAGGATCAAGATACTACCTACGTTCGGTACTATCAACTGAATCCAGAACCTGCAAATCCTTCAACAAATCCGTAAAGCACAAAGCGAGGATCGAAGGAATTTTTCTTTAACAAGTCCGTCAAAGTACAAAGCAAAGGACCGAAGAAAATTATCCCAAAGTTCGTGAAAAGCCCAAGGCTGAACTAAGAGGATTCGTCATCAACAAGTCCGTTATGCACAAAGCGCTGGACCGATGACCTTTCTCCATCGACCTAATACAAACCTAATGATTTAGGTCATCGACACCTACTTCTTCAACAAGCCCGCCAAAGCAGAAAGCATAGGGCCGAAGGTACAAAATAACCTGACAAGTCAGTAAAGACAAATCAGATAATTCTCCATCAATGTCTACAGCACAAAGCACAGGACAAAAGCAATCAATATCTCATTCATTTATTGATACATCCAAGAGATCTATGAAGGAAGAAAATCTTAGTGTGACATCCAAACAAATTTTGGAAATCCACTAAAAGAAAATCTTAGTGTGACATCCAACTGAAATTTTGGAGATCCATTAAATGAAAACCCTAGTGTGACATCTAGAGCAAATATCTAGAGATCCACAGGGTCAAACAGCTTACAACAAACGTAATTCGTTCCAAACGCGTACCACATTTGTTGGGGGCATTTGTTGACCCTCATGTAATGCTCAAAGGAACAAAGGGTAGAAGATAAAAAATCCTGTATACACACATCTTACCCGTCGGATCCACATATCCCGCTGAAACACTGTAGACGCGGCAGCGTTCGCGTCTGATCCCGCAAATCTTGCAATTCCTGTGCGTAGCCTCGACCTTCGGCCTCCACTCGCGTCTATAAAATGAAGAGGTAGAGGCTTCTCTTGTCCAGTTCGTTCACAGAGCCGAAACTCTATTCCTCTCTCGACTCCCATCGCTGCCTCTCCGACTTCGCTCCACGCTTGGCTTCCACGACCTCTTCTCGATCTCCCTTCCTCCTCCGACTACACCCGACGACCTCCTTACACGCCCGAGCTCCCTCTACTTCCACGATCGCAAGCCTCGACACCTCTGCCGCCGCCTCCCTTCGGTTCACAAAGAGAGAGAGAGAGAGAGAGAGAGAGAGAGAGAGAGAGAGAGAGAGAGAGAGGCTTTCCACTAACCTAGCCGGATCCTCCCGATCTCGTCGCCCTCTCCCTTCCATCGCCTCCTGTTTCCCGCCGATCCAGAGAGAAAAAAAAAAGAAAAGAAAAGAGAGAAAGAGAGAGAGAGAGAGAGAGAGAGAGAGAGAGAGAGAGAGAGAGTTATTGAGAGAGGACTTACCTTTTTCCTTCTCCCTAAAGTGCCGACCTCACCTCTGTTCCCTCCAGCCTGATCCACTGCCGGCTCCCGCCTCCTCCTCCCGTGACTCCATCTCTCTGTGCCGACCCGATCTCACCAAGCCGAGAGAGTGTGAGATAGGTATAGTTTTTTTTTATGTATATATACATATATATATTTATTATTATTATTATTATTAAGTTAATTATAACTGATAATAATTATTATAATTAAATATTCTAATTATATTTAATTATTATTGATAATAATCAATTTTAATTAAAATAATTTATAATTAATTTATAATTATGGTTAATTATTATTAATAATTAATTGTAATTTATTAAAATTAATTATAAATAATTATTTTAATTTAAAATTAATTATTATCAGTGATAATTAAATGTGATTAATTATTATAATTATTTTTAATTTATAATTAAGTAATTATAATAATAATAAATAAAGAATGCTTCTCTCCCTCGATCCTCGTGCCGACATCTACGCACCCTGCGCAGGTATAAAATTTCTAAACCCTAAAACTCTGAGAACCCAATTTCATCGCATACGTCGAGACAAAATGACCACCTATACACGCTTTTCTTAGCGTGGTGGGAGGGAGTGCGTCACGACGCTTGCAACGAAGCGGGTAATCAACCAAATTCCTTCTTCGAAGTTCATATCGCCTTGGAAACCCCGCCTATACACGCTTTTCTTAGCGTGGTGGGAAGGGATTCCGGTGCGATGTGCACGACGAAGCGGGGATACCCATAAGTAACCACTTGCGGGGAAATAACTGCTGTTATTGCAAAATACTTTCAAAAAATGATTTTCTTGCAAAATATTTTAAAAAAAAAAACCATACACGCTTTTCTTAGCGTGTTGGGGGATCGAAAAATACACGGCCGTGGTGTCCTCGAAAGAGGGCACCTACCATACACGCTTTTCTTAGCGTGGTGGGAAAGGCCCAGTTTTCCGTAGTTTTCCCCTAAACGGGGGAGATGCCGGAAGGCTGCCGAAATTTCAGGTGAATGCAATACTACACTTGGACTTGATTGCACTCGAATGACATGCAAGAACGACAAAGGACTTATACTTGGACTTTGGACAAGATCTAAATGACTTAATAAAGAATTGAACCCAAGTAAAATGAAATGGAACTTGAATCAAGCTCGGACCATAGTTGACAATGAACTTGAACTTGCAAAGTGAACTTTTATTGAACTCAAAGCTTGTGGACATCTAACTTGAACAAGACATGGACCCAAGAGAACTTGATTTGAAAATTAAGCCGACAAGGCTTGGACTTCAGAATGATACAAGGGACTTGAATGAATATAAAGGACTTATTAAAGAGTTGAGTTGGACTCAAGCCAAGCTGCACTTGAATAATAGAACTTTGATTTGAACTCAAAAGACCTCATTCAAAGCTTAATTCAAACTCAAGCAGTTATAACTCGAACAACTTGGACTCTCATTTGAACTTCAACAAAAACTCAAATTTGATTTGGACTTGAGCTTATTACTTGAACTCGAACAAAGAAAGGAACTCATTCTTGAACTTGCAAACTTTTGAACAATAGAGGACTTGCACTTCAGATGATAATAAAGAAGACTCATTTTGGACTCGATCTTAGGCTCAAGTCAGAACTGGACTTTGAATTAATGATCTAAATCTTAACCTAAAGTCTAAATATTTGGAAGTAAAAGTCATAAATCATAAAATGATTTCACCAAGAGGTAATATTCTAGAGATATATGATCAAGGAATTAGAGGTGGAATTATCTCGAATCGTTCAAGCAAATTAATCTACATGCAAACAAGAATTCAATGGAAAGGCAATCAAATAGCAAACGATCATCATCCAAGTATTAATCTACATTCATGCTTACCCAATTGAGATCAAATGAAAGATGTATGTTCAATAGGAATCATCAATTAGGGCAAGGAGTGATCAAACTAAACTAACTCAAGCTCTCCAATCAAGTTGATATCCATGCAATGATTAAACGAGGAGTATGATAATGTGCCTATATGCAATGATATAGGACTCTTCATGTACACAACCATTGGCTCGTGGATCAAAGTAGGGATGAACTATCAACCAAGATGTATTTGAAGTGTGTGAAATCAATATAGCTTGCATATGAACGATGCTATCCAATTGTAATCAACGACGATTAATAAATTACAAGGATCATGGGTCCCTTGCAAATACATATATATATATATATATATATATATATATATATATATATATATATATATATATATATATATATATATATATATATATATATATATATATATATATATATTTAGCATCAGGAGACAAGAAAATACAAAGGACCATCATTCAATAGTCAACAAATATGGCAGTCCATTTCAAGTAAAGGAAGACGATACACATCAAATACAAATATTCATAGGTTGTCGTAAGAAGATCTGTAATAAATATGAGTCCTCTACGAATACAAATGTATGTACAATATCCACCCCTGTGTAGATACATAAAGACTACAGTAAATGCAGTATCCTGTAGTCAACTTCAGTCTAAGGGTGAATACATCTACCTCCAGCAGTAGTGGTTGTATTGTAAAGATCAAAATCACGGTAGAATGCATAAAGCTTCTACAACCCAAGGCAAGAGATTAGTTAGTGCACTATGACTCACCTACAAAAATCAATAAATAGTGCACGACAGTCTACCTGTACAAAGCAGCGAACAAGTCCATTCAGAAGCTGCTACGCCACGCCACCAGATCCGCAATACTCGTGCTAGCGGACAGAAGGCGTGTATAAGCTCTCAAATGAAAAGTTGTGTGCATTCAAACGATAGTTATATACATAATTACAAATATTTCAAAGTACCCCTACACATGCACTATTGTTTGTATACACATAGGTACACAATGGGGTTCGTCTAAATAAATATAAAAATCACCCGTATGGGCCTCGGCGAGCGTGTTATTGGTACACACATGACGTCTAGGGATGCTGCGCGGGTTATCAAATTTTAAACCCGATCCTCCTTAGCAGGTAAAAAGGAGTCGACAGGGTTTAATTATAAAATACAATCCAAACTTGCAAGGGCCCCGACGAGCGTGTTATTGGTACACACGTGACGTCTAGGAATGATGCACGGGCTGACAAGTGAATTCTTGTTCGAACCTGATCCTCCTATTCGGATCAATAGGAGTCGACAAGGTTCGAACTCTCAAACAAATACACGGTTGAGAGGACCAGTATATTTATTTTAATACATTCATATCTGGCCTTCAAAGCCTTTAATCAAAATAATTCACTTACAAGGGCAAAAAGCCTACGAAACCCGATCCTCTGTCAACAGTCCGACAGGGTTGACAAAGGTTCAATCCATAAAGAGAAATGACCCCACAACACCCTGATGATGGCCGTGTTAATGCAGATCTCAACCGGAGGGGTTCCCAATCAAATATCTCTCAAATATCCAAAATCCATTTCAAATATTTCATCTCCACTCAAATACCCACAAAAATCTCAAAATCCTAGAAAACTCCACAAAAATCTCAAAATCCCAAAATTCCAAAAAATGTTTAAAATTGAAATCATCCATCCGTACTTAAAGCAAAAACCATCCACCCTCCGCAACAGTCTGTCAGGGTGGACAAATTCAAATAAACTCTAGCTTTCAAAGAGCCAAATGCCTAGTCGAAAATATCACTAGGATCCATTCTCAAACAATCTCTTGCCAATAAGGACGTGGTACGTGTCCTCGAACCGGCAGTTTTGCCGCCAAATGACACTGCAGGTAAACGGTTATGACCCGGGGCCCTCTGAACCGAGTGGTTTTGCCGTCAAATGGCACCACAGATAGCGGTTATGGCCAGATCCAATACGCTCCTTAATGGCGTTAAATCCTTGAGATATGAATCAATAGGATATGATCGATAGGGCACAAAGCCCTCTGTTAGCTAAGGTGGATTTAAATTTGTCCCCTTAGACAAATATTCACCCCTAGTCTACAAGGTCCCCTTGAACGAAGCAACCCATGGCTGCCGACAAGGATCCTTCTGTCAGGTTGGGTCGAATACCTCCTCTGACTAAGTAGACCAGGGACCACGATGACCCGGGATGACGGAACCATGGGATCTTGATCGGGTCCATCATCCATTCCCCCACCATCAGCTTTAAGTCCAGGATGGTGAAATTCCTATTTTAAATATCAAACTTTCAAAACATTTCCCAAATTCCCAAATCCAAATCCAGTTCTCAAATACCCAAATCAAAACTCAATTTTCAAATCCAATTTCTACCAGTATCCTAAACCATATGCTGCTACTATATGCCAGATGCACGTATCTATACGTATCTGATTGACGACTAGCCTTAATCGAAAGTTCTCTCTCGTGATCGAGAGGGGTAATTAACTATAGGGGCTTGCGCCTATAGGAAACCAGAACTCAGATCATAAAGTCCTCGTAAAATGAGGGTGAAATCTCTGGGTAGTGTCTTATCTACAAACCCATCTGCCTTCCAAAATTTACCTCGAAACTTAGTTCGTTAAAACTCCCTCGCCGAATAAGAAAAGCGAGTGGAGGCCGAGGCCGAATTTTCGGAGCCCACACTTAGCCAAGAAGCCCTCAGTCCTCATTGCGCACCTGGAAGAACACGATAATGATACTTAGGTTCCGTTTGGGATGGCTTTCTTATTGCTTCTTAAAGCAACTTTTTAGAAAAAAAAATTTTATTTTTTATACTTTAAACTATTTTAACAAGTTATAAAAAAACCGTCCCAAATGAAGCCTTAAGCTCAAATTTGTGCTCCTAGTGGTTAGGAAAAAAGAAGCCAAACTCCTTATAATATGATCAAAGTGCCATAGCATCCCATACTGTAGTTGCAACGATTTCGAATCCTTCACTTTATTTTATTAATGCTCAGGTGTCTGACAAAATGATGAAAAATACTAACCTCTTCTCTCCCCATAAAGTACAACAACTGAAGAGGCATATTTATACCTAATGTTCCTTAGGAACCTATTATTGCCACGAGAAAGAGTTAGTTCCTTCCTTTCTTCATTTCATATACGTATTCCATAATTTTCAAGATCATAAATCAAATGTGCTTCTGCAGGCTCTCCAAGGGTGATTGGTGGTCCAAGTTGCTTTCAACTCTGCCAAGTTCATTCAATGGATTTAATAATGGCTTAACAACCTGGACCCCTCAGGCTGAGCTGCTCTTGTTGTTCATTAATCACCCCTCAGTCATTCATGGCTGGCGTGCCAGCCTAATGAAGCACTATGAATACCAAATCTTCCTCCTTTTCAAGGTGGAACATGTGCTTCACTTTTTTCCTGATTTATTGATCAATAAATAGGTAACTTATAGTTGAATACAAAAAAAATTTTGGTTTTCAAATTTGATACAAAAAATCTTCCTTGAATTTGAATCAAACCAAGCTATGGCACTGAGACTTGCTTCACCTAGCTTACAGATATGAATACAATATTTGATTCCATGTGTCAGGAACTCCAGGCAAGCACCAATGGATACAATCTGCATACGTATATGGATCATCCTTCTCCTTGTCTGAGAGTTCTCCGGTATAAAGTGATACATGGCCATCTTTCCTGTAATCCGAGAGCTGTGTTATATTGACAAAGGTAACAGGGAACTTCATCCTCCCAACTATACTTGAAACCACCTCCATCATCCTTTTATTAGAGCCAGTTCCCCAGTATCCTCTTCCTGTTACAGGCTTTGTCTCGTTAGAACAACGAGTTGGTTTCTCTTTTTTCCAATCTGCGCTCCTGTATGTTAAGAACTACATATTTGATTGACCTTATACCTCATAAGAATGAATAATTAGCTCAGCTGGATGGAAATACAGAAAAAGGAAGAGATACCTCATATGTGTGGGGGAAGCTGTGGTGAAAAAGGACCCTTGTGCTGCTCCGGTTCACATTGGAATCTATCCAATTGGCCCATGTTTTAAGTGCCATTGTGAAAGCAATGATAGAATCCAGTTCTTCATACCCTTCCTCACCATTGGCAAATGATCCCCACCTAGAAGAAACTTCATGAAAATATCAAAATAAGGTAAATGACTGTGTAAGAAGTTAGAACTTACAGAGACTTCATTTTGGGGTCACTGGTCCACCAAACATAACTATTGAAGATTAAGAAGTCCACCCCAACCCAATGCTGTGCATGTTTGGCGATTGAATCCACCCTTAATATTCTCTTTTTTGTATCTGGGATGATAGGATCGTCAGAATTGGATTCGATGAGGTAAGGTGCCCAGTAGAACTCGATCGTAGCATTGTAATCCTGAAAGCTATGTGATCAGTTGCAGACAAAATTCAATCTTTCAACGGTTTGTGTTAGCATTATCATGCAACGGATCTAAACATAAACTGCAAAGAAGAATTTAACAATCTATCGATAAGTAGGCAATTGTAGTTTGCTCCATTTGCAATTGAAGATGCTCGTAACTACAGATAATTTGAGGGAAAAGTGGGCGAGAACCCAAGCTCCATTTGTTCTTTACCTTTTGCTGATGCTCTAAATCTTTCAAAATGGGAGCTTATTTGTAGACTTCTAATGCTCCCTAAGCAACTTAATAGGGAACTAATAACCGCTAACTATTTCTAAACTTTTAAGGATTCATTTGAGACGATTTTCTTACTGCTTCTTAAAGCAGCTTTTTAGAAGAAAAATTAATTTTTTTATTAAAAAAACTGTTTTAAGAGGTTAAGAAAGCTGTCCCAAACGAAGTCAATAAGGCAATTTTAGGAATTTATTGCAGTGGGGATCAAAGGCTTGAGTAAAGAAGGGTCAGAGGATTTATTGAGACATTTGACGGGTTGAAGGGGACTAGACGGGTGTGAAGTCTGCCAGCTTTCTTGCATGAAACCAACTCACGAAGGTCAAAAGCTACTTGATGAAGTGAGAGTCGGACGATTAGTTCGCGAGGAAGGGAGGGCTACAGCTGTTTGCTTCTATAACAATTTTAGGGAACTAATAACCACTTACAATTTCTAAACTTCTAAGACTATAAACAAACACATCAGCTCACCCGTTATATGCCTCGCATATTACCTCAATCTTAAACACAGACAGAGATGGACTACGTTTCATCGACTTCTTATCTGATGGTATATGAGACTCTACCATGCAGACAAGGGACTGCCATTGTTCTCTTTGCAATGAGTCTCCAGAAAACATTAATCTCTTTCCTCTGAGTTTCTCAAAGAGAGCTGTAGCATTAAACCTGAAAAAAAAAAAATCCAAACATCATAAACTTCTTTCCTTCAGTTACTGAGTGAAAAAGAGTAAAATTACACAAACTTTGGCAAAATGCAGTCATCTAGCTGCCACTCCCAGTACAAGTAGTCACTGTCAGGTCTTCCGTTTCTTAAGCATGCTATTTGCTTATCCAAATATGGGCAGCTCTCATCAGTATAAAATAGTTCTGCCGAGGTATTAAAAACCCATTTCCCGTTCTCTATACTGCAACTTTGATGAGAATTAAAATAACTCTCATCTTCTTCAATGAAATCATCGTCAAATGAGGTGGCCTTTTGCTTCTCCCTCGCTTCTGATGATTACCAGTAAATATATCAAATACTTATCTCAGATATGCAGCCATGCAAAACATACACAAGTAGTTATTACCTGTCGTATTCTTACTAGAATTTGTCACAGTTTCCTTCTTAGAACAGGATTTGTGCTTAAAAATTGAACTGCCAGTGATTGCCCAAAGATCCTCTGTGAAAATTAAACCTGCAAATACCACAGTGCCTACAACGATAGCCATTATGGAGAGTGGAAGCTTTCCCTTAGGTATCTTCATTTAATTTTTGTAGCTTCTCAAAGAACTAATGAAAATTGACAAAGAGAGTACATATAGGGTGAGGAATGGGCTGTGTATAGTTTTTGACAAGTATTTAGTGGTTTTTGAGTAAGAGTGAAGTTAAAGACATGAAGACTGCTGCACCAACTGGTGCTCATTATTTTCAAAGAAACAAGTAATAATTTGCTTTCATTTAACTTTTTGCCTCGAATCCCCTTTAGGTTGAGATCCAATAATAACAGGAGAAAGTGGAGTTTCCCCCACTCCTGCAACTTTCATGATCCATACGATATCTTGTTGGAAAGCAGAAATGTGAATGTCAACTTGCAACCAATAATTTTCCTTAATTGTCTTAATTAGTCGATTATCTTATGCCAAAACTTTCCCTAATGGTTGAAATTAGTAAACTAATGTTTCATTAGATATAAGGCCCGTTAAACTTTTAGTTTCTTTGTGTTAAATATATTATCTGTTTCTTTGTTCAGATAATGAAGTTGCACTTGCCATGGTTGGACTTTCACCATAACTATTAAATCAAATAGAATAACAGATGAGGTAGTTCTCTCATGTGGATTGGGCTGCTGTTCTATCATTTTCTTGGGTATTGGGTAGCTTATTGTGCTAGTGGGTAGAATGATATAGCCTTTCAGCCTCTTTTCCACGGTGAAATTTTAAAGTTTTGAGCTGGTTTTTAACTCTTTTTTAGTTTTAGTTATGATTTTGTTGAATTTAAATTTGTCTGTCGATAATATCTGACCTTACCGATCAATTTGACTAGCTACAGTAAGAGAGCAATAGTGAGAAATCAGTTGAACATACAAAGCAGATGAACATCAAGTCACTCCATGAACGGTAAAAATGGCCACAAGTCCCACAAATGCATCAAAGTCCCTTATTTAGAAGGTTAAGAGGACTACTATAAATGCTAAAATTAAAAATAGATAAATGTTGACCCCTACACATAAAATCATGTGAAAATAGGCGAAAACGATGATTTACGCAATACGTGCATTGACAAAATGCATCACTTAAGGGGTCAAATGACCTACGAATGCCAAACGGATGGTATCATTGTGATCAGGACACTGAATTCTGCTGGGTCGAGGCCCCTCGCAACTGAATCGGAGGAGATCGTTCAAAAGGGATGACCGACACCTGAAATTAAAGCGCGAGGCTTATCAAACGATGTCGGATTGACAAAAAGACTTCGTCGTTGCGTCCTGAACATTGTCAACCATTGAAAACTACATTTTTTTTATTCAATTTAAAGCATCCATATTGGTGGCATGGATACCGAGGTAATAGCACAAATTTTCGAGGTAAATTGGCCTCATCGTTGTCCAAATGATGTCTGTCGCGAAACGAATTTCTCCATTGTGATTGGAATAACATAAATGCTTAAGAACTATATTTTTTATGTTCAATTTGGATCATACGGGGTGGTAGAACGAATCTTGAGGAAAGAGGCCTCGAGGTTGCCCAAACGAAGTCCAATCGCAAAATGGATTGCGTCTTTGCGATTGGAACATCCCAAATATCTTAGAATACCTAATGATGACATTCAATTTAACAAATCGAGGGGCATGCGAGGGAGTCGATACGAACATAGAGGCAAAACACGCATATTTTGAGAAAACTCGGCCTCAGCATCATTCAAATGATGTCTGATCGATGAACGGACTTCGCCAGTGCATCCGGAACACCGTCAACACTCTAAATACACTATCAATTTATTCAATTGAGGTCAATACGCAAATCGAGGCAGTTCTAAAGCGACAACACGCATTTCGAGAGAATTATGCCTCGACATCGCCCAAACGACGTCCTATCTCAAAACAGACTGTCGTTACGTCGTTGCGACTAGAATATCGGCAATACCCTACATGCACTATCACTCTTTCTAATTTTGATATTCAACAAAATTGACATGTTAAAAATGTAAATAGAGAGATTGCACACAAAATGGGACGACTTTGGGTGATCAGTGCATTGCTGCCGTCTCAAATTAATGAGGATACCACCAATAGTATCTCATTACTAAAATAACAAATCTATTTGGCCGAAATGGAAAGTCAAATGAAGGATCAAATCAGAGTTTAATGTAAAACTGATGTTATCTCTGATCAAGTCCCGTAAATCCAGCTGAATGCTCTGCTTTGCGATCACTTCCTGGATATCCTGCAGCTCACCCTGTTTGAATAGGAGGCCTCAATGTTATTTCCATTGATTCTGCTGCCTATGCAAGCAACTCCAAAAATTGAAAACAGCTCCTAACTTCTGATATCCTGCTCAAAGGCAGATCCCACTTCCCACGGTTCAATCCTCCCGCCTCCCTCACAACAGCTTCTACCTCCTTAATCTAAAGCTTTGCCTTACCCGACCTGCTCTCCCCCATCCAGATCCATGATCAAGCCTTAGAAACTCCAACACTTCATAGCACCTGATCTTCTCTTTTGTTCGAAGAGATCCACACCTCTTGTGCCTCAAGCCAGCTTCTAGATTTCTTCTTCTGCTACCACATCTCCCCAAGACCGGCTGCAACTCTTCCTCTCATGCATACAGCGTATACTTCACAAACTCCTCCACTAGAGCTGCTCCATGTATCTACCCTTCACTCCTGAAATCTCCCTCTGATCCTCCTTCACAGCCTGTGAGCTTCCCACTGCCACAGAAAGTCTGCACCCAGCAGCCAAAACCTACCCTAAATCCACCTAACGCCATTCTCGCGATCAGACGGAAGCCATCTAGCCTCACAACCGATCCAATATCCAACAATCCATTTATGTGGATGTTTCTTCAATAAAACTGTGCATGGTTCATGACAAGGTAGCAAAGCATGCCATGACAGTCAAATATGGATAAGGAGACAACAGTTATGCAGGCCCTATGCTCTGAGGTGAAGGGATCAAAACATACGACGGTTACCGGCAAGGTTCCCGCCACCAAGAGGTCCATGGAGAAGTTATTATTCCATGTCAAAGCTCTTCTTCATAAAAATTCATACAAGCTTTTGGTTGGCTACATGTCATTCCTATCTCAGATGACACCGACTATGGCAGAGACATCTTGCCTTACTTATTTGACACACCCCAACAAACTGGCACTCACATCCCTTGCCACAATGTAGTAGCACTGCAAACTACCAAAGAACAGATAAAGGAGAGGCATTGTAACGTGCAAGGAAGAAACCTTCACAGATCATTGGCAAGATCCGATGCATCCATCTAAAGCAAGAAATGGATCATCAGAAGGCCAAGAAACAGCTCAAAGCCATGGAAGAGAAGCTTAAGGAGACAGAATGCAAGCTTGTGGAGTTTTCTGCTGTTGAGGATGATCGTGTTCAACAGCTTCGCCAAATTTCTCAAGAGGGTGATAAGGTATGGCAATCTGAGCTTGAAGTCCTCCAGGAAGAGCATTCAAATGACTCTGCAGCTCTTGGGTCTTCCATGAATGAGATTCAAAGGCTTAAACAGCAGCTAGATAAATCTAAAACATCCCATGTGGAGGATTTCGAGAGTGAATAAACTGAATTAGTAGCCTTAAAAAGAAGATATGAAGACTGTCCTCTCCACTGTTGAGAACCTTAAAGTTCAGATTAATGAGGAAATGGTTTACAAGGACACCTAAACTCTGCAACATCCAAGTTGAAAGAATCTAGAGTTTGAATTAATACACTTGAGGAAATGGTGAAAGAACTCTAATCTTTTGTGAAAGATTATGAAATAGAAAGAGTGAAGCCTCTATTTGAAGTTAAGTCTGTTGCATCACAATCTGAATTGAAACAATTGGGGGCTGCACTTGAAGCAACTGAGGCTAAGCTTCAAGAGGAACAAATTCAAACAACTATGAAGATGCCAGATAGGGTGGAGATGGTTATTGAAAGGCTTAATGCAGATGGTAGAGACTTGGTTTCAGAAAGTGGAATAGAAAATGTCTTTGTGATAACAAAGAAAGTTGACCTTCACACAGTAAGAGGAGACCTCAAACACCACTTCCTCCTTGCCCAAGCAAGATAGTAACTTTCTACTCTCTTTCCATAACAGAGAGTTTAGCAAAAAAAAAAAAGTTTTGTATTTGTGCATTTTCCCTCATCGTTGCCACCAACATTGCAAAGGTATAAAATTTCTAATCTCAAAACCTCGAGAGCCCATTTTCGAAGTTCCCGGCGCACCAAAAAAATTGCCCATACGTGCCTTTATTATGCATGGTGGGATGGGACCCCGGTGCAGCGCCTACGATGAGGTAGGTAATCACCTAAAAGCCCTATTTCGTAGTTCGTGGCGCATCGAAAAACTGCCTATACACGTCTTTATTATGTGTGATGGGATGGGACCCCGGTGCGGCGCCTACAATGAGGCGGGATTACTTATAAGTACCTTGTAGCGGGGGGGAAAGCAAACTGCATTTTCAAATAGGTACCCTCGAAGACCCCATACACGCCTTTATTATATGTGGTGGAAAGGAAGATCATGGCCGTGGTGTCCTCGTTCGAGGACACCAATCATACACGCCTTTATTGCGCGTGGTGGGAAGGCTCAATTTCTCGTAGTTTTCTCCTAAACATGGAAGACACAAGGAGGCTGCCGAAATTTTCCCCTTAAACAAACATTCATCCCAGGTCTATAAGGTACCCTTGGACGAAGCAACCCATGGCTGCCGACAAGGATCCTTCTGTCAGTTTGGGTCGACTACCTCCTATGACTAAGTAGACCAGGGACCACGATGGCCCGGGATGATGGAACCATGGGATCTTGATTGGGTCCATCATCCATTCCCCCACCATTTTCTTTAAGTTCAAGATGGTGAAAATTTCTAATTTTAAATATCAAAACATTCAAATACCCAAACCTATTGTTGCTACTATATTCCAGATACTACGTATCTCTATGTATCTGATTGACGACTAGCCTTAATCAAAAGTTCTCTCTCGTGATAGAGAGGGGTAATTAACTATAGGGGCTTGCGCCTACAAGAAACCAGAACTCAGATCATAAAGTCCTCACAAAATGAGGGTGAAATCTCTGGGTAGTTTCTTATCTAAAAACTCATCTTCCTTTCAAAATTTACCCTAGAACCTAATTCCATTAAAACTCCCCCGAAAAAGAAAAGCAACAGCAGACGGAGGTCGGGGCCGAATTTTCGGAGCCCAGAATGAAATATATATAATTTGATGATGTACATACTAACACAGACATGTGGACTTAGTTAAAAGATACAAACATAAAAATCTATCTATGATGTAGATTAGGACCCATCTGATGAGTATCCTAAGTGAGTCCTAGGTGAAAATGTCTCTCGAGGGCGAGTGCTTTGGATGATTCCTCTAGGATGGGCATTTTCTTGAGTTCCTTGGAAAAATGGAGAATCCCTTATACTGAGTGACTAGTCTTTAGGGGGGATGTGGCTATGAGTTGAGGATGAACATAGTTGGCAAAGCCATGAAAATTGGCTCTATATGTGTGTTCCTCTTGTAGCTTCAATAAGGTCATCCCTACAAAATAGATGGTCTTAAATAGAAAGAACTATTGAGTGAGATGAGTCCTCCTAGGGAGAGTACCTCTTTCGGTGAAAGCTTGTTAAGGTAAGTTCTCTAATAAAACTCACTCAGTACATGTATATTCTTGATTGAGCTAACAAGCTCTAATAATTCAAACTTAGTTGGGGAGGAAACGTATTGGTTTATGACTTTTCTCCAACAAATACTTCTCAAGATGAGGCTTGTTATGGTCAAGCAAGCCTCTTGACTGAGCTCCTTGGAAAAGAACCTATTTGGTACCCGTGAGTTACCTACACGTATGAACATACAGATTCAATTAAAAATGTTTTAGTTTGCCTAGCTTATGTAATTTTGACAATTTTGATTCAGCTTTAAATAATTCAATATTTCTAATAAATATTTAACAAATAAAAACTAATACATTTTTAAACATAATTTTTTTACATATTTTAAAAATTGAATATAATATTTTAATTAAGAGTAGATAATTTAAAGCAAAATTTGATAGTAATGGTTAAATTTCAATTAATTACTATTGAATTTTGAAGCTCTTGATGGGGTGAGATGATTTTGGTGGTTTTTATGATTTAAGTCATATTTTATGGACTATATGTAAACTATCCAACATTAGAAATTTGACGAAGTCTTAGGATAGATTTCGATCAATGCTAAATTTCAGCAAACTTCATGAAAACTATATCAAAATTAAAAATTTAAGCAAGATTTAAGGTGTTTTTTTGCTATAACCAAATTTCAAAGAAGCTTTTTGCTAAGTGTGAAGTGAATAAGGATATATGACAAGATACAATAACTAAATGAGAACATCATTATCAAAATCCCTACACAAATAAAAGGAAAGATCAGATTGAAAGTGGTGAAGAGAAAACACTTCTAAATGGGAATTATCCAAATAAGGCGGCATGATTTTTAAAATAAAAAGAATTTTTTATCTAAGAATCCATCTCAAGCATAAGGGATTATCCCATAGTATTTTCATATGTTTATCATGCTTAGTTAGCGTTTTAGATCTTTATAATTATATAGCATATAATTAGGATTTTATTTAGACATTCATTCATTTATTTCATATAATTCAATTGATACAAAGATGACCTTTCCTACATTATCTCTCCTTTCTCTCTTTCACTCTATTCATTCTAATAATGCCTAATTAACTTCTTACTTCTCTAAAGGGCTAAAGCCTTCTCTCTCAAGTAAGACACCACAAAATTAGTGATATACATTACTTGTAAAAACTTACACCATCTATACATTTGAAATAATTCACTATATCATATCAAATAATGGATTATCATTTACGATAGTCTTGGTCAAAAGTTCACCAATAGTAAAAAAATTAACCAACTCTTCTCTTTAATATATAATCAAGTGAAAATGGCTTTGTAAGGTCTTTCAATTAAACTTTACCATTATACAAAATAAACCTAATAAAGTAAAAGGGGAACTATATGAAAATCATCCCTAAACCTAAAAAATGTGGAAAACTATCATGCAAGGATAAATTAGGTTCATGATGGCATGATTAATCTAATACCTAAATCACATCCAAATTCTTTACAACCAATACACTATAGTATGCCTTATCGAGCCGAGAGAAGCAATATAAATAGAACCTATATTCATTCACTTAGTCTATCACAGTATATCAATTTAAAACAAGTCCTCAAAACTAGTGTTAAATAAAGCATATACTCATTTAATTTATACATTCATATTATCTTTCAACATAGAGCCACTAATCCAAAAAATAATATTTATAGTATATAAGTTTAAAAAAATTAGTTAAATGATTTTAATCCTTACAATCCAAGAGAATATACATTCACCAACAAATTGTTATTACTTTCTTACCAACATATGTATAACATTTTTAGATATATTCAAAAGACACCATACATCATTGATATTACTATCTAGAAGAGAAACTTCTATAACAATAAATTGACCTACATAGAAGTCCATATGCACTACTTTTATATGCATATCACTTGATATAAAAAAATCATTGTATAATCATAAGCACACATCATTATAAATTAGTTCTCATAAGACAACTATAGTCCTATTTTATAGCACAAAGGCTTCTACATTTTACTTGAAACAACATCACATATATATACATATAATATGGTGAGCATAAAACCTAATAGGTCACACAAAACTTACCAAATATTCAATGCATGACAAAATCGACAACATGCATGAATGTCATGTTAGTTATCATATAATGCTTTTGTAGTCTTATTCAAGATACTAAATTAACTACTCAACTATATGATCATGTCTATGTAGAACCAAAGGTTACATGCATGACTTACGGATGTGTATCTGTAAGCCATAATTAAAATCATTATATGAAGACGACATGTCTTGTAACTAGGTATAAGTATGTTTATAAGTCAATCAATAGAATATTAAATTGCATTAGTTCAACTAAGCGATATATTATGACAATAGGGAAGATCAGGTTTATTGGTAAAATTTTGCATATTTAAATGAGAAAATGCATACTCATAATAAATTAATAAAATATTAATATAGATTACACTATTTCAAACTCAAGTCTATCTAAATAGGAGTATAATTTTAGATCATGGTTATATTTTCGAAATATGATATAATAAAGCATAATTCATATCATATCATTCTAGACAAGCTGCAAGAATAACACAACCACCAATTCATATGAATTATACAAATGTAAAGATGCAAGTAATCATACATAAAGGAACATGTTTGTATATAAGAAAATTCAAATGATATATCATATAATGAATTTCAAAATAGTATTTATTTTCCTTGTCAAAACATTATTCAATATGCATTGTAGGATTCTATATAAGAAAGCTAATTAATAATAAATAATTCACATTTGAGAATAAGCATTTATAGAATTATAGTCATTCAAATCATAGAGGGAATTTATATCTTAAAATTATAGAAAATAACATAATAGTAATGCACTACAAATAATATATGCCAAAGTCATCACCCAAGTGCTCATTATCTTGCTCGTTAGCTAGATATGTACCTAAATTAAATGCCCATAAACTAATGCATTATTGACCTATATTGCATGTGTGATATCCTTTTTCATTATGCCATATAATTTGAGCCTCCACCTACCTATATATCTTATGTAGATAAGTTGTTAACTTTCCTTCTTATATTGCTAAAAGATTATGTTCCAACTATGAATCTTTCCTTTTTACACATTTCCTACACATGCATATAGATCTTACATATTCTCACTTGTTATTAACATTCATAAATCAAAATAAATTCTTATGTTATGATATTAGCTATGAATGCTAATCAAGTCATAGTATATAGATTTTACACATATAGGTTTATGTTGCAACTTAGTTTTCACAATTATATTTTCATATCATATGTATTTTTTATGATTCCAAATATTCTTATTTTTATTTACTGTTTCTCCTAACATATATTGGATATATTGATTTTATTGTTTGTGTGTATTAACATTTCAGGTAAATCATACTCCAAACTATTGAATACTTCAAATCAAATTAGATTAGAGTTTAATGTAAATGGAGTGTATTTTTTCCTTTTTTATTGAGTCCAAGAGAGTGTGATTATAATTAAGTAACCGTGCACACATACACTGGGGGAGTGTAAGAATATTTGTAATTTTTTAAACTAATCATATTATATGATTTGAATTCATATGGGATGATTTATTTAGTTATTTCCTCTAGCAACCAGTTAAAATTAAAGATTGGATGAGAAAAACTTTTCTAAGTACTATTCATAATGTACGAAGTTTGCATCGTACAAATAATGTCCAGAGTACAAAAATGTGGGGATTATTTTCATCCAAACAAACATGTTAATTTTTTTAACTATTCATCCGGAACAATTGGAGATTGAATAGACAAAGTCCAGAGTACGAAAATGTTGGTATCATTTTCATCCAAACGAACATATTAATTTTTTGAACTGTTCATCTGGGATGATCAAGATTTCGTACAGATAATATTTAGAGAATAAAAATGTTGGGAACATTTTCATCCAGATGAATAGGAATTCTTTGATAACTATTGATATTGTACGATATATATATATCATACTATACAATAGGCTTGTATGAAGATATTTCATATAAGATTGTACGAGCCAATTTTAAATTGTTTGTCTGGGATGAATGTCAATAATAATGTATGATCATGTGTGCTCAAAATTAAAATTTTTAGTTTTTTAGATGGTTTTTCATGTATTTCATATAAAAGGTCCTTAAAACTGACTTGAATGAGACTATTCTTTGTTATTTCTTAGTGAGCAAGTGAAAGAGTGTTTGAGAGAAAGTTCTTGCAAGTGGAGTGTGAAGAGTTTACAAGATTACTCAAAAGTAAGAATCTCTTTTATATTTTTGTTACTTCTATTCCTTTCTTTTTTATAATTATTTGAGAGAAGATCTTTGAAGAAGGTCTGATATTCTATCGACACTTGGAGGGTGTGAAAGGAATATGGTACTCTACCGACACTTGGAGGGTATGAAAGGATGACGGTACTCTGCAGACACTTGGAGGGTGTGAAAAGATGATGATACTCTGCCGACACTTAAAGGGTGTGAAAGGACGATGATACTCTTTCACACTGGTGATTGGTGGAAGAGAGGAAAATTAAAAAGGCTTCTCCACCTTGTTGTGGGGGAAAAAAGAGAGTCACTTTGATAATACTGTAATACTTGAAGAGGAAGTCTTCAGAGAGTAGACGTAGGTCTTGTTGGACAAAACCACAATAAATCTTTGTGTTCATTTTTATTTCTGTATTTTTATTTTTCAAAATTTTAATTTTTGTGGTTGAAAAATTAATCTAACAAAAAATATAAAATGGTTTTCTATAATTTCTAAGAGAATTTTTAAAAATAACTAATTTACTCCCCCCCCCTGGTTAGCCTTAGGAAAATTCCTTAGGTTTAATAACCTATACAAATTTTTATAAGTGGTATCATCATAGCCTACTTCAAAATTTACAATTTAGATTGCTTTTTGAAAAATGATTATGGCTAATTTTGAAAATCATAACACATCTGAAGGATATTCGATCACTAGACATCCACTGTTTAATAACATCCCTTTTAATTTTTTGGAAAACACGATTGTCTACTTTTCTTCAATCGCTTTACAATTGCATGTATATTTTAGTTTAATATGGGTACACTAGGCCAACTAGAGTTAACACAGATTGCATTAGAACTGAAACACCCTTTACAAATAGGATTGTAGAAGAATGAGAGTTACACAATTAAATGCAAAATGTTTGAATTGTTTTTTTGTGCACTTAAGTCCGAAGATTATATGTGTTTCTACCTACAAAAAGTGGAAAAAATATATGGGATAGACTTTGTATCACATATGAAGAAACTAATGAAGTGAAATAATCTAGATTAAATATTTTGTTACATGATTATGCATTATTTCTCATGAAATCAAATTAATCTATTTTAGACATGTACACATATTTAACTCAAATAGTTACTTATTTGCATGCATTAGGTAGGGAACTAATGAATGCTGAAAAGGTTAATAAAATACTTCATTATTTACCTACTCTTATGATGCTAAAATAACTTCTATAAAAGAGTTTAAGGATATAAATGTGTACTCTATTGATATTCTTCTTGGATCACTAATTGCTTACGAGCAAGGAGTGACTCAAAGATAGAATGATGCAAGAGAAAAGTGAAAGGAGAAGATCATAGCTTTGAAAGTGGATGACTCGGAGAGTGAACTATCACAATTGAGGATGAGGATGAAATTGCCTTGATGATAAGCCAATTCATAAATTTTCTAAAAAGGAAGAAAAGGAGATGCCAATAGTGGAATAAAGGTAAGTTCTATAAAAATATTAAGGTTTCTAACAATATTATTTGCTATGAATGTAGGAAACCTGGACATGTTAAATCAGACTTCCCTAATCTTAAAGCCACTCCTAGAAAGGAGAAGGTGGAGGATAAAACAAATGTGAGGAAGGGAAAGAAGAGATTTCAATGAGCTTTTTAGGCAGACTTAGCTTTAGATTCATCAGAAATAGAAAAGGAAGAAGAAGTCACCAATATGTTCTTAATGGCCGATAAGCTTGATCAGTTAGATCAAGATGAGGTATGTGACTTAAGTTATGATGAATTACTCAAAGTTTTTGAAAGAAATCATACGGTAGATACAAAATTTGAAAAGATGCATTATAAATTTGGACTTTATTGAACTAAAGAAAGAGCATGAAATCATTAGAAAATATCACACACAAATTGATATCGCATGAAACTTTTAGATGAGTATGATGAATTAATTAAATAATATGAATTATTAAAATCATCTCACACTAAACTTAAAAAAGTTTTTCAAATTTTTATGGATGAATATAATAGTAGAGAACGCTATTTGAAAGTTGACAATGTTGTGTTAGAAAGTGCCAATTCATTTTTAAAAGCATAATTGAATGCATATGAAAAGAACAAGATTTCGCCTACCCTTGAACAATTTTTTAATCCTGACAAAAAGATTAAAATCATAAAACCCAAGAAAAGATAAGTTTATACACATAAATTAAAAAATCATTTTCCTGGAGTTAAGTGTTTCACTTGTGGCATATTTGGACACATATGTCACACTTGCACTATTCATAAAAAATCATATATAATATGGAGATTGGAGATGCATAAAACAAATCATATCATACATGCACCTAGATTAATTTTACCGAGAGGAGAACCCAAAATTATTTGGGTTCCCAAGACTAATGTTTGATCATTTTATAGAAACGACGTTCTCATACAAGATCTTGTGAGAGCATTTCATACATGGATAGTGGATGTTTGAAGCATATAGTGTTAAATTTTTTCGAACTTACTGTATATTAAGCCAAAATGGAATTGATGTAATATATGGAAATATGATTAATAATGTGTATATGTTAGATATAAATTGTATTAAAACTCCTAATGCTTTTTGTTTGAAAACAATTTGTGATGAATCATGGTTATGACATATGAGGCATTATCACGCTAGTATGAAAAACCTTAGAAAAATTACCCAAAAGGAACTTGTTAGAGGTATATCAAAACTAGAGTTTACTAAGGATTACCTTTGTGATGCATGCCCATTAGGAAAGTAGGTGAAATCCTCATTTCATTCTACTAAGGAACTTAGAACTAGCAAACCATTGGAGATTATTCATATGGATCTTTTTGGACTAGTTAGTACTATAAGTTAGAAGGGAATATATGTGGATTTATGATTGTGGATGGTTTTTCAAGATTCACTTGGATTTTGTTTTCATAAAAGTGGATCATTTGATGAATTTAGAAGTTTTTTTTAGTTGGATTTAGAGGAAACTAGGATGTGAATTTTTGACAATTCAAAGTGATCATGGAGGTGAATTTGAAAATAAAAAAAATTTGAGGAATTTTGTAAAAAAAAATGAATTGATCATAATTTTTCTGTACTTAGGATCTCTTAGAAGAATGGAAAAGTTGAAAGAAAGAACAGGACATTAACTGATGCCACTAGAGCCATGTTTGTAGAATATTCACTTCCTAAACATTTTTGGGCTAAAGTGATTATTACAGCTTGTTATGTTATGAATAGGATGAATATTACATCAAAATTGAATAAAATATCATATGAGCTTCTCATGGGTAGAATACCTAATTTGTCACTTTTACATATTTTTGGATGTAAGGTGTTCATACATAATAATGGAAATTCTCTTTTAGAAAAATTTGATCCAAAATTTAATGAAGGATTTTTTTTTTAATACTCTACCATTGGAAAATCATTTAGAGTATTTAACAAAAGAACTTTGATAGTTGAGGAGACCACACATATTGTATTTAATAAATCTGGTATTTTGGAAGGGTCAAGTTTGGAAGAGAATCATATAGAAAATAACTCCCAATGAATTTAGAAGATAAATTTGAAAGAAAATTTAGAAATAGAAAACCCTTTTCCTAGAGAATGAAATTTTTCTAAGAATCACTCTAAGGAATTTATTTTAGGTGAAACTAGTGAGGGTGTTAGGACTAGGCATAGACTTAGAAAAGAGGTAAATTATTATGCCTTTATTTCAATGATTGAACCCACAAATGTTAATTAAGAACTTTTAGATGAATTTTGAATTTTAGGCATGCAAGAGGAGTTGAATCAATTTGTAAGAAATGATATTTCGGAATTGATTGAAAGTTTAAAGGTTCAAAGTATAATTGGAACTAAGTGGTTGTTCAAAAACAAAATGAATGATTCATGAGTTGTGATTAAAAAGAAGGGTAGATTTGTGGATAAGGGGTATAATCAAATTGAAGGCATTAATTTTGAATAAATTTTTAGCCCTATAATAATAAGACTTGAAGCAATTAGGGTTTTATTAGTTTTTTTCTATTTGAAATGAATTAAGCTGTTTCAAATGGATGTTAAAAGTGTCTTTTTGAATTGGGTGATACAAGAGGATATTTATGTTGAGCAACTTCTAAGTTTTAAAAATTCTAAATTCCCTAATCATGTTTTTAAATTTGAAAAGACATTATATAGATTGAAACAAGCATATAGGTCTTAGTATGAAAGGTTAAGCACTTTCCTATTAGAGATATCTGTTGTGGATCTATTTTCATGGATTAAAATTTTGATGATAGCAAAAATTCATGATTTTATATGACTACCTTGCCTACTAACTTTTCAGGTCCATAAGATTGAGTGCAACCCAAGCCAGCTCAAGATTGGATAGATTAAGTCTGAGTCAATTTGTATTTTTTCTCTTTCTTGAGTCTATTATAAACAATATGGTTCCTGATACTAAGTAACCTTGCACACAAACACCTTGGGAGAATTTTAAACTGTTTCCTAGAGTTTAAGATTTTTGGTAACATCGTCCAGGATGATATTTATATCGGCCTAGACGATTGGTTCAAAAATAAAAACCCTAATTAGGGCATCCGTATTAAGGCATCCATCATTAGGCACATCATCAAAAATAAAAAAGGAAGAAGAAGTCACCAATATGTTCTTAATGGCCGATAAGCTTGATCAGTCAGATCAAAAGGACGTATGTGACTTAAGTTATGATGAATTACTTGAAGTTTTTGAAAGAACTCATAGAGTATATAAAAAATTAAAAAAGATGCATTCTAAATTGAATTTGGACTTTATTGAAATACATAAAGAGCATGAAATCATTAGGAAAGATCACACACAAATTGATATCGACCACATGAAACTTTTAGATGAGTATGATGAATTGATTAAATAATATGAGTTATTAAAATCATCTCACACTAAACTTAAAAAAGCTTTTCAAAATTTTATGGATGAATCTAATAATAGACAACACTATTTGAAAGTTGACAATGTTGTGTTAGAAAGTTCCAATTCATTTTTAAAAGCATAGTTGAATGCATATGAAAAGAACAAGATTTCGCTTACACTTGAACAATTTTTTAATCCTGACAAAAAGATTAAAATTATATAACCCAAGAAAAGACAAGTTTATGCACATAAATTAAAAAATCCTTTTCCTGAGTTAAGTGTTTCTCTTGTGGCATATTTGGACACATATGTCACACTTGCACTATTCATAAAAAATCATATATAATGTGGAGATTGAAGATGCATAAAATAAATCATATCATACACGCATCTAAATTAATTTTATCGAGAGGTGAACCCAAACTTATTTGGGTTCCCAAGACTAATGTTTGATCATTTTATAGAAACGCTCTCATACAAGACCTCATGAGAGCATTTGGTACATTGACAGTGGATGCTCAAAGCATATGACTGGAGAGCACAATCTCTTGAGTATTAGTCAGCTATGTGATAAAGGATAGAGTGTTAAATTTTTTCGCACTAGCTGTATATTAAGCCAAAATGGAATTGATGTAATATATGGAAATAGGATAAATAATGTGTATATGTTAAATATAAATTGTATTAAAACCTCCTAATGCTTTTTGTTTGAAACAATTTATGATGAATCATGGTTATGACATATAAGGGTTTATCATGTTAGTATGAAAAACCTTAGAAAATTTACCCAAAAGAAACTTGTTAGAGGTCTACCAAAACTAGACTTTACTAAGGATCACCTTTGTGATGCATGCCAATTAAGAAAATAGGTGAAATTCTCATTTCATTCCACTAAGGAACTTAGAACTAGCAAACCATTGGAGATTATTCATATAAATCTTTTTGGACTAGTTAGCACTATAAGTCTAGAAGGGAATATATATGGATTTATGATTGTGGATGATTTTTCAATATTCACTTGGATTTTTTTTTCATAAAAGTGAATCATTTAATGAATTTTGAAGTTTTTTTTTTACTTAGATTTAGAAGAAACTAGGATGTAAAATTTTGACAATTCAAAGTGATCATGGAGGTGAATTTAAAAATGAAAATTTTGAGGAATTTTGTAAAAAAAAGGAATTGATTATAATTTTTCTGTACTTAGGATCTCTTAGAAGAATGGGGAAGTCGATAGAAAGAACATGACATTAATTGATTCCACTAGAGCCATGTTAGCAGAATATTCACTTCCTAAACATTTTTGGGCTAAAGTGATTATTACAGCTTGTTATGTTATGAATAGGGTGAATATTACATCAAAATTGAATAAAATTCCCTACGAGCTTCTCAAGGGTAGAATACCTAATTTGTCACTTTTGCATGTTTTTGGATGTAAGGTGTTCATACATAATAATGGAAATTCTCTTTTTGAAAAATTTGATCCAAAATTTGATGAAGGAATTTTTCTTGGATACTCTACCATTGGAAAATCATTTAGAGTGTTTAACAAAAGAACTTTGATAGTTGAGGAGACCATACATATTATATTTGATGAATCTAGTGTTTTGGAAGGGCCAAGTTTGGAAGAGAATCCTATAGAAAATAACTCCCAATGAATTTATAAGATAAATTTGAAAGAAAATTTGGAAATAGAAAACCCTTTGTCTAGAGAATGAATATTTTCTAAGAATCACTCTAAGGAATTGATTTTAGGTGAACCTAGTGAGGGTGTTAGGACCAGGCATAGACTTAGAAAAGAGGTAAATCATTATGCCTTTATTTCAATGATTGAACCCACAAATGTTAATAAAAAACTTTTAGATGAATTTTGGATTTTAGTCATGCAAGAGGAGTTTAATCAATTTTTAAGAAATGATATTTGGGAATTGATTAAAAGTTTAAAGGATCAAAGTGTAGTTAGAACTAAGTAGTTGTTCAAAAACAAAATGAATGATTCATGAGTTGTGATTAAAAAGAAGGCTAGATTTGTGGCTAAAGGGTATAATCAAATTGAAGAAATTGATTTTGAAGAAACTTTTAGCCCTATAACAAGACTTGAAGCAATTAGGTTTTTATTAGTTTTTACCTATTTTAAATGAATTAAGTTGTTTCAAATGGATGTTAAAAGTATTTTTTTGAATTGGGTGAAACAAGATGATATTTATGTTGAGGAACCTCTAGGTTTTAAAAATTCTAAATTCCCTAATCATGTTTTTAAATTAGAAAAGACATTATATAGATTAAAATAGACATCAAGGTCTTGGTATGAAAGGTTGAGCACTTTCTTATTAGAGAGATTTGTTGTGGATTTGTTTTCATGGATTAGAATTTTGATGATAGCAAAAAATTCATGATTTTCTACGACTATCTTTCCTACTAACTTTTTAGGTCCACAAGATCGAGTTAAACTCAAGCCAACTCAAGATTGGGTAGATTAAGTCTGAGTCAGTTTGTATTTTTTTCCCTTTCTTGAGTGTATTATAAATAATGTGATTCCTGATGCTAAGTAACCTTGCACACACACACCTTGGGAGAATTTTTAATTATTTTCTAGAGTTTACTATTTTTGGTAACATCATTCAGGATGATATTTATATCACCTGGATGATTGGTTCAAAAATAGAAACCCTAATTAGGGTATCCTTATTAAGGAAGCTGTCATTAAGTACATCATCCTGGATGATTTTGTATCGGCCAGGATGATAGGCTCAAATCAGAAAGAATCAGCCACCAGATCTATTTAGATATTACTTATTTTTGGACATCATCCCGGGCATCAACCTGGACGATCCAGCACAATTTTTCCTAAATTAATCTGGTATTTAAGGAAAGCAATTAAGATTTGATTACACTATCACATCATTCTGGACGATTGCAGGATCGACCTGGATGAACGATATTCTATGATTTGTACTGATTGGCCAGGACGATATATTATCGTCCTGAAAAATATGAATAAATTTCTTCAGATCATCCCAAAACATCCTGGCTGATTGGGCTTAATTTACACTGATCGGCCTAGACGATATAGATATCGGCCTGGACGATAAAGTCAACAAGTTGCAATTAATGATCTCATTTTGAGCTCTTCTATTTAATTTTTGACAAGGTTCTTAGTAAGTGTCTTTGGCAACCATTATAGCTTCATTCTTTTGGAGGGAACTTGAAGAGAGAGCTTGAAAGGGAGAGAGGAAAGGGTGGAGTTTGAGAGAGGGAGAAGATCCTTGGAGGGGGTTTCAAGGGAGTGTAGAGGGGGATTTCACACTGTTGCTCCAGTGAGCTTGCACCTTAGTACCATCAGATTCAAGGCATGTCTTGAGGGAAGTTCTGGGAAGAAGAATATCTTTTTGGTGTCAAAGGACCCGACTACTCCGCTGCACCGAAGAAGGTGGAAGTGAGTTTGTAAGGGCTTCTCTTCCTAGCTGTGGGGGCTAAAGGAGAGACATTGAGTTTAGTAAAATACTTGGAGGGTGCCTCCGAGGAGTGGATGTAGGTCAAGGTTTAACTGAACCACTATAAATCTGGTGTGCTCTTTCCTTTATTATTTCTGTATTTAATTTTTGCACTTTGATTTCTATCGTGAATCTTGGTTTGTGTTTTGATTACTGAAAGATTTTATTTAAAATATCAATTCACCTATTTTGGTTAGCCTTGGGACTAGTTCATAAGGGCCTAACATCCCTAACAAACTTTCAAGATCTTTGTAAAAGGAAGTATAGATACCACTCTCTTTTTGAAGAAATTAAAAAATGATATACTCATTGTACAATATATATTGATGATATCATTTTTGGATTACAAATGAAATTTTTTGTGATGAATTTAAAAAATAATAAGTAGTGAATTTGAGATGGGTTTAATAAGATATCTAAGTTATTTTCTTAGTTTTAGCATTAAGCAAAATGAGGAGGGAACTTTTTTTATTCAGTCAAAGTATATTAAAGACATCCTCAAGAAGTATAAAATGGACAATAATAAACTAGTAACTATACCAATGAGTTCCTCAATTCATTTGGATAAGAACTCAAAGGGAAAATCTATTGATCAAAAGAAATTTAAAGGAATAATTGGATCATTGCTTTATTTAACTGTTAGTAGACTAGATATAATGTTTAGTATTTGTTTGTGTGTTAGATTTCAATCTAATCCCAAAAAATCACATTTGATAGTAATAAAAATGATTTTAAGACTTCGTTTGAAATTATTGGATATTCTAATTCAGACTTGACAGGTTGTAAGGTTGATTGAAAGAGTGCATATGAAACTTATTAATTTATAAGAAAATAATTAGTTTCTTTTTTTTTTTTTAATAATTAGTTTCTTGATCTAGTAGAAAAAAGAATTTAGTAGCATTATCTACTGTAGAAGCTGAATACATTGCCTTAAGAAGTTATGTGGCACAAGTACTTTGGTTGAAATAAGAGTTGATTGATTTAGAATTTAAAATAGGCATAATTCCAATTTATTGTGATAATACTAGTGTCATTTACATTTCAAAGAATCATATCCAACATTCTAGAACCAAACATATAGACATAAGGCATCATTTTATTAGAGATCATGTAGCCAATGGAGAAATTAAATTGAATCATGTTTCTACTGAAAATTAACTTGCAGATATTTTTATAAAACCTCTAGCCTTTGACACATTTAGAAACTTAAGGATAAGGTTATGTGTGATTGATCATAATACTTAAAATTAAAATGTTCTGCAAACTTGATATATTTTATGTTTATGTCTATTTTAGTTTATTTTTTGTTATTTATTTTGATGTTTATAAGATTTTGTTTTTCTTATTTTTATGTTTTTGATTTGTTTTTGTTTGTTTTGTGTGTTAAAACTGAAAGCATGACACTTGATTTTGAGATGTTTGTTTGATTTTGATGTATTTTTTTTTTTATTCTATTCGTACTGTACGAATATATATTCATCTTGTAGCATATATATGATTATTTTGGGAGTTAAACATGTGAAACCTTGATTTTTTTAAAAAAAATTCATATTGTATGATGATGTCATCATACGGTACGATTTGTATAGGTTTGTCTATACGAATGGGGACGATTTTACTTGTTAGGTTCAGCTATTTATTGGTGATCATATGTACGAAATTATCTTCGTCTGTACAATCCAGGTGTTAATTTCTATAGGGGCAAACCTAACAGTCTTTAAAATGATCTTAAATTTTTAGATTATCCCGGACGAACACATGTTAATATATACGACCGTTTAGACAAAAAGATTATATAAAAGGATGCCTTGGAAATAATATTTTATAAAAAGCTGGTTCTTTTTTGGCAGTTTTTGTTCGTACGTAAGAATAAAATTTTGTACAATATGATATTCAATTTTTCTATATATAAAAGGGTTTTGGAAATCATTTTCATTCACTTTTAGAGCACGTGTCTAAGAAATGGCCAGTTCTAGTAAGCATTCTTGAGGTTCCAAAGGTTCTTCCTCTACTAGTGCTACTAATCCTAACTTCTTATCTAAGAAGTTTGAAGATGCATACTTTAGGTTCATTGCTGTGAAGATCACCCCATCTCGACTACTAATCCAAGATTATCTTCATTTTTCTATAATGCCTCTGTTTGCCTCCACTCAACTATCTTTCATTCCGACTCTTATCTATGCATATAATAAAAAAAACTTTTTATTATTTCTTGGCTAACATGAGAGTTGGTGAGGATAATTCTAGGATAAGTTCTTTATTCCAAAAATAAAATCTAGAGATTACCAAAGAAGATTAAGGCAACTACCTCCACTTGAGAACCCAAGGGATTATAGCACACACTATGACCTCTAGGTCTGACTTTGACTAGATTGAAATTAACAAATTTCTTAGAGGTGTTTCTCAAGTCAATCATTTGATCCAAGTCTATACTTTGAACCAAAATGCCCAGATCATCCAGCACATTTTAATAATTTATATTATTCCTAAAGTTGGTGATCAAGTGAATATGACTCGACTCTTGTCCACTTCACATATCTTACCATGACTGAAAAATCCATTGACGAAGCCCAACTCATTATGGATTTTCTGTATAACCTTTTTGAGATTGGTCATCCTCATCATAAGAGGAAAAAGAATGTGGCCTTATGACATCCTGTTGTCTATATCCTTGAAAAGAAGTACAACCTTATTCATCCATATCCTCCCATTAAATTCCCAATCTATTTTATTGATACTTCTGTTGGTGGAATTTTTGAAAAAAATAAGTTTTGAAAAAGATTAGTTTTCTTTGGAAATTTGGAATCGACTTTTTATATTCAAATTTTGAGATCAAACATCCCATTAGAAAATCCATACCACTTAGAGAAGTGGAAATAAAATTTCAAAAAATGGGGTTTGAATTCAAAATTACAAATCCTACTTCGAATATCATAACCATATATGAGATAGAACCACATATAACCTTGAAAGGTCAAAATGAAGTTCAATCTGATTTGTAGATTATCATTGATCTCATTCCCAAAATCTTATAAACAAGTGATATATCTTCCCTAAGGAAGAATATTACACTGTTTGATAATTATTTGGGCATGATGATTATGATTGTCGGTTGTTAAATTTTCCAAAGAATAGTAATTTGAGCTTTGAAATTTTATTTTGGAAAATTTGGAATTAAGTTTAGTTTTCAATTCTAAAATTGAATAGACCATTTAGAGATGATATATCACCACAAAAGGCGAAGATAAAATCTACTAACAGGTTCAGATCGAGAATTGTAATTTTTCTCTAGGTTATCGTAGCATTATTTGAGGGAGAACCGTATATGACCCCCAGGGTTTAGTCTAAAATTAGACCACAATAATAAAGATGAGATTATTGTTAATTTCATATCCAAACTGATGTTAACGGATGATAAATCTCTTTAGAGAAAGAGAAGATCATCCATTAGCAATCATAAGAATATGATGATAACGATCATTATGAAGGAGATTTCCCAAAATAAATATCAAGTGAATTTTGAAGATCAATCTTAAAAATTAGGTGTGTGTGGTTCTAAATCTTCTATGAGCGCAAGCCCTCGTAGTTAATTATATCATAGGAAGATAGATTCTCATACGAAAACTCTCAATTAAAATAGTGGCAAAATTTTGTTAAAGAATTTCTATGAGTGATATCAAAGAAAGTGAATTTTGGAATTCCAAAAGGGAGTGGATCAAGATTGAGAACTTATTAATGGATTCAAGAGAAGAAGAGTAGGGGACACTGAGATTCTGGAACCATTCGGAAGTGTTGGGCTTTACATTTCAGATTCAAAGAAGATTAAGTTTAAGTTGGGCATTTTATAAGAAATTTGATATTATACTCCCGAAGGTTATGGTCTATGATCGAAGATCCGCCCCGGTTCCTAAATCTAAATTGGGTACAACACAGTGGTGACCCGAACTTAACTAGTGTAACGTAAAAACATGATCTACACTTACCCCTGCCAAGATTGGGGAGCCAGCTAGCCACCTTGTCGATTTTAAAAACATGAATCTCATCATTTTATGATAGAGAGGTAGGGACATTTTTATTAAAAATTTTGAGAGTTGGGACCGACATCTAGATATTTTCCTAAATGGCCCCTTTGACTAATCTTAGGTGAGAATGCTAAATACTATTACAATTAAAATGTAAACTCTTTTAAATATGTTTATAATACAATGCATGCTAGTCGACACATCCAAATCATGTATGCTTAAAATTTTTAAAAAGGTTTAAAAATATTTTTTTAGAGGATTATGCTTCCCCAGATTCGGCATCTCATCCTCATAGGTTAGATTATCCGGACTCTACCCACAAGTGGGGAAGTGTCTAAAATAAGGAAAGAAGAAGTATAATAATATGCATGCGACCTAGAGGATGATCCCTGAATAATTCCTTATATTTCATTATCTTTCCATGTTGTTTAGCTCCTCATATTTTAAACTTTTAGTTATGAGTAGAAAAAATTTCACACCCTCACGAGCCTCACGTATCCAGGCTAAAATAAAGAGTGATACACAAATGCCAAAAAACTAAGAAAATCAAGTAATCCTATGGGCAATCATAATAATACATCAAATATAATCAAATTAATTAATAAATATCCATAGACAAGCTGTCTTTCTTATTATAACATAGAAATACATAAATTAAAGTGGTTGGGCCCCTCTAATAATAAATAGGATTCTAATCCTAATAAAGATGCAAGCGACTTTGAGTGGGATACTCTTCGTCTTCAATTCTTCAGTCTTCTCTCCTTCGTGATCCTTTTCTTCAGGCTCCTTGATTCCTTCATAGTAGGCTACCCAAATGGAAAAGGGAGCTCTTCCTTTAAGGGGAAGGCCACCCTTTCTGCTTTGGGCATGAAAAAGATGATTCCAAATAGGAAAGGACTATCCCCCTAAAGGGTATCCTTTTCTCTTTGTAATCCAATCTTTAGATCTATGTATCCCGACTCAAAGTTCATCTTTCACAACTCGATACTTTTAAACAAATTATATTTGATATAAAATAAAAATTCTAGACTCTCTTACAAGGTTATCCTAGGCATTTAATAAATCAAAATATATCTCAAGCAGTTGTATATATCTGTAGAAAAAGAAGTCCACACTGGCCATGCTCTTTTTATTATTTAGGGGCTTAACAGCTGAAGCATCTGTAGCAAGCATATTTATAATTAATTTTATTTAGCCTCCTTTTTATTTCTCTGCATGAGTGTGATCACCTACAGAAAACTCAGTAAACATCCAAATCATTCCTATCCTAAGGGTGACGTAGTCGCCAAACACATCAATTATCTACAGAATGCAGTAAAAGTAAGCAAACACAATAATCATTTTCATCCATAATATGAAGTAAAATCTCAAAAAATCTGGCACACAGTTGAAAAGTAAACACTGGCCTAGCTTAGATCTAGAGTTGGTTATCCAAGCAAACCATCTAACGTGTGTGTAAAAAGTCGTGTGGCTCATGTAGATCCTATGTTGTGTAGTTAGTTAGAGTTATCTAAAGTTTTGAATTTTTTAAGGCTTAAGGGAGGTTTATGTTAGAGTTTAAATATAAATATATTAAGAATTAATTTAGATATATTTTAAACGATAAATTATCACTATCTTTATTTCACACCAAGGACATGAAGTTTATTTCACCTTCCTTGGGGCTAAGCTAATAGCCTCGTAGGCTTGGGTTACCTAGTAACAATCGGGGTTGGTTAAATTAAGTTAGGTTGGTTAAAATTAAAGGTGTATTAATATTAAATATTTTAGTTTCTTACTAATTTTGAGAGGTTGGTTAAGTATTTTATTAATTGAAATAAAAAATTTTGGAATTTTTAATGAGTTATTGCATTTTCTAAATTATTGGAATTATCTTAATGTGTTAATTAAGGGGTTGAAAATTAATTTTTAAAATTAAAGTGAATTTTGAAGATTTAAAATTTTTAATAAATATTTACCTTATGATGAGTTGTTAGACTACTGGCACACTCAATTTGGAGTTTTCTATGAAAAGTTATGAACTTTGGAAGTTTAAGCCTAGATTTTGACTAGAGTTTGACCAAATTGTTGATTTTTTGACTTTGACTAGATTTTTAAGGATTAACATTTTTAGGAAATACTAGATTTTATTTTGAATCATATGCCTTTTAGTTTGACTTATTTAGAGTTTTTTATAATTAATTATGATTTTCTAAAATATTCTTAATTATTGAATTTTAAAATTGGTTAATTTGTAAGATTTTAGTAATTTTGATCCAAACTTAGTCTAAACTTCATAGAATCACTTAAAAAGGTCACGAAAACCCATGGGAGTTTTTCCAAATGTTTGGAATTTATTTGGAATTTTTAAAGATTTCTAATTAATTAAAAGGTTTAATTATTATTTTAACATAATATTAAAATTAAGGTGAAATTAAAGATTATCTGATAGTGTTTTGATTTTTTATAGGTTTGGGGTTTTACTAGGGTTATTTAGAGCTCTTATAAGAATTTTTTAGCCTTAATAAGTATTTTTAGTGAATTATTTAGGGCTCTAGGTCAATTCTAGGGGTGAATTTTAAAGCTCCTAATTGGTGGACCAAATAGACACAAAATTCAGTGGAAATTCGGCCATGAGATCACTTGACCTCAATACCTAAACATCCTAAATTTCAATCCAAATGGAGTTCCTAAGGTTTCTAACAAAGCCACCTAAGATGATCTCTAAGGCACTTTAGAAAATTCCTAGGGAGCTATCCTAGGGTCGGATTAGGGCAAAATCAATGGCCCTAAACTTCCTATGCTAAGCATCACCATCACACCAAAAATCAATCCCTAATTCTCATTGTAGAGATCATGTCCCCAATTTGAATTGAAGGATCAAACCATGACCCTTGAACCCAAATTGGCATGAAAGTGCCCTTAGACAAGTCAAATAGGGGAGGGAAAATTTGGACATATCAGAGATATGTCCAAATTCACTCTCCCAAAGTCCCAAGCCCTAGTGACTTTAAATTAACAAATAAATGCAATAATATATGTAACATTAAAACTAAAATTAAACTCTACACAAATGCAATTAGGACTTGGAACCATAGGGGTTTTGTAGATCTCTCTAAGATCTTTCTAATGAGCCTAAGAACACCTAAATCGGCCAACTGGATTGAGAGATCTTAATTTTCTAAGTTTCTTATGATTTTTCCTATGAATTTAATCCTTTAATTACCTAGTCAGCCGGCGCTTTACATGCGGTGCTCTCCGATTGGCGAGGCAACCATTAGCGGCTCACTGGAAAATAGCTGAATTAACCACAGCCATCAAACGGGATCAGATGGCCTCCAAAATCATAGGATTTAATCTGAACCATCGATTAAAATCTATGACTAGGATTATATCTTCAACCTTCCATGTGAACCCAAAGTCATGGATCTATTTTGACATGATGTGCGAGATCCTGCCGGCGAACTCTAATGAAATTTCACGGGAAGGATCAGGAAGGTGGAAACCTTCAATCTAATGGTGGAAATCTGTTGGGTGAAGGTTTCCTTCACACTTGATTGGACTACCTATCTAGGGAGCTCGGGATCAAAATATTACCATAGATAAGGTCTCAATGGATGAGCCTCTCTATTAGGAAGCTTAAGGGGATAAAGGTGAACTAATCTCCTTCAAACATCAGGATCAGAGGATGGCTGGAAGTACGACTTCGAGAACAGTGCGAGACACTTTCATCGAAGTTCGGTCGAATGGAAGGACATGATCATCGGGGAGACCAAGAAATGAGAGAGGAATCTTGAGGGAGCTATGAGGAGCACTTTTGAAAGCTTGGACGTGAATGATAGCCCCTGGAATGAGCTGCCCTATTCAACTCAATCCCATGAGCTTGGACGATCTTGATCAATTAGGCCAGCCTTTAGATGGATGCCAGGTGGGAGGGGACATCATCCCAGGAGGATTATATGCTTGAATTTGGTGAGCTCAGGCTTTATAAGGCTTTGAGATAGGCTCGAATGGGGGGGGGGGGACCACTGGAGTTCAAATTCCATTGGTTCTGACCCCCGCCAGCCAAGGTCTTGGTCGAGTTGAGTTGGAAAGAAGGAAAGGGACTTGATAAGCTTGAGGGTGTGCTTAATTTGATCTAGGGGAGTCCAATTGGAATAAATGGCTCGGGTTGACCCAAACCTACTCATTTGAGTCGAATTGGACTCAACCCAGGTCAGAATAGACCCTGGGTTCGATGTGGGAACTGAGATTCTGTCTGGTGCACCTAATTCAGGTAAAAATTGGGTTTGAATTGGTCTGGGGTTGAAGATGGCTCGAGTTGACCTAAACTTGCTCGGTTTTGGTCAAATTAGACTCAACCCAGGTCAAACTAGACTTTAGGTTTGATATGGGAAGTGAGTATGGGTCTGGTGCACCTAATACAAGTGGAATTTTGGTTGCAACTAGCCTATGGTGGGAGATGGATCAATCTCAAGTGGTTTTGGCCACTCTGGGTTAGCACAAAGTTAACCCAAGACTTGGGCTGGTTGGAGGAGGTGTGTTAGATCTAGGGCCACCTAATGGAAGTGTTGGCTAGGTTCAATTAAGCTTAATTAGGGTGGGAGTTGGGTCAATCCTAAGTGGTTTTTGCCACTTTGGGTTAGCCTAACTCTAGACCTAAGTTGACTCAATGGTTGGGTTGGCTAGAGAAGATGCTTTAAGACAAGGGTGGACCAATGGCATCTTGGGTTGGATCCAATTTGGCTAGGATTGAATAGTGGCTCAAAGGGGACTTCTCTTTGGGCACTTGGGTCAATCCAATGGCCAACCCAAGTGAACCCAAAGCTTAGGTTTCCAAGAGGGGTCTCTTGGAGGCCTAAGGGATCACCCCATGGGTCTAAATGGGGTTGAGATGGCCTTGGTCAAAGAGTTTGGATGAGTCGGGGTGTGTGGGAGGTTTAGTAAAACTTGGTTGATTTGGTCAACCAAGTTGACCTAGGACCAAGAATTAGGTCCATTGAATTCAATTTGACTATATAAACTCAATGGAAGGGGTCTCATGCCAAAAAGAGGGCATTGGGTTTGAAATGGGCATTTGGCCCGTAAGGGAGTACCTTAATCCACCATGGTTGACTTGGTCAACCAGGTTGACCCAGGGGCTATGACTGGGTTTGATAGGTGCCAAATGATTGATTGGAAGGGGTTTCAAAGGTTGGTGAGGTTGAATCACATTTAAATTTGGTCAAAGTCCAAAAATTCCCTTACAGGGCATTTTGGTCATTTTGACATCATGTCCATTCTAGGTCAAGGTGAGTCCAAAAAATGTAGATTAATGTTTAACATGTCAATATCAAAGGCCTGGAAAATATAAAAAGGGGGCTCCAAGGTCAAATTTCACTGGGTGATATGCCTAGTGGCATAGGTTATAAATATTTAAAAGTTTTATAACTTTTGGAAATTAACTGGTTTATGGGGCTAGAGTCCTCCAAATGAGCTTAAATTTAGAGAGTTGGAGCTAGAGACATATCATATCAACATACACTTGATAGATTCTAAATCAGGTGCCAATTTCTTGTATTTCAAGGTGGCAAAAAAATCATCTAGAAGGGGTTACGGGACCTGGGTCCTTAACCCAAATATTTGATTTGGAATGTTGGGTTTGGATTGATCTAAGATCTAAATTTATCCTAGGGTCTAAAGACTAGAAGGATCCTAACATCTAAGGTATGGAATGAATATAGGGTCTAGTAAATCCTAGGGTCTAGAGTATAGGAGAGGTCACAATGACCTCAAGCAAAAATGAGGTCAATAACTTCTTTTTGTTCATTATTTGGGAGATATCAGAGTTCGAGTGATGACACTGAGAAAGAAGGGCGAGATCCCGCACCTATAAAAGGACCTGACCAAAATTACTTTCAGGAAGTGGTCCAACGATTTGATCGATTGGAGATTCACTTTGATCAACATTTTGATCAAATTGAGACTCATTTAAATCAACAGGATGCGGGATACCAAGAGGATATGGGTTGGATCTGAGGTTAGTTTGACTTGATGAACAAAAATGTAGCTATGATGAATAGCTACTTTTTTGTGTTCAATTAACCACCGCCTCCAGACCAAGGCCCCTCTAAGTTTTAGATATACTTCTTTGTTAATGCTTCTACTAGTCTTTTTCCAGTGATGTGATGATGTTTTTCTATTTCTTGTTTATGGTAGCTGTTTTGTGTTGTGATCTTTTGTGATAGTTGTTTGGTGTTGTGATGTTTAGGTGATGATGTTATGTTTTAATTTTAGATTGATATCAATGTATTGCATTTAACTGATCTTTTTATATCAATATAAAACATGTCACGTTTTGGGAACTTATTTGTTTCTCATTATTAGAAATATTAGTATGCCTATACAAAAAACCTTTTGTATTGATCTAAAAATTTGCTCAAAATTGATTTGCATTACAAAATTAATTTCATTATGAAATCTAATTTTTCAAAAAATTAAATTAAATTATAACTAGATTTAGTTAAGAAAATCAATCTCATGTTCTTTTAGGCAAATATATCTAGAATATCTTATTATTTTTTATTTCTTTTTCAATATTCATATTTATGTTATTAGATAAATTTGATTTTAGGTTACTGATTTTAAAAAGAATAAAAAAAGGGTATATCAAAAGAAATGCACAATATGTGCAAAAATTGAAGATTGTGCAATGGTTTGTAAAGTAAAAAGAGGCACAATTAGATCAAATAAAAAAAGGATGCACAAAGTGTGCCTCATATATTTGAAAAGATACATAATGTCGCCAATTGAAAATTTTTGTATTAAGTTCTTTCCACTATCATTTAATCTCTAATACAAATCATTCTAATTCATAATTATATTCGATATTGAAATTGAAGTTAACTAATCTTCATTTTGTCATTTTTGCAATAATCATCTTTATTTGATTTGTCTAGCATGAATCATGATCTTGATTAACTTTTCTTATCTTTGTTATTCTTTGATTTAAAATTTTGAATATTTTTTTTAGTCTTATGAAATTAATATTATTATTACAATAATTGTTTAAACAATTTTCCAAGTCAATCCTTTTGGTTTATCATTTGGCATCCTTCATTTCATTTTCTACAATCCTTTTTGTTATTGTCAAAAGGGGGAGTAATACAATTGTTTGTATTTATGTTTGCGTCTTTCTCTTTCATTTTAAGTTCATATTTTGTGTTCACGTCTCTTAATTAAAAAATTAAAAAAAGGTTTAGAGTTATTTTTTGATCTTTATGGGAATCCCTATATTTATATGTTCATTCGTTTAAGGGGAGCTAAGGAGAAATTTTTGTTTTAAAAGTTAAATCAAACAATAATTATTTTTTCATCATAAAAAATGAGGAGATTATTCCAACTTAGTTTTCATAACTATGTTTTTATATCATGTATATTTTTGATGATTCCAAATATTATTATTTTTATTTAATGTTTCTCCTAACATATATAGGATATATTGCTTTTGTTATTTGTGTGTACTAATATTTCAGGGAAATCATACTCTAGACTGTTGAAAACTTCAAAGTAGATTAGATTAGAATTCATTATAAATGTAGCATATATTTTTTTCATTTTTATTGAGCTTGAGAAAGTGTGATTGTAATTGAGTAACCGTGCACATACATTGGAGGAGTGTAAGAATATTTGTAATTTTTTAAACTAATCATACTATTCCATTTAAATTTGTATGGAATGATTTGTTCGGTTATTTCCTCCAGTAACCAGTTAATTAAAGTATGGACGAGAAAAAATTTTCTCTAAGTATTGTTCGTATTGTACGAAGTTTGCATCATACAAACAACGTCCATAGTACAAAAATATGGAGATCATTTTTCGTCCAGACAAATATGTTAATTTTTTGAACTGTTTGTTCAGGACAATCTGGAGTTCATACAGACTATGTCCATAATACAAAAATGTTATGATCATTTTCGTCCAGACAAAAATATTAATTTTTTGAACTATTCTTCCGGGATGATCTAGATTTCATAAAGACGATGTCTAGAGTACAAAAATATTAAGAACATTTTCATCCACACAAATAGGAATTTTTTATAATTGTTCATACTGTGTGATATGCATATCATACAGTACGATAGGCTTGTTTGAAGATATTTTGTACAATATCATATGAGCTAATTTTGAGCTGTTCATCCAGAATAAATGTCGATTGTACTGTTCGATCATGTACGCTCAAAATTTAAATTTTTAATTTTCTGGACGGTTTTTTGTGTCGTTCATATAAAAGGTCCTTAGAAACTGATTGGAACGAGATTATTCTTTGTGATTTCTTATAGAGCAAGTGAAAGAGTGTTTTGTGAGAGTGTTTGAGAGAGAGTTATTGCAAGTGGAGTGTGAAGAGTTCACAAGGTTACTCAAAGGTAAAAATCTCTTTTGTATTTTTGTTACTTCTCTTCCTTTCTTCTTTCTAGTTGCTCGAGAGAAAATCTTTATAATAGGTCCGATACTCTATCGACACTTGGAGGGTTTGAAAGGATGATGGTACTCTGTTGACACTTAAAGGGTATAAAAGGATGGCGGTATTCTTTCGACACTTGGATGATGTGAAAGGATGACAATACTATCCGGACACTTAGACAGTGAGAAAGGAAGACAGTACTCTGCTGACACTTGGATGGTGTGAAAGGATGACTGTACTCTACCACACCGGGGATTGGTGGAAGAAAGAAAAATTATAAAAGCTTCTCTGCCTTGCTGTGGGGGCAAAAAGAGAGTCACTTTGGTGATAGTGTAATACCTGAAAAGGGAGTCTTCAAGGAGTGGACGTAGGTCTTGTTGGACAAACCACTATAAATCTTTGTGTTCATTTTTATTTCAGCATTTTACTTTTTGTGGTTGAAAAATTATTCTCGCAAAAAAAAAAATAAAATGGTTTTCTATAATTTCCAAGAAATATTTTTAAAAATAACCAATTCACCTCTCTCTTGATTAGCATTGGGATAATTGCGTAGGTTTAAAAACATATATGAATTTTTTGGTTTATAATTGCATATGATGTCAAATTAGATAGGTTTTGCACTAATAGATGATTAGGATAAATATAAAATAAAGTAATAAAAGTTTATAGTATAAATCCTACCTATTAAATAGTCATGACCTTGTATAAAACAAAAGTGAGTAAGTATTCAACTTTTAAGATTAATATCAATATATTAACTCAAATTTAAAATATAAGATAATCAAATTAAATAAAAATAAAGTGAAATAAACTAAGAAATTGTGATGTGAACATAAAATGATATATATTAAAGAAATATTCTTTAAGCAAAAACTAATTAGATCTCCCCTACATAAGAGTACATGTACATGTAATTCTATAATCACCACCAGAACACTCAACTATACAAGATAATTAAGTGGATAAATAAGAACTACATGCTAAGTTATAAATAGCTAAAAGTATTTTTATATGATTCAACATCAAACTAGCTTATTTTTTTGGTCAAATTATAATCTCACAAACATTAAGTAAAACTAGTAAAACTCATTCACTCCTTAAATTGAAGAAATATTGTCATAATCATAAACATATAATAAAAATCAAATCAAACTATATTAAACTAACAGATTAATTGAGATAATTTTACTCAAGAATTAAGAGACTTTCTACATTACTACATAAAATGTTAACTTAATGGTTGCAGGCCTTACACTAAAGGAAAACCAGTGATTTGTGGCGGGATTTGCGACAAAAAATTTTTCTACAAAATTACGGTAGATTTGGGGCAGAAATTTCTATCACAAAATTTATGAAGGAAGTGCAACGGATTTATGATGGAAAATTCATCACAAATTTGTGAGAGATTTTTCACCACAAATCTGCCATAATTCCATCACAAATTTATCATATATCCATCATAAATAAGTTTATCTAAACCAATATCCAGCTCATTTCTTTCATTCGCTCAACCTAGCTTTGTCTTCTTCATCGCTGACGTTCCTTGCTTGCGAGTTCTCACCGATGTTTGCTCATTTCTTTAACCTCCCCCCTCACTAATCTTCTTCATCTCCTTTGTCGATGTTTGACTTCTCTCATTCGATGACGTCCTTCCTATTGGATCTGGATTAGAAATAATAATGGGAGCTCCCTCGTTGTAAAGGTAACTTTCTCCCTCTCAAGCATCTTCCACCAAATCCCTTAAATCCACCTTTCTAATCGTTTATTAAATATGAGATTCTTGGCAAAAGGAGGGAAATAGAGGTTTTGTTTGATCGGACGCAGCAATCAATGCTTGCTTGCTGTGAAGGGTAACCATGATCCAAACTTTAGATATATAAATCATGCACTCTTTTTAATAACTTGACCACTCAATTACACAATCTCATCACTAGATCTATTACTATTAAAAATATACTATATGTATTAAGTTTTAGATCTACTAAAACCAAGAACTTTAGAATCTAAGGTTGACCTCCATAATTAAAGTTCTTCAATAACTCTCACTCTAGTTTTATCAATAAAAAGAGTATAATAAACAAAAAGTATACATCATGTTACAGTCTCTTGCAAATTTCTCATAAGAACATCCAAGACTAAAGCAAAAAGATATATGGGCTTGAAGTTGATCCTTGAAGTAATCTAACCAAAATAGGAAAATACATTGTCAAACCGTCTTGTGTTTTTCTAAAACTCTCCATAGCGATTCGCTTTAAACTTTATCATATGCTTTCTATAAATTAATAAATATCACATTTAAATCCTCCTTAATCTCTCTATACTTATCCATTAAACAAATGTATAGTTGTCATAATAGACCTAGAAGCTTGAATATAAACTAATTTTGAGAAATATTAGCATAATGTAGTTTCCTCGGCATTTCTACACTCCTTTTAGAATTTAGTAAGCAAATAAATTCATTGATTGTGTGGACATTTCTACCCGTATGTTATAATATCATCATGAGGTCCTACTACTTTTCCACATTTCATTTTATTTAAAAGTATCTCCAACCTCTACAAGAAAAAAGAGAGGGAGAACTTAAAATAGGGAGAAAGTATGATGTCTTGCCCAATGTTTCAAATTGGTAGAGTAGATCCACTACCAACGATAAGCTTGTTTGAGCATTATTATGGTGCTGATTTTAATAAATAGTCATTAGTGGGTGTTAGGCGAGAGGAAGTATTAATGTTTATGTACTAATTAGTTGATGAGGCCATACGAACTCCAATTTTAGCAAACTTAAAATCGAACGGAATGTATCAAAAAGATAGACCCAACGACACCTAATTCGACTAATCCTAGCCTAAATGGGTCCAAATCAAGGACCCAAAGTGCATTTGGAAAGTATATGCATGAATGAGTAGCACAACTAGTCATGAAAACTCTTGAAATCATCACCATTGTGTATCATTTAAATTTTTAAAATTGAAATAAATCTCATTATTTGGTTGTAGGAATTTATAGCATAAATGTGCTATCAATATTTGAAATTATACAAATTTGATGTATAATCGATTGTTTTCTGGACTAAGACATTAATATATAAATTTATGAATGGAGTAAATTTTTCATTCAGGCAGCTTGTCAATTACTTTCCTTCTTATTAGAGGGAAGGATTTGTTGTTCATGTTCCAAACACAAAAATTAAGCCTACCTCACACTATATGAGATTAATGTTAATCTATATTGTAGAGGATTCATATCAGAATATTGGTAATAGACTTCACATGGTGAGAACAAGCCTCATTTTGACTCTCTGTGCGGCCCGTCTATAAATTCCAACATAGTTGAAGAAGATAAAATTAGGATGTTTGAGGATTTGGTTTATGATGCAACCAAGCCAAAATTTAAATAATATACAAAAGAATGCCCGAATAAAGAGGAATAAAACTTTTATGATTTATTACACATTGTGTAACACTACTCACTCAGTGTTATCTTTTATTGTGACAATGTTAAGTATTAAGGCAGAATATAAGCACCCAGAGAATTCTTTAATCTATTCATTGGCCTCTAATTAAGGAGATCAACTCGATAGATAATTTAATTCCAACAGACTTATACCAGACTAAAAAATTAGTTTCCAAACTTGGTTTGATAGTTGTGAAATTAGATTATTGTGTTAACAAATGTATGTTATACTATGGGGATAATTTAACATATTTTCATGTCATCATTGTAACACACCAAGGTTTAAATCAAAATATGAGAAAAAAAGAAGGTAGAAGAATGTGCTAATTATTCAGTTGTTCTACTTACCAATCATCCCCATATTACAATGTTTATACGCATCTATGAGCACTATAACACATATGCGATGGTATAAGGAAAATAGCTTGCAACTAGGTGTTTTAACACATCCATTAAAAGAAGAAGCCTGAAAACACTTTGACTGTACACATCCTACCTTTGTCGTAAAACCAAGGAATATAATACTAGGTTTATATGTATATGATTTTACTCCATTTATCTAATCTGCCTCACCTTTCTCATGTCGGTCAGTGATGATTATCCCATGCAATCTTTCCCTAGAGTTGTGTATGACTCCACCCTACATATTTCTTACACTTATCACTCGAAGCCCACACAATCCAAAAGCAAAGATAGATTTGTTATTGCAACCTTGAATTGATGACTTAAACATATTATATAATGAAGGAATTACTAAATATGATGTCTGCACCAAACAAAATTTCATATTGAGGGCAGCGCTACTTTGGACAATTGGTGACTTTCTAGCATACGGTATGCTTTCTTGTTGGAGCACTACAGGTAAACTAGCTTGCCCATATTGCATGGAAAATATTAAATCATTCACTCTAAAGCGTAGGGATAAAAATACTTGGTTTGACTGTCACCATATGTTCTTACTTTCATACCATCCATTTAGGTGAAATAAGGATGCTTTCACTAAAAATAGAGTGGATACAACACAGCTTCCACCAAGGCTAAGTAGTGAGAAAATATTTGAAAGAGTAAATATCATACCCATGATAATTGATTCTCCATCATTAGTTATTTACAAAGTGTGCAGGTATGGAGTTACTCATAATTTTACAAAGAAGAGTATATTCTGGACTTTTTGGTATTGGAGAACAACTTCAATTATGCATAATTTAGATGTGATCCATATAGAGAAGAATATTTTTGATAATGTGTTCAATATAAGGATGCACATCAAGGGAAAATCTTTATAAAAGCTACGATGGATTTGAAGGATATTTGTATGAGAAAAATGCTTGAGTTGAAAATGAGGAAAATTGTAAACTTCCAAAGCTAGAAGCTCCATTCACCTTCAATTTAGATCAGAGATGAGCAATTTGTGAATGGGTGCAGAGCCTAAATCTACCTAGTGGATATGCTTCCAACATTAGTAGATATATTGATATGAGATCGGGTAGATTATTTGGATTGGAAATTCATAACCATCACATCATCATTAAATGTTTGCTATCAATTACTTTCAATTCTCTTCAAGATTTAATCTTAAATCCCTTGATCGAACTAAGCATCTTCTTCAATGACATATGCTCATCAAGAATAAATGAACAAGCTTTATTCCATATTGATCATAACATTCCTTTCATTATGTACAAGCTTGAGAACATATTTACTACAAGGTTTTTTGACTCCATGGAACATCTACTCGTGCATTTACCATACAATGCTGGAGTTGGTAGATAAGTTCAATATTAGTGGATGTATCCTTTTGAGAGGAAATTTATGCAAACATAACATATCAAAATATATTAGCAAATTTCTAATTCACACCCATCTATCAATCAGTCATTTAAATAAACTTAAGAAGACTATAAAGAATAATGCCTGTCCTTAAGGATCAATTTGTGAAGAACTTGATGTATGAGACTACTCAATTTTGCTCAAACTACTTTGGCACAAAGTTAGAATCAACAAGGACTACTACACCTCAAAATTTAGGTAATACAGATATATGTTTATCTTCCAATAACATATCAATATTTAATGGAAGTGGTGAGGTAGTAGATGCTTGTAATGTACGCTATTTGATAGATAAGGAGACTAGAGTTATCTTATTATACACACTACTTAATTGTGTTAAAGTTGAGCCACATCTCAAGAAAGCTTCATTTAAATTCTATACATTTGATGGACTCATACATATAGGTCATACTTTCAAAATTTTTGTAGGAAGTTCATTAATGGTCTGAATACAACTTCACAAATAGAACATGAAAAGAGAGTGGAATATGAATTTCCAGATTGGTTCAAAAAAATGGTATGTATTTTGATAAGTCACTTCAACCTTATATATAATTCATTAACTAAGTGAAAATTATAGTAATGTATATATATACACTTCTACAACAACCAGGTCCATAATGAAGCCAAAGATTTGCATGACCAAGGTTTAATGAGTCTAGATTGGGGACCTATTTATGAGAGCAATGAAATGTTGGCCAATTTTTATTGTCAATGGTTACAAAATTTCAAAACAAAGCTTGGTATGAAGGTCAAATAATAAAAAAAAATTATATCTATGCCATCTTCTCAGGGATTCCTTTCTACTTCTCAGCCATTTTACTACCCACCACCCCCTCAGACCTATGCAGCTTGACCTTCCACCCCCTACTACATCTAGACCTTTCATAAAGGCTGTCACTACCCTGATTGTGGATGGGTGAATGTTGATTGAGCCTCAGGGTAACACACACACACACACACACACACACCACACACACACACACACACACACACACACACACACACACACACACACACACACACACACACATATATATATATATATATATATATATATATATATATATATATATATATATATATATATATATATATATAGTGAAAAAATATTTTTCAACCAAATATTTTATGCAAGTTTCATCCAGTAAAGAAGCTAACGCATAAGATCCTATATATAATACAAAGCAGGTATGATGCTTAATAAGTCTCTTGGAAAAAAATCTCAAAATAAGTGTCTGGCATATGGTTTAGGGAGTTTGAGGTTAGTAAGCCATAATATTATTAGTAACTATATATTTTTATTAAGCTAATAAAGAATAATTTTTTCTTAATTTATTATATGTATCAAGATTTCTATTGGTTGCCCGAGCTTAATTTATTATATAGTCCTACTAATTTTTTCTTAATTCTATCAAATATGGAGCGACTTGCTTGCGATACATGTTTACTCGAATTAGGAGGATAGATGAGTGTTTGCTTTGGATTCGTGAGGGTCTATGGGCTGAGATCAGGAGTGCTTGAGGTTTTTAAGACTATATAATGATGAGGGAGAAGAATAAGTATAATAGAGCTTTAGACATTGAAGGCCTAGAAAGCTCTTTACATGCTAGGGGCTCAGTTCCACACACTGAGCATAGACAATGATTGGTAAGAACTTAAATAAATTTTAATAATATCTTTGTATATACATTCTAATCTAAATATATTATAAAAGGTGATGTTTGGTAGAGAATCCATTGAGATTAAGTTATACAGTCATACTCATAGGCGTCAGCAGGACCAGCTGTGGGTCGATGAGCAAGCCAGGAGGGCATATGTAAGTATATAAGAATATCATACTCATAGAAATATTGTAATCAGAGATTATGTGATGATTAATTATATATTATATTTTTTTCTTAGAATGAGTGTATACGGCTTCGAGAGAGCCAGGTGGCAGCTGGAGAGGGATCCTCTATGGGTTCTACAGATATTTTCGACAACTGCAGTTGGATGTAGGCGATAGGTGAAATGTAGAATGAGCAAATTTATGGATTAGGCTTGCAAGACTCTGCATATGAGGGACAATCCTCTTTTGCCACCAACCACTCAGCAGGAAGCCAGGAGAGTTTAGTTAGCCAATAGGTGGCTAACTTAACAACATAATCAGAGCAATGTCCAAAAAAACTCAAGTAGACATGAACACTGAGATATTGGGTGAGCTTAGAAGATTAAGTGAGCATATTAGAGGATCTCAACTGGCTCATCCATCGGCGGAGCAGAACAGCAAGCATACATATTCCAACTAGATTGTCACCTAAGTTGGCTATTGATACATTTGATGTCATTTGATGTATAAGTTATAGTGAAACTATAACAGTGACATAACTTTTATTGAATTTTATTGAATATAATTATTTGTTTATTAATTCATGCAATTTGCATAGTATTATTTGATTATATTTGCTTTGCATAACTATTTTTTTATATCTTCTTGGATGTGAATGATGAAAAGCCCAAATAATAATTCTAGGAGCTTATTTCCTTTATTTATGCTACAGATTTATGATGGATTTATGATGGAAAATTTTCCAAATATTGGGTATCGACATTTGTGATGGAATTATCCGTTAGGATTATTCATTGCAATTTGTGACACAATTTGTGACATAATCCATAGTTTGAGACTGATTATGCAGTGCACTACAAAAATCAAACCATCATTTTTTTTGTCATAATATGTCACAAATCCACCGCAAAAAAATTGCGATGGATAATTTCCTTCACAAATATATTTGTGACGCTCATTTTAGCATTGAAACCATATCCGTCACAAATCCACCACAAAATAAGATTTGAGACAAATTTCTCAGATTTTGTGGCAAATTTTGTCACTGCAAAAAATTGGTTTTCCTAGAGTATTAAAACATTCTTCAAATGGGAAAAATGTACTACCTCAATAGATTAAAATAAACTCCACATGAATTTAATGAAAGAAATATGATTATTTAAAAAAGTTAAATGTGTCACCTTAATAAATGTTTAGGACTACTATACTACTGGAGGATACAAAGCTAGTTTGCACATAGAACTAAGAAGAATTAGTAGATTTCAATCCATAAAAGGACACAAACATTGAAACCATATACTTAAAATAGTGATTATTCCAAAGTTTTGGAGTTAATTCACTTTGATATTGATTAACTCTACATCAACCTTTTTGTATGTAAGAAAATAAATCCCAATGTATTTTCCTTCGAAATAACATGATATGAATTCCAGTCCTCACCCAATATTTGAGATAATTCATAAATATGACTTTATACAATAGAAATAAACAAGAAATCTAATACAAAGAAGATAACCACAACTCTAAAATTTAGACCCTTAAGAAGAAATAATAAGACACCAACATAAGATAAAATAAGTGGAAATTTCATAAAAAAACTATAGTTAGAAACCTACTGAGACAATAGTATGTGTTTTCACAATTAATATTTTACTATTCCACCCAAAAGTCTTGTTCTAATGAAGTGCCCTAGGTTGCTTTCTTCAAAATAACCACCTTAATAATTCAAGGAGTGAAAGCATCCACATAACCACTTATTAAAGCTAGAAATTGAATAATGAATTGGTATATCGCTAATACACATGAATATGAAGAAACAACCATTACAATAAGAAGACAATAAAAAATCTAAGTGATTATTGCATCCCATTATCTCCTCCCTAACAATACACTTTGGGGTTCTTTGAATTTTTTGATATGTTGTATAGGTAGAATTATCGTGTATAAAAATTTATGACTTTACTTCAATAATATAAGTTGATCATTAGACATTGAACAATACGGAAGTCTTTCCAACAAGATTAAATCTTCTCTTTGATGTTGTTAGGAAAGTAGCTAGGAGTGGAATACTTTGATTTCCTCCTTTTTTGATAACAAGTCTAGAACCCCAAAATCCTATTGAATTTAGGGAAATCCTTCCCATATATGAAATCCATTGCAACCAATCTACGGGAAAATAATAAAGGAGGGTATGCTCAATTTTCTATAAGAAAATTACTACTTAGAGGTTGTCTAATTGTATGCATTAATTATTATTTACCTTTAAAAAACCATGAAGTATAGGTCTTCAAATTTCTAATGTTCATTGTGGTGGAGTCATTGTCTATACAACAAACACATTTTCTTTAAACCTCTCAAAAGCATTGAACTATTTCTTTAAAACTCAAAAAATATGAGAAGTTAGTCTGTTGAAAATTTCTTTTTGCTTAAGGGAATGGCATTTAAATAGACTAGTCCTTATTAAATATTATAAAATCCTTATATACAAATTCACCCTACCAAAAATAAGAAAAGAAAAAGTATTTCATAATAAAGATAGATAATTATGAAATGGACCCTTTAAGAGTAATAATAATTAATAACTATGTTGTGTTTCATAGAGATTTCCTCTAAATAATGTAAATGACTAAATAAGTTAGTTAATTACATTTTAGAAGTTAATTCTTAAGAATATTGTAAAAAATGATGTGGATATATAGATTTCAAATTTTTATTTTAAGAATTTAGCTTAAACAAATTATTTGAAAGTTGTCTTAACTTTAAAAGTGAGTATCTAGAGCCCAAAAGGAAAAAAAAAAAAAAATTAGGCACATTTAATTCTAGTTACATAGGATGCTTAAGACACTACCCTATGTGGAGAAAATTAATCTCTAAGAATAAAGTTTACATTTCGGTTAATTCAATTTTAAGATTGTGGGACTTATATACTTCTATAATAATAATGGAGCAACATAGATAATATTGACTAAGGTAATGGCATATAACATCATATTTAATGAAAATTTCCTCAAACATCATTTTATTTGAGGGACATACTAGACTTGCTTTATTATAATCTAATACTTTATTTGAGGGCTAGGATTGCCTAACTCTTTTTTCCCCCCTATGTGAGAAAATTTATTTAACCTTATATTCATTTTAAAAACCATTTCATCTCAATCTCAATCGATATGCAAGAAAGGTTAACTACTATAATTTTTTTAAAAATGTGACTTATAATCTCTTCGCTTAATTAAATCTACAACTCATGTCATGTGAGTGTTAATACAAAGTTATATGTAATTTTTTTTCTATCAAACTTAATGTGAGAGCTTTAACTACATGTTTATCCTAAAGATTATAAATATTATGAATCAACTAAGTTCCTTTGAAAAACCATACCTTTATATTTAGGATAGTTGACCAAATGCCAATAAGCCATATTTGGCTCACAGCCTTCAAAAACATACTTGTTATACAAAGGCATAGAAATCAAAGTTCATTTAAATTTGAAATTATTACAATGGTAGTGATCATATGCTATTTTTCTTGCAAACTGTAACTTAAGCTTGATCCTAGTTTTGTAAATTTAACGGGGAGAAAATTTAAACAAAAAAGTCTGACTTTAAGGAGATGTTCTAGGTAATTACACAAATCATTAAAGCATTAAATAGTAAACAATATGAATCAAACTTTTCCTCATTTTTATTCAATGGTCATAGTTGCAATGGGGAACTTCTTTATACACCTAGCCACCTCAAAAAAGACTAATCAATTAGGTTTCATTGAATATAAATGTACAACCCATACCAAATTTATAAGAAGACTATAACTTTCAAATCAACTCCATCACCATTCATAAGTGTACTTAGATTTACTAAAAGAGAAAGTTATAATTTTGCATAAAATCAATATATAATAAAGATTTCAAAGTTTCTTATCATTAATAGCACAACTCCATCTTAGGCTTCGTTTGGGACAACTTTTTTATTGCTTTCTAAAACAGAGTTTTAGTACAAATTTTTTTATTTTTGTACTAAAACTTCGTTTTATAAAACAATAAAAAAGACGTCCCAAACGAAGCCTTAATCTATATTTCATTACATCATAGAACAATATCACTCTACAAAAAACAAAGCCAACCAAGTATTAAAGCAGGTCATAGTGTGATAATAACCATCATGGAACATTTTAAACCTATGGATGCCTTAAGGGGTTTCCTACACATTGCTTAGTGGAACTTAGCTATGAATATATTGTAAGGGGTTTCTCGATATTTAAATTCTAAAGTGCTTTGGCAAACTGGCAATAATGCTAGGTCAATGTGCTGATTAGGTTTCATTTCTTTAAAGTTAAAATTTACCTAAATTGTATAAATTAAATGAAATTTAATTAAAATATTTATGTACATTGATTAAATTTAAAAAATTATACAACAATATGAAATATTCAAGAGAATTAAATTTAAGAAATAAAGCCAAGCTATAGCTACTCTATTTTCTTTTCCGAACTTGTATGAATAAAAAAATTCTTCCATAAAAAAACTGATGTTATTAAAAATTAGCAATTTTATTAAATTTCAATTTTTATAATATTTGAAGTCTTGATAAAAGATTTGATTAAAATTGGGCCCACATCTTCTAAAGTCAATAAATTTAATTTTAGCATGCGATTGATATTAAGAAAAATAAGTTAGAATGTCTATTTTTTGAAAATAATATAGTATTCAATGTATGATGAATGACAAACAAATGACATTAAAGAAATTGTTTTAAATTAAAGAAAATATGCCAAACTTATTTTTCAAAATTTAATGCAAGCATGCGCGAACACACATGATTTTCAAAACTCGTATCAACATTTTAAATCAATATCAATAAATAGTACTAAATATTATTTTTAAATATTTTAGTCCATTTTTCACCATTTAAAAATAATTTGGGTCATTTTAGCATTTATTGCAGTCGTGCAAGAATAATGATATCAGCAAGTGAGCACATTAAATGTTAACAAGATAGTATTAAATATATATATTTTTTGAGTTTATTGCTTTATCTGGCAAACATCGAATGTGCATGCTTGTTAATATCGTTATTCTTGCATAGCTACAATAAATGCTAAAATGACCTAAATTCTTTTTAAATGGTTAAAAATGGACTAAAATATTTAAAGATAATATTAATCTAAATGTACTGAAACTTTAAAACCATTTAATGGTTTTCTTATAGGATATATGAAAAATAAGAAAAAATGCATACATTTTGCAAAAATATGGTTTTAATATTTCAAAAATAACATTCAATTTAAATTAATATTTTTTTATTTTAATTTTATTATATAAGATTTTTTAAAAAGAATGATTTAATAAATCCAATAAAACACGTTTATATATTTAACATAGTTGATGAAACTATGAACCATCCAATGTAGATAACAGTAAGAAAAAATTATTGTAATGAAGGAAAATGCATTTCATTCATAAAATTAAAAAGGTAGTAGTTGATGGGTACGATTGAGGTGGAAGCACTTTCCACATGAGCTTGAGTTGTCAATATATAATGTCGTTGCATGGGATTATTAATTATTAATTAAACAACATGATGCATAATAAAATCATCTAACCCATCCACAGACACACATACAAACTTACATATATGTATAACTTATTAATGTTTCTCTTGGTAATGGCTTTCAGGAGGATTATGATTTTAATGTGGTGCAACGGTAATGATGGTTTTTCAAATTTTATTGGCAAGAAAAAAAAAAATGGAGCATCCTTTCAAGTATTATGCAAGTAGACCTACTAGATATAAAGTTTTCTCTAATCCTACTTCTAATGGTTGGATCTATTGGTGTTGGGTTCTCCTGGTGTTCCGGATTTTTCTCGTTGTGATTGTTGGTTGGGTGGTTCTGTTGTTTTGTTATTCGTTTTAGTAGTTTTTTTTTTTTTGTTTCTCTCTTCATGCTTTGCTTATTTTGTTTTCTTTAAAGTTTTGTCTTTTATTACAGGTTCTGATCAAGTATCTTGCTTTTGATTTTGATTGGCTTGGTTGTTCTTTGTCTGCTATTGTCATTTGTATTTGACGGTCCAGTTGTTTTCCTTCTACAGTTGGGGGCATTTACAGCTGTTGATGTTATCTTGTGTATCCTTTCCCTTTGGTTTATTCTTTTTGTTGCTTATTTGGTTCTTTTGCAAGCTCAATCACATTCCTTAGTACTCTTGCTACAATCATTGGTATTGTTTCTAGATGGGCCGTTTTTGGGTTTGGCTTTCTGCCATCCAATTCCTTTTCTATATGTAACTAGTAGGAGATCTTAGACTCTTTAGGTTTTATTTTCTTTTTGGCTGTAGGTCCAACATCATTTATTTAGCATTCGATCCCTTTTAAGGTCCTTGTATCTTATTTTTCATAATTAATGTGTAAACCCTTTTGTGGGTTTAAACACACACACACACACACACACACACACACACAATATATATATAATTTTTTAGTGAGATGGGTGTGTTTTAAGAGTTTTAAAAATCCAAATTGAGCAACATGAGTTGCTTTATAATCCTAAATAAACAAATAAAATATTTATATGCTTTGTTTATTGTGGAATTTTTATTGGGTGTAGACACCGGACGTAGCTCTATATCCGGATGACAATTAAATGATGCACATAGTGACCCAACAACCCGACTCGATGAAAACTCAAAATTTAGCACATGCTTTTATGATTATCGCTTGGCCCAACAACCCGACTAGGATCGAATGCAAAAAATTTAAAAGAAATGTGCCTTTTTAAGGTTTTATGATATTAGCGAACTACTTTTTAAGATGCGAGACAGTATTTCTCCATAGAAGAGAGCTAAGAAAGAGCAGCGAGGAAGAGGATATGAAAATGAAATTCTCTATGGATGATGTCAAAGAGTGCGAGGAGATGGAAGAGACCCAAAACGTTCAGGAAGACTCACCGCAGCGATGTGCGGGAGATAAGTCTAGAATATCATCAGTAAGTTCTTAACTCTGAAGAGGTTTTAGAATTTATCATTTGAGAATGTAACTATGTGTGCACCTCTTCCATGTTGCTCTATCTACTTACGTGTGAAGCCTCTTCTCACTACCCCTTCTCAGTACCGAGTAGTACCACTTCTCCTTCTGAGCAATACCGTCTCGTGATACTCATCCTGGTACTGAGAATCAGTACTGATCATGGTACTGAGATCGCTACCTAGTACCATTTTTTGGTATCACTACCCAGTATCATTGCTCGGTACAGATTCTTGGTTTCACAAATAGGTTCCACTTTGTACCCATAATTTTTTTGTACTACCAAGTTTATATCAGAAGGAAACATATGATATATAATGTGATTATGCTCATAATCATGGTTTTAATATTATGAAAGAACATCATTCTTACTAGCCTAATTTGATGAAAATAAAACCAAAGGACTTTGTATGTTCAAAAGTTGGATTCAAGAAGGGCATTGACTTAAATGCCAAATCAAAATATCAAAAATCAAACACAAAAACTAGTGTCAAGCTATGATTAAATTTGCAGTGATTGAAGATAGAGTTTAGTCAGTGTAAAAATCCATTTAAAGCCACAACCATGAATTACCTAGGTTGGAAGATCAATATTTGCCTAAATTATGTAGGCACAATAGCGATGAGAAAGCATCTATTTTGAAATCAATGACAGAAGTTGGGATAAGAATATTTGATGCATTTACCTACGTATCTGATGAATTGGGAGGTGTAAGAAGTGTGGGGTTCTCTAAGAGAGATGCATACAACTACATTCAAAAAGAGAAAAGAGCCAAGATTGAGAATGGGGACACAAATTCCCTAATTGAATTGTTTAAAGAACAACGAGTTAATGACAACATATTTGCATTGGTTGTCCAAACTAATGAGGATGATAGATTGCTAATTTTTTTTGGGTTGATGGGTTGGAGATAATAGATTATGACAGCTTTAGGAATGTGATAATTTTTTATACTAGCTATAGGCTTAACAAATATAATTTAGATTTTACACTATTTGTTTGAGTTAATAATCATTGGCAGAATATTCTGTTATGGATGGCTTTTTTATCTGAGAAGAAAATTGATTCATTTACCTGGTTAATTAAAATGTTTTTATGAATAATAGGTAATAAACATCCCATAACAAGATTTATTGATTAAGACCATGCAATAACTAGGGTAAATAAAATTACATTACCTCAAACACGACATAGACTGTGCCAATGGCATATCAGTAAAGAAGGCTCCTTGCAAGGTGTGCTGCTTCAAAAATAATATCAAAGTTAGAGGTCTATTTTATAATTTTTTAAGCAAGTGTGATTCTGAGGATGAGTTCAAGAGAAATTGGGCCGAAATGTTCACATAAGGGAACCTCTAAAACCTTCACTAGTTCAAAGAGCTATATATAATTAGGCACAAGTGGTCAACAATATTTAATAAAAAATATTTTAACCTTGGCATTCTTTATACACAATATAGTGAGTCCAATAATAATATGTGCCATGACATTTCCAAGCCAATAAGTTGTATTACTATTTGCTTCCTAGGCTTAGAGAAGGTAATGAAGACTTTCCATCAGAATGAACATGATGAAGATTTTAGATGTAGCCAGTCCGAGATACAACCTTTAATTAAAAATAGCCTAATCCTAAAGCAAGCCGTCTGATTTTATTTCAGAAAATTATATACATTTTTTGAAAAAGAGTTCTTATAAGGTGTTGGTGGATAGTGTATATATCACTCTTCACCCGACTCATCCATATTTTTCATCAAGAACGTCGACAAATGTGTTCAGTCATAACATTGGACTATTCATTTTGATGCAATTAAGGGTACCATACACTAGAGCTGTGGGATGTTCGAGATTATGGGTTTACTGTATTCTCATTGCATGAGAGTTATAAGATAGTTAGATATTATTAATATTCCTTTGAAGTACTTATTACACCGATGTTTAGCCAAAGCTATAAAAGATATTTATGTTGGGCGGACGGTGACATGTATGGGAAAGAATGCTTGGCCATCTCAGGAGGGATCTAGTGGTATGATATTCAAAAATTATATTTCTAGATTTGCATATCAAATTAGCACACGACCACAGGGGAATGAGAATGCAGAACAATATATGTTGGTTGTAATGACTGACATGACTGTAAATGTAGACTTCATCCTAAAAGGGAAGAAAAAAACCACAACTTTCTTGGCAGCACAGCTGGGGGTGGGAATAAAAAATTGAATGAACCCTGAAGTGTCGTCCTAAAGGTATCTCTAATGGAAGATTCAAGGGTCATTGGTAAAAGAGGAAAATAAAAAAAATGAAACCTATAGAGTTGAACACTTATACTACATAACAACTTACAACCGAGGATCTAGTGAGCCAAGCGTCGTTCAAAAACATACCAAAATGCTTGATATATGAGTACATTCTTCGGCGACCAATAAGCTAGTCAATGGCTGAATATACAAGAATGATGATGGGAATAATTGATTCAAAGAAATTTGGATGATGTATAATTTTTTAAAGATACAATAATGTTGATATGCACCACATGGTACCGTTAGGTATTGCTCGATATCGATAGGTATTTCTCAGTACCTATCGGTATTGCTCCGTATCTAGTGTATCGTTCGGTACTTATTAGTATAAGTCGGTTTGGATCGATACTAGTGGGTCCTGATAATATTATTTGTATTGTTGGCCTTGTATTAGTGGTGAGTTTTTGGTGTGAATAATCTATTTATTTAATGCTTTTGGTGGGTAATTATAACTTTTATTGTAATTTAATAAGGTTTGGTGCAACTTTTAAGTTACTAACTCTTCGTTGTTGCAGAATTTATATTATTTAATGTTACTTCCTTCTGTATAAATATCTATTAGGTTGAATGAAATTGAGTAATAAAATTTTGACTTGTCATATGTTCTTCCATGCCCGAATGGTATTTACTCTTCCAAAAATCAAACAGTCATTTTTGGGCTGCAAGTAAATGTCTTGTATAATTGGATCTTCAAATGCCTTTGTGATTCATGGAAGGTAAATATTTCTCACCTTTGTTAACCATTTATACACCACAACGTATGTGTTTTTAGATAAGTTTATGTACTAATTTTACCTGTATTTACATTATGCCCTATAAATTTTGTTGGCCAGATACTTAGCTACATCTAGGTTTGCTGATAAAACTCTTTGTAAACATAGCCACCCGTTCAATGCATGCATGAACATAAAGTTCTGACAGTCCACTTGAGCAACTTGCAAATGCAAACAAAATATATAGATGTTACATGCATTCATTGAATGAATGTTGTAATTGTGTACTCCAAATTTCATTTAATGAGGTGTTGATTATTCCATATAACATAACTAGAAATTTCATAAATGCCAAAGGATGGAGATGCATGGAGAGTAAGTTTTTTGAGAAATATCAACACGTGGTTAGTACCAACTTTCTCCAGATGCGATATCACACGATAAGTCATTCCAAAAATGAATGTGGCAAATTTGAATATGTTGAAAGATCACCATGTCTTATAGTAAGTGTTATTCTTTATCACTATTGGGATCCAACTAAGGATGCGTTTATTGCGGACCTGTATAAGCAACTTCTTAAAAAGTTGTGTGGAGGTAGCATAAAAAAATTCCTAAACATGGTTGAATGGCAGTATATACAATTTGAGTTGATGTCATATTTTGGTTGTTATCCATTTCTAAGTCAACTACAACAATTTATGCACCGGTTACTTCATTAGACATTAGTACCAACCATTTGGGTTTGATTAGTACTGTGAAGTTTTTTTTTTTTTTTGGACATTTAGGCCATTTAAGACAAACTCACACACACAACGCATACACAAAGACTCGAACCCAAGACCTCTTAGTTGGAAGCATAAGTTCTCAACCAACAGGCCAAGGTGAGATGTGTTAGTACTGTGAAGTACCGACTAAGAACCAAATGCATATACACTCTGTACCACTTTTTTAGTTGGATACAGCTCGGTACAACTTGGTATTGCTTGGTGCAGACCTGCTCGTTACCAGTTGGGTACAACTCAAAACCTATAACTTAAGGATGTATGCAGATCTATTTAAGAGAGAAACATTGAATGTATACTACATACTTTATGCAAAATTTATAATTCTAAACAATTAATGAAAGTATGTACAAGTGTTGTATGTATACCCAATCAATGCATTAAAAAAATGTGTAAATATGTATTATAAAAAAACTGAGTCGAAAACTATTTATTTCTTAGTAACAAAAAGAATGACATATGCAAATTCTGTCCTAAATTTAGGCATATTTTCTTACTAGTCTTTTAGATCAGCCTATATAACAGGTTGCGGATGGATAACAGCTTCCATATATTTATAAATATACATCCCACAATCCACATTGTTCTTCTGGGTTGGCACACTTGAAATTGCTTGGATCGGCCATGGGCATATGTCATGATCAAAAGAATTTTGTGTTTCTTCATAAATATGAGATATCAATAAATGAAATTTAATACATTATATAAGAATTTATGTATAATGTAGTATTAATGAGTGAGTGTCACTTACAACTTCAAGAAGTATGGCTCTGTGAGTCTTTTTTGGTAATTAATCATAAAATTTTTACACTTTCTTCTTCAGGTTGTCAACTATGAGGGCCCAATGAGAGTTGAGTATGATAGGTATAAGCCTTAGATTGGTAGCCCTAACTAACTCTTTGGTGATATGGGAGACTTATATTGTGATGTCCGCCTTATATACATAATATACATGGCATAATGATAAAAGAAATTAACTTAGGAAAAAAAAAAACATAACAACATTATAAATTACTAACTAACCCAATATAAGCTAGAAACAAGTAGGAATGGCTAGCAGAGGCCAGGGCATAACTGATTCTTCTCAGCTAGTAGAATACCAAATGCATCGTCGTGGTTGTTATTAAGGTACTCTAACGTTATAATCTCGACAATTTGACTTCTATAAAGTAACAGTATTCCCTGCCATAAAAATAATGTCATTCCTGGAAAATTCCAAAATGGTCATTGGTGAAAATAAATACACGACAAGGGTCTGTTTGCACAACTGGGTAACATTCGATACCGAGCATTACTAAGCATATACAAAGTAGTACCAAGCATTTATGTAATACTCGGTACTGCTCGGTACAAGATGTTACTACAAAATATATGGGGGGTACCTGTCGATAGTGCTCAGTATATGTTAGGTACAAGCTCGATACTACTCAGTACCACTCCCTATTAACTAGTTAAAATAATAATCATTATAAAATAACGAATGGAACTTACTTATCATTATATTATTTCAGATAGGTGTCGATAAAGATGGGCTTTTTCTTCATTTAGTAATAACTGACCTAGGAAATCAAGTATAATCGGTGCTGGTCGTGATTCTATTTTATATTCACCATCTACCTCAAGAATGTTAGTAGCAGCAGTAAGATATTTCTCTTCAATTTATGTCTGCCACTTCCTAATTAATTAATTTATTTTATCTAGTTGACCTTTTACCTTGCTTATATGACCTTCCTTTTCAACAATCTTACTAGCATCCACCTTTCCATCATGTGTCATATGCTTCTTCACTATAAGTTTGATTTTTTTACCCTTTCTCTCACCAATGGTGAATGCAGTCTCCACCAGTTTTCTCTCCCTATCAATCATTCGCTGCACCCATCTTACTATTCTAGCATGGAATGATGAAGCAAAGCCCTCTTCCTTTTCATTAGTTCAGCTTGTTGCTTTTTCACCAATATTAACCTTTTCCTAGGCTTCTGCCGCATCTTTTGGCTATGTGACTTCCTCAAAAATTAGGGCAGCTGACGGGGTAATAATACTATCTCCTGTAATGGTCCTTGAAGAAGATTATGCATGCCATCAAGTTTGATAACATTTAAATGCAGCAGGGAAGTGGTCTACCAAAAACTTCTCTATAGCTTCATATTTCAAATATTTTTTCTTCTTTTAGCTCAAAAACTAATTTTTTCAGAGCCTGCACATGCCTTTGTAGCAGAACGAATGTGGATTTAACCGTGGCAAGGTTTTTCATGAGTAAGTTGTTTTATGCGATCACTTTAGTGATGGATTGGTGTAGGCTCTACCAATTAGCATCTTTTGAAACAACAGCAGTGGATGATTCTTTCTAGGATGGGGTGTTACAGGTTGGCGGGGCTGGGAATCTTAGTGGAGCTGGCTGGACTAGGGGCCCTGGGGGTGATTTCGAGGCTAGAGTGGCGAATGAGTTGAATTTTGAGTTGCTTGTCAGGTGGACATGTAGTTCTTTCTAGAGAAAGAATGGGAGAATTCTCTAATAACGTTCTCTCCTCTTTTATAACTCTTTTGAAATGATGGACTATCTATAGAATATTATTAATCAGGTCGAGCTCCATACGAAATGAATGTTAGTACATCTTTAATTAGTACACGAGCATCGTCAAGATCAACAAATAAATTGGTCACCTTTCTCACTATACATAATGTGGCTATCCCAATGAACAAAACGGGGTTGGGATAGGTCATCCACTGGTGTTTGGAATCTTTGTATGCTCTAAAAATCAAATATGTAAATATCGAGCAAAATTATGTTAGCCTACTAAATTGAATGAGGTTTTATAGTAACAAACTTAATCAACATGAATTATTGACTCATAATTATAATGATTAAAAATCCATTAATATAACCTAGTGGAGTGCCTTTGGAATTCTTCCTCACAATGCCATTAAATTCCATCACTAGGAATTTTCTAATAGATGCTGACTAGTTGTAAGTTAAAAATTCATCCACATTCTCAACAACATTAAGGATTGTAGTAGGTATCCGAAAGTTGGTCATGAGAAAGAAAATGGTTGATAGTAAGTCAATTATGAATTCTTTCACAAGATTTTTTAATGGATTGGAAACATCCAAACTTTTAATCTCATACATAACATCATTTGCTGTTTTGCCACTTATTATAACACTTCCTAGAATAAATTTACACCTCTGTTGGGCAGTCCAAGCATAAGAGCATTCTCATATGAAATGAATTGTAGCCTCCATCATTTGATAACAAAACACTCCTTCTAGATCTCCCACTTGGTCAGCAGCATATGCACTAGGGGAACAATCTGAAGTAAAGAAGGCAAAACCAATAATTGATTAATGTTGAGCTGCCTGAGTCTATCAACAAATTTTTGTCGAAATGTAGTAACCAAATGATTACAAACTTCTCTAAAAGTTGAAGTTCTGCATCATAAATAAATCTTTGGAGAATATCACTATAAACTTAGAAACGATAATAAGTTAACAAAATTAAGAAAAGAGTGAGGCATAGTCGGTACCGAGTAGTACCGAGCAGCGGTGCTGAGTGGTACCGACAAGTTCTAAACTTATGAACCTTAAGGAACAGAGCTATCAATGTATTAAGAATGTTACCAAACGATACCAAATAGTACCGAGGAGTACCGAGCAGTGCCGATCGACATGCTAGTTTGGATACCATAAAGTTCCAATCTTCGTAACATATAAGTACCTATCAATCACGGAATTGAGTGTATTACTGAGCATTGTACCTAGCGGTACCAATCAATACCACATACCATTACTGAGTTTGGTTATAGACAACTTCAAAACTTGATAACCTAAAGGTACTGCTCTACATCATGGTCTTGAGCGTGGTACCTACCGCAGCCACTCGGTGCCGAGTGGTACCGATCGGTTCTGAGTTTTCATACCAAGAGGTACCAACCATCGGTACATGAGATTTCATTTGATATAAACATTTATTTTATATTATAAAAACCACAAATAATCCATAATACACGTCTTTCAGAATGGTTAACAATATTTGAAACATCTATATAACTATATACCGAACAATGGTACATAGTACTGCACTTAATAATCATTGATACATCATCATAAAATTATCTTGATCGGGCATGAATCTCGAGGTAAAAAGCTAGCCGAAAAATTCAAAAATTAAATTCGGGATCATATAAACTCCGATTTCAGCAAAACTATACTTGAACTTATCGTCTCGGAAATACGAACCCAACGACACCAAATTCAACTCAATCTGAGCCCAAATGAGCCCAAATCGAGCAACCGAAGCTCTTTTATAAAGTTTGTACCACAATTTGAGTTGCCAAACGGTATCTGATTTTGACGAGCTTATAGTCCAATCGATCAGCTCGACGAGACGAATCCAACGAGCCCAATATCGCCAAATTCCGACATCATTAAAGCCTTCAAATGTCCAACAAACGACGCACGATCGAAGGGTTCAATATCGACCGTCCATTCAACCACTCCCTATTTGCCCCTGATCTCACGCCTATTTACAAGCCATGCCACTCCAGAAAAAACTATAAATAGAGCCCTCATTCTCCATAAGAAGTAACTCAAGCAAGAGAGAAAAGAAGAGAAGAGAAGAAGAAGAAGAAGAGAAGGAGGAGAATTAGCTCCTCCTCGACCACCGCCGGAGTTTTTTCCGCCGCCTGAATACGTCGGAATTCTGCCTGATATTCGGGAGACGCCGAAATTCTGCATAACTTTGTAACTGAATTTCAATTCAGGAGAAACTCTCTGTAATATGATCGTCCTAACTTGTGGGACGAATCAGCATCTATACTTCAAACAAATACTAGTGAAATTACTTCAACTGGGCATGACCCCGTGGTTTTTTTCCCTCTTTCGGATTTTCTACGTAAAAATCCTGGTGTTATTTTCCTTTTCTGTTTGTGTGATGAATATTCGTACAACGCTCGGACATAAAATTCCAAACTCTACCGCCGCGTATATTCTAGCCCGCAACAATTATATTTCCAACATTAATAGAATATGTGAGAAAATGTTTTTAAGCCGGGCATTAAAAGTTCCAAACCAAACCCTAAATCGAAACATTTGGTTTACAGAGGTTTTTAACAGGAAAATAGATCCCACATATCCGACCATTCAAAATAGTTCTATCATTGCAACAAAATATTGATCTTAGGCGTGGTGACCAAAGAAGCTTCGAATGACGATGAATAACACCAGAGAAATTGAAAAGGCTCGATTTTGAATTTTGGAAAGTGGCCTGTCGATTTCTTTTCAGTTTCTTTTAAATTTTCACTTCCAATCTCGGTTGGGTCATTGGGACGCACGGTAATCGTACGCACCAAATAAAAATTCCTATTTGTGCCTCCTGAGCAAGCTTTAAGAAGGGTAATGTGATACGTATTTAACTCCTCTAGTAATAAAAGTTTAAACTAATAATAATATTAAAATAATGCACATTATGGCACTGTTTTGAAAACCGGACCGGACCGGCCGGTTCAACCGGTTCAACCGTGAACCGGTTCGGTGGCCGGTCCGATCCAACTTCAAAACCGGCTATGCATAGAACCGGATCAAACCGGATTGAACCGGCGGTTCAACCGGTGAACCGTTGAACCGGTCCGGGTTGGAAAGAACCGGCCGGTTTGTAAAAATATTTTTTTTTTGTTTTAATTAAAGTTTTAAATATATATTTTAGTTTATTAAAATTTGTTAAACTTTTTAAAATATTTTTATTAAATATGATGAATAATTTCATCATAATTCATGCAAGATATCTTAAATATCTCACATAATTTGTTTTGCCAAAAGAGTACTTCTCACTTTATAAAGGGTTCAAGGAAGGATCTTCCACCTCCCCCTATGATGTGGGACTAAAAAAGTTGCATACTTGCATGAATACTTTAGAATGTGAATTTGGGCTTATTTGGATTAGTTGGGCTTCAAATTTTTTCTTAGTTGGGCTTTAAATTTTTGCTTAGTTGGACTACAAATTTGGATAATATGTATTATAAATTTGCTATATAATATATATTATAATAATTATATTATAAAATATTAATTAATATTATAAATTTATATATTATATTAAATATTATTCTTATAAATATATTAAATTATAAATATATAAATATATTATTTTTTAAATGATATTTATATTTATAATTTTGTATTATATTATATATATATATATATTTTAAATTTATAAATATTATTAAATGGTCATATATTCAATTATTTAAATTATATTAATGATCATAAATTTTTTATATTATAAATTTATATATTATATTAAGTGTTATTCTTATAAATATATTATTATTAAATGATATTTATATATGTATAAAAAATTTATAAAATATTATTAAATGCTCATATAATTTATATTATCTGATTTTTATTTTATTAATTTTTAATAATATAATTATTTATTACGTCATCCGGTTCGACCCCGGTTCGACCGGTCGAACCGATCGAACCGTGAACCTCTCCCTCTTCCGGTTCGTTGTCCGGTCCGATTTTCACAACCTTGCATTATGGATCCATTCCATCGCGCTGGAGGCTGGTGGCAGCGTTATCCAGTCAGAATTCAGATGGTTTTTGACTTTTTTCTTGGCTCGACTTGCCCAATTTTTGTCTAGAATTTCTTGGTTACCTTCTAGTTGTCTTGCTTTCTACATTTCTGTGGACCTCCCTCAAGCAATTTCCGAGCTTCTTTTTTTTTTTTCTTGGGAAAAGTCGGCTTCAATCCAGTCATTTCGTCGTTGTGTGCCATGGCTGCTGCCACTTCTCAGAAGCAAGGTTAATGCGTTTTTTCAAGTTTGTTTCCTTTTGATAATTCTTCAGCGAATGCTCTTCTACTCTTCGATCATCTGGATTAACCTAGTCGGGAGAAATTTAGCTTAAAAGTGCTTTGGCTTTATAAAACTGCAAAAAACTTTTCCTGCATATCCATTTATTTTACAAGACCAGCCGTATTTGCCGAAGATGGTAAATATGTCTCCTTGTAAGGAAGGGTTAAAATGACCATATGATGGAGTTATGAGAACAGTGCTCGGAGATTTGCTGTTAATTAAAACCATGTTTATGCTTGGGTTGTCCCTCTCATTCAGGTTTACTAATTAATGAAATAAATTGATTGAGTGTAATTGGTCACTTACAATTGGTTGCTGGCATTTCCCAAAACAATTTAATTCATTAACTGGTATAAGTGATAGTTCTGAATTCTTAAAAATTTAGGTTTGGTTTGGGACGGCTTTTTTAATGCTTATTAAAGCAGCTTTTTACTACAAAAATTAAAATATTTGTACTAGAAAGCTGTTTTAAGAAACAGTAAAAAAGCCATCCCAAATGAAGCCTTAGTCACAGTACGCTGTTGTTGATACTGCATATTTGTCTACCACATGGTCCTACATACAATGACATTATAAGTGGATATGAAAAGAAACTCTTGATATTGTATAATTTGTCTCGAAAAAGCCTTTATTTTTCTGTTTTGGAATATTCAAGCTATGATTGTTGTCAAATAATTCACATCTTAGGTGATGATACAAAAGCAATTATGGATTCAACCGTTGGATTGCCTGCTTTGGAGATCTCTGCTGCATTCCCTCAAGCAACCCCAGCAAAAATATTTCCTGCCATGGGTATGTCTGAAGATTTATGGAAGTACCTCACAGTTTCATCTTTCTTTAGGCATACTATTTTAAATATTCACGAATCATGATAACCTGGGGTCAATTACTTGATGATAATGATGTAAGATGGTGACTGCACGGTCTGATGATTGTAATGTTGCATTGTTTTTGTTGATTTAATTATCCTATCTGATGATTTATAGAAATAAACATTAAAAAGATGACTCAATTGCTATTTTCCTCAATGTTGACAGAATAAGGTTTTCATTTTACAGTATCCGATTATTATCAGTTTGATGATCTGCTAAATTTTGAGGAGCGGTCCTTGCAGAAAAAAGTTCGAGAAGTGATGGAAAAAGAAGTTGCTCCAATAATGGCAGGGGTAGTTTAAAAAAAAACTGCGTTAGAGCTCTACATTTGAGTTTTTTATTTTGACTTCTAGTTTTTTGTTTTTCATAGTAACTTCACTTTTTTTACTTCTAGTTCATGCCTCAAGAGTTTTTTGTTTCCAGTTCTATCTATAATATTACTATTTAAAGGTATCACGAGTTTAATTTTTAGTCTTCTTGCCTTAATTTTTGATGGATCACTCAATATGCTTTTATATAATCTCTCATGATGCCATCTCATATGTCCAAAATAACTTATAGATGCAAATAATCTTTTTAGTCATTGAATAAGAAACAAATAAAATGACCTCTTATATGGCATGTCCTTTTTCTTACATTATTTTTCAATTTGTGATTTGTACCCAAGTGCTTTACAATATCTACATTCAATGTTAATGACACATTACAATCATTAGTGCAATAGTCTATGTTTTATACATTTAAATTATCTATTGGATTAATCTATTTTAGCAATCCAAAAACTGATTGAAATATTTATGCCAAATCTATTTTGGTACCGAGCATTCTTCATATGACCAATAACTCGCATTGATTAATACAACTATGTCATAATCATTGTTGAGCTGGATGTAATAAACCATAAAAATTTGATCTCATTACGGGGAGGTTTATCAATAACTTCTCTAAATTTAGGGCCAATGGTATGGAAAACTATTTCTCCACATTAATATATTTGTTCTTCATTCGATAGTACATAACTAGTTGAAATACTACTTTGAGTGTCAAAACGTAATTTGCACTCTCCATTTGATGTCCAAAACAAGTAATCAATTTGAAATTCTGATGCAATCAAAATTTAGGAAAATCCTAAGATTGCAAACAGATAAGCGTCTTCCTTTAAAAATAAGAAAAATAATACAATAATTAAGACACAACAATACTTAAACTTTGAAACATCGCATGAAACAACTTAAATCTTATAATAGAACATAAAAAACACCTAAAGAAGCTTTTCCTTGATTGAGAATAAAGATACAAATAGGGTGATCACTTGCGGAGAGAAGAAATAGATAAGAAGCTTGAGACGAAGTCATAGAAAAAGGAGAAGACGAAGAGGCATAGCTCGGAAGCTATCCAAAAAGCCCTCAGGCTTTGCTATTCAAAAATTACTTCATAACATACTTTTTTTTCTACTCCAAAACAACCCCTATATATAAGAGAGGAGAGGGAGCCAATTAGTCCAAAACAATCTATATTTATAGGTGAAAAGAGGAAGCCAAACAACCCAAACAGCCATTGCCGAACCAACTAGAAAAAGTGAGGCAAAAGGCCAACAGACAACACCAGGAGCAACAGCCGAATAGCCTGCTGCACACAGCCAACGAGCAGCCAACGCCACGGGGAAGGAACCGCCCAGGTGGGGAACCGAAAGGCCAAAAAGAGGGGTGGGGGGGGGGGAGAATTTGGACAACAACATTTATGACCTAATAAAGGCAGCAACCCCAACAAAGCATCAAAACCCGAACAGCCTAGCCCAAACCAAGGAATCAAGTCAGCCCAAAGCTAAGGCACATCAACCCCCCTCCCCCTTGCATACTTCAAATTCTTCTCCGGTTGAAAGGACTCATCTCCTGATGAGAGAATACTTTAGCACTTTCCTAACGAGCCGAAGGCGCCACATTCAAATCTTGAATCAAGGCAGCATACTTCCTCAGGATCATTTCTCTTTCTTGCTTGAATTTGGCCTGAAGAAATTATTTTTCTTCTCGTATTTTTCCGTAAACTAGTGCATCTTCATCTGAAGCTTGTATAATTCATTTTGAATCAGATCAGTAGAACTTCATTGTGGCGGAATCCATCAACTCATAGGAATATCTTGTTCAAGAACATTTGGCTTACTTTCTCCAATCTCAGGCTCAATTACATCATGTTTTTCCATTTTTCTAAATACTTAAAAAAAAAGAGGAAGACACGAAAAACCTAGGCTCTAATACAAAATTGATGTAAAAAAATTTAGGAAAACCCTAAGATTGCAAACAGATAAGCGTCTTTCTTTAAAAAGAAGAAAAAGTAATACAATAATTAAGACACAACAACACTTAAACTTTGAAACATCGCATGACACAACTTAAATCTTATAATAGAACATAAAAACACCTAAAGAAGCTTTTCCTTGATTGAGAAGAAAGATACAAATGAGGTGGTCATTTGCGGAGAGAAGAAATAGATAAGAAGCCTGAGACGAAGTCATAGAAGAAGGAGAAGACGAAGAGGCATAGCTCGCAAGCTATCCAAAAAATCCTCAGATTTTGCTGTCCAAAAATTACTCCATAACATACTCTTTTTTCTACTCCAAAACAACCCCTATATATAGGAGAGGAGAGGGAGCCAAACAGTCCAAAACAACCTATATTTATAGGTGAAAAGAGGAAGCTATATAGCCCAAACAGTCACTGCTGAACCAACCAGAAAAAAGGGAGACAAAAGGCCAACAAGCAATGCCAGGAGCAGCAACCGAATGGCCTGCTGGACACAACCAACAAGCAGCCAATGCCAAGGGGAAGGAACCGCCCAGGCAGGGAACCAAAAGGCCAAAAAGAGGGGGGTGGGAGAATCTGGATAGCAGCATTTATGAGTTGATAAAGGCAGCAACTCAACAATAATTAGTTGAAAACATAGCAGCTCCCCAACAAAGCAGCAAAACCCGAACAACCAAGCCCAAACCAAGGAATCAAGTCAGCCCAAAGCCAAGGCACATCAATTGCCCCCCCTTTGCCTACATCAAATTCTCTTCAAAATAAATCAATTTTTATTTCATATGGTGTTAGCATCGCTTGATTCTTGTGTTTATAACTTGAACATTTAAATTTTTGTTCAAAACCTAAAATAGATTGTTAAATAGCTACGAACAGAAACAATTCAACTGTTTTAAAAATTCGGTTGTTGATATTTTTTTTCTTAGAAAATAATCTATTATGCATTTGTGATTGTTGATTTGTCATATCCATGTTTTGCATTTATTTAAAACGCTAAAAATTTTGGTGAAACATTTGTTTGCATTCTTCCCACCTGAAGTATTTTATTTTGCTTTAATGACCCATCCTTGTAAATTCTAAAAATGTTGAATGTTTTTATTAAATTCATCAAAATATCTTTTTTCTCTCTCATAAATGTCACCTATATTTTAATTGAATAGCAACACTTAAGATGGGGTGGGCTTTGAATTGATGTTGCTCTTTCTTTTTTAATTAATCAGAAATATATGATGCATTCAACAACAACAAGAACTATAACAACAACAACAAGCCTCTATATGAATCCTTTTTCTTCATTGTGTCCTATTAATAGTCAAATTCTCATTTAATTCTAATAAAGAAAGGTTATTTCTAATATTTTCTAACTAAGTCTTTTTAAGTCTATCTCTATCTTTCTTAATATAAGCTAAATCTTATATATCTACTTTCCGAATCGTGTCATCAGAAGGCTGCTGTTTTATGTAACCAAATCATCTAAGACAACTCTCTCTAATTTTATCTTCCACTAGAGCTACTCCAACATTTTCACGTATATGCTCATTTTGTATCTTGTCTCTAAGAGTAAAGCCACTCATCAACTTGAGCATCCTCATCTCTGCAACGCTTAACTTAATATTATACTTCTATTTTAACGACCAACATTTTGCACCATAAAGCATTGTAGGTCTCACCACCATCTTATAGAATTTTTCCTTAAGTTCGACGGGGACTTTTCTATGACACAACAAGCCTAATGCATTCCTCCACTTCAATCATCCAACTTGAATTCTGCTAATAATATCCCTATCTATTTCACCATTACTCTGAACAATAGCTTATTAATGACTCGATTGCGTAAGATCATAATCCCCCATTAAATCCATTATTACTAAAATTACACTCCCTATATTCAGTTTTAAATCTAATCAAACGAAATCCTTCAGACTTTGAGGTTGACCTCCATAATTCAAGTTTACCTTTAACTCTATCTACATTCTTATCAATATAAAAAAATATCATCAACAAAAAGCATACTCCAGGGTACAACCTCTTGCAAATGTTTAGTGAGAACATCCATGACTAAAGCAAAAAAGTATGGGCTTAAGGTTGATCCTTGATGTAATCCAACATAATGGAAAAAAAACTTGGTCAAATCACCTTGTGTTTAAACACAAGTAACAACTCCTACATACATATCCTTAATGACTTGAATATAAGTATTATTAACCCTTTATTTTCTAGAACTCTCCATAGCACTTCTTTTGGATCTTTATCATATACTTTCTCTAAATTAATGAATATCTTACAAAGATTCTCCTTTTTCTCTCTATACTTCTCTATCAAATCTCTCAATAAATTTATAACTTCCATAATAGACCTATTTGGCATGAATCCAAATTGATTTTGAGAAACATTAGTATCATGTTGTAACCTATGCTCCACAACTCTCTCCCATAGTTTTAAAATATGACACATTAACTTAATTCCTCTATAATTCGTGCAATCTTATTGATTATTCAACAACTTTTCTACACTTCATTTTTCTTAATTTTACTAATACGCTGATAAAAATAAAAATTTTTATTTTCATTTAGTATGCTAAGGTCACTGAAGCTAATTGTATTCTCACAATCTTTATTGAAAAGTTTAGCAAAATATCTCATCCACCTTTGTTGATTATCCTCTTCCAATAAATGCACTTTTTGATTTTCATACTTAATTCATTTCACTTGAACAAAATCCTTACTACTTCTATTTCTTTGTTTGACTAACTTATACATATATTTATTGCATGTATTAATATCTAATCTATTATAAATCATTAAAAGCTAAATTTTTTGCGTCGTATATTACTTTCTTAGACTGCTTACATGTCTCTTTATATTTTTCTCAATTATCAGAGTTTTTATATCTAAATTAATTTTTATAACAAATCCTCATTTTTTTTTCTCCACATTTTTATTTCATCACCAATTATTTTTACTATTAGGAGCTTTTTTCTTTGATACTTCTAGCATAATTTTTATAATATTCTTAATATCACTATCTATTTTTTCTTACATAACATTAACTTATGAATAGATAAAATTTTAAGATATAAAATCTTACTTTAAAAAATATTTCTGTTAATATTCTTTAAATTCCTCCATCTAATCTTAGAACAATGTTTTACTTTATTTTTTATATTATGCATCTTCATTTTAAAGTCCAAAACTAATAAGCGATGTTAGATATATAAACTTTCACTCGGAATAATTTTATAATCGTTGTAATTTAAATGATATATTTTTCTTATAAGAAAATAATTAATTTGAGTTTTACTATATGCATTATTAGAAGTGATGAGAAGCTCATCTCTTTTTTTTTTTAAATGAGGTATTTGCAATTATAAAATAATAAGCTATAGAAAAATCTATTATGGTTTTACTACCTTCATTAGTCACTCCAAATCCACCATTAATACTTTTAAAATCATATAACTCCCTACCAACATGTCCATTAAAATCCCCTCAAATAAAAACTCTTTCTTCAAAAATATCATTTGTATTAATTCTTTAAAGTTTCCGTAATTTTAATTGAGCATATATACAAGCCTACTTGAGGATCATAAACTCTCATAATATTAATAATCATAACATCAATAACAATATTTAAAGGTATAATTCTATCTCTAATTTTATTAATTTTTTATAATATTATCCTTCAAACTCTTATCTATAATCACACTTACACCATTTCTTGTACGACTTATACCAGAATATCATAATTTAAATTCTAAACTATCATTCTCGTTAGCCTTCTCTCTAACCCATTTAGTTTCTTGAATGTATAAAATATTTATCTTTCTATGGATCATACTATCTATTAATTCCATTAATTTACTTGTAAGAGAATCTATATATCAAGTTTTTATCTAAATTTTAGTTTCTTGGACTAGCTTTTTTTCCCACATTAGTCCATGATGTTGGAATCCTTGCCTATTTAACACTGAACCCGGGTACTAGTGCAATGATCTTTGCACACTGCTCACTGTATTCTGGCCATACAGCACGTTGCTTCTAGGGAACTCTTTAGTATTAATACAATGTATTTAAAGATTTATGTCATGATTATTTGATAAGTTTTATGCTGGCTGTCAACTACTTAATGCAATACTCCACTTTTATCTTCAAGGACTTAGAATCTGACAACGATATTGTGAAACAACATTAATAGCCTTCACCCAACATTATTTTGATGTTTTTAATTCATTTAACATGGAACATGCAACCTCTACTAGTGTCATATTCTTTCTTTTAGCTACTCATTTTATTGGGGTGTTCTCGATTTATAGTGTTATTTTCTTTCCCTAATTCTTTGCAAAATTCTTAAACTTACCATTCTCACGTTCTCTTCCATAATCTAAATAGAAAAAAATTTTAAACTCACTAAATAGATCACACTTATGTGTTAGATATCTAACCCAGATAAATCTTCTACCTAAAATAACAGGCCTAATGATTGACCTCTCAGACTTATTAAACTTACTAGTCCAAATAAATTTATGTGCATTATTCTAATGGTATGGATGTTTTAATTGTCTTAATGGATTGAAATGGTAACATAACTTGCTTTCCAAGCTAACATGCATGGCACAGATGATCACTTATAAAATCAATTGAACTATCCTTCTAACTAGATATAAGTGAGTATTTATTTAAGTGTGCTCATTGTAGTTTGTTAGTCTCCTATGCCACAACCATGAGTCATTGCCATTTTTTTGCAACAAATTCTTAAACTTATATTATCAATATCAAATATGTAAATATTATTCATTTTAACTCCTAAATATTATTTAAGGTTATTATGCAAACATTCAAAAAATATATGTCAAAATCTTTATCATAAATTTGACTTATAGATAGTAAATATTATTTTAAATCATCAATTAAGACAACCTTTTTAATGATAAAGCAATTTTTCTTGGTTATATTTCTTATATCAATTATCTTTTTTGTATTGTTGTTGCTAAGAGCTGCTTTATCATCGCTCTTGCACTCGAGTATAATGAATTTTTAATCTTAGTTATATGTCTTGAGCATCTGTTGCTAGGTACTATATACCTCCATCGGCTCTATTATGAAGGTAGGCATGAGCCTATTGGTTCTAAGCTTCTTTTTATGGGATAAAAATGCAGTATGGGATGCCACCTTTGGTGGTGTATACAAATATGGTGTAATTGTAGAGTGTTTTTTTCAATTCTATCACATCTTTCTCTTGTCTTCATTTGAAGATATGAGTAAATCCATCCTTACATGAAACTCATGTTTAGATTTATCCAAACCAAAATAAGCTTCTTGCAATAAATCGTGTTCTTTTTTCAATTCTATGCTCAAGATTTTTTTTAATAGTTCATTTATCATTTCCTCCAAGTCATGTAACAAAATGCTATGTTCTTTCTCTAGTGTGAAATGTTCTTTTTTTAACTTGAGTCTTTATTTTAAAATAATTTAAAACTATTGTGCAAGTTTTCAAGAATGGAGGCCTTCCGATGGCCCGGTTAGGAAAGTTGAGGCTTTAGATTCGACTTATGTTAAGAAAAGTAGAGGTAGACATAAAAAGACTTGGTTAGAAAATATTAGAAATGAGATTTCTTTATCAGATTTAAATGAGGATTTGGCTTTTAACCATACACAATGGAGAAAAAGGATTCATGTAGCCGACCCCACATAGTACGACAAAGGCTTGATGTTGATGTTTTTGTGCAAGTTTTCAATTATAGAAAATAATTCATCACATGATAAATTATATACTTAATTGAAGTTTGAATTGCCTGAGTCAATCATAGCCATATAGTACAATTTATTTGTTTCCTCGTTAGGCTCACTTCCTGATGAATCTGTGGTTGAGTTGATCCAAAATATTTTTTTGAGTTTTTTTACATATTTTATTATCAACATTTTCTTCAGCTTTCTTCTTCTGACTTGAGACTATTAGGTCTGAGCATTCTTATTTGATGCACCTTAATTTTTTTTTAAAATCAAAACGAATGATTTAAGAAATAATCTTTGAGTTAGCTTAGCCTCTTTCCATTTCTTTCCTTTTATCATTGAATATCTTTTGTTTCCTTATGGGTTCCGAAAATTCGGCCCTGACCTCCCTTGCTGCAGCTTTTTTCAAGGGAGTTTTAACGAAATTAAGTTCTGGGGTAAATTTTGGGAAGGTAGACGAGTTTGTAAATAAGACACTACCAAGAGATTTCGCCCTCATTTTTGCAAGGACTTTATGATATGAGTTTTGGTTTCCTTTAGGTTCAAGTCCCTATAGTTAATTACCCTTTCGATAACGAGAGAGAACTTTCTATTAAGGCTAGTCTTCAATCAGATACGTGTTATCTGACATATAGTAGTAGCTGGACATTAGAATTGTAAGTTCAAGGTCTGATATTTAAAATTAAAAATTTCACCATTTTGCACTTAAATCGGTTGGTGGGGAAATGGATGATAGACCCGATCAAGATCCTATGGTTTCGTTGTCCCGTGCCATCGTGGCCCCTCCATAGTGTACTTAGTCAGAGGAGGTAGTCGACCCAACCTGACAGAAAGATCCTTATCGGCAGCCATGGGTTGCTTCGTCTAAGAGTAACTTATAGACCTAGGGTGGATGTACGATTAAGGGGACGAATTTGAATCAACTTTGGCTAACAGAGGGCTTTATGTCCCATCAATTATATCTTATTGATTCATATCTCAAAGATTTGATGTCGTTAAGGAACGTATTGGCCTTGGCCATAATCGTAATTTAGTAGTGCCATTTGGTGATAAAACCACTCTGTTAAGAGAGCACCGGGTCATAATCATTTATCCTGCGATGTAATTTGGCGACAAAATCATAGGTCAGAGGACACGTACCACATCCTTATTGTTAAGAGATTATTTGAGAATGAATCATAGTAATATTTTCAACTAGGCATTAGCTCCATCTGAGCTGAATTGATATTTGAATTTGTCTACCTCTACAAACTTCCCCAAAAAAGCAGCGGGGGAGGTTGGGGCTGAATTTTCAGATCCCACAGATTTCTGGAGACTCCGCAGAGAACTCGAGCTATTTTAGCATTTGACGCTTGTTTTAGATGCTTAAGAGTTCGTCGATGGTAGTAGGTCAATTCAAGTTTACAAATCTTGTAAATACCCAAGACTTGATTTATCACAAGTTAGAGTCGCCGAAAATTTGAAGATTTTAAATTTTGACACCAATCGTAATATCTAAATTGCTATTAGAGCTTCGTATTTGACTTCATTGTTGGTTTGAGGTTCAATTAAACTGAATGAAAATCTCATTATACCTCCCTTAGGTTCTATGAAAATGAAATCGATGCCGGATCAAGCTTTTGCAAGATTTAGAGGTTGTGTAGATCTAATTGATGATGTCCCGTCGAAGTACATCTCTCAAAATAGTAGTATTTCTTTCTCCTCGATCTTCATTATTTGCTCATCGGGCAAATCATCATTGAGTAAAGAATCTGCAAGCATAGAATGTGCGACGAGAAAATCTGCCAAGGCTTGTCCCTTCATCGCCTTCTGTGACATGCACATGATATCAAACTATAGTAATATCACTACACATCTGGCTAGGCGACCTGTCAACGTTGGCCTTGTCATTTAAAACTTCAGTGGATCGATCTTTGATATTAACGTAATTTTATGAGAGAGCATGTAAATGCGGAGTTTCTGAACTGTAAAGATCAACGCTAGATAATGCTTCTCAATTGGAGAATAACGATTATCTTCTCCAATCAGCCTTTGATTTATAATGTAGAGTGCATTTTTTTTAGAGTCGATCTCAATTCCTTGATGACGAACGATGTATCCCAGAAACTTGTTGGAGGAGACCCCGAAAGCATACTTGAGGAGATTCATCTTTAAATCTAACTTTTTGATCCTCTCAAATACAATTCTTAGATCATTTAGGTCATTTTTTTTTGTTCATGCTCTTTACGACAAGGTCATTTACATAACACTTGACCTTCTGATGTATCAACTCATCAAAAATATGTGTCATCCCCCGTTGGTAGGTGGCACCAGCATTTTTCTGGCTAAAAGGCATGACCATGTAGCAAAAAAATGCCGATGAGCATTCTGAATAATGCATGCTTTTCATCTTGATTTGATTATAACCCAACGATCCGTTCATAAATGAGAACATATCATAGTTGAAAGTGTTATCCACTAATAGCTCTGACACTAGGAGCGAAAAATCATCTTTTGGACATGCCTTGATGAGATCCCGAAAATCAATACAGACACAGATTTGACCGTTCTTCTTCTTCACCAGTATGATATTGATGATCCAATTGACATATTTTTCTTTGCGGATAAAGCCCTGTTGACCTCTGTACAATAACTAAAAGAAAACAAAAATGAAATCATACCTTGACCATTGGATCCCGAATTTCTGTTGAAATCCCGGTTGGAATCCTCGTATCTGCTGGGATCCCATGATTTCAGCCGAAAATCCTGCTACAGTACACTATTCGGCGCCGAGTCCATCGCTTCTCCGCATATCCGGCTCAAAATCCGCGACCTCACCTCGATTGTGCTCCTTCTTCATGCCTATAAAATGAAGAGGAATGGAGACCTCTCGGCACACTCGCTCTCTATCTCCAACACCGATCCCTCTCCGTCTTCTTCATCGCTGCTTCGGCTTAGCTCCTCCGACGCTTTCCCTCTCTGTGAGGTCGGAAGCCAGATCCTTCAGATCGGAAGCCCCATAAGAAGCCGTAGCTTCTTCCCCTAGGCCCGATCGATTCCCCTCCATCTCCCTTTCATAAGCTTCTTCGGCCAACTCCCGTCCAGAGAAACCGAGAGAGAGAGAGAGAGAGAGAGAGAGAGAGAGAGAGAGAGAGAGAGAGAGAAGGAGAGGAAGAGGTAGATCTCCCTACCTCTTGTCCAAGCCGACGTCTTCTCCGACCCGCTCCTCCTCCGGCGACCCGCTCCCGACGACGTTCCCTATCAGTCGGATCGGAGGCCAGAACGGGAGCACGCTTACTGTGAGGGTAACTTCACCCCTCACGCCTTCTTCAGCCAAATCCCGTGAAGGGATTTTAATATTGTATATAAAATATGATTTTAAATATAATTATATTAATTAATTAAAATTAATTATAATAATTATTATTAATTAGTTATATTTATAAAACTAATTATTATTAATTATTATTAATTAATTACTATTTATTAAAATTAATTAATAAGTTAGCATTAATTCTAATTTAATTAGAATTAATTATAACTTACCATTTTAATTAATTTTAATGAATTTTAATTAATTATTTTAATTAATTATAATTATTTATAAATAATTAATTAAGAATAATTAGTTAATTAATTTTGGTTAACTAATATTAATTATATGTGACCTCTCTCATCCCTCGATCCACGTGCCACCATCAAAGCCCGCGAAGGTACGAATTCTCTAAACTCAGATTCTCGCGTTGTTGTTTGCAGCAAACTGGAAAAACTCCTATGCACGCCTTTATTGCGCGTGGTAGGATGGGACGCCGGTCTGATGCTTACGACGAAGCGAGCAATCGCCTAAACTCTACTTCGGCATTCGTGGCGCACCGAAAAACCGCCTATACACGCCTTTATTGCGCGTGGTGGGAAGGGACCCCGGTGCGGCACCTACGGCGAGGCAGGGTCACTTATAAGTACCCTCGGGCGGGGGGAAAGCAAATTGTGTCATTTAAACAGGTACCGTCAGAGCCCCATACACGCCTTTATTGCGCGTGGTGGGAAGAAATATCACGGCCGCGGTGCCCTCGCAAGAGGACACCTACCATACACGCCTTTATTGCGCGTGGTGGGAAAGGCCCAGTTTTCTTGTAGTTTTCCCCTAAACGGGGGAGATGCCGGGAGGATGCCGAAATTTCGGGTGAAATCGTACCTGGACTTAATTGAATTCAAAAGAACGATCGATGACTTGTACTTGGACTCTTGAACAAAATCTAAATGACTTAATAAAGAGTTGAACCCAAGTAAAATGGAGATGAACTTGAACTTGCAAGATCTCAAAGGACTTTGAACAATCATTTGAGCATACATTCAGACTCAAATTCAAAAGAACTAAATGTGGAGGACACTAAAATTAAACAAGGCTCGGACTACAATGGACATAGAACTTAAGCTCATATATTGAGCTTGTGGAATTGATAGAACGCCAACACAAACTAGTACAAAGGACTACGACACGAATATAGCATCAAAACTAAATTAAGCCTAATCAAATGATGCTAAGATGGACCAAATATTCTGAGCTCGTATTCGAACTCGGGCCATACGACATTAAGCGAGGATTTGTAAATTTGATGAATTCAAGTTTGGATGAAATTGAACTTGGACTCAATACATGCAAAGGTCGAAAGAGAAACCATTCCCCAGCGGAGTCGTCAGAAATTCAGGTGCAAAAAGATGAAGAAGACTATGGTGATGAAGATACTATGGAAATTGAGGTGGTTCGTATGGTCAGTCACGCCGATGTTGAAGAGGAAGATGATGGTGATGAAGAAGACCAACAATCACAGCCACGCGTACGTACTTATCGACGTTGCCACAGGGCTAGATCCATTGCCAGCCGAAGTGCTCGCTCCTCAGAAGAAGGAGATGAGGAAGAAGAAGAGGTCGGAGAAAACCTCTTCGGTGGCGAAGATATCACACTCGCTGAAATGAGAAATCAAATGAGGCGACAGATGCGATGGAAAGACAGAGAAATCTCTCAGTTGAATGACAAAATAACTGAGATGATGACTCAGATGACGGCTATGATGGAGATGATGCAAAAGACCACTTCTGTGGGCCCTGCACCAGTTCAACCCGTCAACCAAGTTGCAAATCCTCAAGCGCCCCGAGCCTCAGGAGTGAAAGGTGTACCTGAAGGTGGCGATAAAAATGATGATCCAACCCGCCAGCGCACTCTCCAAAATGTGGCGAGCGCCTCTGAACCCGTAACTGCGTCTCAGTTGGAAGGCTTAGTCAGTGAAAAGATTAAGGCCATTATAGCTGCTGAACAAGCAGAGAAGTTGGTAGGAAAAGGTCGCCCGTACCCAGCAGAGTACGATCAGGTGCCCTATCCAAAGGGATATTCTGTGCCGAAGTTTAATATCTTTGATGGAAATAAAAATCCTAGACAACACCTGGCGCAGTTCAAATCAACCTGTGGAAATACAGGAGGTAATGATGCTCTGTTATTCAGGCAATTCGTGAGCAGCTTGAGTGGAACTGCTTTTGAATGGTATGCCGAACTGCCAAATGATTCACTGAAGACCTTTGCGGAGCTGGAGGCCTTGTTCGTGAAATGATTCGCCAGTGCAACAGAGAAGACTACCATTGCTGATCTAGCCCTTGATAAAAGGAGGAAAGATGAGTCAGTAACAAGATACATAACACGCTGGCGCAATCTCAGTATGAAATGCGAGCAGCAACTAGAAGAAGAGCATGCAGTCCAACTGTTGATGGGGAACATTGATGATAAAATGCAACCCTTCTTATGCATGGCTTCTATCACGACCTTCCAAGATCTGTTGGATAGGGTGGCAAAATTTGAGAAGTTAAACTTATCAAAGTCTGAAAGCCTCCCTGACAAACCTAAAAAGGCTAAAGCTCCTGATGCCAGAAAGAATGAGGTCTACTCTGCATTCCCTCCCAGACCTGATAAAGATAGACGGGTGGTGTACAATGTGGATAAAGGAAAGCAGCCTATGCAATATGAAGAAAAGTCAAAACAGGCTTACAATCCAAATCCTCAACCAAAACTTGTTCTTGGAGGAAACGACAAACCTCGAGCCTTTCCTGGTGGAGGAGAGCGCCAGAGGCAACCCACGGGAACTGGTGATAGAACGTTCCCCTCCCTCAAGGAGAAATGAATAAAGAATATTCGTTCAAGAGGGAAAGTGTCGCCAAGCTATTCCGACAAGCACTCAAAGCTGGTCTAGAATTGCCAGAATGCAAAAGACCTGAAGAGTCTAAACACAGTGGCGACCCAAACTATTGCCCGTATCATCGGGTGGTTAGCCATCCGATTGAAGATTGTTATGTCTTCAAAGATTGGCTGGAAAAGCAATATAGAATGGGGGAATTGACATTATCTGATAATGTATTAGTTCGTCCCAGAAAGGAATCCACCCGGGTAGTCACGTCCGCTTCCGTACTCCCGTCTAAAAAAATAACAACAAGAGAACCTATTCAAGAGGAACAATGGGAGACCGTGGTCTCCAAGAAGACAATAAAAATGCTGAAGCAGCTGGAAGGAGTTCCTGAAGAAGAGGAGATGCTACGAGTATGGAAAATGTACTTTGATGGAGCATCGTCAATCAAGCGTGCTCGGCCTCCAAATCTAGAAAAAGCTCAAGCCGGAATTGGACTCATTTTCGTGGCGCCCGAGGGAGGCATAATGAGGTTCTCATTCAGTTTGACTGAACCTCGAACAAACAATGAAACTGAATATGAAGCTTTAATAGCAGGATTGGAGATTGCAATCGATGTCCGAATCCGAAACCTCCAAATTTTTGGTGATTCTCAACTTGTTGTAAATCAAGTGTTGGGAATTTACAAAATCACCAAGTTTGAGTTGGCCTGTTATCACCGGCGAGTTCTTGAGCTTATGAAGCAAATTCCAGTTGTTAAATTAACTCAAGTTCCCCGAGGCCAAAATGCCAAAGCCGATTCTCTTGCCAAATTGGCTAAAGAAATGGCGAATATGGGCGACGATTGGCCTATAATGATTATGGTGCACAACCGTCGGATCCTAGAGCCAGCATTACTACAATTCCTGCAGGCAGAGGGAATACCAAATTCAAGCCAGCAGGATGCAACTCCAGTTGATCCTCAATCTCCCCAATCAGTTGATCCTGAAGATCAGTCTGAAGAGCAACAAGTTTCTAAGAAAAGGCGCAAGGCCAGTCAAGCTTCAGAATCATGGTGGCATTGCCTAGATGTCGAGGAAGAAGATGATTGGAGACTGCCTTTCATTGATTACTTTAAAGAAAGTAAATTGCCAACAGATAAATCACTAGCTGCTCAAATCAGGAAGAGAGCGCTACGATATGCATTTGTCAACAACACGTTGTATCGGCGTGCTTTCGATCAAATGTGGCTAAGGTGTCTAGGGATCCGAGAAGCTGATAAGGTGGTGGTAGAAGTTCACGAAGGACTTTGTGGAGCACACCAATCAGGCCCCAAGATGGCAGTAAAAATTAAAAGAATGGGCTAATATTGGCCGACTATGGTCAGAGATTGTATCAATCATGCTAAAAGGTGCCACGAGTGCCAGATTCACGGTGATGTTATACATCAACCGCCAAATCCGCTGCACCCTACAATAGCATCCTGGCCATTCGAATGCTGGGGTACTGATGTTATTGGGCCAATAGATCCGCCGTCATCAGCAGGACACCGCTTTATCTTGGCAGCGACCGACTATTTCTCCAAGTGGGCAGAAGCGGCTCCATTTAAAGAAGTTACGTCCGAGCACGTGATCAACTTCTTCACCCACAATGTTGTTTACAGGTTCGGCATGCCACGCTACATAATCTCAGACAACGGAACTGCTTTCAAGAGTACAAAAATCTATAAGTTCGTTGATCGACACAAAATTGATTGGCGGTACTCTTCCATATACTATCCAAGAGCAAATGGCCTAGCAGAAGCCTTCAACAAAACGTTGGTGAAATTGCTAAAGAAGATTCTCTCTAAGAATAAAAGAGAGTGGCATACGAAGATAGCAGAGGCGTTATGGGCGTATCGTACAACTTACAAAACACCAACCAAAGCCACTCCTTACTCTCTGGTGTTCGGAGTTGAAGCAGTGCTGCCACTAGAAGTTGAACTTCCATCTCTTCGAGTTGCTGTCCAGAATGAGCTGACTCAAGAACAAAATGCCCGATTAAGAATGGAGGAACTCGATGCACTCGATGAAATCAGATTGCAAGCTCAGCAGAACCTGGAAATCTATCGAGCAAGAATGACAAAGTCCTTTGATCGAATGGTTCGTCCTCGATCATTTCATGAAGGAGAGTTGGTCATGGTGCAGAGAAGACCAATCATCCCGCACAGAAAAATTGGTGGCAAATTTGTTTCCAACTGGGAAGGACCTTTCATCATCGAGAAAATATTTCAAGGAGGAGCTTATCAACTGATCGATCTGAATGGTCAAAGGCCCATGCCGCCGATCAATGGCAGATACCTGAAGAAATACTATGCATGAATTGCTCAAGCAAATGTCATGTTTAATACGCTATGTTTTCATACATGTTTACTAGCGTATATATTCTACATTTTGAAATTCTCTTATGTCATGAGAATGCATTTCAAAATTCTCCATTAGACTGGGGGCATTTTAAATATTTGTTCGGGTCGACATCGCGCTGCGTGCCGAGATCCCCAAACAAATATTTAAAATCTCAAAATTTCAATCCTATTTTGCTCTAAAATGTCCCTGCGAGACAGGGGGCATTTTAAATATTTATTCGAGTCGACATCGCGCTGCATGCCGAGATCCCCGAATAAATATTTAAAAATTATCAATTCAAATGCTATTTTTTGCTAAAGAATACAAAGATCTCTTTTTCAGAGTCTATGGAGGTGATCTTTCAAAAGATTGAGACACTTTCTCTAACAAACCAAGACTCAAAGGTCAAGAAAGAGACTTTTGTGTCTACACACTCCTACAAAATTGAGCCGGAAAAGCTTGAAGTCTTTCAACAGCCTGAAGCTTAAGGTCCGAATGGGTGTAAAAGGTCGGATCCAACAAGCCCAAATATGGCCGGATCGCTGGCAGCTCCGTCTACTCAACAAGCCATAAGAATGGCCGTAGTAGCGGAACCCCCACTTCGTCAACCTGTCAGTAGGGACTGAAGAAAGTACGAAGGCTAATTTGACTCGACCAGTTCAAGTGATCGTAGTCTACAAAGTTCTCCAAAAATGACTGAAGAATCAAAGTTCCAGTGGAAGAATGAGTCTCGAGCAGCTACTGAATGTTCGTAGGCTCCAAAATCTACAACCACGGAGGACGACTCCAAATCTGTCAACTTCAGCAAAATCAGCATTGGGAAGCGCGATTCCCATAGCTCAAGTCTGAAGTCTGAATGGGTGTAAGAGGTCGGATCCAACAAGCCCAAATATGGCCGGATCGCTGGCAGCTCCGTCTACTCAACAAGCCATAAGAAAGGCCACAGTAGAGGAACCCCCATCTCAGCAACCAGAGGACGAAGAGCTGTCAAATTCTAGCTCTCCCAACCTGATGAACTCAAGTGATTCAGATTAAAGTCTTCTCAAGTGGTTAAGGATCAAGATACTACCTACGTTCGGTACTATCAACTAAATCCAGAACCTGCAAATCCTTCAACAAATCCGTAAAGCACAAAGCGAGGATCGAAGGAATTTTTCTTCAACAAGTCCACCAAAGCACAAAGCAAAGGACCGAAGAAATTATCCCAAAGTTCACACAAGGCCTCAGGCTGAACTAAGAGGATTCTGTCATCAACAAGTCCGTTGTGCACAAAGCTCTGGACCGATGACTTTTCGCCGCAGATCTAATACAAACCTGAAGGTTTAGGTCACCGGCATCTACTCCTTCAACAAGCCCGCCAAAGCTAGAAGCACAGGGCCGAAGGTATAAAAAATCACCTGACAAGTCAATAAAAACAAATCAGGCGATTCTCCATCAATGTCCGCAGCACAAAGCACAGGACAAAAGAAATCAGTATCTCAACCATCTATTGATACATCTACGAGCTCTATGAAGGAAAAGTCTTAGTGTGACATCCAAATAAACTTTTGGAGATCCACCAAATGAAAGCCTTGGTGTGACATCTAGAATAAATGTCTGGAGATCCACAAGGATGAACAGCTTACAACAAACGTGATTCGCTCTAGACGCGTACCACATTTGTTGGGGGGCATTTGTTAACCTCTGTACAATAACTAAAAGAAAACAAAAATGAAATCATACCTTGACCATTGGATCCCGAATTTCTGTTGAAATCCCGGTTGGAATCCTCGTATCTGCTGGGATCCCATGATTTCAGCCGAAAATCCTGCTACAGTACACTATTCGGCGCCGAGTCCATCGCTTCTCCGCATATCCGGCTCAAAATCCGCGACCTCACCTCGATTGTGCTCCTTCTTCACGCCTATAAAATGAAGAGGAATGGAGACCTCTCGGCACACTCGCTCTCTATCTCCAACACCGATCCCTCTCCGTCTTCTTCATCGCTGCTTCGGCTTAGCTCCTCCGACGCTTTCCCTCTCTGTGAGGTCGGAAGCCACGATCCTTCAGATCGGAAGCCCCATAAGAAGCCGTAGCTTCTTCCCCTAGGCCCGATCGATTCCCCTCCATCTCCCTTTCATAAGCTTCTTCGGCCAACTCCCGTCCAGAGAAACCGAGAGAGAGAGAGAGAGAGAGAGAGAGAGAGAGAGAGAGAGAGAAAGAGAGGTAGATCTCCCTACCTCTTGTCCAAGCCGACGTCTTCTCCGACCCGCTCCTCCTCCGGCGACCCGCTCCCGACGACGTTCCCTATCAGTCGGATCGGAGGCCAGAACGGGAGCACGCTTACTGTGAGGGTAACTTCACCCCTCACGCCTTCTTCAGCCAAATCCCGTGAAGGGATTTTAATATTGTATATAAAATATGATTTTAAATATAATTATATTAATTAATTAAAATTAATTATAATAATTATTATTAATTAGTTATATTTATAAAACTAATTATTATTAATTATTATTAATTAATTACTATTTATTAAAATTAATTAATAAGTTAGCATTAATTCTAATTTAATTAGAATTAATTATAACTTACCATTTTAATTAATTTTAATGAATTTTAATTAATTATAATTATTTATAAATAATTAATTAAGAATAATTAGTTAATTAATTTTGGTTAACTAATATTAATTATATGTGACCTCTCTCATCCCTCGATCCACGTGCCACCATCAAAGCCCACGAAGGTACGAATTCTCTAAACTCAGATTCTCGCATTGTTGTTTGCAGCAAACCGGAAAAACTCCTATGCACGCCTTTATTGCGCGTGGTAGGATGGGACGCCGGTCTGATGCTTACGACGAAGCGAGCAATCGCCTAAACTCTACTTCGGCATTCGTGGCGCACCGGAAAACCGCCTATACACGCCTTTATTGCACGTGGTGGGAAGGGACCCCGGTGCGGCACCTACGGCGAGGCAGGGTCACTTATAAGTACCCTCGAGCGGGGGGAAAGCAAATTGTGTCATTTAAACAGGTACCGTCAGAGCCCCATACACGCCTTTATTGCGCGTGGTGGGAAGAAATATCACGGCCGCGGTGCCCTCGCAAGAGGACACCTACCATACACGCCTTTATTGCGCGTGGTGGGAAAGGTCCAGTTTTCTTGTAGTTTTCTCCTAAACGGGGGAGACGCCGGGAGGCTGCCGAAATTTCGGGTGAAATCGTACCTGGACTTAATTGAATTCAAAAGAACGATCGATGACTTTTACTTGGACTCTTGAACAAAATCTAAATGACTTAATAAAGAGTTGAACCCAAGTAAAATGGAGATGAACTTGAACTTGCAAGATCTCAAAGGACTTTGAACAATCATTTGAGCATACATTCAGACTCAAATTCAAAAGAACTAAATGTGGAGGACACTAAAATTAAACAAGGCTCGGACTACAATGGACATAGAACTTAAGCTCATATATTGAGCTTGTGGAATTGATAGAACGCCAACACAAACGAGTACAAAGGACTACGACACGAATATAGCATCAAAACTAAATTAAGCCTAATCAAATGATGCTAAGATGGACCAAATATTCTGAGCTCGTATTCGAACTCGGGCCATACGACATTAAGCGAGGATTTGTAAATTTGATGAATTCAAGTTTGGATGAAATTGAACTTAGACTCAATACATGCAAAGGTCGAAACTTGGATCACACACGAGGAAACTCAAACTATAAGACCTCGATGAGCGAACTCCTACGACAATCCCTACAATGCCTGTTGATTGAGAAGGCAATACGGGAGACCAACAATTAAAGATCCGTTCTTACAAACAAGTGCAATCTCAACAAATCCCACCTGAGATTGGTGAAAAGGTGGATTTGATGCAGGAGCAATGGTTCTTCTACAAATATTCCTAGGAGCTCGTAGTAGATACGACAATCCCCACCAAGTCAATGCACTATAGAAATGAACAGTTGTAAGGTGTACGACTCCTACTCATATATAACAACCAAAAGATCTGCAACACATATCAGCTCTCTACGAAGACAAATGTATGTGTCAAATGCCATTTTGGGTAGATGCAGAAAGACTTCAGTAAATGCAGTATCCTGAAGTCAATTTCAGTCTCTGAAGGAATGCATCTACCTGTCCACTCATAACAATAATGGATGTATTGCATGAGCTAAACAACTACAACGAATACAAGCTATATACGAGCTTCTACAATCCAAGGCAGGAGATTAGTTAGTGCACTATGACCCGCCTACAAAAATCAACAAATAGTGCACGACAGTCTACCTGTACGAAGCAGCGAAAATTCTATCCAGAAGCTGCTACGCCACCGGATCTGCAACATTCGTACAAGCAGACAGAAGGCGTCTATTCCAAGAATACCTCCGCACGTGCACAATAGTTTGTATACACATAAGCACACTAAAAGGGGTAAATGTAATCAAAAACCCGCATGGGCCGCGACGAGCGTGTTATTGATACACACGTGACGTCTAGGGATGCTGCACGGGTTGACAAGTGAATTCAAAGTTCGAAACCTATCCTTCTATACGGGTCAGTAGAAGTTGACAGAGTTCGAACAAACAAACAAATATACGGTTATAGCGACCATCATATTTGTTTCAATACATTCATGTTAGGCCTTCAAGGCCTATAACAATTAGAATTCACTATCAAGGGCATGAAGCTTACGAAACCCGATCCTCTGTCGATAGCCAGACAGAGTCGACAAGGTTCAAGCTTTAAATGGAAATGACCCCACAACACCCCGATGATGGCCGCATTGATTGGTTATCTCAACCGGAGGGGTTCACAAATATTCTTAAATTCCACCCAAATATCCAAAACTCTACAAAATACCTAAAATTCCAAAAAATATTTAAAAATGAAATAAATCCATCAAAAACTTAAAGCAAAATCATCCGCCCTCCGCAACAGTTTGCTGAGGTGGACAGATTTAAATATAACTTCAGCTCACATAGAGCCAAATGTCTAGTCGAAAATATCACTAGGATCCATTCTCAAACAATCTCTTGCCAGTAAGGACGTGGTACGTGTCCTCTAACTGGCAGTTTCGCCGCCAAATGGCACTGCAGTAAACGGTTATGACCCGGGGCCCTCTGAACCGAGTGGTTTTGCCGCCAAATGGCACCACAGATAGCGGTTATGGCCAGAGCCAATACGCTCCTTAATGGCGTTAAATCCTTGAGATATGAATCAATAGGGTATGATCGATAGGGCACAAAGCCCTCTGTTAGCTAAGGTGGATTCAAATTTGTCCCCTTAGACAAACATTCACCCCCGGTCTACAAGGTCCCCTTGGACGAAGCAACCCATGGCTGCCGACAAGGATCCTTCTGTCAGGTTGGGTCGACTACCTCCTCTGACTAAGTAGACCAGGGACCACGATGGCTCGGGATGACGGAACCATGGGATCTTGATCGGGCCCATCATCCATTCCCCCACCATCCGCTTTAAGTGCAAGATGCTGAAATTTCTATTTTAAATATCAAATCTTTCAACCCAAAATCCAAAAACCCAATTCTTCAATTCCCAAATCCAAAATCTTCAAAATTTCCAATTCCTAAACCTATGCTGCTACTATATGCCAGATGCACGTATATTCTACGTATTTGATCGACGACTAGCCTTAATCGAAAGTTCTCTCTCGTGATCGGGAGGGGTAATTAACTATAGGGGCTTGCGCCTATAGGAAACCAGAACTCAGATCATAAAGTCCTCACAAAATGAGGGCGAAATCTCTGGGTAGTGTCTTATCTACAAACCCATCTGCCTTCCAAAATTTACCTCGGAACTTAGTCCGTTAAAACTCCCTCGCCGAATAAGAAGAGCGAGCGGAGGCCGGGGACGAATTTTCGGAGCCCACAAGCCCGCTTCTATGAGCTTCTTAGATTTGGCCAATGTTTAAAATTGCATAATCAGGTATTGAGGCGTTTGTCATTCGTAAGGCGACAAAATCAAAGGATTGCGTAAACATAAAATGATAAATTTTTATATACTAATGAGTAAATAATATATAAAACTTAAAAATGAACAAGATATGAAGTGAAATCAAAATATCCCAATAATAAGACAACATGAAATATAGTTTAACTCAAAACTCTATCTTTCCTAAATCACAGTATTCATTTCATTAACATATAATTCTAAAAATAAATAATAATGACATATCACATAAGAACTCATAAGTCATCAATGCTGTCATCACTAGGGGGGTCTTCTTTTGAATCATCATTATGATGAATTGCTCTCCCCCCTTCCTCCTCTCCTATAGAGTCCAATGTCTCCCAATCAGCTCATTCCTCAGCCATTGTGGTCGTTAGTTTACTTAGCCAGAGGAGGTAGTCGACCCAACCTGATAGAAGGATCCTTATCGGCTGGCATGGGTTGCTTTGTCCAAGCGTACTTTATAAACTTGGGGTGAATATTTACCTAAAGGGACAAATTGAATCCACCATAGCTAATAGAGGACTTTGTGCCCTATCGATTATATCATATTGATTCATATCTCAAAGATTTGATGCAATTAAGAAACGTATTGGCTTTGGCCATAATCGTTATCTTGTGGTGTTATTTGGCGGTAGAACCACTCGGTTCAGAGGGCCCTTAGCCATAAACGTTTATCCTGTTGTGCCATTTGGTGGAAAAAATGCCGGTAAGAGAACTCGTACCACGTCTTTACTAGTAGGAGATTATTTGAGAATTGATCATAGTGATATTTTTAACTAGGCATTAGTTCTATGTGAGCTGAAGTAAAATTCAATTTATCCACCCGGCAAACCGTGGTGAAGGGTGGATGAATTTTGCTTTAAGTGTTTTATGGCTAGATTTCAGTTTTAAATATTCGAATTTGATATTTTGTGGATTTTAGAGTTTTAAACTTTATGGGTGTTTGGGTGGCATTTGAAATATTTGGAATTAATTTCTTCGGTTGAGATCTGCATTCAACACGACCATCATCAGAGTGACTTTGAGGTCACTTGAAATATTCAAATTTTGTGAATATTTAAGGTCATGTTGAAAGATATTGAAAATTAACCCCTCCGGTTGAGATCGGCATTCAACGCTGCCATCATCGGGGTGATTACGGGTAATTCTCATTTAGGGATTGAACCATTTAGACATCCTCGGATTTCGTAGGCTTTGTGCCTTTGTTAATGAATTTCTTTGTTGGAGGCCTTGAATGCCTTATATGAACGTATACAACAGATATTCTGGTCGACACCAGGATTGTTTACTTGTTTGATAATTTGAGTCGTGTTGTCTCCTATCTATCAATATGGAAGGATCGGGCTCAAACTAAGTTCATTTTATGGATCCGCACAGTATCCCTAGACATCATTTGTGTACCAATAACATGCTCGCCGGGACCCATGCAGGTGTTTGAGGGGTATTTTATAATTATTTGCTGAACCTTATCGACTTCTATTTATATTCTTAGGAGGATCGGATTTAAATTTATTGACCCGCACAACATCCCTAGACGTCACATGTGTACTCATAACATGCTCGCCTGGGCGCATGGGGGTTGTGTGATTGCACAAGCCCTTTTGTGTACCTATGTGCATACATGTTATAGTGTATGTGTGGGGGCATTTTGGAATGTTTAACATTGATCACTTGAGTGGGCAACCGTCATTTGAATGTGATGCTATACTTGGAAGCTCGTACACGCCTTCTGTCTGCTTGTATGCATGTTTTAGATCCGATGGCCTGACGTAGCAGCTTGTGGATTGAGCTGTTTGCTTCTTTGTACAGGTAGACTATCGGACACTACTTTTTACTCTCAGTAGGTAGCTTGTTATGCATTAACGAATATCTTGCTTTTGTTCGTATGGAAAGTTGCATATGTCGTAGACATGATACCTTTGTTCGTGGTCAGCTCTCTTTACATACAAATCTTCTAGAGCCACCCATAGGCCTTTGCATTTTTTATCATTCATCTACATTTTCTCGTAGGTAGCATTTAGTGTAGATGATAGGTCTTCTATAATGACTTGTAGGAGTTTGCTTTTGTTGTATTTCATTTGCATTTACTTGCAAAGGATTAGTGTGTTTGATTGATATTGTATGAGGGTTGACTGTAAGGGTGTGCAACACATGGGCGGACCCCCCAAATGTAGGGAGGGGAGGGGGAGGGGGGGGGGGGGGGGGGGGGCAAATGCCCACCCTATATATATATAAATATAATTTTAGAGAAAATATTTTAGAATATGTTAGGTATTTTGGGCATTTTGCCCTCTCCAAAAAATTTTTTTTCCCTAATTTTATTAATCCTAAGCATCTTTGCCCATCCCCCACAAATTTTTTTTTTTTGCCCACCTTTAAAAAAGAAGCTAGATCCGCCCTTGATGCAATAGCTCATAAGTACCTTGTGCACATGCTACAAATATACTGTCTCTAGTTACAACATTTTGTAGATGTTTTATCCACAAATGGAGCATTGCATTCATTGCAATCATTTTGTATATGCTTAATGCATTAGCTTGCATATTACTGTTGATCACCGGTTAAGCTACACACACCACTAACTTTTCTGTGTATGTTGGTTAGCAAGCTACTACCTTAGCTTATATGTCTTTCATTGTCACCTGTGTACAATTCGTCGAACATGTATTAAGGGTCCTTTGTGATTCACAGATGCTCCTCGCTTATTGTTGTATGGTGACATTAACATTCTCATCAAAAATCTGTCGCCCTTGCCTTTGGGGGGAATTATGACATCCACATTACTAATCTCCCTTTCTACTTATAGGTGGGGGTGTCGTATGCATGACAAATCTTTTACAATGATTTATAGAGGCTCATATATGTCTGCTGATTATTATTTCCTGCTTGTAGATATCATAATGAATAATTATATTTGTATAGATAACAAATGGGCCATCTCCTTTGTGATTTTCTCATCTTGCTAGTAAACATGATAGGGTAATTGATATGCATATGGTGGCATTAACATTCTCATATTTGTATAGATAACCCTTTACATGTTATTCGTCATTTCCCTTGAAGGTAGTTTATGCCCTGTATGGTAAGTTTGTACATCAATGCTTGCATCTCGGTTGACATGATAACTCCTTGACGTTTTATTGGAGATTTTGTGTGGTTGATTATAAGCATATCGCTGCATTTTTCATTCGACCGTTGCTTGTAAGTAAAGCATCAATCAGTAGTTGCATTCATTGCATGCTCCAAATATGCTTGTAACCATTGCAACTACCTCAAATAAATAAATTGTTTGCATGAATTTTATGGTTGCTTATGAGTGAGTAGTGTTTGTAAGATACGATCAGTTTGATATCGCATTTATCAATGCCTTCATCTATATTGGGATAATCAATACAAGTTAGATGTCAAAAAAATGAATTCTATATCAAGATTTATAGTTCATTTGTACAAAACTCTTTAGTGATGCAACCTCCTTTGATTTCATCATTTTTACAACTCATGAATTTCATTAACTGTTAGGCTTTTGGTTCAAGCTCTTGTCAAATCCAATTCTTGTCCAAATTCCCTATTATTTTATTCAATCTTGAGTTCAATTTAATGTTGCTTGGTTCAGGCTCAAAATCTAAAGTCCTTGAGTTCAGTTCGAGTCCATTGTTCAAGTTCAAATCATTTCTAAAAGTTTTTTGCATTTTGTTCAAATTCAAGTTCTATCCACTATGGTTTAAATTGAGTTCAAATCCTCAAATCATGGTTTACTTAATGTTAAAGTTCTCATTTCAATTCACTTTATTTAAGTTCAGAAATCTTTTTCAATCATTTGAGTTTGATTTGAGTCCAATATTTGCAAGTTCGATCAATGTTCAAATTGAATTAAAGTGCTTTGTATTTGCTCAAATTCGAGTCCAAGTCCAAAGTTCCCTGTTGTCCAAATATTGTATAAGTCCTCTATGCTTCAAACGGAATTTCGGTAGCCTCTCGACATTTCCCCGTTTAGAGGAAACTATGAAAAATGGGGCATTCCCACCACGCTAAGAAAAGCATGTATGATAGTTGTCCTTGGACACCGTGGCCATAATCTTCGTTTGCCACAATGCTAAGAAATGCGTGTATGGGTCTTCTACAACACCTGTTAAAAATGCAGTTATTTCACCACGAGCGGGTACTTATATGTATCCTCATTTCGCCGTAGGCGTCGCACCAGGTTCACATCCCACCACGTTAAGAAAAGCGTGTATATGCGATTTTTCGGTGCGCCGCGAACAACGAAAGTATCATGCCGAACTTCTTCCTACCACGCTAAGAAAAACTTGTATAGGTGGTCGTTTTTTCACACTGCAAGCATTGAAGATGGGCTCTCGAATTTACAAAATGCACAAAACCCTTCTTTTTCATTCTCTTTTTTACTGAACTTCTTCTCCCCTTTTTTTATATTTTTTTTCCGCTCTCCTTTTTTATCTCTCTTTTCTTTTCTTTTATCAAACCCCCTATTTTTTTGGCCACCATTTTCTTTTTTTTGTATATACATTTACATGTATGCTTCAAAATTAACAATAGTAACATGAATGATCAACTAATAAAACAAAATTTATAATGTCATAGACATACAATGCTAACAACGTCTAATATTTGTGACTATAATCAATCATTATCAATAAAAAAGAGAAGTATCAGTAAGCATTGATATTAATATTTTACACTAATATTAATATTGGTATATTAATATGAATATTAGCAACTAATAGCAATACTTATTGACAGTAAACGTTAGCAGTCATAATGAAAGAAGGAAAAAAAAAAAAAAAAATGTTTCTCTGTTTAAGGGAAAAGTGTAGCTTAGGCTCAACTCATTTGAGATAAAAAAAATATTTCAGCAAGTGGGCTGAGACAATAGTTCTAAGTGGGCCTTGGGAATTGGCTATAATTATGAGATTAATTCCAATAGATAAACTGGGAGATGCGAGTGGCAAATGCTACTCAGATAAGACCTTATGATAGGGCGTGAAGATTTATAACAAAGCTAATTGATGATAACATCCGGCTGGTTGGAGAGGGAAATGAGGATAAAAGATGAGGTCAGTATATTGTAAGCAATGCTTGGCCAAGGGTGAGCTTCAGTTGATTGCTTAAAGGTTGGGATAAGTGGGCTGTTTTGGCTGAGATTTTGGAGAGGAATGTAAGAGTTGGACTGTTGCTGTAGTTTCTAATTTGGGCTCTTACAAGTGCTGTTTGGGTCTTAAAGAAAAGAGTGTGCTGCTGTAGAGGGGTTAAAGAGGAAGAAGACAAAACTAATGCTTTAAATGTAACTGTAGTCAATAGGGTAAAAGGAACATGCATGTCAGTATCCACGTGAATGAGAATCAAAGGACATTCATGTTTAATATGAGTTGTTGAGGGAAAAGCCAATGAATCTTTAGTGGATTTATCTATATAGAGGAGCTTGGGGTTGTGAGTGAAAGCCACGGCTGCTCTGTGGGTTTTGAGTTCAGCAAGCACAGGTGGGTCGGGATTGGTTTTACCGTGAAGAGGTGTTGAGGTTAGTTGAGCAGAGAATCAGGTCTTGGAGTCTCACATGTTTACTAAAGTGGATGCGGCATAGGTGGTCTTCACTTGGGGTGAAGAGTGGATGTTGGCTGGAGCTCGGGAAGAGGGAAGAGGAAGGCTGCTAGTGGGAATTGGACGTCGGGTAGATCGCAAGCCACTGGGGAAGTTCGAAAGTTTAGACGTGGAGAAAGAAAATAATAGCCACTTTTGACACCCCAAGATTCAAGTAGAAATTTAAAATCTTCTTAACTTTTTAAGAATTAGAATATTCCATTCCTAATGTATGTTGTGATGTAACAATTTTGTAAATTTTGTATATATCTTAGATACACTTTCATTAGCTGGTATATGAAATAACTCATACTCATTTATAAGAAGATCATCTTATGACTTCGTAATTTTGTCTTATGCCCTTATCAGTAATACTCAATCAATTTCAATTTTTTTTTTTACCAATTTTATAAGTTGATATATGCATGTAATCATCTGATTTCAAAACACAAAAGAAGTTATTTCAACCTTTTGAATTTAGTTGTGTTAGCTTATTCCTTTTGATTCTAATCATCAAAGTGACCTTCTATTGTGACGTGGTGACCTTCTATAGTACAACTAGAAAATATGTAGAGTGATGGCTATCAATTAGCTTTTAACTCATAGGCCCTTTCTTTTGAGGGGCATTATAGGTGGATACGTGAGAATGCACATAATGAAAGTAGACAAACATTCCATGCTAGAAACTTCCTTTATTTTTTTTTTCTCTGGATAATTTCTCATTGAAATACATATGTAAACAAGGTAGTTTAATCCTCAAAATTATAAAATATCGATGGCAAAAAAACTTTCCTCAACCCGCATAAAAGCAATGCCAAGCCATTTACTTGAAGTTCTTGTCACCTTTAATGAAAAAGACTGGTATTCTAGAAGCCGTCCTTCCTTGGCAATGCACGCCCAGTCAAGTTTATTTCATCATCAAACAACAATTTGAAATGCACAAGTGTTTTCTGTTGCACTTGATGTTTTATGGAAGCCAAAAGAAAAAAGGGAAACTATACTTTTTACTTCTTGAATCCATCATCATTATAATTTTTATGAATTCTAGAATCTGAACTTAAACGGTGTACATTAACTTTAGCAAGTAAATGTTAGGCAAAAAATTAAAGAAGTTTTTAGTTTTCCTAGTTAGCTTCTATTTGAGATTTTTCATTGTATGCTTCCAGTATTTTATCCTTTTCTTAGTGAATTTCTCATATCCAAATAGAAGTCATACATTGCTATTCTGTTCTTTTAGTACTGGGAGAAGGCAGAGTTTCCCTTCCATGTTATTCCAAAGCTTGCCGCACTAGGTGTTACTGGTGGGACAATAAAGGTATTGGTATTTCGAGATCTTCTTGTTTTTAAGTGTTCAGTGCATGCTAATATCAGACAAGTTTGATTCCAGGGTTATGGGTGCCCAGGCCTTTCAATCACTGCTAGTGCTCTTGCTATAGCAGAAATTGCTAGAGTTGATGCTAGCTGCTCCATCTTTATATTGGCACATTCTTCTTTGGCGATGCTTACAATTGGTAGAATTGCAAGTTTTGACATTTTTTTTTTGTGAGAAAAGCTGAACATGATTAGGAACTGACATATTCCTTATCTTTTTCATTCTCTGCATTTCCTGCCAACTAAAGGACTTTGTGGATCAGAGGCCCAAAGACAGAAATATTTGGCATCTTTAGCACAATTAAATACCATTGCTTGTTGGGTAAGTCAAATCTATATTAGGCGTCCTCTAAATTACTTAAACATTTTGTTTGAAGTTTCTTGTAATTGTTACATTCCAGGCTTTAACCGAGCCGGATCATGGAAGCGATGCAAGCTCTTTGAGTGCCACTGCAGTGAAGGTTCACTGCTTAATATTCATTAGTCGGAAAATGTTTATTGATTGTAGAAAACTTAATCCTCATATACTGTTTTATGAAAACCAATAATTTTACTTCATTAGTTCCTATTCATTATTTCTTGGTCATTGCTTTGGCCAGGTCAATGGAGGTTGGGTATTGGATGGACAGAAGCGCTGGATAGGAAATAGCACTGTTGCTGATGTGTTCATTATTTTTGCGTGGAACACGAGTACAAAGCAGATAAATGGGTAATATAATGTACCATATTTATGACTCAATTTGTAGATTCATGAAGAAAGGCTTTTGATGTAATGAAAAAGTCCTTGGATTAGTTTTATGTGCCTATAGTTTACAAATTTCCAGCATTACAGTTGAAGAGTTGAAATCGAGCGTTTATTCTGTTAGTTATTGTCTAAATATTCTAATAGCTTGATCTATTGCATTGGTTTTCTGGCTCCAGCTTTATTGTGAAGAAGGGTTCCCCTGGTTTGAGTGCGACCAAAATTGAGAACAAAATTGGCCTAAGAATTTTTCAGAATGGAGATATTCTCTTAAAGAAGGTATTTGTCCCAGATGAGGACATGCTACCAGGTGTCAACTCATTTCAAGATATCAGTAAGGTATACTATTATTGTGATTCTATATATATATATTTTTCCTTATTTAGTGCTCATGAATTGTACAATTGAATAGGAAATAACTGTCCCCATCTCATATTTTATGAACACATATTCCTACTTCAACAACTGTCCCCATCTCCACAGCCTTCTTTACCTCTCAACCCGCCACCTCCACTCATGCCGATTCCAACCTCCACTCTACTTCCCTCCCATGCATCTACTTCTAATTCACATAATCCGCCTATCCCAACTCTCTCACCTATCAACTACTCTTCCCCTGGACCATCCGCTCAGCCAATACCTTCTCCCATCAATCCTACACCTCCTTCCCCATCATTGCCACCTCCCACACATCATTCCATGCTAACCCGTTTTAAAACGGGTCACCTAAAACCAAAGGCCATTCTCGATCTCTCGGTCACCACGCAACCACATTCAACACCCTCCACATTTAACTAGGCAGTGAAGCTCCACCCATGACAAAAAGTAATGTCCACCGAATTTTTGGCTCTTAAGAAACTGAGAACATGGTCTCTCACTCCAGCTCTGCCAAACGCTCCTATTCTTGGATGTCGCTTGACATACAAAACCAAGCTACGAGCAGACGGTCAAATTGAGAACTACAAAGCTCGCCTCATTGCCTAATGGTTTGCCCAAGAATATGGAGTCAAGTACAAGAAAACCTTCTGCCCCATTGCAAAGATGCCCACAATTTGCATTTTACTCATCATTGCAATCCAAAGTAAATGGCAGGTCCTATAATTTGATATTTCCAATGCCTTCCTACATGATCTACATGAGGATGTTTACATGAAGATGTCGCTAGGTTTCACGGATCCTGACTTTCCTAATCATGTTTGCAAACTATACAAGTCTCTCTACGGACTCAAACAGGTTCTACGACAATGATTCAACAAATTCACTTCAGCTCTCGTTGAGTTCAACTTCACCTTCAGCAAGTCCGATCAATCTTTACTTCTCTACATCCATGGTGACATATGTCTGTATCTCCTTATTTATGTAGATGATTTGTTGCTCACTGGAAACAATCCCACCACCATCCAAAACCTTCTCCTCAAACTGAAATCAGTTTTTGCTCTCAAGCAGCTTGGCTCTGTTTCAACCTATCTTGGCATTCAAGTCCAACACAATGCTACAGGCTTTTTCTTACATCAATCACATTATGCCCATGAGCTGCTACTTGCCTCGGGATTTTCATCTTGCAAACCAGCTTCCACTCTGCTAGCTATCAAACCATCTTATTGCTAGTTTGCTGATCAGCCATTTGACAATCCCAAATTATATCGAAAAATTGCTGGTTCACTCCATTACCGTACAATTACTAGACCTAATATTGTATTTGTGACAAATCATATTTGTCAAACCATGCATAATCCCACAAACCAAAACTACCAATCTCCCAAACGCCCCCTCCGCTATATCCAGGGAACTCAAAATTTTGGACTTCCATTCATCAGCGGCGATCTCAGACTGCAGACATTCGTTGATGCTGATTGGGCTACAAATAAATCTGATCGCAAGTCGGTCACCGGATTCTGCTCCTATCTTGGTTCGAATCTCATTTCATGGCAGGTCAAGAAGAAAGCTACAATTTCCAAATCATCCACTGTGGCAGAATACCAAGCTCTCTCTTCCGCCACCTCTGATGTCATTTGGCTCGCCGACTGCTAGCAGAATTTCAAGAGCAACAAATCACTCCAACCCCCATTCATTGTGACAACACCTCTGCAATGGCTCTTGCAAATAATCCCGTCTTTCATACTCGCACTAAACATATCGAAATCGATTACCACTTCATTAGCAAGCACATAAAAAACAACTTTGTTGTTCTCCATTACATCAATTCCATAGATCAACTAGCAGATATCCTAACTAAATTAGTGATAAAAAAAAAAAAAAACTAGCAGATATCCTAACTAAACCATCGTCTCCAGCCCGTTTTCATCAACTCCGCACCAAATTAATCATCCAATCATTGGATGCTCAATTTGCGTGGGCTGTTAGCACACATGTATCACATGCTCACATGACTCGACTCTACCATCAGGGACCACCTGCTCCAGCCGCTACTATATTCTCCACAATTCTCTGCTATAGCAGTCTGTCACCAACGGCATGCAGCTTTTCCTTTACCTTTTCTCCTTTACGTCACTTATATATAGGACTCCTGTAACAGCTGCTAAAATATAGTGATGATAATACAACAGTGAATTTGCTTCTTCACTATTCCTTTCTCTGCTTTCTCTGTTTTATCTAACCTTGCAGATGTTTCTTCTAATCCAACCACCACCACGACGATAATTGTGAATTTATTGCCTTTGAATTCTCTTTGCTGACAGCAGCAATATCCTTTTGACAGTCGTCCAGGTTCTTAAAGTTCAATTTTATGATAACATACACTAGATTCTGATAAAAATTCATCAAGTTTTTAATATCAAAAGTTGAATGCATTCCTGTCTTAGGTGCATCAAGTCAATGTTGAACCGACTCAACATGTCAAACCAGACTTGAGACAAGTTTCTTTAACTGAAATAATTGTATTGGTTCAAATCGTTCTGAATCTAGAAGTCACTTATAATGAACCATTTGGAGTCATCTAACAAGTCATTGAGACAAATCGCTTGAACAATATTTAAAACTCAGAGAAGTCTCGATTAAATAAGGAAAGTCATCAGTACTTGGCATTACCACTATTTTTACTTTATCGATCAATGCACAGAAGTCGTACTTAATTAGGGTATTCAGTAGAATTCTAACCAACAATACTCGGCCATAGTAGAAGTTGAATGCAATACTTATCTGAGATACTCATCAAATATATAGTGCCTTCCTAATAGCCATTCAGATGGATACAATGAATTCTTTGGCTACCCTTATGATGGTCCATCTTATAGAGTTGACCTTGGCTTATGCTTATATATATAGGGGGTCAAGCGTTATGTGTGGGTATAGAAAAAAATGGTTTAGAAATCCAACGGCTATATTTTCTTTTCCATTTCTCTGAATTCTTGTACTCCATTGGTTTGGCTTGTCCTTCTAAACAAAGGGTCTGCCCTAATTCTCTTGTTTGAATTCACTCGGAGGGAATCGGAACCATATATCTCCTCTTGTGATCTATTGCCTCGTTATCTTGTTGAGCCGTACATATCAAACCATGCACAAAAAGGGCAAAATCGGCGATCCAAGAAACATGTGCGTCGACGTGTTGCAGCACTTGATGTGACATCCCAGATATCTATAGTGAAAGGATTCATCGACATATACTTTCTTCTTATTCTTTCATCTTTTTTTTGTTTCTTCTCGCTTAGATCAATACAAACATCCAGAAATGATATTTGCATTAAAGAAAACAAAAATACATCAAAATACTATAATTCACATTTCGGCATATCATATTTACAATCCAAAAGTAGCGTCCAAAAGAACATGTACAATAGCCGCTCGGGATACAAAACAATACAAGAACCAAAACTACAAAAACACCTATACTAGTGTCTGAAAGAAGCTTCACGCGGGAGGCTCTGCACCTGAAATCATTAACCACATATAATGAGCTTCAAAAAGCCCAGCAGGTCACCAAAACCTACAACTGAAATCAAAACACGGTACGGAAGCAATATGCATGTAAATCAATCAAATCAATATTAACCATTTGCACATGATCAATGAGTCGATGCAGATACGAAAATCAGTACAGAAACAGAATTCAATGCATAAACAATAGAATCCAAATCATCAGTAGGAGAATCGGTAACAACAACAACAACAACAACAACATCAAGCCTTTATCCCACTACGTGGGGTCGGCTACATGAATCCTTTTTCTCCATTGTGTCCTATTAAAAGCCAAATTCTCAAGAAAAGGTCATTCCTAATATTTTCTAACCAAGTCTTTTTAGGTCTACCCCTACCTTTCTTAACACAAGTCAAATCTAATCTACTACTCTCTTAACTGGGTCGTCGGAAGGCCGCCTTTTTATGTGACCAAACCATCTAAGGCGACTCTCTCTAATCTTATCTTCTACTGGAGCTACTCCAACCTTTTCACGTATATGCTCATTTCGTATCCTATCTCTAAGGGTAAAGCCACTCATCCATCTAAGCATCCTCATCTCTGCCACACTTAACTTAGTATTATGCTTCTCTTTTAATGGCCAACATTCGGCACCATAAAGCATTGCAGGCCTCACTACCATCTTATAGAATTTTCCCTTAAGTTTGAGGGGTACATTTCTATCACATAACAAGCCCGATGCATTCCGCCACTTCAACCATCCAACTTGAATTCTGCTGATAATATCCCCATCTATTTCACCATCACTCTGAACAATAGATCCAAGAAGGACTATTACTGCTAAAATTACACTCCATATATTCCGTTTTAGATCTACTCAAGCGAAAACCTTTAGACTCTAAGGTTGACCTCCATAATTCAAGTTTACCTTCAACTCCCTCTCTAGTCTTATCAACAAGAAGAATATCATCAGCAAAAAGCATACACCAAGGTACATCATCTTGCAAATGTCTAGTGAGAACATCCATGACTAAAGCAAATAGATATGGGCTTAAGGCTGATCCTTGATGTAACCCAACCGAAATAGGGAAATACTTGGTCAAACCACCTTGTGTTTGAACACAAGTAATAGCTCCTGCATACATATCTTTAATGATTTGAATATAAGCATTATTGACTCCTTTCTTATCAAGAACTCTCCATAGCACTTCTCTTGGAACTTTATCATATGCTTTTTCTAAATCAATAAATATCATATGTAGATCCTCCTCCTTATTTCTCTCTATATTTTTCCATCAAACCTCTGAATAAATGTATGGCTTCCATAGTCGACCTACCCGGCATAAATCCAAATTGATTTTTGAGAAACATTAGTATCACGCCGCAACCTATGCTCTATAACTCGCTCCCATAATTTTAAAGTATGACACATTAACTTAATACCTCTATAAATTCGTGCAATCCTGTGCATCGCCTTTATTCTTAAAAATAGGAATTAATACACTCATTCTCCACTCATCTGGCATCTTTTTAGTCTTCAAAATAGTATTAAAAAAAGTTTAGTAAGCCAAGAAATCCCTTCATCTCCTAAGCATTTCCACACCTCTATTGGAATATCATCAGGTCCAACAGCTTTTCCACCCTTCATTCTATTTAAAGCCTCTCTAACTTCAGTTTTACTAATACGCCGATAAAAACAGAAATCTTTACTTTCATTTAGGGTGCTAAGGTCACTATAGTCAATCTTATTTTCACAAAAAAAGTTTAGCAAAATATCTCATCCACCTTTGTTGAATATCATCTTCTAAGAAAAGTATTTTTTGATCTTCATCCTTAATACACTTCACTTGAACTAAATCCTTAGTACTCATATCTCTTTGTTTGGCTAACTTATACATATATCTTTCTCCCTCCTTAGTATTTAATCTATTATATAAATCGCTAAAAGCTAATGTCTTTGCATCGCATATTGCTTTCTTAGAATCGGTAAACCGTAGAAAAATCCATAATGCTCAATAAATCAGTACATACGTTAAATCTCTACAGTAGTCATCGTATCTATAACATCAGTCAATTCATCAAAGAAATCTTCGTATCAGTAATACCAATCAAATCAATCAATAAAATCATCAAATACAAATACAATTGAAATCAATCTATGCAATAAAATCATATTCTATCACATGCACATGTATCTTGTTCGGTGTATCATATGTATCAGTGTATCACATGTATTAGTCAGTAATTGGTGTATCACGTGCTATAAGATCAGTACAATAAATCAGTATCGGTGAATCAGTAGTATCGGTATCGGTATTGGTAGTATCAATGAATCAATGCAATATCAATATCCATATCGGTATCTATATTCAGTGACATGTACAATAGGTAATATCAATAAAATCGTACAGTAACAGTAAACCCGTAAATCCATTAGTAAATATATTCAATAGCAATAAATCAATCAAATCAATAAATCCGTCGATATCAATAAATCAGTAAATCCATAAAGAAATCATAAGAACAATACTTACACATGCATTCCAGTACAGTAGCCTTACTTAACAAGTACAATTACTGGCTATTAAGGCGTTTTTCAAGGTTAGTATCGATGTTAGTAATCCGTTGGCTCAGTAGAGTCGTCACTCTTTGCCCGTCGGCATAATCTCCTTATGACTCCCAATCATTATATCAATGATCAATAGAGGATAACACCAAACCCTTTTTAAAGGAAAGTCCGTCGGCCCACCATCCGGTACAGGTCAAACCAATCTCCAACCAACGGTTCAACCAGTCTTCACTTGTCTTTCAGTAATATATATAACAATAATTCACTCATATATCCGCATTCGTAGTAATACATTGCAATCAACAAACACAATTAAACTCAAAAGAAGAGAATCCTTAAAATATCGTATAGTCGAGAGAAATCCTAAATAGAGTCAAAATACACAGTTTTAGAAAATCACCAAATTATCAGAAATCGAATAAAACAACGTTTCAAAGCTTTACTTGTAGTGAAACAATATTTTTCAATATCCAGATAATTTTCTATTTGATAAAAACACATCAGAAGTCAAAATATCCGGTGAAAAATTTACAGAAAATACTCAAATCGTACAGAAACATCATCTCATAAATATACCAAAAGTTACGCGGTAAAAATTTCGTCAATACAAAGATTTGCACATTTTTCGGTAACGGAAACACAAAACTGAGCAGAAAAATACAAAAACTCGAAATCTTCGAAATCAGAAATAGGATTCGGAGTCCTTACTGCGAGGCGAACAAATCTTTTAACAGCGGCGTTGGACAAAAAGCGCACCGTGAGCTCCAAAATCAAGCCTTCCTCTTCTCTTTTCCTTCTCTTTCTCTCTCCAACTTTTTCTCTCTCTTCCAAATGATTCAAAATATCTCAAATCCGATACTTATCAAACAGGATCGTCCCGGACGATTTGCCCTTTGGACAAATCTCATCCAGACGAAGTGTATTCGTTCATGGACGACTTGATCTCTGGACAAATTTCGTCCCGGACGAATCCAGGTTTGTACGGACGAATCCAGGTTTGTACGGACAAACTCAGGTTCTTACAGGCAGTTCGTACGTAGTAACTATACAAATTTTCATAATTTTTTTCAATTCGTCCTGTACTAAAGTCAGTTCGTACGGACTAACAGCACAAAAAAAAGGAGAATCTGAGGGGTTTTACACTTGAAGGGTCAAACGATCTCTGATTGCCAAATGGATTATGCCGTTGCAATCACGACGTTAAGTTCGCCTGAGAGGAGACCCCTCACAGTCAAATCTAACGAGATCGGTCTAAAGGGACGACCGACGGCCGAAATTGATGCGCAACATCGCTCGAACGACATACGATCACAAAACGGATCTAGCCGTTGCATCCATAATGTCGTTAACGCCCAAAGATCAATGTCAACCTGTTCAATTGGGGTCGTCCGGGCGACAACACAAATCCCAAGGCGACGATGCGCAAACTGAGGAAATGGATGTGCTACATTGTTCAAACGACGTCTGATGGCAAAACGAACTTCATTGTTGCATTCGCCTCGTTTATATAAATCAAAGCAATCGTGTGCAGATCAAGGAGATTTTGGGTAATTGTGGCATCCCTGTCTTTTTTAATTAATATAATGATAATAATAAAAAAACTATTTTTATAATAATTATTATTTTAATTAAATTAAAAGTCAGACGACGTCAAATTAAATCAAATTTATTTACCTCGGATGCTTCAATCTTATATCTCTCATCAAATCTCCTGTAGCACTCTAATCTCCTGTCGGTACGCCTAAGATCTCGCAGCTCGCCTCGTTTGTATGCAACCTCTTGTCGTGAAAACGAGGATAAGAAGAACCTCGTTAGTTTTTCTTCAATTCGACACTCAGAGCTGCCAAACTCCTTTCTGTCCCTCCGATTTGAGACCTCAACCCTGTCTGTGCCGATCACTAGCCACCCGAGCTAGCTGCTTTAAGTTGTTTGAAAGATCCTCATCAGTCCATCAACCAAGCCGCACGGAATCTCAATATCTACTACCATCGAGCCAACTGAACCTCCGTCACCTTCCGATTTTTCTTCTGCCTACGAGTTGTTGAACTTCATTCTTCTGCGCCTTCTTAGAACCTGCAACAGAGAAGGCAAATACACGCAGAAAATTATAGAGAAAAGGAAACAGAGAATGAACAGTGAACTTGCTTTCCTTCCTTGTTCAACCGAGCTTTTTTACATCTTTATATAATCAGATAATGCCTCTACCGAGCGGTAGAGATGAGTTGGTTAAAGACCAACGGTGAGGATTAAATGTCAGATAAAGTTCTCTGCTAATTCAGAGTAGTGGAGACCTCAACTATGGTTGATACGTTGGCTTGCTTATCACCTCCCCTCAAGCTAGCCATTGGTTCCAAAATGGTTAGCTTGTTTCGAAGCAACTGAAAACGTTGTATGGACAAGGCCTTGGTAAACAGATCAGCTAGCTGATCGGCTGAGTGAATATGAGTTACTTGTATCACATTGTTTTTAATGCATTCGCGAACGAAATGAAAATCAATTTCAATGTGTTTCGTTCGTGCATGAAAAACTGGGTTGTTGGCAAGTGCAATCGAAGAAATGTTATCACAAAATAAAGTAGTAGGAGCTGCAGGCCTTATTTGAAATTCTGCTAATAATCGTTGAAGCCATATAATATCGGTTGCAGCCGTTGCAAGTGCAAGTGCCCTGTATTCTGCTTCAGTAGAGGATCTTGCAACAGTTTTCTGTTTTTTTACTTGCCAAGAAATGAGATTGCAACCCAAGAAAGCACAATACCCGGTGGTGGACTTTCGATCAATAGGGTCACCCGCCCAATCAGAGTCAGAGTAAACGAGAAGATTAAGTTTTGTTGCTTGAAGTGGTAAACCAAAGTTAAGTGTACCTTTGAGATACCGTAAGAGACGCTTAAGAAGCTTGAAATGATCCTCATTAGGATTATGCATATGTTGGCATAATCGATTTACCGTGTAAGCAATGTCAGGTCTAGTCAATGTTAGATATTGAAGAGAACCTACAATTTGCTTGTATGAGTTGGCTGCAGCGGTGGAGAGTTGAGGTATTTGAGTGAAATTAGTCTTGGTAGCAATAGGAGTGGAAATCGGTTTAGAATGCTCCATTCCAGCTTTATGAAGAATTTCTAAAGCATACCTGGACTGAGAAAGATGGAAGCCCGTTGGAGTATGAATAATTTGCATACCAAGAAAATATGAAACTCTTCCCAGATTCTTCATATTGAATCGGTGATGTAGTGCAGTAAGCAAATGCTGAACCGTGGGATGATCATTTCCTGTTAGTAATATGTCGTCGACATATACTAAAATATAAATCACCACAGAGTCTTTGTTATAGAGTAATAATGAAGGATCAGCCGTACTCTGACGAAAGCCATAGGTTAAAAGATACGTGGAAAAAGTCTCAAACCACTTTCTTGGTGATTGTTTCAAACCATATATAGACTTTTTTAGAAGACACACATAATCTGGATGTAAGGAATCTTTAAAACCAGTAGGTTGAGACATATAGATGGTGTCATTAAGAGCTCCATGAAGAAAAGCATTCTATATATCAAGTTGAAGAACGTCCCATTTAAAGGTAGCAGCAACTATCAGTAAGATGCGTATAGTTGGAAGTTTAGCCACAGGACTAAATGTATGAAAATAATCCAATCCATATTGTTGACTGCAGCCCATTGCAACAAGCCGTGCCTTGTGTCTGGCTAGAGAGCCATCGGAGTGATATTTGGTTTTAAAAATCCATTTGCAACCCAAAACATGTTGATTTGGGTTGGGTGGAACAAGTGTCCAGGTGCCCTGCTGTTGTAGAGCATCAAATTCAGCTGACATAGCTTGACGCCAAACTAAATGTTTGACAGCCTCAGTAAAGCTAGTAGGATCAGAAGACATTGCAACAGCATTCATACTAACAATATGTTTAGGCTTAAGATTACCAGTCCGTAGCCGTGTAAGCATAGGATGAGAGGACGGTAGTGAAGGTGGATTTGGAAGTGATGTAGTTGCGGAAGAATCTGAGGAAGTAGCGTCAGCTGGAGTAGAGTGAGATGTGCTATTTGGAATTGTAATGGGAGAAGTAGTAGAAACAGAGTTATCCGATGAGGTAGAAACGTGAATGGAATTCAGAGGTGATGTTGCTCTCGGAGAAGTGGACAAAACTGGTTGAGAGGATTGTTTAATGTAGCTTGGAACAAGAAGAGTAGGAGTATAAGATACGTGTGGAGAAGGAGGAGTAATAGATTGAGGCTGTAATTGGTTGAAAGGAAAGACATTTTCGTGGAATTTGACATGGCGAGATGTGAAAATCTTGCCAGAAGGAATATGAAAACTGTAGTATCCTTTAGTGTTAGATGCATACCCAATGAAGACACAGGGTAAAGATCTAGGATGAAATTTTGTAAGTGAAAGAGAAGGAGTGAGAGGATAACAAAGACAGCCAAATACTTTTAGAGAGGAATAATCCGGAGGTGATTTAAAGATTAAGTGAAAAGGAGACTTGTAGTTTTTTGAAAGAGGTGCAATCTATTAATTAAATAAACTGAAGTGATTACAGCATGTAGCCAAAATTGATTTGGTAATTTGGCATCAATAAGAAGAGTTCGAGTTGTCTCCAGTATGTGCCGATGTTTACGCTCGGCCACACCGTTTTGTTGAGGGGTATATGGACAAGTAATCTGGTGAATAATACCACATGTAGAGAGAAAAGACTGAAGGAATTTAGATGTATATTCTCCGCCTCCATCCGAGCGGAAACATTTGATGCGAGTATCAAATTGATTTTCAACCAAACGTTTAAATTGAATAAAAATAGTAGGCACATCAGATTTTGCTCGTAAAGGATAAATCCACGTAAAACGGGAGAAATCATCGATGAATAACACATAATATTTAAAACCATGGAAAGATAGAAAAGGGGATGGACCCCATACATCACTATGTATTAATTCTAATACTTGACTAGACCTTGAAGAAGAAGGTGAAAAAGGAAGCTTGTGACTCTTAGAGAGATCACAAGTATTACATTGATTACTAGAAGATAAAGAACAGGACACAGAAGTAACATATTTTGGTAACTGTAGAAGAACCGGATGAGAGGGATGTCCCAAACGCCGATGCCAGAGTTGAGTCTCAGGTATGATAGCCGAAAACGCAGTCTGGAGCGGAAAGCGAAGCAGATTCAGTTTGAAGAGGGTAGAGTCCGTGAATATAGAGGGGACCGTGAAGGAGAATGTGGTTGTTCTTCGAATCCTGAACGCGATAGCCATGTGCATCAAAAATAACAGCACAAGAATTGTCGGTTGTGAGACGCTTAACAGAGATAAGATTTTTGGTTAAATGTGGCACAAGATGAAGAGAGGAAAGAAGAAGCTTACGGCTAGGAGTAGGTAATAAGCCTTTACCAGTATGTGTGATCGGTAAGAGGTCGCCATTTCCAACCATAACTTGCTGAGATCCTTTGTATGGTTTAGAATTGTATAACTGGTTCGAATCAGAAGTAAGATGTGCTGTGTTGCACCGGTGTCGAGTAACCAGTCGGACGAAGAAGAAGCCAAATCAGCTGAATATGCGGAGGTGGGGGACTGATAATTAAAATCACCACGATACCAGCATTTAACTGCTGTATGACCAAATTTTCCACAAATTTGGCATTCCACCGGTGAAGTAGGAGCTGGAGAACTGCGAGACGAATTCATGCGTCCACGAGGAGGACGAGAAGAGGATCGACCGCGATACGTCCGACCACGACCGCGATTCCGTTGAGTTGTCAAAGCTTGAAGAGGTTCAGAAGAGATAGTCATCTCACGAATGGATTCAGCAGCTAAATTTAGCTCTTCGCTACACAAAAGAGCGTAAAAATCGTCTAAACTGAGCGGATTCAAGTTTGTTCGAATTGCAGTTTTGAAGCCTTGATAAGAACTAGGCAAACCATTAAGAGTACATAATAATGTCATCTGATGACAATGGTGAACCAGAGGAACCGATAGCATCTACCTTGCCTTTAATTTCAGATAGGTATTGCATCATGGTTTTATCCTTCATGGAAATATGATGAAGTTCATTTTTCAGTTGAAGAATGCGTGATCGGTTGGTCGACTGAAGTCGACGCTCAATGGTTTGCCAGATTTGAGAGCAAGAATCAAGAGACAGGACATACGGCAGAAAAGTCGGAGAGATCGTCGAATATAAAACCGCAGCAAGGTTTTGATCAACAAGTAACCAGGAGTAGTATTCCGGGTTTGATTTGAGCTTAGTTGCAGACGATAAAAGCTTGGCAGGTTTTGGAGTGGATCCATCCAAAAAACCCTCAAAACCATTAGCCGTGAACAACTTAAGTATCTGAGTTTTCCATAGAGGATAATTATCAGCTGAAAGCTGAATGTTGAGCACGGATTTAACGTTGGACATAAGAAATTTTAATTGGGGAGGAATTGGTATATCAGTCATTTTCAGTGGAGATGGTGTTTGAGAGGAAGTAGAAGATTCAGATGGGCTTGCCATAAGACGGAAAATCGAGAAACAAAACAAACAAAATGCAGAAACCAGGATCTCGAACTCAAGCCGTGAGGCACAAAACCTGCTCTGATACCATGTTGAACTTCATTCTTCTGCGCCTTCTTAGAACCTGCAACAGAGAAGGCAAATACACGCAGGAAATTATAGAGAAAAGGAAACAGAGAATGAACAGTGAACTTGCTTTCCTTCCTTGTTCAACCGAGCCTTTTTACATCTTTATATAATCAGATAATACCTCTACCGAGCGGTAGAGATGAGTTGGTTAAAGACCAACGGTGAGGATTAAATGTCAGATAAAGTTTTCTGCTAATTCACGAGTAGGAACCAAACTCACTGTACCCTTCCTCGTCGTCTACACTGACCAAACCTTTTGACACATCTTCTGTCTGAGCTCACATCAAGCAGCATGCCCAAACCCGCAAGCCCGATCGGCCGCCTGCAGTCGACTTCAGTCGAACCTCTAGGTCTCGCAGCCTCCCCCTGCAACCGATCCTCAATTTGGTCGAATACCATACCTCTACGAGTCCCTTTTTGGTCCTGACGCCAACCTCCACAGTCGCGAGCCGCAATCAACGATTCAGCCTTAAGTGACCAGATCGAACGTTCCCTCCATTCCTTGTACTCCAACTTCCCGCCTGTTGCTCGATCTTCCAGCCCTATCATGACTGAGCTCCCAAATTTCATCCTACTCCTGCCCTGACCTCATACTCAGCCAATCAACCTCCCTGTTCAGCCCGAGCTACTTTGCCGATCTCAAAACCACACCACACAGCGTAGCCGATCCCCCACTTCGACTATACGCGGCCAAATTGCTCGAGACCTCCTCCCTTGTTCGCAAGCACTTCTGATCTTCTCTACACTATGCTCGTCACCTGCAATCGAAACTCTCACTCACTACCTTCCACAAATCCCTCATTATTCTGACTCCTCTCAAGCCACCTCAAAAGCCCTTTATTCCCTCTACTAAAGCTTACATCCTCTCCCATAGCCTGTATTACTTTCCCCCTGCCCACCAATTAAGCGTCATGCAAACTGTAACCTAGAAATCAAAACAGCCTCCTGTTAGGTAATAAAAAAACCCTCCTAAAACTTTTGATCTCACAATCGTTGTTAGCATTACTAGTTAATTACTATTCTAGTTATTATTAACTATAATAAATAATTAGTATTAGTATTAGTATTAGTATTATTATTATTATTAGTAATATTATCATTATCGCCAAAAAAAGATAATGAAGAGAAAAGAAGAAAAAAAAAAGGTAAGGGAAAGGGATTTTGCACATTGTAGTCACCATTTCAACACAATCACAGTCGCAGTCAATTATTTCGTCGCGCAGGAATAACCCTTCCAAACTCAAAAGATCCAAACCCCCAACGCATCAAAAAATTTCCCTCATGCGCTTTTCTTTAGTGTCATGGGAAGGGAACCCGGTGCGATGCCTACAGCGAGGCTAGTAGGCTCTCGCTGTAGGCTCTGTACACATTTTTCTCTAGTATGGTGTGGAAGAATATAAGTACCCGTAGGTGCCTCAGTGCCTACGGGAAAACAAATGTGCACTTCAAATAAGCACCTTGAAGACTCATACATGCCTTTCTTTGGCGTGGTGGGATTGAAGATTTACGTCCTTGGTGTCATCCAACGCCTACTGTACACGCTTTTCTCTAGTGTGGCTGGAGGCCCAAACTCTTTGAATTTCCCCTAAATGGGTGAGATGCTGGGAGGCTGCTGAAAATTGCACTGACAGTTGACTTTATTTGAACAAAACTTGAACAATTAACAGTAACTTGCAAACATGAACTGAACAAAATAACAGGAGGACTTGAACAAAGAACACAGAGGACCTGGACTTGAATCAAATGATGATGAACTGAAATTGAATATGATTTGGACCGCAGGGTACTAAGCATGTAAACCAGACCACAGGGAACATAATTCAAACTAAACAGTAGGGAACCAGGCTTTAAATTTTAAAATGCACAACCACACTAAGAATGCACATGCTAATTAATAAGTCGAGATCATTCAAATGAGTATCAATGAAAGAACATGGAATTTGCAATGAACATATTAATTTGCTCATAATGTAAGGGAATTCATAATATACACAATGAATTGCATATAGATGACCATAGAGAATACACAATGACTGTGCTAACTTGCAAAAGAAGATTCTTGATGAACGTGCTAAGCCTGCTAAAGGGTTTCTAATGAACGTGATAATATATGCGACCTGTCCATATCTACTATTAGTTAGCTACTATTAGTTAGCTTGCAAACAGAAGTACCAATTCCCTCAATGGAAGTTGATATGCAGTGAATGCAACAATGCCTTGCGATCAATTTCAACATTTAAACAAATACAATAATCCATGCAAGCAATAACAATAGATGTTTTGTAAGGACGACGAATCCTTTATGAATGCATATATACACACAATTTATCATGTACAACTAGAGACAACATATATGCAACACTTGCAAATGTCTACGATGCCATTGTGGGAAACCCGTCATCTATATGATATGTTATCTACAAGTAAGTACAGAAAGGGCTGCAATGAAAACAAGCACATGCGAACTATGATAGTTGATATGTAAGGAATGTGACAATTTCTCTAGGAACACATATAGGCAGCATGTGATGAATACGATAGCACGTTCATGAGCAAAGTATGAAAATGATACAACAAACAAATCAACCTCCTTATAATATTGACTTGTAAATAAGTGAATCATTTCATGTGAACACTGAAGATCAATACACAAGAAAATGCAGTAGCTTGCCAGCCAACGTACATGGAGAAATTGATGGTGACGACAACTTACTCAGGAGCCAACACTACTTTGCAGATGAACATACTCATTTTCTCGCAAATAATAACATTGTCTGCAAACATACATAAGCAATATGCAACAAATGCTTTGCAATCAACAATTATGTGATGACAGTCAAATACATTAATCAATTGCAAGCAAAGGTTAATGATGCATAACAAATGCAAGCACATATGAGCTACTACAAGAGGCTCGCTATCTAATAGTACAATGCAAAAAGGATTGATGAATTTAGCCCACTTGCAAGCAACAATGGTAGATATGTTGTAGATGTGATGGGATCTCTGCGAACACGAGCATATATTCAACACATTATATGCGGCAAATGGAGAAATATTATAATAGATGCAAGCTCCTACAGGTCATTTTAGGAGATCTGTTATACACTTAGCAAGCTATTTGCGAGCAAGTACAAGAGAACCATTGTAAATGCAGTTATCTACAAATAATATAGCACGAGACTCGTTAGTGCACAATAATCTACCGGCAGAAAGAAATAAGCAATAAACGACAGTTTACTTGTATGAAATAGACAAACAACATAGTGTGATGCTACGCCATCGGATCTGTAACACTCATACAAGTAAACAGAAGATATCTATAAAATCTTAAATAGAGCGTCACACACATTCAAATGATGGTTGCCCGCACAGTTGACCAATGTCAAATATTTCAAAAATGCCCCCACATATACATTGCAACATGTATATACATAAACATAGAAGTGCACATGCAAGCACATTAACCTGTATAAATATAAGAATATACACCCGTATGGGTCATGATGAGCGTGTTATGGGTATACACATGACGTTTGAGAATGCTGAGCAGATCTAGAAATGAACTTAAATTTGAGCCCGATCCTCCTATGTGAATGAATAGGAGTCGATATGACTCGAACCGTTAAGCAAATATACGGTCGCGGCATCGACCTGGATATTTTGTTTTATAGTTCATATTAGGCCTTCAAGGTCTATTAAATGAATGGTTCAATGCTAGAGGCATAGAAGTTACATTAAACCCAATGTTCTGTTAGCGGGCGAATATAATTGACACGGTTCAAATAACAAACAAATTATTTAACACCCCGATGATAGCCGTGTTCAACGTAGATCTCAACCGTAGAGGTTAATTTCAAATATTTAAAATGCCGCCTTGATGCCCATAAAAATATAAAACTCTTAGAAAATATCAAAACTTGAAATATTTAAAATTGAAATTAACCATCAAATTCTTAAAGCAAAATTAATTCACCATCCACAACAATTTATCGAGATGGTCAAATTGAAATATTGCTTTAGCTCTTTGAACCTGGTGGTTTGTCGCCAAATTACACCACTAAATTACAGTCATGGCCAGAGCCCATAAGTTTTTTTATGGCACTAAATCCTTCAGATATAAATCAATAGGATATAATCGATAGAGCATAAAGCCCTCTGTCTGCTAAGATGAATTCAAATTTGTCCCCTTAGATAAAGCCCCCCCTCCCTCTCTCAGGTCTTTAAGGTACCCTTGGACGAAGGAACCCATGGCTGCTGATAAGGATTTTCTGTCAGGTTGGGTGAAGAATCAGGTTGGGTTGACGACCTTATCTGAATATGATTATGTAGACCAGGGACCACGATAACCCAAGACAACGGAACTATGAGATCTTGATCGGGCTCATCTTCCATTCTCCCACCATCCGCTTTATGTGCACGATGGTGAAATTTTTAATTTTAAATATCAAACTTTCAAACACCTAAACCCATGCTACTAATATATGCAAGATACATATATCTCTATATATTTGATTGATGACTAGCCTTAAGCGAAAGTTATCTTTCGTTATCGAGAGTGGTAATTAACTATAAGGGCTTACGTCTGTAGGAAATCATAACTCAGATCATAAAGTCCTCGAAAATGAGGGCGAAATCTTTAGTAGTGTCTTATTTCAAACCCAATCTGCTTTCTAAAAATTTACCTCAAAATTTTATATGTTAAAACTAAGTCGAAAGAGGTGAGGTCGGGGTGCAAATTTTCAGAGCCCATAGATTTCTGGTGACTTCGTTAGGGATTGATTTTCCTTTCCATCTTTAACTAGTTGTCTAAGCACTATAGTAGCAGCTAAATTAACATGGGCTAGAGTTCCAAAGTTATCAAAATGATAATTCAATGAATTAAAATTTTAAATATCCCAAAGTGATCATTTAATAAATTCATTTAAGTATTTCACTAAGCAGAGTTTAAGATGTATTTAAATTACTTGCTTTTGTTATTCTGTTCTATGCAGTCTCTGCATTTTAGAAATGTAGGGTGATGTATCAAATGTTGATTACTAACCCTTGCCTTTAATCTGTGCTTATGGATCTGCGGAACACATCAATTACCATCCAACTAGGATGTGGAGTCAGCATTCAGCTAACGAATACTGTGATCAATACTGGAAGCTCCGATGCCACCATCCAGTTTGGTGGGCTCGAATTTCCCGGAGCTATTGCAAGGGTTGTTGCCGCTCCTTTGAATGGCACTGAACTCTGAAGAGCTTTTAAGGAGGCCTTGCCCTGCTGAAATTTTTGCACGCTGCGTGCATTTGCCAGCATCGTGAGTTGCTATCGCTACTATTGAGAATCTTCAGAGAAGGATTTATGTTTTCGAAAGGCCATCACAGTCGGAAGCTCCAGCTACCATGAGGGTCGTAGCTGGTGGAAGAATTTCTGTGGTGGCTGAAAACACAATTGCCTTACATGCAGTGTAGTGGAATGATTTATATCTGTTGGGCTATAAATCATTTCACTACACTAGAGATTTTAGAATTCACAAATCATTGACCACTGAATGCATTAAAAAAAATATTTCTTTAAATGCAAAATAATAATATGAGAATTAGAACCCAAAGGATAATGTAATGACTGAATGCATTTGAATAAATTAGCTAGAGATTTGAACTATGCAAATTCAATGATCAATTGCATTTTATTTATCAAAATTATAATTTTAGGCTATCAAATCTAAACATGGTCAAAAGCACTTGCAAGTTTAGAGCAAAATATGTAGAAGAAATTTGGTCAAAGAAAGACTTTACGAAGGAGTTGTTTGGTTAGTTGTTTTTTAAAATGCAATCTAATATTTGGTAGGTTGAGCGACTCGAACGCATGAGACATGAATGCCCTCAACCGTCGTGCTGTTGCAAATGTAGTGTAATTTGACTGCATGTATTTTAAAAATTCATGAGTTATTTGTTTTGATGCAATCATATGTAATGAATTTTATTTGTTATGATGCATTTTTGAAATATAACAAGCAATGATAGGAGGTGATGGATGATTACGGTCGATGGCGATGGATTGGTGATTGCCATTGGAGGGCGAGTGGTGGTTGTGGGTGAGGAAAGTGCTACTGTGTGTAAGGAAATGGTCATAATTGAATGATTTTGAACTACCCAAATGAACAAAGAGATGAGTTACAAATTCTTTTAAATCTTACTTTGTATTTGATAGGGATTAGTAATTGCTTGTGTGGCTTAGTCGGCCATATTCGTTATATTAATTATAATAGAAAATAGAGTGTTGTGTTAGGGTTAATAGGTAATAAATGAGCCTTTTAAGCCTTTTGTACCAGTCTTTTGTGAAACCCTTTAAGAAGTTAAAGCTGAACTCTTAAATATCGAGACACCTTTTGGTGTAACTGTTGAAATTTTTGCAGAACTTCAAAGTTAAACATGCTTGTATCGAAACACTCATGGGATGAATGACCTACTGGGAAGTTGCATCAAGAAGACAAAACCGTGAGGCCATTAGGCCAAAGAGGATTATATCTTGATGGTTGAGAGTTTGAGCTATTACAAATAGTATCAGAGCAATACTTCAACCAAAAGATGAGAACTAAGTGCTCCTATTTTCCTAGTGGATGATTCTGAGCTAAAAAAATTGATGAGGACATCATCTATCTAAGTGGGAAAGTTTGTAAAACCTCTAACCAAATTAAAACTGAACTCTTAAATATTGAGATACCTTTTGATGAATGTTTCAAATTTTAGTAGAAATTTCAAAGTTAAGCGTACTTGTATAGAAGAAACTCCTGACCTCCTAGAAAGTTACACCAAATGGACAAAAGCTTTAGGCTATTAGGCCAAAGCGGATAATATCTCAATAGTTGAGAGTTTGGGCTTTTACATCTTTCAGGAGTATTAGGTATGCAACGAAATGATCCAAGTCCTTGGCTATGATTAATCTATTCTTTCACTTCAATCTCCATGTTATTGGGGTTGTTGGAAAGCTTGAATTATTGTTTATTGTTTCGATCATATGGGTTTGTATCAGCCTTATACTAATATAAAGAAACGATTTATCTCGGAATTAGGTTAAACTTGTAGCGCATTGGAATGAATTATCATCTTACTTACATAAAGAAAATTAAAACAGGAATAATAAATTTTATTCAGTCAATGTTCCTTCATTACATGTATCAGATTTCGACACTTACAAGCATTAAAATGTACCCTGGATTTTCATGATATATTTATCCTTTACAATAGCACTGCCATCTACTTCTCTGGTAATTTCACATAGAGAAGCCGCTACTTAACTGTCACTGAAATCTCGCATGGCAAGGCAGCAGATAGCAGATACTGTGGCTTATACAGGAATTATGGCAGTGGCATAATGTCCAACGATAAGTACAAAGTAAATGCGAAACCAAAGATCACATATAAAGCAGTAGTTGGCAGGGATTAGTCCTGTATAAGCACCTAGAACCATCTGCATTCATGTATTTTCAATGTAAATAATTTTGCATTGAAATCTTTCAGCCATCAAGCCTATGAAAGGCACAAAAGCAAATCCATATAGAATCATTGCCAAACAAAGCCCAAAGGAAATCATTTCAGGAGCAAATCCCCTTGAAATCATTTCTGTAATAGGCTATGTGGATAAGTTCAAAACTGCCGGAACCGCTACAAGTTACTGCATCACAGCTGTTCTTTATTTTTGAAAATTAAGCTTTATATTCACGAAGTGATTCTCTCTTAATTTATATTAGACTCCATAACAAATGTAAGATTGGACAATTTCAGTTGTAAAATATTTCTTGTTTTTCGATAATTTGATGTTGTAGTTTGGTGAATGAAATTGCAATGTTGATTTTCTTTATGTTATTTGTGGAAGTATCTGTAAGGCCGGCTGAACCGGTCCAACTTGGATCGGTTCAGGTGTATTGTCGTCAGCCTAGGGGGAGGGCGGAACTCAGGGGGAGGGCGGAACTCAGGGAGAGGGGGGCGGTTGGCCTAGTGGGCTCAAGCAATTAATCTAATGAGTGTTTAGGAGAGAAATTTGAATTAGGGGGGTTGTGGGCCCAAGCAATTAATGTAATGAGTGTTTAGGAGTGAAATTTGAATTAGGGGGTGTTTAAGAATTTTGTATGTCTCCTTTTGCTTTGATTAGGTGCTAGTGATAGAATGAGGATTTCATCTTGAATTTGAAAAGCAATTTGAGATTTAGGGTTTGTGTTCTTGGGCTTTAAGCTTAGCTAGAGATTTGGAGAGTTGTTTCTTCCTCTTGAATTGAAGAAACTTGTACCGTTACTGTTTTCTTTCATCTAATAGTGGATTTCCCCATTGTTTCTCTCAGTTTTTCCCTGTTTTCCTAAGAAAATCTGCTGTCAACTGCTATTTGACTGCTGTAAACAGCTGTTATTTTTACTGTTTTCCACCCAATCTTGCTAGGTTTGTTTGCGAACTCAAGTATTACCCTTGGGATTACTTGCGAACTCAAGTACTTCCTATCAGTATCACACCCCAATGTTTTCACATCTTCCATTATCTACTATCCTGAGATTTGTGGCCATGCCATATTTTTATTTCTTCATTGATAGTGTTCGAATGCAGGTACTATCTGTCTCCCGAATTATGGTTGCATGGCAGCCAATCGGCATATCGATGGGTGTGTTTGACATGTGCCACAGGTAAACCTTGAATATGAAAATGTCATATTGATTTGGAATTTGTTTACCATACTTGGTGAGAAAGCTATGACAAAAAAACAAAGTAGGTATCTGAAGGAGAGGAAACAGTTCGGATTTCCACTTGCAGCATTCCAAATCAATCAGGAAAAATTAGTTCGCATGCTTGGTAACATTCAAGCTATGCTTCTTGTTGGTTGGCGTCTATGCAAGCTATATGAATCTGGAAAGATGACTCCTGGTCATGCTAGCTTGGGCAAGGTTAAACTTCTTATCGTCCGGACGTTTGTGATTGACATATTTATCCATGCTTGTGGGTAACTTTCTCTGCTTCCATTATTTAGGCATGGACCTCCAATAAGGCTAGAGAAACAGTTTCTCTTGGTCGAGAACTACTTGGTGGAAATGGTATCTTGGCTGATTTCTTAGTGGCAAAGGTCGGTCTTCTAGCATATTAAATATTCTTAATTGTTCTTCACCATAACGAGGGTTCTACAAGTTGGAATGACAAATATGACCAACAAACTTGCATGGAATTGCAGAAATTCTAATGGAATGTCATTTGACTATTTAGTTTATAGTCCGGTTGAAAATGCATGCATGATAGTTGATTATGGATGCCAATGCATAACTGTATCTTTTATAGTATTTTGACTTAAATGATCAGGTGGTTTGCTATTTACTTTTTAATAGAAGATGCTTCATTCCCCATATTATATTACAGATATTATTATGTGCAGATTTTACATGTAGCTCCATTTGCGGAAGATTAGAGTGCATAGTTATGTATTCACTGTGTACTCTATTTTTTTAGTACGGAAAAAGTATATAATAGTACATGCCTGTGTACTCCAAAAAATAGAGTGCATAAAATACACATTTGTGTATATTTGAAAAGAGAGTATGCCTCAACCTATGGGCAAGTATGATGAACCATTAAATAACTACAAAAGAGATTAAGCACCACAAAAGTAAATACTAAATTTTATGTGCATTGGCTTAAGCCTCCATCCACGATCGCACTTTGATTGAATATCCATTACGTTAAAGAGAGCACACAAATGATTACACTTCATATAAAATTGAAGATTTGGATAAATATACCACTTTTATCTAGATAGAAGAAAATGCATTCATATGCTTTAAAATTAAGGCCTAGACGTGAAGGAGGAAATGCAATTGCTTTTCTAGTTATTTTCTTGATCTTTTTATTATAGGATTCCAAATGAGAACTACTCCTTGTTGCTAGAATAAAAATTAATATCACATCCAGCTTAAAGAAGCTGAAAAACTCCCTTTGCATGCACCAAACAAAAAAATAAAAAAAAAAAAAAAACTTTTTTGCTTATCGAATAACATCCCTAGCATCTCTCTTGCTCTTCATCTCCTCCCTTTGTTGCTTCTTGTTATGAATGCTACCATCATTGAATATTTTTGTAGACTCCCTTATTAAATTTTCTGGTAGCCCATTTAGGGCTTTATGGAAGCCTCCATTTAAGACTTTATAGTAGCCTACATTTAGGATTATTTGGTAACCTAAAATTAGGATTTTGTGATAGTTACCTTTCTCAAAAAGTCATGATTAATTATTATCAAAGAAAGTCAATAAAATTAGACTCTAAACTTAACAGTATATTTTGGTACTCTTGCATTTAGTTTGCACCTAATAATTTCTTATTATATTGACACATTGTTCTATGTTTCTTGCATTGCATTGGATTTTTATATGATCAAATCACATTACATGGTTATATATTTGTGTGCTGATTAGGAAGTCATCAAGATTCATACCTTTTAGAGATCTTGATCCGCATGAAGGCGTCTATCTTTTGAATTGTGCCATGTGCAGGGCAATGTGCATGTTTGCATTGGGCACCATGTCTTTTAAGGAGGCATGGAAATTTGCGAGAGGGGATTGGGTCTATTATTTTTATAATATTTGCTTCTTGCGTCAAGGGTTTGGGCTAACATCAACTGATCTATCTCGGCTTCACTCGTCGTCATTTTTACTTAGTTCTAGGTTATTCTTTGAGGAATGGTGGTACAAACATGTGAGCGGAAGAAAACTTATATGTGAGGTGATGTGAGGGTTAGCGGTGAGCTAATGGTGGTCCAACCCACGAGGAATTGTTCTACTAAATTACAATTTAATTACTACTGCTTTCTTCAAATGCATTACTTATCGTACTGAAAATGAAAATGAAAATGATATTTGGAGTTTTTGTCACTAAAAGAAAATAAAGACTTGCAAAAAAATTTTTGATACTTATGAAAAAAAAAGTTTTGGAATAATAAATGTAAATAACATAGTTTTCCTAATTAGACTCTTAATTGTGGATGTATGTGGGCTCCGAAAATTCGGCCCCGACCTCCGCCCGATTGTCAGCTTTTTCTTTTTCGGGGGTGTTTTAACGGTAAGTTCCAGGGTAAATCTTGGGAAGGAAGATGGGTTTGTAGATAAGACACTACCCAGAGATTTCGCCCTAATTTTGCGAGGACTTTATGATCTGAGTTCTGGTTTCCTATAGGCGTAAGTCCTTATAGTTAATTACCCCTCCCGATAACGAGAGAGAACTTTCGATTAAGGCTAGTCGTCAATCAGATACGTGTTATCTGATATATAGTAGCAGCATGGCATAAGTTTTTGGAATTTGAAGGGTTTGGATGTTTGATATTTAAAATAGAAAATTTCACCATCTTGCACTTAAAGTGGATGGTGGGGGAATGGATGATAGACCCGATCAGGATCCCATGGTTCCTTCGTCCCGGGCCATCATGGTCCTTGGTCTACTTAGTCAGAGGAGGTAGTCGACCCAACCTGATAAAAGGATCCTTGTCAACAGTCATGGGTTGCTTCGTCTAAGGGGACCTTGTAGACCTTGATGATTATTTGCCTAAGGGAATAAATTTGAATCCACCTTATCTAATAGAGGGCCTTGTGCCTTATCGATCATATCCTATTGATTCATATCTCAAGGATTTGATGCCACTAAGGAACGTATTGGCTCTGGCCATAACCGATATTTCGTGGTGCTATTTGTCGGCAAAACCTCTCGGTTCAGAGGCCCCCGGGTCATAACCATTTATCCTGCGGTGCCAGCAAAACTGCCGGTTAGAGAACACGTCCCACGTCCTTATTGGCAGGATATTATTTGAGAATGGATCCTAGTAATATTTTCGACTAGGCATTAGCTTTATTTGAGCTGAATTAAATTTTAATTTGTCCACCTCGGCAAACTGTTGCGGAGGGTGGATGAATTTTGCTATAAGTGGTAATGAATTTATTTCAATTTTTAATATTTTTGGATTTTGGGATTTTTGTGCATTTAAGTGGCATTTGAAGATATTAGTGAACCCCTCCAGTTGAGATATTCGTTCAACCCTGCCATCATCAGAGTGTTTGGGGTCATTTCCATTTTGAAAATTTTTACATTTTATGGATAAACCTTATCGACTCTATCGAGCTGTCGACATAGGATCAGGTTTCATAGGCTTTGTGCGTTTATTAGTGAATTCACATTGTTATAGGTCTAATATGAATGTTTATAAAACAAATGTATTGGTCGCCATGATCGTATATTTGTTTGATGGTTTGAACCCTATCGACTCCTATTGATCCGTATAGAAGGATCGGGTTCGAACTTGAATTCACTTATTGACTCACGTAACATTCCTAGACGTCACGTGTATACCAATAACACGCTCGTCGGGGCTCATGCGGGTGTTTGAGGGCATTTTATAATTAAACCCTGTCGACTCCTACTTAGGAAGATCGGGTTTCATAGACTTTAGAGCTTTGTTGGTGAGTTTTCTTTATTGAAGACCTTAAAGTCCTAATATAAATATATAAAATAAATATCCCGACCGTCCTTACGCCCGCATATTTATTCAATGGTCGATCCGCGTCGACTCCTATTTTCCCGTATAGGAGGATCGGGTTCGGACTTAAACTCTCCAGTTGACCCGTGCAGCATCCCTAGGCGTCACATGTGTATCAATAACACGCTCGCTGGGGCCCATGCAGGTTGCGATTATATTTATCCCTTTAGTGTACCTATGTGCATACAAATTAAGGTGCATGTGCAGGGGTTTTATTTCAGACTTTGTTGACGCCTTCTGTTTGCTTGTACAAAGGTTGCAGATCCGGTGGCGTGGCATAGCAGTTTCTGGATTGAGTTATTTACTGCTTTGTACAGGTAGACTATCGTGCACTATTTGTTGCTTTATGCAGGTGGATCATAGTGCACTAATGAATCTCCTGCTTTTGCATACAGGTGAATCATAGCTTTATCAGCTAAATTTCGCGAGATATTTCATTGTTTTGATACAGACTCCCTTTTCTCATTCACTGGGAGTTTCTTCTTGAAATTCATGATCATTGCCTTGAAAAGAATCCCTTTAAGGGTTTTAGTGTAGAAGACTTGTTATTTCTGATATTGGTGGAAGTCAGAACTTTTTTATTCCAAAGTATAGGACCAAGAAGAAATTTTGGAGCACCAGGAAATTTAGTTCGAATTTGCTCAAACATCTCTTCCATTATGTTAGGAGGTGTCCTTTTTCGTACATCGAGTTATCTTCATGCCCGACATACTTCACACTATCTCAGTCACCGTTGTTGTAGGTGATACTTATACTTGTATCCACAGTGGTTCGCTGTGCCTACGACATACCCACTGTTGTTATCCACAAGCAGTTATTCCTTGGTGTTTTTTTTTTGTGGGTTAAGCATAACCTAAGCAAGTTCCAAACTTTCTAATCTTTATGGAAACTCTCAAATTGCTAGCTTTAATAGATGAGTGTTGAATCGTATTAGGAATTCTGTAACTTTTGCCACCAATAAAAATTCTGAGAGCTTCTTAACTATCCCTTTGGCAGCGAGCTTTAATTTGCTATCATCATGGTTCTCCACATTAGCAAATGTACAGTTGCTATGGAGCTGCAAACCGTTATCATCCTCTAAGCCCTCCAATATCAGCGCTTCTTTCTTCATGTAAAGGATGGACATGTATACTTGCCACAATATTATTGTCAATGATATTGACAATTATGGTTGGCTTTCATATTCACCATGACTTGTAGGGATATTAGATCTCCAAACTTCGCTTGTGGGCTTGTCATTATTCGTAGATAGGCCAATGTACCAATAAAATGGTTGATGTTAAGCGTAGGGAAGATTTTATATTCGTTATCAATCCCCCGGTACATGATGATTAACGAACTATTGTATATGCTTGTAATTGCCCAAGTAGTCCAATTACTTGTCACTCGTGTGCATCATAGCTTTATTCAACATAAGTCTCACACTTGTTTGTTGATATGCATTTGATTGATAAAAACTATCCCTTGATTTTAGTATTCCATTTTCAATCATGTGTTTAATGACCTTGAAATTCAATTCCTTGTAGTATAAACTTATTTGATTGTTTAAAAGTTTCAAGTGTAAGTGATTGTTCAAGTTCAGATTCATCTAGATCTGAGTTCATCAAGTTCATAAGCCCCACTTGATGTTATACAATTCAAGAAAGTACAAGTTCAAGTGTCCCCTGCAATCTAAGTCTTGTTCAAGTTTAATCTCCACCACACTTAGTTCATTTGAGTTTGAGTCTGAGCCAATGTGTTCATTTTCAATTAGTTTTGAATTCATTTAAGTTTGATTTAGGCTCAATTTTATGTTCAGTTCATTGTCCAAATCAAGTCCTCTGTGTCCAAATTAGGTCCCATATAAGCCCAAATTTTGCTCAAGTCCATGGTGTCTTCAGTCTGAATTTCAGCAGCCTTCTGGTGTCTCCCCCGTTTAGGGAAAAAATCCGAGAGACTAGCCTTCCCCTAGTCGCTACTTGAGCGCTTCGGATAGGTGTCTAACGACACCGCAGCCTCATTTTCTTTAATCCTCGCCCTCTACGTGAGCGCTTAAAGGTCTTGGACACCTGTTGAAAAGAGCACAGAGATTTCCCCACATATGGGTACTTAATTTTGTCCCCCTCACGCTACATGAGCGATCCGGGGATTACCCGTCTCGTTGCAAAGGCCGTGCCGGTTTTCCTCCCTACTACACTACGTGAGCACGTAGGGGGTTTGTCGGTTTGTCGCAAGCATCGAGGATAGGATTTTAAGCAATTTTGGCCTCATCATAGGCGTCGCACTGGTTTCCTTCCCTACTACGCTACGTGAACTCGTAGGGGGTTTGCCAGTTCGTCGCCAATGAAGAGAATGGAAATCTAAGTTTAGAGATTTTACCTTTGCGTAGGTAGACCGGCGGTGGAGAGCACAGATCGAGGTAGGAGAAGCAAGTATTTTATTTTATTTTATTTTTTATGTTATAATTAATATTATTTATAATAATAATTAGGTAATTATAATTAATATTTAATTATCAATTATTAATTAATTATAATTAATAAATTAATTATAATTATAATTTGTTAATAATTAAGTATAATTAATCGAAATTAATTATAATTAATCGAATAATTATAACTAAAAATTAACTACTAATTATTAATTAATCATAATTAACTAATTGATTGTAATTATAATTAAATATAATTAACATTAATTAAAATGAATTAACCCCTCCCCCTTTTTCTCTGTTTACGGGATTCGGCCAAAGAAGTGTGAAAGGGAGAACTTACCTATACAGCAAGTGAGCTCCTATTGTTGCTTATGACCGAAAATGTCGTAACTTCCAATTCAATCGGAAGGAAAGTCGTGGACAGAGCGAAGTCGGACGACCAAGGAGCCGGAGAAGCAGCACGAAAGGGAGAAAGTTACTTCAAAGCAAGCGAACTCCCGTTCTTGCACCCGATCAAAATGTCGGAACTTCCAATACAATCGACTAGAAGGGACGGTGTTGGAGGGGGCAAAGTTGGACGGCCACGAGGGAGTAGAAAACAAATGATCGGAAGGGAGAAGGTTCCTTTACAGTCGCGAGCTCGCGTCTTTGTTCCTGACCGAAATGTCTTAACTTTCGGTCGGCTGGAAGGGAAAGTCGTCGAACTAGGGAAGCCGGACAGCCATGCGGGAGCATAAGAGGCGATGTCAGTAATCTCTGCACCTTCTGCGAAGCACCGAAGCCGAACCTTAACGAGGCAGAAGTGAGAGTGAGAGAGGAGAGAGTGGGAGAGAGGAGCGAGCGCGAGAGAAAAATGAGCCAGGAAGAGACCGAAGGCCTCGTTTTCTTCGGCTATTTAATAACGCGAATGCGTCGTGCGGGCGACGTGGAGAGAGCGTCGTGGATGTGTCCGCGACGTGCGAAGGGTGTCTACGATGTGCGATGTGTGGGATGGGGGCAGAGCAGGTACGCGGCACATTTTTTCCTTTTTTTGTTTCTTCGGTCAGCAGGTCAACAATGTAGATCAGAGCATATGCATCACAAGATCTCTGCCGAGCTTGTAGGGGTGTAAAGAAAGGTTTAAAGCCTTCTTACAACTTTACTATCTCCATATAATTTAAAATGTTCAAACATCCTATGTCTGAACATGCCAACATTTCATTTTAATATTCCTAATTGTTCCAATATTTCTTTATTAGGGCTATAAATCACATTAGATTTTAACTACATACATGGACGTTGCATGCATTAAATAAAGAATACGAGATATTAAAAATATCAATACATTCATTTAAGCACAATAGCCTATATTAATACTTGCTATGCTTTTTATATGATCAGTCCAAAACTGGATAACTAACCAGACATGAAAGATATAATAAGCAAACTCATCTTCATCTCATTAATTGGAAGAAAAGTTACAAGAGACGTAATACGAAAATTATCACCAGGATGGATCAAATAATCGTCTCCCCACTTCTTCCATAAACTTCAGAGTTGCTTACACAAACAGGCTAAGGTCTCCACAAGAAAAGTATCTTGCACTTCTCTAGCCTCCCTTAGACTTTACTTTAAGGGAGTACTAAAAAAATATACTTAAAATTACAAAAATTACTCAAGTTACAGAACTTTCTAAACAACATAACTGAAAAATTATTTATAGTAAGTACAAGGTCAGGTTTAGGTGCCACGACGCTCGACAAGGTAGCGCCACGGCGGTGAAAAATGAACTAGCATCTTGGCGCTTGAAAGTTTGCTCCGCTGTGGCGCTGGCTGACATGATACAATTGCTGATTGAAATGGCTTGTCTTTTTGCTGAGGCGGAGCGACTCTTCTTCTTCGACAATTGCTTCGCCGAGGCGCTCCGAAATTTGAGTGTTGTGGAGCTCGAATTGAGAATCTAGCATTGAGGCGTTGAAAGTCATGACGCTCCGGTGTGAATTTTCCCTAACACCCAGCGTTGCGGTGCTGATTTTTGGCGCAGCGGCGCTAACTATGGTACCGCTACTGTGCTAAATATGGTACCGTTGCGGCGCTTGCAAACAGAGAAGTCGGCGCTGCAACGTCTAAAATAAGTGTCTCGACGTGGATGATGATGGCACTGCAGTGTGAAATGACTTGGCGCTGCAACACCTGAACTAATAGAAATCTTACATAGTCCAAAATGTTGTCCACGATAATTCTCTGGGAATCTGAAATAGTCTTCTTTTGAAAACCTTTGCTTGGCATCTTGTCTCCTTACTCCAAAAACCTGCATAGGAAAAAATCTAGTGTCAAATACATTTGTATTTTTCAGATTCCACGCTTCTAAGCTTTGCAAAGAGACCAATTTATATCTCATAGTTCCTCGTCGTGGTTTTAATATTTTATGGGAGGATTAGCAGCTTTTATGGTGCATGCAAGAAGAATACTTGCGTTTGAGGTAATCTCTTATGGTGAGATTCTTTGAGTTTCTTCTTCTTCTTTTATTGTGTGTAGTTAAAAGTGAAAGAGCTAGTAAATGATCTTGATTTCTTCACTATAATTGTGACTTTTGCATTAGTGGATCTATTGCTTTCTCCAATCTTGTAGATTTAGATTTAATTGAAGCTGAATCATATAAATATTATTCACCATTCTTAATATGCCTCTTTTCCATGTTTTCTTTTTATGTTCAGGCCTTTTGTGATATGGAGCCAATATTTTCCTATGAAGGCACTTACGACATCAATAGCATGGTAACGGCCAGAGAAATCACTGGCATTTCAAGCTTTAAGCCTGCTGTGTTGAGCAAAGTAAGTCGCCTCTAGTTCTGTATGTATCCTCGAATATAGCCTTCACAGGTTCTACGATGGCAACAAGAAGAGATTGGAGCCGGCCAAATAATGCTTATCCAGGTTCTTTGCTTTGCATATTATCATGAAATCTGATGAGAAGTGTCTATTAGTTATATCTGCTTTCAGCATCAGAACAATAACACAAGAGAACATTCAGGTTTAGCTTCAGCTGCCTATTCAACTATATCCAAAGCTTGAAGGAGGGTTTGTTAAGGTTTTGTTTGTTTTCGAAAAAATGTTTGGCAATTTCTTGGTGATGATTATCATGAAGTTGAAATTTAATTTTAATTGGCACTTTTTTCCTTAGAAAAAGTTTGGTTGGGTGAAAAAAAGTCTCGTCAGTAATCTTTAAGGATGTAAATGAGCCGTGCCGACTTAAATTTGACTCATGAACGAGCTCGTGAGTCAAATTTATTGAATAATGAGCTCGAGCTAGTCTTGTTTATTATATTTTAGTTGGAACCTCTCAAATGTCTTCATTTTTGATATGCAGCTAATCACACTTGCAATTTCTAAAATTTTGTACATAAACTGTAATAACTAACTAGTTGATCCCAAGTTACAACTACTACATGTTTGTATGAGAAATCAATAATATTTAAATTTGTACATGCGCATGTCCTCTTCCTCAAATCAATATCACCATGAAGCTCACTATTAAGGCAATGAGCTATAGACATTATAAGTAACTTGGTTATAACCTCTCACTCAATATTGATTGCGCCTATATTGCACCACATCCTTCTTCCCTTTAGAAGATTCTATATTTCTTGAATGGCTACTCTTTGGCTACACCAAGGAGGGTAAAATTACAACTCAATTTTTTTCACTTGAAATCTCTCGAATGTCTTCTTTTATAATACATGTCATCTCTCGCAGATTAACATTATCATTAAGATCACTATCAAGAACATCTAGTCCAAATTCATTAATAGCTATGCAATCAAACTTTGGCCGTAATTCAAGAGCTTTCTAGGTATTTTCCATTTTTTTTGGTTAATACTATATTATATTGTGTGCTAATGAGCCATGAATAAGCTTATCAGTGATGTTTTGATATAACATCCATAGTGTATTTTGATGCAAGAACCTTGATCACAAATATATTTAAATTTGTTGATTTCCTAGCTTATAAGTTATTGGAGCATTTCTCTAAATTTTATTGGGTATATCATACTTCCTTTTCTTGATTTTTTTTCATGAATTGAAAGTTTTTTTTTTTTTTTAAATTGTATAGATATATAACATCCTATTTAAATATTTTATATTCTCAAAAAACTAACAATTGAACTTAGTACAACCTTATGCATAAGGTCATCATATCAGCAACCATAAATTTGTAGGTATTTTTAGGCAGTAATCCTTGTAGGATAGAAGTTATCATTTGTTCTCCATATCATGAATTAATGCTTTTGGCCCAATTGTATATAAAGAATCAAAATACCTCATCTATTTACTAATTCAAGGTTGATCATAAATTAAAGCTATAATCTCCAATGGATGCATTAGCATTAAAACATCCATAGAACTATCTATAGAGCCACTAACATTTGCTACTTGTTTATCCACATCCTTACCTACTAATGCTATATGTCCACACTCTTGCATGTGGTATGTCCAACATTTTCATTTGCGTAAAAATCTACTTTTGAAATCTTCCTAGGAGCAAAGAGATGTCAAACTTCATTCGCATAAAAATCTACTATCGAATCATTATTGAATAACATGATTCGGATAAACATTTAAGACATACCTTTGATATTATTTCTAACTCTATGTAGATCTCAATCAAAATGGCCTAATCTATGATACACGAAATAAACATTAAAAAAGTGGTATTACTATCTGCTAAAGTTATCGATGAGCAAATAAATGTCAATCTTTATCGGCACAGTCATCTCACTCTTATGAATGAAATTATGATGATGACATTAATGGAGAAAGCTTAAATATGGAAATGTTCCTATACAATGGGATATAAGAATATAAATGATATTTGATCAGAAATGAGCTTTGAGGTATATTTTCCTAAGAAAATAAATAACAGATACATTTTGTTAATTTATGTATCATGAGGCATATAAAGTTTAAATTTTCAGAAAGAATTATTTTTCATGAAATAAAAGAAGATTGGTTTATTAATATAAGGATATTGTTATATTATCTTTTCAATCAAATTAGTTACTTTTTTTTTTTCTAGTGACTTCATTAAAAGCAATTTAATTTTTTCAAATCTTTTTTATGTTCTTTGAAAAAAAAGGAGATTCATTGGACAGAAAGTTAAATCAGCAACCAAACCAAATGAAATAATGTGGCAATCTAAGCAATAAGTCTCCATTATTTAAAAGAAAAAAATTAAATGTCAAATATAATAAGGAAATTTCTCAAAATTTAGGCCGAAAGAAATTATCTTAAGCTGATTTTTGCAGAGTCATAAATTTTTAGTGGAGAAATAAATTGGATTTAACAATAATTTTGAATTTCGGATTATATGGTGCAACTCTTCAATGAAAATTCATGTTGGAGCTTCTAAGAAAATTGTCAAAGGGAAAATGGATTTGGGCTTTTGATTACAAAAAAAAAAAAAGTTATAGTGAGATATTATGATAAAAATTTGATAATTTTAAAATCATTGAATTTATTTCAGGATGAGAGTGATATATGATTAGTTAATTAAAATTTATATTAATTTTAATATAAATATAATATATTTGAAATTAATCGTGATAACAAATTTGTCTAGGTTATCCCGACCCAATATTTTCCCTTTGTATTTATGCATTATACTAACTTGATGAACTAACGAGTCATGCTTTAGTCAGCCTTGACTCAACTAGTCAGCTCATGAGTCAACTCGTTTAAAAAATATTAATATAAAATATGCTTAAAGTATATTAGAGTTGAAGTATAAAATTGTTAATATATATATATATATATATATATATATATATATATATATACACACACTTGTGTAGGGTTGTAAATTAGTCAATCTAACTCATGAGCTGGCTCGGGCTTGGTTGGATAAATTGCTGTATGAAGTTGTGTAGAAAAAAAAACATCTAAGGCACCTGCTAGTTTGTAGGATAATCTCTAGTTTGTTGGTCTACTAGTAAGCAAAACTTCATAGCCTTATCCATTATAAAACAAAATATGTAGATGTAGGAAGTTCTATTTCCCAAGTCCTATAGCCGAAGTAATAAATTCTTGACTTTGGAATACCCTTAAGTACTATCTCTATTATGTGTGATAATACTAGTGCAATTTGTATCCTGAAAAATCATATTCAATATTCACATACTAAATATATAGATATTAGACATCACCTCATTAGGGATCATGTAGCCAATGGAGGTATAGAATTACTACATGATGATACTGAAAACCAATTAGCATATATCTTTACCAAATGCCTAAATTATGATGCATTTAACACGCTCACGATTAGACTTGGTGTCATTGACATAAGTGCTTAGAAAAATTGGGGATGTGGTATGTTAGCTATGATTGTGTGTGTAAGTTCTTATTTATTTTTTATTACGAGCTTGTCATATTATGCATGTTTGTTTGTGTTTTAGTATTTATTGTGTGTTTTTTTCTTATATAGAGTGTGCTTGTAGAATTAACCCAAATAATCACACAAATCCAAAATTTTTTGTTCGCATCTTACCATATAATCATCATCATACAATATGCTCTACATCAGTTTGCACAACATCAACCATCCATTCTAGCCTACAAACTAGATTAAGTCAATTATTAAGGTTTTTACTGTACAAACATCAATTTTTATTATACGATATACGTGACTATGATCGTTGAGAGGACCTTAAACTCAGTTGATTTGATCTCTTATTATAAATTATATCGTACAAATAACTGTTTGTAGTCGACGATCGATTTAATCAATGTTCATATGGACTACTCATCGGGCCAAATGATTTTATGAAGATCATCTAGTATGATACTTTATTATACTATATGTTTTGACCACCTTTTGAACTATTTTGGCATATGATTTGTCCATGTTCTAATCGTACTGTACAATTATCTTCATAATGTATAATTGACTAATTTCTATAAATTGGAGAGAAATTTTCATTCTAACTCACATCTTCCAAACTCTTTATCTTCTTCCCTTCAGATCCATATCCTTAGCATTTTCCAATGGAAGATAAGAGATCTTGAGCTCTTCAAGAGAGTTCTTCCCATACTAGGTTGATGATAGGTTCCAGTTGATAGGAAATGAAGCTATTTATCATTGATATAAGGCTACCACCATAATGCCATTTAAGGTTTTTAACCATGAAATCCTCAATTATCAGGTATTAGACTTGTTTGTAGGCATTACACTACATTTTTTTATGCTATCCTTTCCATTCCATTTTGAGATGTTGTATGAATTTTTTTTCTACCCTTAATTTGACTTAGAATGCAGTTCCCTTTAATCTTATGTCTGTAGGCATCTAGTCGAGATCAACAATCAGGATTTTGATGAAATTTTGTATAACTCTATTGCAGGTACAAGATCTCACACTATAGCCACTACAGATGACTATATTATACACAAGTTAATCATACACTTTAAAACACTCCAATGAATATTCACCTATCTTTAGTAAGCACCCTAGTACAAAACACTTGTGTCATTCATCACATTCTCAAAAACAATATTATTCCCAAAGCTAGTGATATGATTGATATCACACCTCTCCTATTAATTGTTACATATTTTATTATGAATGGCATGTAGTTCAATGTAGTATACATGCTTATTAACTACATTGAAAACTTGACTAACATTAGAGAATATAGGGCATTTCTAGGCAAAATCTAGAACTAAGACATATTATAGCTTACATAATATATAAAAAGTATAGCCTTATGTACCCAACACCAATTGACCACTTCCAATCTATTATATTGATAGCTCCTTCCACTTATTGTTTACTGACATATGCCTTGGGACACAGCCCGTAGAGGAGCATGAGCCATAGGAGGAAGGGGGAGTACCAGTCCATGAGGCACCAGCACCATCAATAAGTTTTCAACCACCAGGTTAAAGGAGAGGGACTTCTCTGCCTAGCAATGGGCTGAAGGAGAGTCGCTGTTTGGTGCAATATCTAAAGAGAAGGATTTTTGAGAAGTGGACATAGGTCAAGTTGATCGAATCATATAAATCTTAGTTTGTTTTTATATTATTTACTGTACTTTATTTTTACTTAAAATTTACTTTTTTTGTACTCTAGTTGAACTGTGATTATATGAATGCAAGAGAATTTTAGTGTTTTGCTCTAATTGATCTTTGATATAGTTATATATATGTTATAGTGATGTGTCACTATGGACCTCAGTTGGATAAAAGTTCTAATTTTGATATTCTTATAATATATATAATAGGCCCATACTATAAATGATATTATTCTGAGTTTAAATGAAGTAACATAAATAACATAACAAATTATAATAAAATATTAGATGATCATTATTTATTAGTATTTTTGGATTCAATGATTTGTTTGTAATGAACTTAGGCTTCGTTTGGGACGGCTTTTTTATTGCTTTCTAAAATGGAGTTTTAGTTAAAAAAATAAAAAAATTTGTACTAAAACTCCGTTTTAGAAAGCAGTAAAAAAGCCGTCCCAAACGAAGCCTTAATTTTCATGTATCACCCTAGCTTATTTCTCAAGCCTAGGCTAGTGTTTATGTACTGGATAACTAATTCTAATTCTTAAGTGATAGCATAAAAAATGGTTTACTAATTTAAGATCTCGACTAGAAGCCCACAAATACCTGATTAACATAATTGGACATTTTTATGGCTATGTGCATACAAATTAAAATTTTTATGTCTATTGATCTTTAGATGTGAATAAATCCACATTTGAGATCTTATCCTGCAAAATTGGTAAGTAGCATGGCTTCTTGATCATCAAGATGATTCAATTGGTTCTATTTTTGAAAATCTCAAATTTTTTATCATCAAATTTCAGTTGTGAAAAACTTTCCTATTGCTATCTCATCCTACAAAATGGGTGAGTGGCATTGTGTTCATCTTCAAGATGGTTACAATGACCATATTCACATAACTTTGGATTTCATGCATAGGGGATTTCAAATGATTTGATTTGCCTCAAAATTTATGTTGATAAATCTAATTATATCAAAATAAATTATTAAAATAAAAAAAATTATTAAAATTCTAATTATATAAATATAAATAATAAATTCTAATTTAAAAAAAAAACTTCACGTTTTACCGCAAAATTTAAATAAAAAGCCTTAAAAAATTGTCAACCGTTGACATCAACCCTCAAGCCTCTATTACTTCATTTTGTCTGATTCCTCTCTCGCATACAAATTTCCGCCACATCGTTATCTGAAAACAACTTCTATATATATATATATATATATATATATATATATATATATATATATATATATATATATATATATATATAACATTGATTATATTTATTAAGGGTGTCAATATTTGATACTGTCAATATTTGACACGGCACAAAAACCCGACCCGACTCGAAAAATCTGGGTTGGACCCGACCCGTTTGAAAAACGGGTCGGGTCCGGGTTCGCAAATTCAACTTGTTTGAAAAAAATGGGTCGGGTTCGGGTCAACCCGAAAACCCGTTTAATTTAAAAAATTTGAATTCCCGCCCGTTGCCCGCTGCCCCTGCCCGCGCTGCCTGCTGCCTGCTGCGCCAGCAGCCGCGCGCCCACTGCTGCGCCCGCGCAGTCGCCCGCCGCCGTCCCTCACTCGCTGTCGTGCTGTCGTCGCGCTCCCGCTCCCGCGCTCTCTCCTCACGCCGTCGCCTGCTGCCGCGCTGCCACGCTCGCGCTCGCGTAACCCGAGCTTTGTTCTCTGTCGCGCGGGTCGGGTCGGGTCAACCCGGCAACCCGGCTGGGTCGGGTTCGGGTTGAAATGTCCGACCCGTTTGCAAAAACGAGTCGGGTTCGGGTTGACCTGTTTAAATCCGGGTCAACTCGGATTCGACCCGAACCCGACCCGTCGATCCGAATTGACACCCCTAATATTTGACACGAACATAAAATTCGACTTGAAAATTTTGGGTTAGGATCAACCCGTTTCCCAAATGGGTTGGTTTTAGGTTCCTCGAATCGACTGGTTTAAAAAAACAACTCTGAGTCGGTTTGACCAGGCAACCTGAACTCAACCCAGCTTAACCAAAGACACTGTCTGTCCGCACTGACCGCACTTCTCACAGTCGTGTCCACGCAGCCGCGCTGACAACCCTCGAGTCCTACTCGCGTGTCCAACTGATAGCTATCACATCCGTCTACTAGCGTATCATCACGTCCATAATTCCATGTGTGGCTTTGTTGTGTCGCCTTCTATCGGACCCTTTTTTGGCGTGCTCTTGTAGTCTCGAGTCACATATGTTCGCCTGTCGGCTTCACATCGAGTTAGTACACGTGCGGCATCATCCGCGCGCTTCTGCCCTCACGTCCGCCTTCCAACCCATTTCATCTGAGCGCTTCTACTCATTTCGTATCGGGTCAGGTCAACCCAAAAACACGGTTGAACAAACCGACCTGTTTGCAAAAATGGGACGTGTTTGAGTTGCATTAAGTAAGGCTTGGTCTGTTCCCACTTCGATCCGAATCCGACCTGCAACCTAATTTTGACACCCCTAATATTTATATTATTTTACAACACCTGTAAATATCTGACATCATCAATCTACCTGAGTTATCAGCTTTCAATTCACAGGCATTTCAGGTAAAACTTCATATGCGCGTGCACTAACAGGACCCACAAGCCGCAATATTACTCTTTTGTTTTTTGAAAAAAAATTGGTCTCAAATATTCAGATTAGAATTAATTTAAAAACTTATCACATATACATTTTACTTTATCTTGCTGATGCACGGTTTAATTTGTTTAATAAATAGGTTAGATTCCGGTGATGCCTTTCGATTTGTTTATTAAACGGGTCGTATTCAGTTTGATCCGCCAATTCGACTTGAAATGATCATTTTAATATTTTTTTTGGTTTAAATTAATTTTTTTGTTAGTATAATCTTTTTATTTTAAATCAATTAGCCAAAATCTTTTATCGAAAAGCTATTAAAAATATTTTTTAATTATAATGGGTTATCATGTTGTAGTGGGATAAATGCTTGATGTTGTTGTTGTAATGGGTTATCATGTTAGGTTCGGATTGCTATTGGGTCGATTTGGTTCAATTTTTTGACCCATTTATTAAAAACGACTGGTTCATGTTGATCAGATTAAAATTGGGTCAATTTTTCTCTACGACTCGAGCTTGATTCGTCGGTCCATTTTAACAACCCTACTCATAAAAAGTATTGTGAAGCCTGATGTATTAGTAGTGATGTTAAATTTCAACTATTTTGGGTCCGTCAAAGATCCAAATTTCTTAATATTATGTTATTTTATTATATAATTTATAGCATTTTTCACTATATTTAAATTCATCTAAAAATAAAATTTCTATTTTCTCATAAAATTTATTCGGAAAAAAAGTTTATGCTAACACACTTTTTTTTGTCTTCTTTTGTTGCAGCCCCATTTCTTTCCTTCTCTCTCCCGTTACGGCTTCTTCCCAACCCATCCAACTTCCGCCCGCAGTTCTGCTCCCAACCACCTCCGTCAACCAACTTCACCAAAACGCCATCAGTTAGATTTTTTTTTTTCTTCTTTTGCTAAGACCAGAACTGCACGTTCTCGGCGCCAGCTACACATTGGCATGTCCTTCTCCAGGTAAAACCGTCAAAGCATGTTTATTTTAGCTAAAGAATGTTTCTAGATGACTATTTGCTTCACGTGCCGAATTCATTAGTCTTTTATGTTTAAAACGAATTTCAAAGGGAGAATTACATCCATTTCGTACGTCTAAAATATACATATTTATAAAACTAACATATATGCTATTTTTTAAAACTATATATATATATATATATATATATATATATATATATGGTGTCAATATTGGACCCGACTCGAATCCGACCTGAAAATTTAGAGTTTGGGTTGACCTAAACCAGAAGCGGGCCGGGTTTGGGTCCGAAATACCGGCCCGTTTGCAAAATTGGATCGGGTTCGGATTGACCCGGGAACTCGGGAATGACCCAGAATGACTCTGAATGACCAAGAAATCTACCCAGCCCGAGTCTTCCAGCTAGCCCCGCGACCCCGCCTACCCCAACTGCCTGCCTACTCCACTTGCCCCGCAGCCTGCCTGCCCCCATCGTATCGAGCCATTTGCCATCGAGTTGCGTCGCGTCACATCAACCCATCGAGTCGCCAGTTGCACCGGTCCCGCTACCTCGCCGACACTGTTGCCACTACCCCGGCTACTGTGTTGTCGCGTCGTGTGCGGGAAATAAGAAAAATCGAACCTGAAACGGGCCGGGCCGGGTTCGGGTCCGAAAAATCGACCCGTTTGACAAAACGAGTCAGGTTGACTTGAACCCGAATAATGCTAGATTAGTTCTTGGTTCGACCCGAACCCGACCAATGACCCAAAATTAACATATATATATATATATATATATATATATATATATATATATATATATATATATATATATATATATATATATATATATATATATATATATATATATATATATATATATATATATATATATGTGTAGTTAATATATTATTGTAATTGTAAATCTTAACATTCAAATGATAATATTTTAAAAAAATAAAGATAGTGATGTTGGTTTTGTAAATATTATGATTCGAGGGTTATATATGTAACTGTGCCTTTTTTTTTAAATAACTCAATGGTGGTGTTGATAGTGGTCTTTCTTAAGATTTTACATTCACATTGGTATAAAAACAATAATTTAAATTAAATGCAGACTTACACTAGGTCGTTCATTTGCTGGATATTATATATGGGGGCTGATGGATTAACGGTCAAAGCAAAACACCTATTATAAATGTTCAATGTAAATCTCATACATATCAAATATGTCACATAATGCCAAATATGTTATGGTCAACTATGAGAATCAACAGAGGAACTGTGTACTGCTGAGGGGGACAATTGAATCCCCTAAAAAAATTAAAACTTTTAGTATAGTAAAAGTTATTTGTAATATTTGTATCCTCAGCCGACGTTTTTTCATGCAATTTGTCCCTCCAAAAATCGAAAAGTCTCTTGGCCTCCCGCTATTTTCATTCGATTATGTTGACCTTTTCTATGTGTAAAATAAATTATTTTTGCATCATTATATATATTTTTATTTCCACTTGCCCCCCTGAGAACTAATGTTGGTTCCGCCATTGAATTTATTTAGAATGGTCTAACAAAAAGTGCATGACTAAGTCTGGGATGTTCTAGTGAAATAGCATGACAAAGATGAAGTAAATTTGGCTAAATGAACATGACCAAATCAAAGGAGAGATCTAACCAAATGTGCATGATCATATCAAGAAAACAAAATCCAAAGGATAGAACTGCACTAACAATAACCCTAGCCAAAAGAGTTTGACCTGCTCAAGATGTTTTCATAGCTAAAAGAGCAAGACTAAGAAGGTTAGCAATACATTTATTGTAACATGGCAATACTAAGACAGTAATAGTAGATTTAACTAGATGTAGTATGGTTAATTTAAGAAGATTCTTGGCCAAAGAAGTGTGATGGAGAGGAGTCAAAAGTACAATCAAAGGAGCATGACCTTTTTTTAGTTAAACTTAGTCAAAGTGGAATGGATATGTTCAATGGGAAGATTAGATAAGTGATCATCGCTAGATTGTCAAGATAAATTAAATTAAAATGTTAATTAACCTATTGTATAGATATTGGTAATGCAAAATATACAACAACAACAACATCAAACTTTTATCCCACTACATGGGCTTGGCTACACAAATCCTTTTTCTTCATTATTTCCTATTAAGAGTCAAATTCTCATTTAAATCTAATGGTGAAAGTGAAAGGTCATTTCTAATATTTTCTAGCCATGTCTTTTTAGGTCTATCTCTATATTTTTTAACATAAGTCAAATCTAATACAATTTCTTAATCAAGTCATTTGAAGGCCGCCATTTTATATGCCAAACCATCTTAGGAAACTCTTTCTAATATTATCTTCAACTTGAGCTCCTCCAACATTTTCACGTATATGCCCTTATAGTTGAGCTAGAGCAAGTTAATAAATCAGAAGCTGACATGCTGATTCAGCAAACTTAGTTATTGGATGAGCTGCATAAATTAAGGGAGCAGTTTTGTGAAAGCAGGCAGCATCAGCAGAGGAGGAGACTGGTGCTGGTTAGATGTTTTTTTTTTATTACTGGACATTTCATTTATATGTTGGACATTTCATTTGAATGTTTGTTTATTTTATTATCAATTTTTAATTGTGCAACGAATGAACTTTATATTTAATTTTAAACTCTTTAGTCAATGTTCACTGAATTTTGAATAATCAAATGTCCTCATGTTCAATGTTTGAATGAATATGATGTTTGTATGTTTTTATGCTAGTTTGTTGTGTTGTAGAAAATATAAGAGGGAGTATTTTGTTTTGTTTTGTTTTTTTTTTCTATAGGTTTTCGCCAAAATATCTGCCAGAAATGATGATATGAAAAAAATATATTAAAATTTCGACGAAAAAATTTTGCCAGAAGTTCCGGTGAAAAACCCGTCAGAAATGTCCATGTCCGACAAAAATTTTTGATGGTTTATCCACCAGTAATAGTTACTCGTAAATGATGAATATTTCCACAAAATTTTGTTTGAATTCCATCGATAAATCAGTCAAGAATCTTTGTGGCATAATTATTTTTGCGGAAGAAGGTTTTCGACATTCATTTTATCGTTGTCTAAGTTTCTGCCAGAAATCCACCGAAAATGCATATTTTCTAATAAAATTTTATGATTTCCATTGGAATTTGGCCGCTGGTAATAAGAGAATTTCTTGTAGTGAGTTGTCGAAATGTGGAGCAACTCTAATTTCCAAACCACACGCTACTTCAGTCAAGAGATTCGCCAAACCATTCCAGCACCGCCGTGGTACCTACTTAATAGTACATAGGCGCTAGTTCAAATTGTGACATTGCAGTGCCATCATGTTGTTTGTCATGATCCTTGAGTCCATTTATGTACATACTATAAATATTTTTTCTGTCTTATTATAGAGTGAGTTATGTCATTATCAGTGAGTCTTTAGTACTTAATTATAGTGTCACCTTAGAATCAAATCTAAGGGAGACCAAAGAAGAAAAAGATATAACAATTGAAGGGTTTGCTTTCCTTGTTGTGGAAAAGAAAGCAATCAAAGATGAAGGGAGTGTGGAGAGTGAAGTTGTACTATCATGATGATGTATATTTACATTTTTCTCCTTGTACTTTTTTTTTTTGGAGCAATAATTAAAATTTATTTTATTTTATTTTAATTCCATGACTAGCTATAATCCTAGTTTAAGGCTAATTATGTGAAGCCTTAGTAATTATTAATATAGACTATTGTGTTTTAATGAAATAATGGATGTTTTAAATATCTCATATTCTTAATTTAATCTATACAATAGTCATGTGTAGAGTTAAAACATATTGTGATATATTTCCTCGATGGAGTTTAATGTACATTCTATTTGTAATCATTTTATTTTATTTTTCTTGTATGTTTTTGTGATTTAACTCAGATCTATACACACAAATCACTTTTCACATTATATTTGCATAAGAGAATCAATTTACTTCTCTCAATTTTTTTAAATGAAAATTTTACCTCTTTTTTATCTAAAAAATTAGTAAGCAGTGATTGACTTTCCTAAATCAGTTAAAGGAAGAAACATCTATGATTGTCTATCTTCTAACTTCTTTAGTAGTATATTTTTTCTTATTGGAGCAAAATTTATTTCAAATTTAAAGTAAGACTTTAAAATTAAGCTATATTATAGTTTTGAGCATTTTTACTATTCACAAATCCTATAAATTATCTCGTCTTAACATATAAAAGCTTCAACATTAATTACCATAGAAAGTCTTCAATTTCTAGATCAAACGAAATGAGTTTGGAGATAAACCTTAATTATCATAGAAAGTCTTCAATTTCTAGATCAAACGAAATGAGTTTTGATAGCTATGAAAAACAACATTAATTTGATTCCCTAATGATCCAAGTAACATTAATCCTATTCAAATAAATACAAACTTAAGCAAATATAGGAGCACAACATAAGACCTTGGGTGATCAACACAGAAGACAACAAACCAATAAAATTTAAAAAACTTGAAATCAAGAGGAAGCTATAACGCCATGAATCCAATTCTCCATGGGAGCTAAACAGATAGGAGAATGCATGAATCCCAAACAACAATGAACCAAGCAGCACAAAACTCAAGCAATATTGAATTAATCTGTGAACATCAACCTTAAAATTGAACAAGATTAAATAAGACATCCAATTGAAAGGAAAAATGACCACATCATACCCATTTGTAAATAATAATGAAAACCCACAAGTTCAAATAAAACCTAAAGATCAATAATATAGGAAAGAACAAAATATAATACAAAATGAAAAGAACAGTAACAATAGAGGCTGCAAAATGATCTACCAAAATAAGAAACCTACAGAAAGTGAAAATGATCAGAAATCAACACTAAAGAGGAAAAGAAAGAAATGTAAAATCTTATTTTCTAATGTTAGGAATACCCATTTTATCCATTCTTATCAGAACAGTCATTTCCTTCTCTCCAAATGTTAGTAATTCTATAATTAATTTTATTAAGCAAGGCAAAATACTTGATGAAGAGGTAATATGTTAGCGTTAAGACAATTTTCTAGAAATAATTAACAAAATTAGAAGTTTAGAATCAGAATCAATCTAGGTTTTTCTAATATTTAGATCAATACACAGCCTGCCCCCCTTGAAAGAACATATAATTAAGTAAAAAAGAAAATTTCCATTAGGAATAACTGAAGCAAAAGGAAGAAGGAGATCAACATGATGATCCTTAATGATGCCATCATAGCCATTACCATATTTATTAACAGAGCCACCAATATTAAACTTGCATTCTTGGGTATGGGGCTTAAACCATTTCACAATTTTTAGAAAAATAATTCTCTCATTAATATGAAGGTTAATATTAGAAAAGGAAGACCATAAAATGTTACCTCTAAAATGCTTAGGCTTAAGGATGTGAACAGTATAAAGTTTTTGAAATTTAGACTTTAGATAATTGATGATCATATCATCACTCGTTTTTAGTGTTATTATACTTATAATTGATCCTCTCCATCCATATAAACCAAAGGCAAGAAAAGGAACAATAGTAAGGATATGACCTTTGGTGTTATTATGGAACCAACCATTAAAAAAAGTGAAAACATTATTTAAGAAAACATGATTAAGAGATTCAATATGCCAACAACACTGACATTTAGAAGCCAAGAAGATACCTTTAGCTTGAAACTTGCAGTCAAGGGAAATAAAACCATTTTAATGTCTCCAAGTTAAAACAAAAGTAGAAGTAGGACTGGAAGAATTCCAAAATTTTTTTCAAAAATATCTTAAGATTCTTTTACTCTAATATCATTCCACACCTTTTTCTTATGGAAGGCACCATTCTCAGATAGTTTTGAAATGGGTTAAACATTAGAAGAAGTACCAATAGGGATATCACAAATATAATCAAAAATGTAATGGGGCACATACTACAATAAAAGATTAACACATCATTTTCCATCACTAATGAAATTTGCCACCATAAGGGAGGAGGCAGAAAGGGTGTTGTAGTGAGAGTCAAGAGAACCACAACTAGTCCAATCATCTAGCAAAAATGAGAGGAACCATTCCTAACACACCATTGGATAGAAGTTTTCCTTGTCCATTTCATATAGCATAATCTCTTCCAAATAGAAGACTAACCTTTTTTGAAATAACAAAGAGTAGGATGAATACAACAACATCAAGGCTTTATCCCACTATGTGGGGTTGGCTACATGAATCCATTTTCTCCATTGTGTCCTATTAATATTTTGTATACATGAATTTAGCCCATAATGATTCACTAATTCTTAAGTACCACCAGAGCTTGAAAGAAAATCTTTTAACCATATCAAAAATAGATTTGTAAGACAAACCCCCTTCCTTAATAAGCCTAGTGTAGGAAGTTCATTTAGACCAATGAATCTTCTTAAGAGTACAAGAAGAACCCAAAAAAAAAAATTATTTTTAATTTTATCAAGTCTATTGCAAAGTTTCACCATAGGATTAATCATTTGAAACAAGTAAATGGGCATGGAATACATAACACTCTTAATAAGCAAGAGCCTAGTCCCAATGGAAAGAAGTTTAAATTCCCAAGAAAAAAGTTGGTTACATAAATGGGAGAACATTTTATCAAACATGTAAGACTTCATATGCCCTTTATGAAGAAGAGTACCAAGATAATAAAAAGGGAGAGATTGCTTTTTAAAGCCTGCCAATCTAAAAATATTATTACAATGCTCATTAGTCATATCTTTGCCAACAATAAAAGATAATTTATAAGCATTAAAATTGAGGTTACCTTCATTTTAAAAAATGTTAAGCCATTTTATTATTTTTTCAATAGTACTTGACAAGCCATTGCAAAATAAAATGATGTCGTTAGTAAAATAAAGATGGGAAACATGACAAGCACCATTAATACTATAGGAAATACTTTTGTAAATATAATAATAATGAAGCAAACTTCTAAATACGTACTCAACAACAATGATGTAGATAGAAGGAGAGAAATTAAATGATCCACTATCTAACACCCTGAGTAGCTTTAAGAAGCCTTTAGATTTTCCATTTAGGACAATAGAATACCAAACCCTTTCAACAATGTTCTTAATAAGTTTAATGACTTTATCATCAAAACCAAATAAATGAAACATATAGAAAATAAAATTCCAATTTTTATAAACATAATCTTTGGAGATATCTAATTTTAAAATAGCTTTATATGAATATCATGAATCAATTCTTGGGCAAGTAAAATATTGTTAGTAATACTTCTACTTTTAACGAAATTAGATTGATTTATAGATATAAATTGAGAAAGGATAAAAGCTAACATGGAAGCCAAAATTTTAAAAATGAGTTTATGAAAAGTAGTACACATACTAATATGCCTAAAATCATTTCAATATTCAAGATTATCAGATTTAGGAATATGGAAAATAGAGGAACTAGAGAAAAACTTAGGGATGCAAAAATAATAAAAAAAGGCATGCAAAACTTTACAAAGATCCTCTTTGATTATGTGCCAACATTTATGAAAAAATAAAGTAGTAAACTCATCCAGTTTGGGAACATAAATCATTATTCATATCCATCAGAGATGTGAAAATTTCATTTTCATCATGATATTTAGAAAGATAAATGATTTCCACATTGCCCACGAGAGAAGGAATGAAATGAGGCTGAGAGATAGGTTGAACCATCTTATGAGTACCAAGCAAGCTAGTGAAGTGAGAAATAATTAAATCACCGATAATGTTCTGATCCTCACACCAGTCATCATTTTCCAATTTAATTTTATTAATAAAAGATTTGTTTTTTTTTTTCTACTGAAAATGTCATGAAAATATTTAGTGTTTCTCTAACCTTCATAAGCATGATTGGAAGCAGATTTTTACCATAAAAATATTCCTCATATTGCTGCAAAAGAATAAGCTTAGATTTAGCATTACACAATGGTCCCAATTGTCATTTGAAGGGTTAATGGAGTAGTTTTTCTCAATATAAACAACATCCTCTTCTGATTTTAAAATGTTAGTGGAAATTTTCCCAAAACTATGATTATTCCTCCATCTAAGACCTTGTTTGAACCTTTTAAGCACAAAAAAAAAAAAAAAAAAACTATTACTAGCATCAAAATAAGATTAACTAAATTGAAAAAATCAGAAGATTAAATGCACAAATTTTGAAAATGAAAGAAAAGAATGCCACTCCCATAAGAATATTGAATTTTAGTTAATAAAGGAACATGACTAGAAACAGTTCTATTAAGATGATCCACAAAGGTGATACGAAAAAAGGTAAGCCAAACATTATTAAAAAGAATTCTATCGAGCCATTCCCAAAAATAGTTGTTAGATCAGGTATAAGTAGAGACAGTAAAACCAATATCAGTTAGAACACAGTCTAAAATCATGTTATTAAAATCTTTCATTGCAAAGATATTGAGTTAAGCACCACACATTTTTTTTGCAACTTTGAAAATAATGTGGAAGTCCCCAACATTGAAAATCATTATTCTATCAATTATTATTTGGATTTGGTTACTCTTAAGTTTTGTTGATGAATATAAATATTGCAACTACTATAAATTGTCATGTATATGTTATTAATGAATGTGATTCTAGAAAAATTATTCAATACAATTGTTATTTTGTCAATTATTTTAGTAACGCTCGAACGGGACATAACAATATAATATTTACACAAATGTTCCATTTTCAATATCATTAAATCAATGTCAATCATTTCCTTCAAGAAACTATTACTTCATTAATTACTTAAACTAATGGCACATCAATTCCCTTCTACATATCTAAACAATCATCAGCACTGACTTAAAATTTTTTTAATTAACATAGGCTATTATTGAAATAAAACTTAAATTCTAGAATAAAGATATAAACTTTGCTACTGCTAATTAATAGAAGAGCTTTGAAACTTGCTGGGAAAAAACTTTAGTTCTTGTTGGGCATAAAACTATACACGAATAATGACATATTCTTTGCATAATATTCTTTGGACCTATGTGTTTATTAGTTTTCCTATATGGAGATTCCCTCTCTTTTACGTAAATGTCCAAATTGGAAACTCTTGCTTCATTAGTATTTTCATAATTGATTGCATAATTGTTAGGAGAATTGTTTAATACTTCTAAATGAAAAGCTCTTCTGGAAACCCGATGACGACGACAAGAGGGAGCTCGTTGTCCGTCCACTCACAGAACTGGTTCGCGGGTCAGGTCAACCAGGTAACCCGTGCGTGTCTGGTCTGGACTAAAATACCTAAACTGTTTGCAAAAAATGGATCGGGTTCGGATTGGGTCAACTTGTGTCGGGTCAGTTCTAGGTTAGACCCGAATCCGACCAATGACCCAATTTTGATATATTGCTATTTTTTGCCGGAATTTTCTTAAAACATTAAAATAGTTTTCTTTTTTTCCGCATATGTTAGTCCCTGTGAACTTATCTAATCTAGTCACAAAATCAACTGTGTTTTCTTATAATAATATTCAACTCATAAGTTTGAACGTTCACACCTGCTTCTAACGTTTGGATAAGTGACTTCACATTTCCTTAACACAATTAATTTCTATTAATTTAAGGCAATGCAGCAGGCACATTTAATGCTGGTATAGGTTATGAGATCTGATTATATTATAAAACAAAATAAAATATTTAATTTATAATATGAACAAACAAATACTAAATCCCAAAAATACAACAAAATTTGTATTCTTGTTTCCTTTTCATTCATCAAATTCTCATTGATTTTGATTTGACTTTGATAGAAGCAAATAACTAGAACATATAAGTCCTTTTTAGGGTTTAATATTTGTTTCATAAATAGTTATATGAGAGGATGATCTCTTGAAAATGGGTTGATAATTTTATTTGAAGCTCGTAAAAATTTGCGTTGATTTAAAAATGACACGATAAATTTTAAGGGTTCATTTGGGGTAGCTTTTTTCTTGCTTCCTAAAACAGCTTTCTAGTACAAAATTTTTTAGTTTTAAAATTTTTTGTACTACAAAACTGTTTCAAGAAGCAATAAGAAAGTTGTCCCAAACATTGTTTGTGACAGCTTTCTTATTGCTTTCTAATATAAACGAATTTATATTGAATTTTTTTTTGAGCGAAAAAATTGATTTAAGAAAACCAATAAGAAAGTCGTCACAAACGAAGCCTAAATTTTGTTCAAAAAAAAAAATTTTTTTCCAAAACAAAAATTATATTAAAACCAAAAGGACGATTACAAGATCCAGTAAGCAAAAGAAAAAACAGGAGAAAAACAATCCCGTGGGCTATGTAATTGGCCGAGACTACCAGCTTCCCATAAGACAAGCTCAGATCGTCCAATTTGGTCGAAAGAAACGCGAAGCAGCCATTCCAACAAGATCTACACCAAAGGTTGCCACGAGCCATGCTGACCGAAATTTGAGCCCCAGCCACATCATTTCCCGGCCAACGAAAAAATAAATCTGAGATCTCCAAAAAATACGCCCAATGAATCTACCATCACGAAACAGCAAAGTAGGCACACACCAGTACCGAAAGGATCTTCCAAACAGCCAAGTGAACAAACAAATTTTTTTTTCAAAATGATTACCAGCTAGAAGGTATAATGGTGTTCATTATAGTTTTTTAAAGTGGGTACAGATGTAAGAAAACAATAGTTAAGTAATACCTTTAACACATAAATAATTGATTTTAATGAAAATTTGTGAGTGCAATTTCATCTCATTGATAAAATGCCATTAGGTACCTGTTAGAGATCATTTGATTTTGCTAGATGTTTGTTAGAAATAACAATTGAGTTCAAAGTCGTTCCCAGAAGCTTTCGAATTTTTGCTTTATTTTCACATTCAAAATGAACGAAAAAAAAATCATCATTTTTAAAATGTATTTTTTATATGATTTTCAATGTATGTGAATATATACATATATATGATACATCACTAAAAAATTCATTAATTGAAAAGAAAGGAAGCTTGAGTTGAATTTGAAAAGAGCTAAGAGATTTAAACAATTCTAAAGCCTTATTCGATGACCAACAATGCATCACCACCAATAATCATCATCGCCATTGTAACAACCAAAAATATGAAAAAATATTTTAAAATAAAATTTTGAATTTCTGTTTAAACTGGAGCACTTTGATGTTGTGCTTGGTAGCACTGCGGTGCTACGCTTCAGCACAGTGGCGCAAAAAATTTCTACACGCATTAAAGCCTCTGTTCTACATAAATTCTGAATTCAACATGCAACGTTGCGACGTTGGGTCGAAGCATTTCGACGTTATGCCACAAACAGTGTTTTTATATATGTTAAACTCTAGAATCATAACCTATTTCTCCCAATGTCATGGCTTGCTCGGGAAGGAAAGATGAAAGGGAGAAGAAGTGGAGAGAGAGAGAGGGAAGAGAGAGAAAATGAGTTTTGCTCATTTTGGTCTATTGGTTAAGTAAAATCTTATGATCTTTATAACTAACTCGAATCTCATTTTAGTTTTCAATAATTTTGATTTTGACACATTAATTTCTTCTAAATTAATAAAACAACATTTTTTTTCATAATTTACAGCACTTTTATCTTTGGGCATTTCATATACGATAGATATGAACTTTATGGATATTTTGACTATATTATAATTAAATTTTATTGGACAAAATGAGAGTTAAGATTTTCCTAAGTTATAGACTGATATACTAATTTTTGTATATTTTATAGATTTAAGCATTTCATGTATTAAAGAGATTGTTATTACTCATATAAAATAAATATAATATTTGTATTTAAGCAAGGAAGGTTGGTTGTTAGTGAAAGTTCGAATAGGATGTTAGACCTAATAGATTTGTCCTAAGGCTAACCAAGAAGGGGGGGGGGGGGGGGGGGGGGGGGTGTGAATTGGTAATTTAAAATTTCTCTTGGTAATTTTTAGAAAATTGATTTAAGTTTTTACATAATGATTAAAAATTTTTCAAAAATATTTTTTAACCACAAATATTAAATATGCAGAAAAATAAAAACTGTAAAACACAAAGAAAAAAGAAACACCAAATTTTATAGTAGTTCAGTCCAGGTAGACCTACACCCACTCCCTGAAGACTCCCTCTTCAGGTATTGCACTATACTAAAGTGACTCTCCTTTTGCTCCTACAGCAAAGTGGAGAAGCCCTTATAAATAACCATTATTCCACCAATCCCCAGTGCTACAGAGTATCGTCATCCTTTTTCACCCTCTTGGTGACGGCAGAGTACCAAAATCCTTTCTCACCCTCTTGATTAAGGTAGAGTATCGACATGTTTTCTCATCCTCCTAATGACGGTAGAGTACCGGCATCCTTTCACACCCTCCTGGTGACGGCAGAGTACCGATGTCCTTTCACACCCTTCTAGTCATGATAGAGTGTTGACGTCTTCTCAAAAGTTCTTCTCTCAAGAGTCTTCAAAGAAGTAAGGCAGAGATTTGAAGAAACTATAAAGATATCCTTCCTTTAGAAAACCTTGTGAACCCTTCACAATTTCCACTTACAAGATCTCTCAATCCTCACACCAAAACACTCCCAAAATACTCTCTTTCTCACTGTATAGAGAAAATTTGCATAAGACTAATCAATAGTCAATTATTTTTAGGACCCTTATAAAGAAAGGACATGAAAAACTATCAACAAAATTGAAAAATTCAAGTTAGACGTACTTGGATCATATAATACGATAAAATCCTTATATGATCCTGTACGAACTGATTTTGTACACTGACAATTATATGTACGAACTGACATCGTATTGTATGAATAGTTAAAAAATGAACAGATTCATCCGGTACGAGAATATACGCACCCATTTCATACTCTAGTCATCTTCTGTACGAACCCTACATCGCACAGTCTGAAATAGTTAAATCAAATTATGCTTATGGTACGAACATGGATGAGAAAATTTCGTACTATGGATGTCGTCTATATAAAACTAATTTTATATAGTACGAAAAGTTCAAAAAATTTACCTGTTCGTATGGGACGAACTACACATCCATTTTGTACTTTGGATGTCGTTTGTACGAAACTAATTTTGTACAATATGATTAGTTTAAAAAATGAAGAGTTCATTAGGGACAAACTAGTACGTATCCATTTCGTACTCTAGATATCATCTATACAAATTGAACTTCGTACAGTACAAACAATACAAAGAAATTTCGACTGCATGATTCAATTAACTTCTTTTTGGAAGAACACTCAGGTCAAATTGTCACGTACGATTCCCGAATTGTACAATACAGTTAATTTGAAAAATACAAGTTTTGACTCACTCCTCTAATGTGTATGTGCATGGTTACCCAATTACAATCACACATTCTTTCACACTCAAGAAAAATAAAAAAGATAAATACTTCAATTACAAGAAACCCTAATCTAATATATTTTGAAGTCTTCGACAGTCTAGAGTATATTTTCTTTGAAATATTAGTACACACAAATAACACAAGCATAATTTTTTCAATATGTGTTAAGAGAAATAGTAATCAACACATTAATATTTTGGTATCATAAAAAACTCACATGATATATAAAAGAATAAAATTGAAAACTAAGTCACAACAATCTCCCCTTTTTTTATGATGATAAAACAATTATTATTTGAGTTAATATTTTAAGGCAAATTTTCTCCTAAGCCCCCCCTAAATGAATGAACAATTTAAAACAAGGGATTCCAATGAAACACAACCCTAAATAAAAACTTTAAAACTTAAACAAAAAACAACAACAAGAATAAACAAACACGTAACAAAAATAATATGAACAAACTTAAACAAAAAATAACAACAAGAATAGATAAATACACAATAAAAATAAGACCAACAAAAATACACACATACATACATTAAATACATATAAATAACATATACATACATCAAACATCAAGCATCGAGTAAACAAAACATCAAATAATAGCTAATGACTCCTCCTTTTGACAACAACAAAAAGAATAGTATATCTTGAAATGAAAAGTTTCTATGGATAAATCAAAGTAGTTGATGAAGAAGAAGATTTTAAACTAATTATAAATACAACATTAATTTCCTAATGCTAATAAGAAAAATTCAAATATTAAATCAAAGAATAACAAAGATAAGAAAAGTCTACCATGTTCACTATTCATTCTAGATAAATTAAATAAAAATAATTATTGCAAAAAAAAAAAGATTAAATAGTTTTTAATTCAATAGTGAAGATTATTGTCGATTATATGTATTTGTATAAGAAATATAATGATAAAGGAAAGAACAATATGAATTTTTTTTAATTAGATTGCACATCTTTTTAAATTTCGCATGCTTTATGCATGCTTTTTTATTTTTATTTTTTTGGTTTTTCTAATATCAATAAATCTTAACTAAAATTCCAATAATTAACAAAAATAAACACATTTAAAAAGAAATAAAAAAATAAGACATCTATTTTGCAATAATTATAGCTAAATAATACTTATTTATAAGAACATAAAATTGATCTCCTAATCTATATCAAGTCATAATTTTAATTAAAATTTTGAAAAATTAAATTTTGCAAGAAAATTAATTTATAGAGCAAAATAATTCAAAATTTCTATTCTAGAGATCAACCACAAATAATTTGTCTCCAAAAATATAAATATTTCAAGAAAAGTAATTACAATAGATGAAGAAACACATATTACTAATACACATATCACAAAAAATATTATTCCATCATTTCATTCAAAACACATATCACCCATACAACATGCTAGAAATTGAATCAGTCACAATATGAAGAAACACATGAAATCACAAACAAACAAAATATCTCAAGAACTAGTACAAAAGTTTCATCAGCAAGTACAATAAAGAAGTACAACTAATATCCTGAAGGGCCTTGATATGGAGGTGGTGGAGGGTTGAACACCTTAAAGTAACTACTGATCGTAGCTATATTAGTATTGACTGAGTTAAATTTCCCTCGGATCCACCCCATATCTTCATTATGCTTAACATCCTACTAGTTAAGATGAGTCTCAATTTGATCAAAATATTGTTCAAAGTGAGATTCAAGTCTGTCAATGCGTTGGATCATTTCTTGATAGAAATTTTGATCTGGTCCAGGTATAGGTGCAGGTGCTGGAGTTGGGGCTCCTTCTCGTCCCTTGAAATATTCTCCCTCAAAACTTTGATCCCGACCAAAAAGTACCCAAAAAGAGGCATTGGTAAAGAAAATGAGAAGTTTAGTGGGTAGATCAGGATGGATTAACTTGTATTTTTTCTCTAAAATATAGGCAAATAAGTATCCTAAAGACACAATTTTCTTCCTCCTATTGTGAGAAAGTACAATATCAGAAAGTTTATAAATATATTTTATGATAAGTTGGGCTTCATAAAAAGGAGTTTCATTCATTATCAAGTATGTGACAGTGGACAAAAGAGGAGTCAAATTTATATAATCACCAACTTTGGGAATGATAAAGGTTCTCAAAACATGCTAGATGATCCTGACATTCTATTTAAGAGTGTACACACACAAGATATATGGCTTGCTTGTGCAAAACCTCTAAGAGTCAGGTTTATTTCTGACCAATCAAAATCTGCTCTAGAGGTTAAGGTGCGTGCTCTAACTCCTTGGGATCTAAGGTGAAGGAAGTTTCCTAGAAGTTTCTTAATGATTTCAACACGCTACTTAAAGATGAAAGAGGTAATGCTGGTGTGATCTTAGTTTAACTTCATGTTTGCAAGAAAAATTTAAAACGTTTCACGTTGGTTTGCGTAAATCAAGGTAATAATAAAGGAAAATTGGGTTGAGGCAAAAAGAGGCATGACAGAAAAGTTGATGTCACTTTGAATGAGGAGTCGAAAGGGGGTAATTTTGGCTACAAAATACTGATCATGAGCTTTCTCATTTTCCTTAGAGAGGAAGTTATTGTATCTACCAGATCGGGAGGATGAGCCCTTAGAAGTGCAAGGTCATTTGCTACTGCTGGCCATTCCTAAGGTTTGGACTCGAGAAGGTTTAGAAACAAATGAGAATGTGAAGAAAAAACTTATCCAAAACCTTTCTATTTAAAAAAAATGACCTATTGTACAATACAAAATTATAATCATACAGGACAAAAAATATTTCATACATATGAATATAAATGGCCTAAAATGAAACAACTTCTCATAAAATACCATTCTCGAGGTGTCATTTCGTACATGCTTTTTGACCAAATGATCGTACAGATGAACACCTGTTCGTCCGAGACGATAAAATTATTAAAGATAATTTTATGAAGGTTCTATTCATCCACATAAGAAACTGACAGCAGGATCGTATAGATGAAATGAGATTTCATATGTACGATCTGAAAAAAAATAACTAAATGTTTGGAAAATTGTCCCCAATTATATAGATGGAAAAAGGCTAATTATACAGATGATGATGACATTGTACAATATGATAAGCATTGAAAAACTTAGTCTTGTATTATGAACATAGAAGAATATCATGTACACGCTACAAAATTCAAGCAATACAAAAAATTTTGTATAGTATGAAAATAAAACTTAAAATAATACATGATAAATAGAGAACCTTTGCAAACACCAATCACTTAATATCCGATGACATGCTACCAGGAAAAATAAAACTAAAAATACAAAACTTACAAAAGGAAAATAAACAAAAATAAACAAAACAAAAACATACAAACATACAAACTCTAACAAACAACCTATGAAAATAAATAAACACACCAATACATTACAAAGAAAATTTGCAAATAAACAATTTTAAGCATTAAGATTAATCACACATAATCTGATTTTTAAGGTGCTAAATATTTCAAAAGCTAATAGTTTTATAAAAATATCAGCAAGTTGATTCTCAATAGCAACACGGTGTAATTCAGTTTCTCCTTTAAATACATGATCTGTAATGAAATGATGTCTAATATCAATATGCTTAGTTCTAGAATGTTAAATAGGATTCTTTAAAATACATATGACACTAATATTATTATAGAAAATTAGAATAGTTCCAATAGAAAATCCTAAATCAATTAGTTGTTGTTTTAACCAAAGAATTTGTTCAACATAATTACCTATGGCAATGTATTATGCTTCAATAGTAGAAAGGGTAACTAAATTTTATTTTCTATTAGACCAATAAACTAAAGAATTTCCTATGAATTTATAAGTTCCAGAAGTACTTTTCTAATCAACCCTACGTCCTGCAAAATATGAATCAAAATATCCAATGATTTCAAAAAAGAGATGTGCTTAGGATAACAAATCCCTAAGTTTTGAGTTCCCAAAAGATATCTCAAAATTCTTTTAACTGCTGTCAAATGTGATTTCCTTGGATCAGATTAAAATCTAGCACTCAAATAAATACTAAATAATATGATATCTTGTCTACTAATAGTTAAGTAAAGAAATGATCCAATTATTTCTCTAAATTCTTTTGATCAATAGATTTTTTCTTAGAGTCCTTATCTAACTCAATTAAGGAACTCATTGGTGTAGTCACTAGTTTAGCTTTATCCTTTTTATATTTCTTGAGGATGTCTTTAATATACTTTGATTATTTAAGAATTTTTTTCTCTTTTTGTTTTATGTTAAAACTAAGAAAATAACTTAAATCTCCTAATAAACTCATTTCAAATTCACTACTCATTATTTTAAAAAAATTATCACAAAGATTTTTATTGGTAGATCCAAACAAGATATCATCAACATATATTTGAATAATGAGTATGTCATCTCTTATCCTTTTCTAGAAGAGAGTGGTATCCATACTTCCTTTCACAAATAACATTTCTAATAGAAAAGTGCTTAAACTCTCATACCAAGCACCAGGTGCTTATTTAGTCTATATAATTCCTTTTTCAATTTAAACACATGATTTGGGAATTTCAAAATTTCAAAACCTAGTGGTTACTAAACATAAACATTCTCTTACATTACCACATTAAGAAAGACACTCTTAACATCCATTTGATACAACTTAAAACCTTTTAAATAGGCAAATACTAGCAAAACCCTTATCTCTTCAAGTCTGGCTGTAGGGGCAATAGTTTCTTTAAAATTAATTCCTTCATTTTGATTATAGCCCTTGGTAAATAATGTTGCCTTGTTTCTAATCACAACACCTAAATCATTCATTTTATTTTTGAATACCCCTTTAGTTCCAATGACACTTTGATTCTTAGGCCTTTCAATTAATTCCAAAACATCATTTCTAACAAATTGATTCAATTCTTCCTACATGGACAAAATCCAAAATTCATCCGAAAGTATTTTATTTATATTAGTGGGTTCAATCATTAATATAAAGGTAGAATGATTCACTTCTTTGCTAAGTCCATGCCTAATTCTAACACCATCACTTGGTTCATCTAAAATCAATTCCTTAAGGGTGCTCTTAGAAAATTTCAATTCTCTAAGCAAAGGGTTTTTAGTTCCAACATTCTCTTTCAAATTTGTCTTTTCAATTCTTTTGGAGATATCTTCAATATGACGTTCTTCCAACATTAGCTCTTCCAAAATGCTATATTCATAAAAAACTATATGTGTAGTCTTCTTAACTATCAAAGTTCTCTTGTTAAAAACCCTAGAGGATTTTCCAACATTAGAATATCCTAAAAAAATTCCTTCATCAGATTTAGGATCAAATTTTTTTAAAGAAGTTTTGCCATTATTATGAATGAACTCTTATATCCTAAAATATGCAAATTTGAAAGATTAGGTATTTTATCCTCAAGAAGTTTATAAAATGTCTTGTCCAACTTAGATCTATTATTCATCCTATTTAGAACATAATAAGCCATACTAACCGCTTTAGCCCAAAAATATTTTAGAAGTTAATATTCTGCCAACATGGCTCGAGTGGCTTCTATTAGTATTATGTTCTTTCTTTTGACTATCCCCTTCTACTAAGGGGTCCTAGGTGTTAAAATTTATAATCAAATCCTTACTCTCTATAAAATTTTTCAAAATTTTCATTTTTAAACTCTCCTCCATGATCACTTTGAATTGATAAAATTTCACACCCTAGTTTCCTTTGAATCTAAAGAAAAGATTTTAAACTTACTAAATGATTCACTCTTATGAAATAAGAATTTAACCCAAATGAATCTTGAAAAATTATCAATAATTACAAACTCAAAAACTTTATCTCCTAGACTTACAGTGTTAACCAGTCCAAAAAGATCCATGTGTAGGACTTTCAATGTTTTGCTAGTTCTAAGATCCTTAATTGAAAGAAAGGAGGACTTCACCTATTTTTCTAGTTAACATGCATCACACAAGTGATCCTTAGTTAATTCTAATTTGGGTATCCCTCTAACTAAATCTTACTGGGTAATCTTCCTAAGGTTTTTAATGCTTGCATGACAAAGTCTTCTATGCCATAACTAAGATTCATCAGTAATTATTTTGAGACAATAAAGTATTAGAAGATTTAACAAAATTCAAATCAAGTATGTATACATTACTTATCCTATTTTCATGCAACATATCAATTCCATTTTGGCTTATAATATAACTTGTGGAAACAAAATTAACATTATAACTTTTATCACAAAGCTGACTAATACTTAACAAGTTATTCTGTAAGACTTTTATCAACAATACATTTTCAATGAAAAAACTATTCTCTTTGCCAATTATACATGTACCTATCACTTTCTTAGTGGTATTGTCTCTATATGTTACCATGCCTCCATTCCTGACTTCAAGCGATATGAATTGTATTGTATCTCCAGTTATATACTTCGAACATCCACTATCTAGGAACTAAATTCTCTCATGAGATTTTGTATGAGAGCATTTCTACAAAATAATCAATTGATAGACTTGGGAACTCAAATAAGTTTGGGTTCTCCTCTTGGAAATAATAATCTAGATGCATATTGGATATGTAATGTTTTATGCATCTTAGGTCTTCACACTAGATATGTTTTACTTTGAATAGTGCAAGTGTCAGAAATATGACCAATCATTTCATATGAAAATATTTAACTCTAGGAAACGGGTTTACAAATCCATGTGAGTTATAATGTCTCTTCATAGGTTTTGAAATTACACACTTCTGGTCATGATTGTAAAATTATTCTTTACCTATCTTAACAACTTTCAGTTTTTCTACAATATCTGAGTTTGCATTTTTTTAAAGTAGAATGATCAAATTTCAGCTCATATTCTCTTTGATCTGATTCAGCCATAAACACTTTAAAATCATTTTCAAGTTCAGTATGTGATGATTTTAATAATTCATTATTTTTGTTCTAATCATAAAATTCATCCAATAATTTCATGTGGTTGCTATCAGCTAAGGATTTCATACTATTTTTGTAAATTTAAGAATTCTATATTCAACTTAGCATGCATCTTTTTAAGTTTCTATATGCAGTAGAATTTTCTCAGAAATCTTAAATAATTCATTATAAGATAAATCACATTCCTCATCTTGATCCGAGTGACCAAGATTGTTTTCCATTAAGCACAAGTTCATGACTTTCTCCTCTGCTTCTATTTCAAAAGAATTAGGTGTTGAGTGCCCCGAATGCTCTGTTTTATTTTCTTGCAATTCCTTACATTTATTTTCTCCTCAACTTTCTCCTTGCTAGGATTATCTTTAAAATTCATGCAATTAGATTTTATGTGTCCAGATTTCCTTTATTCATAAAAAATTACTACATTGGATGTTTTTTGAATTTCTGTGGAACTTACCTTTATTCCACTATTGATGTATCCTTTGCTTTCTTCTCATAAAACTTCTGAATTGCCTTGTCATTAAGGCAATATCATATTCATCATCAGGATGAGACTGATCACTTAATACTAAACTCATTTTTGTATTAGGTCACTTGGGCCAATCAAGATCATATATCCATTTAGAACCTAGGATCTACCTAAACCCTAGGATCCTTCTAGAATCTAGACCCTAGGATTTATCTAGTCCTTAGGATTCCTTTAGAATAATCTACCTTAGGATCTATCTATGTCCTAGGATTTTTCTAGACTCTATACTATAGGATCTACCTATATCTTAGATTAATCCTAACCATAGTTCAATCTAGCCTTCAGACCAATCTAGACTCTACGATCCTCCTAGATTTAGACCCTAGGATTTATCTAGACCTTAGGATTCTTTCAAACCATTCTAGACCCTATGATCTACCTTGAACCTATATCTATTAAGACCTTAGGATCAACCTAGATCTTAAATCAATCCAGACTTCAAATCAAACCTAACCTCAAGCTAATCCAAAACTCAATTCAATTCATACTCTAATCAAATCTATACTTCAAACCTTGAGCCTATCCCTGTTCTGGCTTCAATCCTATCCAATCATTGGTGATAATTCAAATGATCATAAATAATTGGGATAATTCAATTCTAATCATTTAAATAAAAAATCCAGTTCAAATCCAGAAATCTAGATCAAAATCCAAGGCTAAAGGCTTAAGTCCTGAAAGTCTTTTTAGTAATTTTTCAAACACTTCAAAACCTAGCAAAAATAACCTCTGATTTAGAGTCTATTAATTTCATATTGATAAGATGTGTATCTAGAGGTAACCCTCCAAATTTTAGCTCATTCTGAGGTCTCCAAACCTAGAAACGGAGTTGAAATCCAAAGGCTGTAAAAACCTTTAAATATGTACGTCTTATGCCACTAGACTTACTACCTATTGGATCCTGACCTTGGAGCCTTCTCCAAACACTCTAATCATTCCTAGACCCTTGATTACAACTTTTTAAGCATTAAACTATATTTTAATGGACCCATTTTGATCCCCAGTTGACCAGGGGTGAAAATTGACCTAAATGCCCCTTAAGGGCAATTTTGAAGTTTTCTTCAAATTTTAACTTGGCCTTTTTCAAATTAAACCCTAGAACCTCTTCTAATGCATCCTAATCATCATTAGGAGTGTAATTGACTCAATCCATGAACCTGATCAAGCTTGATTGACCAGGTTAATCATTTTTGACCAAAATACCCCTTAAGGGTTTAAACAAGCATTTCAAATCAAATGACCTCCAAATTTCTTGTGAGCAATTCCAATAATTTTCAAACATCAAACCAAACCCGTTTGACCCAAACCCAACTCCTAGGTCAACCTGGTTGACCTAGTCAACCTAGGTTGATCTAATGGCTCTTAAAGGGCCCAAATTGTCAAATTGACCATCTTGGCTATTCTAACTCTTGCAAATGCCTTTACCACACCCTATTTATCATGTTAAACCCATTGAGCTCAAATTCAGGTCCTAGGTCAACATGGCTGACCAGGTCAACCCAGGTTTACTCAATAACCCTTAAGGATTCAAATGGGTCAATCCCAACCCATTTGACCAAATCAAACCTCTCAAGCTTTCAAAACCATTCCAAATGATGTTTTAAGGAAATTCCAATTACCCCCAAGTCAAATCTTGCTTAGTTTGACTTGGTCAAACCTAACCCATTTGGTCAAAACCCTTTAAAAATCGCTCTAACTCATTCAAACTTCAATCCTCAAAGCATATAATCTCTTTAAATCATCACTCCAGCATCCAAAGCCTCCTCCCATGCCACCTCAACTGCCATGTGGCCTGGGGACCGGTCAAATGGTCAAGCCAAGGCTTTATGTGGGTCAAAGATGGTCAACCCCTCTTAAACCGAATCTCTTACATCTTAATCCCATCCAGCTATTTGATCAGGCTCTAGAAGCATCTTAGGGCCTATCCAAATAATTAGATCAAGATCCAATGGCTCCCATCAACCCAAAATGTCCACAAGGGGAAAAATGACCTTTACATGTCATTTATCCTTATGTCTTTTGAACCTCTTGTTTTTACCTACTCTAGGGACATGTGGCATCCATCTAAGGGTCAAATAAGTTGATCTAAGCCATCCATTCAAGATAGAAGGACTTGAATAGGGTAAATATATAAAAAGATCATTCATTCTTCAAATCATTCTCTCTCTCCCTTCAAAAAATTCTAGACTCAACCATCAGTTCTGTTGAGCTCCAAACTCTTCCCTCTCAAATTCCCAAGCAAACCCCACTGTCAAGACCTCATTGGCGGCATTCCTCAGGTATACCAAAGCTTAGTTCCATCTAAAGCTTTGTCTGTTCAATCCAGAGCTTATTCAATCAAACTTTCAACTAGGAAGCTGTACGAGGATAATCTACAAGCTCAACTGAATCGAGTTTCCAAAGTTTTAATGGTTAGATTTCATTAAAATCCTTACCCTAGGTCACATAGCTTAAAGTAAAATAGATTTTGTTCAAGAACTTTCAAGCTAAAAAAGTTATTCCTCAACATTTCTATTCATCTAGGAAATCCATGTTTAAAATTTCATATGTTTTGACGATCTGGATTGAGAGAATGAAGTGAAAACTGCTTCTAGGATCTCACTCGTAGTCTGCTGCTAGTGCATGTTTTCTTGACCATTGATTGTGCGAAATGCAGTCTAGATCAAGCTGTTCCATGGCTTTGAGTAACCACGAATATATTCCCATGGTTAATCCTTTCATCCGGCTGCTTTTGGGCCGCTCATTTCAAAACAACAAAGATCAGACTGTTCTACGATGGTGCTGATGTGGATAAGTTAAAACCATGCCCACAACACCGTGGACTTATTTAATTGCATTGATTATGGGTGGTGGAAATCATTAGTATTAAATGCCACACCACTGCCCTGGTTTCATTGCTCAAATCCGACGCTGTCATGTGGCCTCACATAACCATCACTGTCGATTCTTGTTATTTTTCTTTAAAAATTAGTTTAAATTTATTTTTAAATACAAAAATAAAAAAAAATTAATTAAAAATTAAATAAAAATGAAAAATTAAAAATTTATATTAAAATATCGAAAAATTAAATCCTATAATTTGAATTTAAAATTATTTTAAAATATTAAATATATTTTAAATAATTTTAAAACATTTATTTTTAAATAGTTAATTAAATATTAAAATAAATACAACAACAACAACAACATCAAGCCTTTATCCCACTACGTGGGGTCGGCTACATGAATCCTTTTTCTCCATTGTGTCCTATTAAAAGTCAAATTCTCATTTAAATCTAATAAAGAAAGGTCATTCCTAATATTTTCTAACCAAGTCTTTTTAGGTCTACCCCTACCTTTCTTAACATAAGTCAAATCTAATACCTCTACTCTCCTAACCGGGTCATCGCAAGGCCGCCGTTTTATGTGACCAAACCATCTAAGGCGACTTTCTCTAATCTTATCTTCTACTGGAGCTACTCCAACCTTTTCACGTATATGCTCATTTCGTATCCTATCTCTAAGGGTAAAGCCACTCATCCACCTGAGCATCCTCATCTCTGCCACACTTAACTTAGTATTATGCTTCTCTTTTAAAGGCCAACATTCGGCACCATAAAGCATTGCAGGCCTCACTACCATCTTATAGAATTTTCCCTTAAGTTTGAGGGGTACATTTCTATCACACAACAAGCCCGATGCATTCCTCCACTTCAACCATCCAACTTGAATTCTGCTGATAATATCCCCATCTATTTCACCATCACTCTGAACAATAGATCCAAGATATCTAAAACGTGTACTCTTATTAATGACTTGATCGCCCAAAGTCACAATCCCCTCACTAGGTCTATTACTACTAAAATTACACTCCATATATTCCGTTTTAGATCTACTCAAGCGAAAACCTTTAGACTCTAAGGTTGACCTCCATAATTCAAGTTTACCTTCAACTCCCTCTCTAGTCTTATCAACAAGAAGAATATCATCAGCAAAAAGCATACACCAAGGTACATCCTCTTGCAAATGTCTAGTGAGAACATCCATGTCTAAAGTAAAAAGATATGGGCTTAAGGCTGATCCTTGATGTAACCCAACCGAAATAGGAAAATACTTGGTCAATCCACCTTGTGTTTGAACATAAGTAATAGCTCCAGCATACATATCTTTAATAATTTGAATATAAGCATTACAGACTCCTTTCTTTTCAAGAACTCTCCATAGCACTTCTCTTGGAATTTTATCATATGCTTTTTCTAAATCAATAAATATCATATGTAGATCCTCCTTATTTTCTCTATATTTCTCCATCAAACCTCTTAATAAATGTATGGCTTCCATAGTCGACCTACCCGGCATGAATCCAAATTGATTTTGAGAAACATTAGTATCACGCCGCAACCTATACTCCAAAACTCGCTCCCATAGTTTTAAAGTATGACACATTAACTTAATACCTCTATAATTTGCACAATCTTGTACATCACCTTTATTCTTAAAAATAGGAATTAACACACTCATTCTCCACTCATCTGGCATCTTCTTAGTCTTCAAAATAGTATAAACATTTAAAATAAATATTTTTGAAAATTTAAAATTTTATATATTTAAATATGTTGAATAATGAAATATTTATTTTAAAATAATTTAATTTGAAATTAAGTTTAATTTAAGCTATATTTTGGATATTTTAAGTCATTTTTTAATTAATTAAATTATTAAATGTTAATTAATATTTAATTAAAATTAAATTTGAATAATTTTTAAAATTCAAATAAAATTATTTTAATAATTTAAAATTTTTAGAGAACTTTTAAGAGTACATTTAATTTAATTTTAAAATATTTTAAACTTTAATTAATTTTAAATTAATTTAAATACACTAATAAATCTTACACTTTAAAATTTTAAATTAATTTTAAATTTAAATATAAAAAATTAAAATAATATATCATTTTTTAGAATTTTAAATATTTTAATTTAAAATTAATATTAAAATTTAAAACTTAATTTATTTTAAATATCTTTAATTTTTAATATATTTTATCATTTAATTAAATATTTTTGAATATTAATTTTTTTTTTAAATAATTTTAAATAATCAGAGGATCTCTCATTAACATTTTAAAATTATTTTGATAATACTTTTAATTATTTTATTTTAAAACTTATATATATATATATATATATAAGTAGGAATACTTTGGTTTGTCAATTCATATTCATGATAGGGGTTGTTGGATATTTATGTCTCAGGATAAAAAAATGGAATAATAAAACATGAAGAGGATGACTATGTCATTACGGGGAAGATTCCTCCTAATAAGAACTCATTCTAATCATAATGGTGGTCATTCTCATTTTTTTTTAAATTATATATATATATATATATATATATATATATATATATATATATATATTAAATCTTTAATATTTGAGAGATCCTTTGAAACTCTAAACATGGATTGAGCTTGAATGAATATATTTAATGAGGATGGTTAGTAAATAATTATCTTAATTATTTACTAATCAATTTGTTAATTATTCATGTTAATTTTATCTTTTATATGTTTTTTTTAATTTTTTTTTGTTTTTGCTTAGGCTGCATTTTTTTTTGATTAAAACTCGCAGTAGGGGCCTACACATTAATTTCAAAAATCGGTTACAAGATCCTTAATCCTCCAGCTCGCTACTGCTCATAAGAGCTACAGGCGAAAAAGGAACAAAAAACCTAAGAGCCAGAGGTTCCTTACCCTACGAGTACAAGAAAAGCTTAAGTAAAGACTAGGGCTGTGAGAAGGCAGCACCCAAAGAAGGAAGAGCAAATTAATCTTATTCAGCTCGATCTTCCTACAAAAATACATATATACAATGATATAGAAATACGAAATATAAACTAAGAGTACCTTGTGGTCATTGAAGCTCCCTAATGTAGAAAATAAAATGTCCCTACAAGAAGTACTCCAAAAAAAGATATTAGTAAGATAGTAGTTAACAAAATGAAAAAACCCGTTAGTTTCGTTGATGGCCTAGATCTTACGATGAACGTAAGAACCCACCAACAAACCCTCCACGAAACCAAAATTGACACCAATTCTCCAGCCACTCCAGCAATCCCTCCAGGCAATCACACTAAAAAAAATAACCAGAAATACTATTATAATTCTAGAAAGCTTCAATGAAATTCTCCAGCATAGAAAAAACATAGAGAAGATAAAGCCCCCCAGTCAAGCAAACAACCTGAATGACCCCTAAACAACAACCATAAGCTAGAAACCAGTTCAAAAGACACACTAAGCCCTCCTCCCAGCACAGGCCAAGCCCAATATCACTAGGAAACAAACAAACCAACTTAACCACCAACCACCGACCCAAAAATAAAAAACTGGGAGAAACAACAAAACCCCTAGCAGAAAAAACAAAACCCACCAGACAAACCAGAATGAAAAAAAGCCAACCAAACTTAATGACAAACATAAGGAAAACTAATTTGATCTAAATTGGTAACGCCCTGAATATGGATGGGTAACTGAAAAAAGGTAAAGTCATTATAATTTTTAAGCAAAGTGCCTAAAATAGCCACATTGTTAGCAACAGCATTACCTTCCACCGCAATAAGAGAAAAAGAGTACAAGAAGGATCTCAACTTGTCTTTGATAATTCTACGGATATAAAACAGAGAAGGAAAACATATACTATCATCCTTTTGAAGGCATAAAAGGCTATCATATAAAGAATCCAACCCTAGAATAATGTTCTTCAGGTTCAAATTATAGTAAAGATTTAACTCATGAAGAATCCCATTAAAGAGAGCATTGTGACTATCCTGAGCATTAGCCGACCCAGCAAAAGTAAAAATACAGTTGCTAAAGTGATTCCTGATAATACCACCATAGACATAAATACCATTAACTTTGGCCCAAGCCACATTAACCTTAAAACAATTAGGAAAAGGCTTGCACCACTTACAATAGAATGTTCTCACATGACTAAAATCCTCCTTCCCGTAAATACCAAAGAAAGAGAGGGTGTAATGATAATTCCTAAAGTTCTTAAACAAAATAAAATTGGAAGAATAAAGAGCCAGAACCTTATCTTTGATTTTTAAAATAATGCTCTGGTGGTTCATATGTCCCCCATTAAAATGAGAGTCATTCCTTTCCAATCAAAGATACCAACAAATGAGAGAAGAAATCACATTCCTCCCTTGAATCTAACAAACCAAAGGTCCAACAATTGAGAAATAGCATTAGAACTAACATAGAAATTCAGATGAAATAAATCTTCAAAAAATGTCCAAACTTTGACCGTAATAGGGCTTGAAATAAAAACATGATGCATATTATCAACATGGAAACAACATTGACATGTTGAAGTAATAATAAATCCTCTCTTCCTCAAATTATCATCAGTGGGAATGTAGTTATGAAGAATTCTCCACATAAAAATAGAAATAGTAAAGGGGAAGTATTGTGCCAAATCATGTTAAACAACTTAGAAGACACCTTATTAAATCTAAAATTATTCCAAGCCTGCTTAATACTGAAAGAGCCATCTTTAGAACCCAAAAAAAGTAACACATCCTTCACATTGCTATTAATAGGAACCTTAAAAATAAGTTGAATAATACTATCTGGTAAAATAGTAGACAATTTCTCCACATCCCAACCATTAGCATTGAAGAAATAGTTAACCTTCGATTGAGAGATAGAAACAGTATTAAGTAAATGGTCAATCGACTTCCCATTAAGCCACTTATCTTGCCAAAAGAAAATGTTCCCATTGCCAAGACCCCCCATTAAAGTAGACTCCACTTTCCATTTAACCGAGCAAATACGATGCCACACTTTAGAATTATCCCTAGAGAAGTAACACAGGGACGGGTGGCTACCCCTACAATATTTGGACCTCATAAAATTGGCCCAAAGAGACTCATTAGCCCGAAAGTTAAACCATAGCTTAAAAGAAAAAGCACCGGCCATATCAATCATATCTTTGCAACCTAACCCACCTTCTTGTTTAGTACCACAACAATCACCCCAATTCCTCCAATGAATCTTAGAATTATTACCAGAACCTTGCCAAAAGAATTTATTTAAAATCCTATCGATTCTAAGACAAATCTCTTTAGTAGAAAAAATCATTTGAAAACTATAAATAAGAAGAGAACAAATCACACTCTTAATAAGGGTGAGGCGACCACCAAAACTAAGAAAATTTGAATTCCAAGAGAAAAGACTATGCTGAATCTTAGAAATTAAACCATCAAACAGAAATGTTCTTTTTCTGCCCTTAAAAAGCGGAATCCCCAAGTAATTAATAGGAAGAACAGCTTGAGTAAACCCAATATAATTCCTAATATTCAAAATACGATCAGCTAAAACATTTTTAGAAGCTATAAAACAACATTTATGTTTATTGAAAGACAGACCACTCACAGATTCAAAAAGACCAAAAAACCTCAAAATTTTAGCAATCCTATTCTTAGCAGCATTAGAAAAGATAATGAAATCATCCGCAAAGCATAAATGCGAGATGTGAACACCACCTAAAGTTTTGAAGTAGAGACTAGGATAGTTGGGAAACAAATTAGCCAAACCCCTAGATAAATAATCAGCAGCAATAATAAAAATAGTTGGAGACAATGGGTCCCCTTGCCTCAGACCATGAGAAGCTTGAAAGTAGCCATGACTCTTACCATTGATAATTATAGAAAAGAAAGGACTTTTAATACAAGATTTTATAAGATTAATGAAATTGCTATCAAAGCCAAAAAGACTAAGCATGTTATAAATAAAACTCCAATTGATATTGTCATACGCCTTAGCAATATCCAGTTTCATAATCATGTTACCACCTCTCACCTTGGCATCCAAATCCTGACAAAGTTCCTGAGCTAAAAGAATATTGTCAACAATAGCACGACCTTTAACAAAACCCATTTGATAAGGAGAAATAATCTTAGGCAGCAAAATAGTTAACCTACTCATAAAATTTTTAGAAATGAGCTTATAGAACACAGTGCATAAACTTATCAGTCTAAAATCATTCCAAGAATTAACATCAGTATTCTTAGGAATTAAAACAATAGAAGTAGCAGTGAAAAACTTGGGAATCGGAGCACCATTAAAGAAATCCGTAACAGCAGAAAAAACATAATTAAAAATAATAGGCCAAGTTTTTGGGAAGAACTTAATAGTAAACCCATCCGGCCTAGCCACAGAATCAGCATTCATCTCAAATAAGGTATTTTTAATCTCCTCAAGAAGAGGAGGCCTAGATAAATAACTATTATCTTCTTGAGATATGATATTAGGAATAAAGGCAGTATTATCAATAGACACATGATTAAAGGACTTATTCAAAGGCTTATGAAAATAATTAACAGCCATACTAGCAATCTCATCTCTATTATCAGTAGCAGAACCATCCTCACGAAAAGTTTTATGAATGTTGTTAATAGAACGTTTCCTATTAACCAAGCCATGAAAATATTTAGTATTCTTATCACCATCCACTAAGTGTTTGATAGCAGCTTTTTGTTTCTAATAAGTTTCTTCCTGAACTTGAAGCTTAGCAAGATCCACTTTGGCCTCATTGAGAATCCCCAAATTAGCCTCAGAGGAATCCGTCTGATACAACTCTTCTAGGGAAAACATTGTGGTTCCACCAATTCAAAACCATCTTATGTCTTTTCAACTTAAGCCAAAGTCTTTTCATGCCAGAAATAGAATTATCAGGATAAAGAGGAGCATTCCAATTATTCTGAACAAGATCAAGATAAGACTCATGAAGCAACCACATATTTTAAAATCAAAATTGAGATGAAAAACCAGTAGGATTATTCTTAATGTTAATAAGCAAGGGGGAATGGTCAGATAAAGTATGACTCAGATGTTCAACCTTAGTCAAATTAAAAGCATTCTGCCAATAATTATTAAAAAGAACTCTATCCAACCTTTGCCACAAGTGGCCACGATGCCAATTGTACTTATTATCCAAAAAACTAATATCATTAAGATTGCAAGCCAAAATAATATCATTGAAATCATCCATAAGTGATAAATAGGAGGAGACCCTTCAATACGTTCGTCCGGGCTATTAATAGTATTAAAATCACCCCCAACCAATCAAGGAAGATTACAAACATTATGAAACCCAAAATTTGCTCCCATAAAGACCTCCTAATATACCGAGAGGAGGCGGCATACAAGAAGGAAGCACAACATTAAACATTAGAACTTTCAATATTACAGTCTAAAACTTGAGTAAAATCACCAATAATATCAACTCTTACAAAATCTTTCCAGAAAACCCAAATTTTACTAGCAACATTAGACTTAGCATTATTAAAACCCAAAAATCTAGCAGTAGAAGATAATTTATCAGCAGAAAGAAGAGGTTCATGTAAAACAAGAATAACAATGTTATGGATACGACATAAATTTTTAACCCTAAGCTTAGACGAGAGGCAACCAAATACCCCGCACATTCCAAATAATGGCGTTAAACATAAAAAACAGAATTAGTGGGAAGTATGCGATCGAGTGCTTCTCGGAGACTATAAAATAACATTTCTTGGTTTCCTCCCACATTTACCCCTGCTCTTAGAAAAACTAAAATCATTATCTTCTTTAGCATAACATTTAGCCACAATATCAATTTCAAAATCAGTGTAAGCATCACAGTTACAAAGGTCAGATAACAAAATAGTTTTATCATTGCTATTACCAGAAGGCCCCCTAGGAAGAGACCGATCAATTTCCCCATCCACAAAGAAAACTCCATCTTCTAAAGAAGTTAAAGACAATTCATTAGCTTTGATTATATCTTTCCCTTTATCAGCCACAACCAAGGAAAGATTTCCATGAGAAGGCACCACCTCCTCCTCACTAAGAATGAGAAGATTATCATTGCATAAATTGTTAGAAGTAGACATTTGAACACTATTATTATTTAGCACGAAAGGAACCACCTCCCCAAGATTAATAACATCCTAATTTTTCTCAACCAAAGAGTTAGAACAAGCAGCAGTAGTAACATTCTCTTCCACAACAATCACATTTTTTAAAGAAGCAGTAAAAGAAGGAGGTGGTTCATAAGCATTAAGCATAGCATTAAAACTTTTTTTACCTTCTCCCACATCCTTGATAGGCTCTAAATTAGGTTCAGTAGTAGTAGAAGAGGGAACATCTAAAGCTCCAGGCTCAGAAGGGACATTCGTAGTATCATTACCTTCCACCAAATTTTCCTTAGCATCAACTTTCTCAACCGCTATCGTATTACCTTCTTGCAATTTAGAAGACCTGACAATATCTTTATCTTTCTTAAGATAAGGATGCAATTAAAACATTCGCTCACACTATGACCATGCATCCTGCAATGAGAGCAGAAGATAGGAAAGTTTTCAAATTCGACATTTTGAAAATAACTGTTCAATTCAGACCCAAGCCAAATTTTGTTAGGATACTTTTTAGATATATCTAGCTCCACCAAAACCCTAGCCACCGAAGGACGAGAAACCGAAGTCGTAGCCTGGTCAGTTTGAAGTGGCCGGCCAAGGATGGAAGCCAATCCAAAAAGAATTTGAGAATGAAAAAAATGCAACCTAAGGTGAGGAAAAGACACCCAAACCGGAGCAATAGGAGATTCATGCCGAACATCAAAATCAGAAGTCCATTTAAGGAGACGCATTTGGCAGGATTGAATGTAATAAGAACGCCTAGAGAAAATACGATTATAATCCAGATCGTTCCTCAATTGAATAGCCATATGCCTAGGATCAAGTAAGCCAACATGAAATGAACTAGAAAGCTTTAGATTATAAAAAAATTTACGGATAACATCAATATTCGGGCACTTTAAAACAAACTTTACCACCAGTGTAAGAGCAAATGGAGCAGCTAGTTGGGATACAATCGAATCATCTAACAATAAAGCAAGACAACCTTTAAAAGAAGATTGAACAAAATTCACGAATGGAACAGATCCAGCCGATCCAGCTAGAACATCCTTAAAAGATCGAGATCTCTCATTTGGGGCAGCAATCGTAGGGATAGATGATGACGGGGTCGTCATCCCCCCAGAAAATGCAAAGGATGAAGGCCAGATGAAACAAACCAGAGGAACCAGCAAAACCACAACAAAGCCCTAAAAAATCAAAACCACCGAAGAAAAATGCGAAACCAAAAAAGCACAATAAAGCAGCGGACAAGAGACAAGGTTACATGTTAAAGATCACTAGAAAATCCAGCCAGAAGGGCCAGAGAGGATCGCTGGAACAAGCCCTAGAAATCGCCTTGAAATCGCCAGGCAGAGCGCAGGAAGAGCCGTTGGAGGATTAGCTCTAGCCATTTTTCTTAGGCTGCATATATTACCTCTAATTGACTAGAATTGAACCCTTAACACAAGAAAAATAAAATCCCTTAGATTTGATAGTAACCAATTGCACTTCATAGGACATATCCAAGCCACACAACCTTCCCCACACACTTTAGATGGATTGCTATGACAACCAACTCTAGTCTTAGGCTAGGCCTGTGTTTACTTTTCTACTATGTGCCGAGTTTTTCTTAGTTTTTACTGCATGTTATTTGATGATGTTGATGTGATTGTTTACTTAAATTTTTGTACTCTGTGATGTAATTGATTATTTGATAGATTACGCTTAGAATAGGAACAATTTCTATTAATTTTATCTTATGTTGGTGGCCATGCTCATATAGGGCATTTTAATGGGGTCAAAAATAATTAAGCTTTAAAATTAATGATGTTTTTTGCAGGTGCTTTAGAAATTGTTAAGTCCATATTTAAATTAAAATAGCATGAACAAATGTGGGTGTGAATTTGAGCATTTAAATTTTTAATATATATAACTGCTTGGGATGTCAAATTAATTGTTGATTATTAGGATAATCGTGTAGGTTGAGTTTTAGTTTAGATTTTCTTTTTATATTGAAATGTAATTAAATGTAATTTGAGTTGTATTGGAGTTGTATTTTAAAGTGTTTTGAGAATGGAATTAGATATTTAATTTGGAATCCAAAGAGAAATGGACATTTCTTATGGAAGAGTCTCTCTCAATTTAGAGATCCAAATTTGAATGATCTTAAAATATCCAAAAGGAATGATAACACCTCTTTTAAGGGGTAATTTCTATTCATTTGGATATCTAGACCCAATGATCCAAGAAGCCTTGCTAAAGGACGAAGAAGTGGATAATGAGAGACCCATTAATAAAGTTACTTGAGTCTTAGGATTAGAAATCTAGGCTTTTTGTTAGTGGTACCCGACCACTCTACTTTTCCTGTAGACCGTGGGTTATATAATTAGGTGGTACTTGCCACATGAAATTTGAATTAATTTAATTAATTGATTGATTGATTGATTGATATGTTGATTACGATATAGGATTGCATGCTTTTAGTAATTTTTTTGGTGATCTTCATGTTGATAATTGTTTTAGTTTGGAATGTGATTAGAGGCTCGTGAGGGATCTTTAAAATTCTTCAACTTTAATTAAATTTAAAAAATTAAGCTAACATAGAAACTATAACATTTTAAGAAGTCTAGAATCATCGGGAGTTCTCATATACATATTTATTACATTTTATTTCCTTTGTTAGGTACCTCCTTGCATACGGCTTTTGACAGACCACCTGGCTTATGAGGGTACAAATTTTTTAAGGGAAATCTATTCAATCTATAGGATAAAATCTATTATTAAACCCTTTTCAAAATTAACTTCATATTTCATTTAGGCATTCAATCAAGTCAATATTATGCATTATACTAGATACAAACTTAAAAGTGCATAAATATGTTATTGCATTTTACTGTAAGCATCAAATACCCAACATAAGTTAAGAGACCAATTAGAATCTATTCTAGATGTCAGCCTTACTTTCCTTACACTTAACTTAATACAACATCCCTACCACTCTCATATAAATGATCAGACATATAGTTTTGAAGCATCTAGGTGATTTAGCTGGCTCCCCAATCCAAGCTTGGGTAGGTCCAGATTTGTACTACATTAGTTAGGTCTGGGTCACTAATTTTTTAAGACCCATTTTAAACTTAGGTTATAAGATAAGCTCAGGCTATAAGACCATAATCTTCGGAAATTTAATCCTAACTTTATAATAAAATCAACCACTCAAACTTAAATTCCTTTTAATCAAATTCAATCCCAACACTTAGGATAGGCCAGGTGTTTTTGAAGTAATTCATAATCTCAAAACACCTCCTACCCTTCTTTCTTTGACTTCAAAAATAAGTGTTCAAATTTGATCCATTCCCGATTAAAATTTTTAATCCTTACCTCCTTTGACATCTAGCTTTGAAATCTTATATAAAATTCGTACCACTTTTTTAATCAAGAGTATTTATAGGAAACTCAGGTTTTCCTATGATGTAATTAGCTACGAGCACTAAAAAAAAAGCTACGAGGGCTTTCGCTCGTAAGAGATTTAGAACCCAAATCTAACTTTTCAAAAATCAAGTTTTTCAAAACCCTTAATTAATTCTTATTGGGAAATTCAAAATTCAATGATCATTGTCATCATTTTCAAATAATTAATAATAAGTGATATCTTCTTTCTCTGGAAAGTTATGTCATTTTATTATTTTGATTTTGATTATGAAATTAATAATCCTTTTATCTAGATTAGCATAGTCAAACTCTCGAATTAATTTTATTTCGACCCTTAGGGGTCACATGTTATTATTTCTTGAGTTTGACTACGATAATCAAGATGAATTCAAAGTTTTGTAATTTGAACCCATAGGGAATGATATATTTGACTCCCGAGATAATATTTTATTTATAATGATGTGCTTAATTTTGAAACTATAATTTTTGAAATTAAAATTTCCCAAAGAAAATTAATAATTTTAAAACTACACTTTTTAACTAAACAACACTTAATGAGTCACCCACTTTCAACATGATATTTTTCTCCTTCCACTTGTCACCTTCATCAATCTATCTTTGTGTCACTCATTTCTTGTAAGTAATTAGGGATTCAAGAAGAATGTCAATAGAATAAACAGTTAGGTCTTTAGATTTAGTTATGATAGTAATCTTTGCATCATAAGCTGTAGGTAAATAATGAATTATTTTATTGACTTTCTTAGAATTCATTAATTCCCTATCTAAAGCATGCAATGAAGTAACTATCTATATAAAATGAGTATACATGTCAGTCATTGATTCATTAAGTTTCATGTGGAAAAAATTTGTAGTTGTGTAATAGAATGTTCAATCTAAACCATTTCACTTCATTGGTTTATTCATACGTTATGCAAAGTCTATCCCAAATTTCTTTTTCCATTTTATAAGTTGAAACACGTATATAATCTTCAAACTTAAATATATAGAAAAAATTGTTTAAACATTTAGCATTTAACTAAGCTAATTCTTTTTCCTCTATTATCCAATAAATAAATAATATTTCAATTCTAACGCCATCAATAAATCTAGTTGGTATAGTATAACTTTTTTGTACTAAAATCCATATGTGATAGTCAAGTGATTGAAGAAAAATAGATATACGAGTTTTTCAAAAGTTGAAAGGGATGTTATCAAATAGTGGTGGTCTAATAATCAAATATCCTTCAAGTGTATTATAGTTTCTAAAAGTTGCCATGATCATTTTTAAAAAGTTATCTAAATCTTAATTTTTGAATATAGATTCTAATACCACTTGAAAGTTTGAATAGGTTGTTAGACCTAATAAATTTATCCCAAGGCTAACCAATAGGTGGGGGTGAATTGGTAATTTAAAAATTCTCTTAGTAACTTTTAGAAAATTAATTTAAGTTTTTACATAATGATTAAACCTTCTCAAAAATATTTTTCAACCACAAATATTATATATGCAAAAAAAATAAAAAACAGTAAAACATAAAGATAAAAGAAACACTAAATTTTATAATGGTTTGGTTCAACTAGACATACATTAACTCCTTGAAGATTACCTCTTTAGGTATTACACTATACAAAAGTGACTCTCCTTTTACTCCCAAAGCAAGGCGGAGAAGCCCTTACACATAACCTCTCTTCCATGAATCCCTGGTGCAGAAGAGTACCATCATCCTTTTTCACCCTTCTAATGATGGTAGATTACCAACATCCTTTCTCACCCTCCTGGTGATTGCAGAGTACTTACGTCCTTTCTCACCCACTTTGTGATGGTAAAGTACCGGAATCCTTTCACACCCTCCTGGTGACAATAGAGTATTGGCATCCTCTTACACCCTCTTGGTGTTGGTAGAGTACCAGCGTCTTCTCCAAAGTCTTCTCTCAAGAGTCTTCAAAGAAGTATGCTAGTGATTTGAAGAAACTATAAAGAGATCATCACCTTTGAGCAACCTTATGAACCCTTCATAATTTCCATACGCAATATCTCTTACTCCTAAACACTCTCCCAAAACACTCTCACACTCACTCTCTAAAGAAAATTTGTAGAAGACTCATCAATAGTCAGTTTTTAGGACCCTTATAAAGAAAGGACAAGAAATATCATCCAAAAAATTAAAAATTTTAAGTTGGACATACATGGATCGTACAGTATGATCGTACTTCATATGTACGAACAGTTCAAAAATCCTTATATGATCCTAGAAGGACTAATTTCATACTCTTGTAGTTGTATGTATGAACCGAGATTGTACTATATAAATAGTTCAAAAATGAATTAATTCATCCGGTTTGATAATGTACGAATCTATTTTATACTCTGGTTATCTTCTATGCAAATCCTATATCGTATAATATGAAATAGTTAAATCAAATCATGTTTTGTATGGTACAAATATGGATGAGACCATTTTATACTCTGGACACGTCTGTATGAAACTAATTTTGTACGATATGAATAGTTAAAAAAATTTACCTGTTCATATGGGATGAACTATTACACACCCATTTCGTACTCTGAACATCATATATACAAAACTACTTTTGTATAATAGATTAGTTCAGAAAATGGCGAGTTCATTGGGGATGAACTAGTACGTATCCATATCATACTCTGGACATCATCTGTACGAATCCAACTTCATACAATATGAACAATACAAAGAAATTTCCATGGCATGATTTGATTAACTTCTTTTTGGAGGAACACTTAGGTCAAATCATCATATATGATTCCCAAATCATATAGTACGATTAGTTTAAAATTTATAAGTTTTGACTCACTCCCCTAGTGTGTGTATGTGTGTGTGTGTGTATGGTTACCCAATTACAATCACATATTCTCTCATACTCAAGAAAAATAGAAAAAGGTATAGACTTCAATTATAAGAAACCCTAATCTAATCTATCTCGAAGTCTTCAGCAGTCTGGGGTATGTTTTCTCTAAAACATTAGTACACACAAACAACATAAGCACAACTTTTCTAATATGTGTTAGGAGAAATAGTAATCAACACAATAATATTTTGGTTTCATCCAAAAACTCCTATGATATATAAAAGGATAGGTTTAAAAACTAAGTTGTAACAGTTAGAACTATAATTAGCATGAGTTTTCTATTAAAATATAATGCCCTATTTAGGAGGGTGGGCCGACAGGCTTTCTTTTAAATATGGTTTATAGTGTTAGCCCAGTTGTAGCATGAAACTATTGACATATTAAGACAATGGGTAGAGCATTATGGCTGTTAAAGATTTATTGAAATTCACCTGTAATAATATAATGATAAAAATAATTAAAATAAAGATGATGGTGAAGCAATGAATATAGATGAAATAATAAAATTACAATATTAAAGTTGAATGTTCTACCTTACTGAATCCTATATTGAATCATATGATGATGCATACACACTTAGATAATATTGATAGATAGGATGACATATGAATAATTGCATGTACAGATTTATATTTTAGATATTTGATAAGATAGATAAGACTGATGATATTGATGAGATCAACACCTATATTTTCATGTTATAGTACTAATTTATTAGTTACTAATGTATTTATGTTCTCCCTTTTTGTTATTTATCATATTGAACCGTTCTAGTAATGACTAAGCATTGACAATTAATATTGAAGGTTATTTTGATTTGTTCTATTATTAAAATGAGAATGCATATTAATTTCTTAGAACTTATATTGAATGATTTAGTGAGTTTTGGGTTTTTACTAGGCTTTATAAGCTCATTATATGGTTTTATTTATTTTTGGTTTGTGAAGGGGCCAAGACTTTGTGCAGTGAGGTGGATTGAAATCTTCAGGTTCTTCTCTTTCTATTTCAATGTTTTGTGGTTAGGATATATTGATAGACTTACTGATTGTTAGTGATCTCCTGGCTATTGTAAATATGATTTTAGTGAATGAATATAATGAGACATTTTCATGTATATGATATTGCTAGACTTATTATTAGTTAAAGTCAATTCTAATAGTTTAATGTCGGTTGCTAGTATGCTTGCACAGGTAATGAGTGACGCTCAAACTAAGCATACTGACCATAAAGAATCATAAAAGAATAAACATTTATAAATGTTTTATAAGCTGAAGAAATTATTATTTAAAAAAGCTATAGAATCAAAAGTAGCTGAAGACTGGCAATTAAGTATAGAGAGAATATTTGATAGCATGCAATGTCCAGATCACAAGAAAGTGTCAATATTAATGCTTTTATTTGAAGGAGAAGCTGAGAGCCAGTGTATTAGACATTAGAGATAGAAAGTTTAGGATAAAATAAATATGGAGATTACCTAGGTAATGTTTGTTACTATTTTTAATTGTTAGTTTGTACCTCCATCTACTCGATAACAAATGCAAAAAGACTTCAAAAGATTAAAGTAGGGAAATAAAATAGTGATGTAGTATAAAGCTGAATTTACTGCAATGGCAAGGCACACTTAAAGGATTCATGTCATTATTGTTCGACAAGTTTTACGCTGGCTGTCAACTACCTAATGCAACCCTCCACTTTTCTCATCCAGGACTTGGGACCTGGCAACGGCAGTGTTAAAACTTATAATGAAGCTTTGTTATAAAAATTGGTTTAATTTTAAAAATTCTGATAATTGGGAAATATATAAAGTGGCTCGTAAGGATGCTAAGAAAGCAAAATGCGATGCAAAGGCATTAGCTTTTAGTGATTTATATAATAGATTAGATGCTAAAGAGGGAGAAAGATATATGTATAAGTTAGTCAAACAAAGAGATAGGAGTAGTAAGGATTTAGTTTAAGTGAAGTGTATTAAAGATGAAGATCAAAAAATACTTTTCTTAGAAGATGATATTCAACAAAGATGGATGAGATATTTTGCTAAACTTTTTAATGAAGATTGTGAAAATAAGATTGACTATAGTGACCTTAGCACCCTAAATGAAAATAAAGATTTATGTTTTTATCGGCGTATTAGTAAAACTGAAGTTAGAGAGGCTTTAAAGAAAATGAAGGGTGGAAAAGCTGTTGGACCTGATGATATTCCAATAGAGGTGTGGAAATGCTTAGGAGATGAAGGAATTTCATGGCTTACTAAACTTTTTAATAGTATTTTTAAGACTAAGAAGATGCCAGATGAGTGGAGAATGAGTGTGTTAATTCCTATTTTTAAGAATAAAGGTGATGCGCAAGATTGTGCGAATTATAGAGGTATTAAGTTAATGTGTCATACTTTAAAACTATGGGAGCGAGTTATGGAGAATAGGTTGCGGCGTGATACTAATGTTTCTCAAAATCAATTTGGATTCATGCCGAGTAGGTCGACTATGGAAGCCATACATTTATTAAGAGGTTTGATGGAGAAATATAGAGAAAATAAGAAGGATCTACATATGATATTTATTGATTTAGAAAAAGCATATGATAAAGTTCCAAGATAAGTGCTATGGAGAGTTCTTGAAAAGAAAGGAGTCAATAATGCTTATATTCAAATCATTAAAGATATGTATGCAGGAGCTATTACTTGTGTTCAAACACAAGGTGGATTGACCAAGTATTTCCCTATTTTGGTTGGGTTACATCAAGGATCAGCCTTAAGCCCATATCTTTTTTCTTTAGTCATGGATGTTCTCACTAGACATTTGCAAGAGGATGTACCTTGGTGTATGCTTTTTGCTGATGATATTCTTCTTGTTGATAATACTAGAGAGGGAGTTGAAGGTAAACTTGAATTATGGAGGTCAACCTTAGAGTCTAAAGGTTTTCGCTTGAGTAGATCTAAAACGGAATATATGGAGAGTAATTTTAGTAGTAATAGACCTAGTGAGGAGATTGTGACTTTGGGAGATCAAGTCATTAATAAGAGTACACGTTTTAGATATCTTGGATCTATTGTTCAGAGTGATGGTGAAATAGATGGGGATATTATCAGTAGAATTCAAGTTGGATGGTTGAAGTGGAGGAATATATCGGGCTTGTTATGTGATAGAAATGTACCCCTCAAACTTAAGGGAAAGTTCTATAAGATGGTAGTGAGGCCTGCAATGCTTTATGGTGCCGAATGTTGGCCTTTAAAAGAGAAGCATAATACTAAGTTAAGTGTGGCAGAGATGAGGATGCTCAGGTGGATGAGTGGCTTTACCCTTAGAGATAGGATACGAAATGAGCATATACGTGAAAAGGTTGGAGTAGCTCCAGTAGAAGATAAGATTAGAGAAAGTCTCCTTAGATGGTTTGGTCACATAAAACAGCGGCCTTGCGATGACTCGGTTAGGAGAGTAGAGGTATTAAATTTGACTTATGTTAAGAAAGGTAGGGGTAGTCCTAAAAAGACTTGGTTAGAAAATATTAGGAATGAACTTTCTTTATTAGATTTAAACGAAAATTTGACTTTTAGTAGGACACAATGGAGAAAAAGGATTCATGTAGCCGACCCCACGTAGTGGGATAAAGGCTTGATGTTGTTGTTGTTGTTGTTGGCAAGGCACACTCCATAGTTGATTATTATGGCAAATGAAAACTATAGATTCTTGAGCAGATTGAAGAAAAAGTTAAAGCATCGCCTTATACCACTGAGAATTTAGTAATTTTAGAGTTAGTAGAGAGAGAGAGAGAGACAGAGATTTGTGAAGAATGATATGGTATTCCTCAATTTAGATAGTATATGAACAAGAAGAGATTAGGGGCAATACGACCTAGAGATATAGGATTAAAAAGAGAAGTAAAATTTTAAATACCAGGAAAGGACATTAGATGGGTGTGAGCATTGTTCCGGAGTGTACCTAATATTGATAGAGACATGTTGGATATTATTTTATTATGATTAAATAATGTTTTAGATGTGGATAGAGAGAAAACCAGATGTCTTATTGTCTACTATAATGATCAGAATAAGATTTGGATTTAGTGGAGATTAGGCCATATAGGGCTATATATGAAGGATTGATGAACTTAGAGAATACAATAAAGGGTATACTAGTAGGATAGTTGGATGAGGAGTTATTGATAATCACAGAGAACCTACATAGTTCATTATACTAGCACTAATACCAGTATGACATAGAGTTTATAGTATATTCTAGCAGAATGATAGAACTGCTCTAGAGGATCCACCGATAGAAATTTTCATCACGTACATTAAATTTTAATTAATTAGTATTGAATTGTATGTTGAATGTTTGATATGCAGAAGTGTGTGATTGAACCTGTGATTGAGTGAAAGTAATGAATGATTAATTAATGATCAGTATTGTTTTAAATATATTTGAATGGATTTTAGTTGATTTATTAGTTTTGAATCATATTGATTTATTTTGGCAAATTTATGAATTGAATTTATTATGAATGAAAATATAATTTTTTTATTGATTTGTTTAGTTTTATTTTTGCTTGTGGAAATCTCAAGGGAGACATTTTTTCAAAGAAAGTGGATTGTAATAACCCAAAAATATGACAAAATATTTTAAAATAAAAAATGAATTTATGTTTAAATTGGAGCACTTCAGCATTAAGCTTGGTAGTGCTATTACACTAGACTTTAGAGTACAATAATACCAAAAATTGATATCACATCATGGAAACCTCTATTCTAAAGTAATTTTGATCTAGGTCGGAGCACTGCAATGCTTGGACACTAATGATATATATATATATATATATATATATATATATATATATATATATATATATATATATATATATATATATATATATTAAATCCTAAAATCTTGAGTAATTTCCACCAATTCTAGGCTTGCTTAGGAAGGAAAGGGACAAGTGAGTAGAAGAGGAGAGAGGGAAGAGAGAGAAAGTAGGTTTTAGTAATTTTTATCAGTTACTTCAGTTAGATAAAATCTTCTAATCTTTATAAGTTGTATTAGTTTTTAATGATTTTGAGTTTGAGGAATTTAATCTCTCCTAAATCGATAAAATTAAAATACTTTTTCTTCTGATTTATCACACTTTCATTGTGTATTTTTTTTTGTCCATGATAGATATGAACTTTATTGACATTTTGATTATAATATTATTAAATTTTATTAGGTAAAAGGAAAGTTACAGTTTTTTGAAGCTTTAAACTATTATATTGATTTTTCTATATTCTATAGATTTAAGCAAAATATATTGCATTTCTTGTATTAAAGAGATTGATACAACTGTTATGAAATAAATATAGTATTTGCATGTAAGAAAAAAAGGTTGGTTGCTAACACTATAATTAGGACATGTTAATTATTAAAATATAACACTCTGTTTAGAAAAGTGGGCTGATGAGCTTTCCTTTAAGTATAGTTTATTGTGTTATCATAGTGGTAGTCTATAATTGATGACCAATTATATTGATAAGTAAAGGATGATGACACTTAATGATTTATTGAACGACACATATATTAATAATGATAAAGATAAAGATAAAGATAATAAAGGTGATAATGATGTAATGAAGACAGATTAATGAATAAAAATATCATACTAAAGCTAGATGTCCTGTCTTGTTGAACTCTATAATGAATTATATATTGATGCATACATGCATGGATAACATTGATAAATAACATATATATATATATATATATATATATATATATATATATATATATATATATATATATATATATATATATATGATGACATATGAATTGTTATATACAGTGATTTATATTTTAGATAATTTAGGAGATAGATAAAAGTGATGAAATTATTGACATTGACATCTATATGTTCAAACTACACTACTGATTTATTGATTCCCAATATATTTATGTTCTTACTTTTTATCATTCATCATATTGAATTGTACCAGTAATGACAAATCATTGAAAATATTGAATGTTATTGATTAGGATGAGAACACATATTAATTTTTTAGATTTTATATTGAAGGCTTTAGTGAGTTTTGAATTTCTACTCGGCTTTATAAGCTTATTATATGATTTTATTGAGTTCATATCAGAGAAGGAGCCAAAACTTTATATAGTGAGGTGGATTGAGATCTTCATGTTCTTTTCTTTTTCTTTCATTCTCTTATAATCAGGAGTTATTGATGGACTTATTGATTGTTAGTAATCTCCTTGCTATTATAAATGTAATTTTTATGAATGAATATGGTGAAATATTTTCTTATGTATGATATTCAATAGCTTTTATGAGATATAATGATTTATAGAAGCTCCAGTAAATTATTAAAATGATAAATTAGATAATTCTTAAAATTTAGATCTTTGTTTGTGACAGCCCTATCACTATATTTAAACCACAATCGATCAACAATCATAATCTTCCAGCCATTACCAAACCATGATAACACAATTGTTGTTGCCTTAATATCATCACTTTACTATTGCGGCCCAACTATTGTAATTATATCACCATTGCTTGCTAATGTCACTTAAATATCATTGCATGATTGTCATTATCTACTTATCATCATATTTTTCTATTTCTCTGCTAAACTCAACAATAAGCATAGGAGTCCAATCTATTATTCTCGACTTTGCCATTCTATCCTCTATAATTGAGGGAAAGAGCAAATTTTGTAATCATACTTATATAGGTGATTTTTTCAAAAAAGGTATTACTTATGGCTTTTTATATTTTAAAAATTTTCAAAAAAATAAAATGATTTTTTATAATTAAATGTATCTATATATATAGGTAAGTTTTTCATATAAAACTAAGATGCTAAACTCTCTCATTATCACAAATATTCTAGCACACCATACTTTATTTCATCTATGGGAAACATTCTGCAAACACTTATTCATTGGTTAAAATTGAACCCTCTATTAAAAAATATAATCCAACTTGTGCAGGTCACTTAGGCTTGACTTTGGAGGATCATATATGTAGGATGGAAGATCCTCAAACTTAAATCCTTTAGCTTTCATAGGAGGTTGGATAACACCATCACACTATGATGGATTTCTTCCACTGCAAATCATTAGCAAGCCCTAATGATAAATTATATGCCACTCACATAATTCCCCCTCATCATCATGCTATAGGTCCTTCTCCATCACATACTTATTAGAATTCATTTGACACTATTCATACAACCCATCCATTCCAAACTACTTGGCATATACCTAATCTTTTGATAGCATGTGTACACTTGAATCAACTTCACCTTTTTGAAACCTCTTATGATGATTTCAATGTCAAATAGTTTATTATAATTTAAAGAATATTGAGGATTCACAAAAATGAGGGATAGACCATTAAGGAGTACTTATATATAAAGATTCTCTTTAGAGGCTTGTAAAATTCTAAGACAAGATCATGAGCTATTAGGATGTTTTTTTTTTTTAAAGCTTCCTATTGGACCTTCCTAATTATTACTAATGAGAGTGATGGTTTTATATATTGATCTTAATCATTGAGTGGAAGCATAAATAAATGATGATAAGGCCATTAGCACATAACAAAAGTAGTTTAAATAATACATAAATGAATATAAGAACTCATAACAAGAAATTAATTGGCCTTCCCAATGATGAAATGAAGAGCAATTAAGCACTACAGGAAAACCAATGATTACCATTGAAGGTTTTGGTGAAACAATATACGCCATAAATTACATTGTTTGAACCTAAGGTTTATTCAACGGTAACATAATGGCGGTATTTTTGGCGTATATTACGCCAGTAAATATCTGGCTCATTATCTGCCGTTAAAGACGTCATAATCTGTAAAACTATAATGTGGCATATGTACTTATTTCAATTTTTACTTTTAAACGAACAAATTATCTTATGTAATTTTGATGTTTATGAATTTTTGATGATGTATATGAGTAGTTTTTTGTTATTGCACTAAACACAATCAGTTGTTGATATTTGTTATTGTCTTATGATGCTGCATGCAAATGTTTGTTGTAGGTTGTGGAAATCAGTTTCTTGTATGGGAAGGTTTTTTTTTTTTTTTTTTTGTTATTTCTATAGGTTTTTGGTAGATAATAAACTAGTAATCCCCCAGAAACAATGATATAATAAATTTTATATTGATTTATGGCACAATTTTTATGCCAGAATTTCCAGCATACAATGTGTTGATTATCTTTGTCGTGCATAGCTATGTTTTATCCATTGGCACTATCGACGTAATTTTATGCCAAAAAGTCCAACTAATTTAATGCCAGAATAAAGCAGAAGGAAACAATGCAACCACAATATTTTTTTCATTACATTAGAAGTTTTTTACCGACCCGTGAATTATCGTTGTATGGAAATTTGATGGAAACATACGTTTTCTTCAAAATTTTTATGTTACCGACAGATTTCATTTGACCGTAATAACATGTTTTCCTGTAGTGAAGGGATTAGATGCAACCGTATCATTACCTTTAAATTGAATAATCATGATATTAGGATGAGTCACCATATTATATCCAATTAAATGAATTCATAACTACTATTCTACTAGAGATCACCAATTCTAAACATCTAAAGTGGCCAAGGACACCAAAAAATCCAAATGATAGAGATCCATATTAATATTATCATTTTTATTATTCACAAGGGCTATAAATGGAAATATTTCTTTTAAATAACGATATTTAGTTAATTTACAAAGAAAATTTAGATAAGTATTTATAAGAGCAATTTTCTTATCATTTGCCTTGTAACAAACAAGTTCAAACAATTTATATTAAGAAAGTTATCAAATTTATTGATTAATTGATATTATTCTATGAATGACACTAGAACTTATAAATTGTTATGCATAAGAAACCTGCTAAAAAAATTAATTGTGATAACTTTGACTTGAAGAAATGCGTTATCCACATCAATAACTTTTAATCATCTTAAATATAATCGGACGTCTACTAATAACACTACAAAATTTTAAAATGAAAGAGGTATTTATATGGATATTCTATCCCTAATCACCTTCATGAAACTTAAATTAACCAGCACTAGACTCTAATATTCTCCTCATTATATTCATGTTTTTGGAAGATGGAAAAGAAATAATATTTTTGGCATAACCACCACTACTAAGGCGAAACCCTGTGGAGTAGACGATTAGGGCAGGAAGTGCAACGAAATAAGTAAGATTTTTTAGCTGTTATAATAGCTGTTTAAAACTAGCTATAGCAGCGGTTTAAAAACTGCTGCTATTATTCGCTGTGAAAATATCATATTTTTTGTAGTGCACCCTCCTCGTCACAATGGATAAACCATATTCACAATCAACTCTAATGATCAAATTTATATTAGTTCGTAATTGCATTAATTCCCCACTCGAAGATTAATTTTTTTTTACACTTAGGAGCTTGAAGATTAATTTTTTTTACACTTAGGGGCATAAAGAGAGAATTATTAGCTTGCTTATGTTACCGCCAAAATATATAATAAGATGTTCTCTTTTCTAACATTGACCAAAATGAAAAGCTGATATTGGGCATTGCCTTCATTATACATACTTCTTGATAGTAAGTGCTTGATAAGAGATCCAGTAATCCAAAATTTTTAAGAGTTTAAGCCTTCAAAAGTGTAGGTTCTTTCTAAAATTCTTAAAAATAAAAAAAGTATATATTCTACAGTCATCTAAAAGCCCTTAAAGCCATAAGCCTCAAAAGGTATATACTCTTATCCAAAACCTTAGATACATATTTTTCCACTAATCTTAAAACCTAAAAAGGTAAAATTCTTTGAAGGTGTAAATGCTAATTCGTTTAAAATCCACATATGTATAAACCTTAAAAGGTACAAACTTTTGCTCAAAATTATTGAAGGCTAAAGCCTGAAAAGTTACAAATTTTCTTACCCACCAAAATATTTTTGAAGGCATTAACCATAACAATCATATGCTCTTTCAAAATATTTGAAGGTTTCTCTTTTTCCTTAAAATTCTCAAAAGGCATAGGCCTCTTATGTTAAATCTTTCTCTAATTATGTGAAAACATGAAAGGCATTTGATTTAGAAAACACAAGATTTTTTATTCTTTTGAAAATTTTAGAGGCATAAGCTTTAGAAAGTATGGGGTTTTCTTATTCATCTAAAAAAATGTAAGCCTTATAAAATATGAGCTATTTTATCAAAAAACCTCAGAATACCTAAACACTTAGAAGATATAAATTTTAATTCATTAGAAAATATGAAAAAGCATAAAACCCATAAGATACATGATCTTTGTACAAATAAAGATATAAGAGATTGAGACACTATGACTTCAATTGTGAGGCAATGTCTTCATTATTTCTAAATCAATAATTAAACAAAATATGTTTGATTTTTAATGAGTAATAAATATTTTAAATATTTCTCAAAGGTGTCTAAAGGGCTTAGTTTTGAGAGTAGATAAATTATGATAAATATTTCTAACAATTTGATTATAAATATTAGTTAAGTTTGCATAATAAAATTTGAGGACAAAATACATTTAGGAGTTGATAAATAAAAAGTCTAATTTTAAAGTCAAATATTGAACTATTAAACCTACATGATGAAAACACACTATTTGCTACCATGCATCATAAAAGAATTATGAATGTCTTCTATGGCCTTCAGGATCTTAAACTCTTAATCTTAACTTTCAACAAGTGGTATCATCCCCTTAGAAGTTTAGTATGATATTTAAGAATAAATTTTTTTCCTTAATTATGTTTTCTTTTAAATTATTTCAATGGCACTAACTTTAAGATTCACGAGTGGCATCACAAATGGTGACTCCTAATATCAACATCAAATTGAGAATCAAACACAATCTTTGGGGGTACTTGAAGTATACACACATCTATTGGAGCAAATATTAAAATCAAAGAAGACAAATAATAAAAAGAATATAGGAAAATTATGGAAGAACATACATCACTAATTCTCCTTCCAACAGTATGAAGCATACTAGAATCATTCATTTTGATTAGAAAATTCATTCATTTTGATACTTCTATGAATTTGTCTATAAAAATGTAGGAATCATTGACCAATAACAACTTGGAAGACATTTCTTGAAATTAAATACTTTATAAAAAAATTATAAATATTTTTATTAAGTATGTGCACCATAAAAGAATGTTACAAAAAGTTTTAACCAACTTCGATAAGTATACAAGTTCTAATAAATTCTCAATGTTAGCAAAAAGTAAATTGGAATATTATGTAGAATTACTGTTGATGAATTGTCATCATCAACTCCACACTTCTTTTTCTTCGCCCTAGCCGCCTCCCTTGGCGATTTTAGGGTTCCTTGCTTTCTTTCCCTCGTGCGATCATTTTCTTCTCTGTTTCTCTTCGGTACCCCTCCGTTTTTCGACTCTGGTCTCGTTGGGGTTCCTGGCCTCGTGGAGGCAGGTTGATTATTGGCGGGGATGTCTTCATCCAATGTTGGGAAGGCGTCTAGCCCGACTGATGGAAAAAGGAAAGGCTTTTTCGAGCTTGATGAATCTGCTTCAAAATCCCTTTCTCGTTCATTTAAAGATGTTCTTGCTGGTAACTTAAGCCAAGGTGATATCGCTCCTAAGTTTACCCAATCTGTACGTTGTTAATGGAGTTCCGGCTGTGCTTATTTCTGATGAAGATGTTCTTAAATTAGCTTCACCTTTTCAGTTTACTTTGGTTGGAAAATTTGCTCTGCGTAGACCTAATCTGGATTTTGTGCGATCTATTTTTACGAATCTCAAGCTTTCGGGTTTTTATTCAGTGGGTTTGTTGGATTCAAAACATGTTGCGATTCAGTTGTTAAACGATTTGGATTACAGTAGAGTCTTTTCTAGGAGATCGTATTTTATAAACAACTGTCAGATGCGTGTTTTAAAATGGACTCCGTTTTTTGATGTGCATGAAGAATCAACTATAGTTCCGATCTGGATTTCTTTCCCTAATTTGCGATTGCATTTTTTTAATCCTCAAGTGTTGCATGCTATTGGTTCTGTTTTTGGTAGGCCGTTGCAAACCGACCAGGCGACGGCCTCCAGGACTCGTCCATCTGTAGCTCGGGTTCTCGTGGAAGTTGACATTTCTAAGAAGCATCCTAAAGAGGTATGGGTCGGGTCAAAGGCTTTTGGGTATTTGCAAAAGGTTGAGTTTGAAAAAGTCTCTGAATTTTGTTCTCACTGTAAGATACATGGTCATGCGATGTCTGACTGTTTTAGATTACATCCTGAACTTAAAAAAAAGAGTTCGATTCTGGATAACGATAAAGCGGAATCACCTATTAATGTTTTTGCTTCTAACAATGAGTTGGAAAAAGATGTTTCTAATGCAGGAGGTGATATTGTGGAGGAAATTGTGGAAGCATCTGAAAATGAGTTGGAAAAAGTAGTCTCAAATGTTGAAGGTGAGACGATGAAGAAAACGGTGGAAGATCTTAAGGTGCCAGGTAACAATATAATCTCGGAGCCTGGAAAGGCTGAAAGTAATGTTGGTAATGCTCTTGAAAAATCCCCTGATTTATTTATCTCTATTGATTCTATGTTACAAAATACTAATCATGATCACTTAGTCCCCCCGATTGCTACCTTAGTTCCTCCGGCTGCTACTGGATCTCTACATGTTGAGGCTGAGTACAGAGAAAATGGTGAAGAAGGGGAAATTTTACCTTCTAATGTTAAGAAAGGCAAAGCTGTACATAATGAAGTGGAAAAGGCCAATGGGTACAAAAACTCGGAAGATTGTTCTTCTGTGTATAACTTGGGGGAAGAATATTTTACTAAAGTATTCAAGAAAAAGGTAAGAAGGCTAAGGAACCTTCATCTAATTTGCAGGTTCCTAATAGACCCCATACTAAATCTAATAGTTCTAATGGTTAAGTCTCTTATTTGGAACATTAGAGGCATTGGTGGGAATGATTCTATTATTAGAGTTAAAAATATTTGCAGGATTCACAATATTCAACTTCTGATTATTATTGAACCTTTAATCTGCATGACTAAGCTTGATAAAACTGCTACGAAATTAGGCTTTTCTAATAAGTTTGCTAATTGCTCCAATAAGATTTGGATTTTTTGGAACAATGTCATTACTATTACTATTCTGAATGATTTTACTCAAGTTGTTCATGTTTCTATTTCTATGTTTAATTTCGAGTGCAAGGCTTCCTTTATTTATGCTGCTTGTACGAGAGTTGGTAGTTTGAACTTGTGGAATCAATTAAAGGATTTTGCTGCTAACAGTCCTGGCCCGTGGTGTGTTGGTGGGGACTTCAATATTATATCTAATACATGTGAACGTTTGGGAGGTAATAGCCCTAATGTCCATGCTATGGATGATTTTAATGCTATGATTTCTAACTGTGGTTTACATGATATAGGTTTTATTGGTAATGCTTTCACTTGGAATAGAGGCACTTTGTGGCAAAGACTTGATAGAATTTTGTTCAATAACGATTGGATGGCTAATTATCAAATGACTCATGTCGAACACCTTAGTAGAACTGTTTCTGATCATGCTCCTTTATTACTTACTATTACTGCTACTAATTCTTATATTCCCTCTGCTTTTAAATTTCAAAATATGTGGTTATCTCATCATAATTTTATGAATGTGGTGGAAACTAATTGGTGTGCTCCTATTTTCCCGAATGCTGATATTTCGGGTATGGCTAAGTTATGGAATAAACTTAGTAGATTGAAGCAAGTCTTGAGATGGTGGAACAAGAATGTTTTTAGAAATTTATTTTCTAATATTAATCTTGCTGAAAATGAGGTTTTGGATCTTGAAAATGTTGTTATGCTGAATCCTGATAGTGCCAACATCTCTGAGCTCAATAATGCTAAAATCAAGTTATTAGAGTTACAAAATCAAGAAGAAACGTATTGGAAACAAAAAGCTTCTACTAAGTTTTTTGTTGAGGGTGACAGAAATACTAAGTTCTTCCACTCTTTAGCCAATAAGAAAAGAGTTAGAAATCATATTTTCAAAATTACTAATGCTAATGGGTGTATTTTGGAGGAGGAGGAGGCTACTGTACAGTCCGGGGTTGATCATTTTTACAATATTTTTAATAAGGATATCAATCAGGAAGGTACTTTAAACCCTTATATTGTGCCTTGTGGTATTTCGGATTCTGATAACTTACATCTTTCTATGCTTCCTTCTGAGGATGAAGTGTGGAAGGTGTGCAGGCTATGAATGGCGATTCTGCTGCTGGCCCTGATGGCTTTACTACTACTTTCTTCATTAAATCTTGGCATATTATCAAAAAGGATATTTTGGATGCTATTTGTGATTTCTTTTCGGGTAATCCTTATATTAAGTTTTTTTCTACTACTAATCTTGTTTTAATTCCTAAGAAGGAGGCTACCAACAACTGGAATGATTTTAGACCTATAAGTTTATGCTCTTTTCTGAATAAGCTTATAGCTAAGATTATCGCTACTAGGCTTATTAATATTCTTCCTAGAATTATTTCCCATAATCAAACTGGCTTTGTTAAAGGTAGGAGTATTTTTGACAATATTTTGCTGGCTCAAGAACTTACACATGATATTAATACGAAAGCTCAAGGTGGTAATATTATTTTCAAATTGGACATTACTAAAGCTTATGATAATCTGTGTTGGAATTTCCTTTATAAAGTGCTTTCTCTATTTGGTTTTAGTGATAGATTTATTTCCCTCATTAAGAATAACATCGAGCATTATTTTTTTTTCTATCATCATTAATGGTAAAAGAAACGGTTTCTTTAAATCTAGCCATGGGTTGCGTCAAGGTGACCCTTTGTCCCCGGCTTTATTTATAATTGCTGCTGACTATCTTTCTAGAAGTTTGGATTGGCTCTGTAAAAGACATCCTAATTTATTGTACCGGATGGGGGGTGGCATTCCCATTACCCATTTATGTTTTGCGGATGATTTTATTATTTTTATGAATAGTTCTTTGACTAATATTAAGATTCTTATAAAGCATTTAAAGGAGTTTCAAAATTTGAGTGGGCTTTCTATCAATAAGAACAAAAGTTCTTTTATTGTTTCTAAGTATGCTAGTCAAGGGAAGATTAATGATATTAAACGGGTATGTGGGTTTAATTGCTCTACTATGCCTTTCAAGTATTTGGGAGCTCCTATTTTCAAGGGGCGGAAGAAACGTGTTCTTTTTGAGGATATGGTCACGGCTTTCCATAATAAGATTACTAATTGGTCTACTAACTTTCTTTCATTTGGTGGCAGACTTGTTTTGATTAAAAGTGTTTTAAATTCAATTCCTATATTTATTTTCCATACCATTAACCCTGCTTCTTCTACCTGTCTTAGATTGGAAAGAATTATCAACAAGTTTTTTTGGGGATCTAATAATAGCAGGTCTTGCATTTTGTGGTCTTCTTGGTCGAATATTTGTGGCCCTTATGATGAAGGTGGTCTAAACTGTAAGAGCATTTCTGATATGGCTAATGTTTTCTCTTATAAATTGTGGTTATCTTTTAGATCTAATGTCAGTTTATGGGCTAAATTTATGCATGCTAAGTATTGTCATAATAGGCATCCTACTATTTGTACTGTCAAGGCTTCTGATTCTTCTGTTTGGAAGCGGTTAATGAAGGTGAGGAGATTAGCCGAACCTTTTATCCAATGGGGTTTGGGTAAAGGGGATATTTATTTTTGGCAAGATAATTGGTTAGGGATGGGTTCCATTGACAATTTAATTTCTTCTCATACCATTTGCTCTACCAAAGTAAGTTCTTTGATTGACAGAGGTTCTTGGAATGTTGATATGTTGCGTCCTCTTTTACCTGAGGCTATTTTTAATCAAATTTTAAGCATTCCTTTAAATATTATTGAGAACGATCGGATTTTATTTTAAAACTGCTACTAATGGTCTTTTTAGCATTAAAGAGGTTTGGAATGATTTTAGAATCATAAGGGATTCTTCTAGGATTTTTTGCTAATATTTGGCATAATAATATCCCTATGTCGTATTCTATCCTTACTTGGAGGTGTTTGAAGGGTTTTCTGCCGGTGGATGTCAGGCTTTGGAGAAAAGGTTTTTACTTACCTTCTAAATGTCATTGTTGTGCTGAGATTGAAGATATTAAACATGTTTTTCTTTTTGGTAAGATTGCTCAAAAAGTGTGGACGTATTATGCGCTTTTGGTTAATAAACCTGTGCCTGATTTAATTTCTTCCGATCAGGTGACTGTTTTGTCGGTTTTTAACTGACTGGATGTCTAATGTTAGAGGAAATGTTCTTAATATTCTTCCTATTTGCATTCTTTGGTTTCTTTGGAAAGCCAGGAATGAGGCTAAGCATGATGGGATTAAAATGAAAGATACTGTTATTATCTCTAATATCAATCATAGATTATTGCAGTTTTTTTTAATGCTAAGCTTATTAATTCTTATAATATGTCCAACTGTCAGGATTTGTGTGTTAAGCTGGGTATGAGCATTCATTTGGAGGACGGTATTAGGAGGGAGAGAATTGTGAGATGGTTAAAACCCAAAGCTCTGGCCATTAAGTTGAATTCTGATGGGTCTGTTGATAGACTTTCTGCTGGGTTTGGGGGTATTATCCGGGATTCCCTTGGTAAAGTCATTGTGGCTTATGCAGGCCCTCTATCTCCGTGTATGGTTATTTATGCTGAGTTAATGGGGCTGTTAAAAGGGCTGATTATTTGTATTAAGAGAGGGTTCATTTATGTTGAGATTGAGGTGGATGCTTTAAACGTTATTCAAATTATCAATACTACCCATATTTTCTTACCCGCAATTTTGTTATCTCATTAGAGAAATTAAGTTTGCCCTGTCAAATCTTAATTTTACCTTGGCTCATCTGCTTAGAGAGGGTGATGCCTGTGCTGATGCTTTAGCTAAACTTGGCAGCACGCTGGAGGAAGAGAGGGAATTTGATATGGAAAATTTGCCTATGCTGGTAAAAGGTTTGGTTAATCTGGATAAGTCGAGCATTCCGTATATTCGTTTTAATTAGTTCATGTTTTTGCTGTTTCTTCATTTTGTTGGCTGGTTTTTGTGGATGTTGTTGGTTCTGTTGTATTCTTCACAACGTCTGAATTTGTTGGTTAACCTGGGTTTTTATTTTGAGATCGGGATGGCTGGTTTTCTTTTGGAGTTCAAGTTTTTGGGTAAGTATCTTGAGATCGGGATGGTTGTTATTCAGTTGATTTTCAAGGTTTGGTTGTTCAGCTATCACAGTATGTTATGTTGCAAAATGGGCTTTAACTTCAAAATTTGGTATCCTATACAATTGTTGTTCATGACTGATAGTTTTTTTGGAGGCTCCCTTGCAGGCTACATTTCATTTAAAGCCTATTTACGTGCAACAATTAAATTGCTTGATCAAGTGGGCATATTGAACAACTGCAAGGTACTCTTTATTTCTAGTTTTTTTGTTTTTCTTTGTCGTTTTCTTCACTTTTGCAGGAAGATGGTGCTGAATGCTGATTTAAACATCTTCCTTTTTTGGGTGCTGTCTACTTACAGCCCGAGATTTTTCCTTTATTATTTTTGTAATCTTAGATTAAGGAACCACCGGCTCTTAGGTTTTATTTCTTTTAATCTTGTAGCTCTTTTGAGCAGTAGAGGGCTGGAGGTTCCTTTTAAGGACTTTGTAACCGCTTTTTTGGATATTAACACGTAGGCCCCTCCGTGGGTTTTAATTAAAAAAAAAAAAATTGTTGATGAATTTTCTACCCTATGAAATGATCATAGTTTCGCATGAAAGGTTTAGAAGGGAGAAAAAAACTATTATCCATATTACATAATTTTTGAAATTTTTTATGATTTACATAATCACATTAATTCTTTGAAAGTAGAGTTATCAAAAAGTCAACATCGAGATATTAAAAAAATATTTTTTTTTAAGAATGCTAAAATTTTGTTACAAAAAGTTTTGGGGGAAACATACACATGTAAGTAATTATCTAAGAAAACAATTGGTCAAAAGTTGTAAAATAAGTGTAATAACCTAAAATATAATCTCACTAAAATTCTCATAAACTTGAAAGTTTTAGTGAATGAGTACTACGACACTGCACTTGTGGATACTGTTGTGCCAAGCTCTTAAGCTTATAAGGGTTTGTGTGAGTGTTGTGTTGCTAAGTTTTAATTTTTATTTTTAAATAAAAATATCTAAAACCATTATATTAAAAGCCTCACCACATAAACCCCTCCCCCATTTTCTCTTTGCATGTTGGGTGAGAGAAGAAGAGGGAAAGGAGAGTGGAGAGAGGAGAGAGGAGAGAGGAGAGAAAAACTAGGGATCGGGCTAGCATTTTTCATCACTCTAGTTGTAAAGATTGCTATGATCATGTTAAGTAACCTTAGCCCTATCTTTATTTCTTATTATTTTGAGTTTTATTTATTTTTAATTCTCCCCTGAAATTAATAAAAATACAATATCTTCCATTCTATTGAACTTTGACTATATAAATTTAATTTGATATGTGATAGAAATCATTAACCTATATATTTTGATAAGTTCATATTAAATATCACTAATTATTTTTGAATTTATATCATTTTAGTTTGAAATGAACATAATAATACAACGTAAAAATTAATCTGGAGCGAGATTGTACTATATTTAGTAATGAAATGCATGGCATACATAAATTTAATCATTTGGTTTGACATGCATTATGACATAATACTTGCATATTGATGAGAATAAAGATAGTTGCATTAGGTGTACATGATATTCACTATTATAATCTATATGATATATTATGTGTGTGAAAGCAAAAAAAAGCTAACTAGAATTGATTGATTGGTATAGGTTGACTAGAGATATATTATATAATAAAGTAAGGTGGGTTGATGTATTTTCCTATAAATAATTAGATTTATGATATAATCATGTGATATGAAAAGGAAGTTATAAGGAGATTGATTAATATGATATGATATGTTGATTGACATGAAGTGATAACTTCTTACATGAAAGTTATCTAACTTATGACAAATGATATGAGACTAATTCCTGGTAATATGAATGATATGATTGAGACATATTTCTATTAAGTATGAAGGGCTTATAGAACTTAATATGAGAAAAATATCATAGGTAGTCAAATGTCCTATCTTGCTTATATATGCATATAATTAACATGAACATATCTGATAAATGCATAAGTGATATGGTATAATGATGATAAAATATGATATGCATATGATACATGACATAATTGAAATAGGCATATAACAAGATTTATAAGTTTGATATGATTTATACTATGATATGTAGGAAATACATGATATACTTGATATGTTGCATTTGATAGAGAACATAAACATGTATTAATACTATATGATATACATTGAACATATGTAAAATACTTAATATGAAAGATAGACTATTAATATATATATATTGAAATAAAGTATAATCTGTAGACATACATCGATTCATGATAGGACAACTATGTTATATTGGACATGAGTATAGGAATGACAACATCCTAATCTTTTATATGATTATTAATAACTGATTATAAGTTATATTTCTTGTAATGATTTCTATTACACATATGAAATGATCTTATTCATATTGACTGCTACGGACTTCCTCTTACTACTACATATTTATACTAAAATGGATTGAATAAGTACATATATATTATTTCTAATGTCGTGCAATGATTACATTTATAGGTTATAGTACCATATTGAGCTATTAACTCACTCCATGATTTTTATATATTTTTGGAAGGGGTCAAAATCTAGTGGAGTGAGGCTAATAAGGATTTCAAGGTTTAGATTTTCTAGGATATATAAAATTTTGAATATTGATTTTTTAAAAAAAAAAAAATATTTAGGGAATTTATTATCATCTCAACATCTCCACACCAAGGAATCCTTGTTGCATTAATTATTATCTTTCGCATAGGCTACAAAATTTGAGGACAATTACTCATTCTCACATTTAATAACCTTATAAGAGGAATATTTTAGCCTTATCAAAGTAGTTGTAAATCTTAGGTATCACTCATAACTTGGTTGATGCATGATAGCTCGGGACTCATTATAGAGAAGCACTAGTGCTTGTTATGGTAAATTTGCATCACCAAAGTAGGATTGTATCAAACCTCCTAATATAGGAGTATCCGAGCCTAAGGATAGCTAGCAAAATGCACATATGTGATATAGAATAATATTTAACAACTTGAAAAGAAAGAATTAGAGCATACAAATGGGGAATCATAAAGTATAAGTTTTTCCCCTCACTATTAGAGGCATTTATAGGTTGAAGGGAGGATGATGAGATACGCGTTTTTCTTGTAAATTTCATTTCTTTGAATATTTATAAAAGTTTTTCACATATATATGGAGGAAATTATATTTTCCTCTTGATTTTTTCACCATTGGATCTTTGATTTAAGGATAAAAGCTTATTCTAAGATATCTCATATCTTCTTCCACAATAACATTTTTAGTCCTCAAGTTCTTGCTCAATCTTGCACTAGCCATCCTCCTCCGCATTCCTTCCCAACTAGTTCTCACATATAGCAACTTAAACTTTTCAATCTCTCCATTCATGACAAACTTCCCCCTAGAACCTTGGTTTTGAAGTGATGCATGAGGTTGGAGGTAATCGACAATGATAAATCCATTGTGGCTCAATAAACAAGGAAGGCATCAGAGATCAAGATGGCTCAATGATCGTGTTCAATAAGAAAATCATAACTAATCTTAGCTTAACCGTTTGGAAATCCGACTTTGCTATCGAGCCTAGGGATTTGAAGGCTTTATATGAACATAATTTGCTCAAAGTCCTAAAAACAATCAACAAAATAATGTAAAAATACATAGTGCATTGAAATGCTCAAATTTATTGATTATTTTTATTGATATCATATTCAAAATTAAGGAGAATAAAACATTAAACAAAATAATACTAAAAAAAAATCATTTGAATCGTAATTTAAATAACATTTCTCAGTAAATTATTCTTATACACACACAAGAAGATGAACGAATTTTCATGCACATTCTTCTACATGGCACGCAGACCATTTCTTCCTTGGTCAGAAACAGTATCGAACCCTAGTACTCCTCAGGTCTTCACCTCTTACTAAAAATGCCATCTATACTCACTCTCCTCTTCAAAATTAAAACTAAGATGCAGTACAGGGGTCGATAAGGTCCATTACATAGCACCAAAATCTTTGATCAACAAATCTAACTAAAAATTAACTAAAAAGCAAGCAAAAAAACTACCTTGGCTCCCATACGTACATAACCATTCAATCGCCATTATCGCCGTCAAGCCTTGCAAAAATAGTAGCAATGATTCTATCCCGTCGCTCGGCTCTGACCTCCTGCCTTGCCCACCGCTCTTCTTCTCTTTCTCGCCATCTCTTCTCCATAGCCGCCCGCTCTTCATGAATCCCCTCCATCACCCTCCGCAACTCGAACTGGGCCTCACGCCTCTCGGCATCTCTCCTCTCTGCAGCCTGCAACCACCTCTCTTCCCTCTCCCTTTGCCTCCTCGCCAGCTCCTTTAATGCCCACGACACTTCTTCAAGTATCCTTCCTCTTTCTTCTCCTTCATTTCTACCACTTTTCCTTTTCCTTTTCTTCTTCATTCTTCCGTCATCATCATCTTCTTCTTCCTGCTTCTCCTCGACTTCTTCCGGATCCAATACTCCCTTCTCCTTCTCCAAGCTGTGAAGCCTTTGCACCCTTCTCGAGAATATATTTTTCATTTCCTCATAGTAAGGGAACGTCTGCCTACTCCTCTCATCGTCCATTGCCTCGCTTCCCTGTCAAAGTGTAAAAGCACCGCATTGCATAACCAGAGGAGACAGAAAGTGGGTGAAATAAATAGATTCGACTCAAGATAGTGGCACGATTGCTCTCATTTGTAGATTGCAGATGCTTCGATAAACATAGGAGTGTGGCTCACGCAACCGAAAAAAGAATAAATAAAAACAAAAGAGAGCAAAAGAGGACCTTGAAGCGTGTGAGAAGGTTCTTCCACTTAGACTTGCATTGTTCGGGGGTGCGATAGAAGCCCTTACTAAGCATGCGTGATGAGATTTCTTCCCAAAGACGCTTATTGCGTTTAGTCTCAGTAAAGCACTGATCGAGCTCAGCTCGGACGGAGAGGAACTCTCGGGTCTCCGCCGGACTCCACTGTGGTAGCCGCTCGCCTCCGCCGCCGCTGGAGGCGGCAACGTCGACACCTGCGAGATCTTGTTCTTGATGATGCAATTGATATTCCATGGATTGAAGAGGCGTTAGAGATCTTATAATGGAGAGGAGAAAAAGGTAAAAGCGGAGAAAGGATAAAAAAAAAAAAAAAAAAAAGAAAGAGAAATAGAGTTTCAATCGGAAATCGCAGTTCTTCATCTCTATCTGTCAACGCGGAAACGGCTTGTTTTCCCATTGCTTTTTCGGCGCATGCATGCGTTCGGTTTTCGTCATGCTTACGCATATGGGAAAAAAACGTCATTACATAAAAAAATATTAAATATATATAAATATCGCATATCAATAAAAAATAATGATTTTTTTTATTAATATGAATTTATATCGATTATTTTTTATTTAAAAAATTAAATATCTTTTAATCATTCAATTTCTATCTTTGTATAGTTATCTTGTCGCAATTCCTACGCGTTTAGATTTGGGTATTCCGGGTCGTGACTTGTTCACTAAGCATCCTGCCCATATGCGGCCATTCCAGAACACATCCTGGTTTGTATCATGGCAAACGTCAGCTTGTAGCCCGTAAATCGGGTGGTCGGGTCAGGCCTGCCTTGGATCTGCCCGATTTTCCGGGTAGATGATGTAGACTGCCATACGGCTCAAAGATTCATTCACACAAGAATGGCTTGGACGGTTGGCCCTGTAAAAAGTTTTGCTCTGATAGCCTGAAGAATAGTGGTGTGAGTGATTTTGATATGACAATTAAATTGAAAACATTCTAAACTAAATTAAGTAACTTTTTAATGAGACTAACCTAAAAATATCAAAAGTTTGAGTCCAAATGAATCTAAATTAAGCACTTAAAATATAATAATTTTTTTTTATAATATTAAGGGATTGTTTGATTTGTTGAAAAAAGAATGCAAGATTAAACAAAATTTAGGTGTTCGTCTTGATTAGAAAGGATTGTAATTTAAAATTTCAATGATTTTCTTTTATGCCCCCCTTGTTCACTTTTGATATATCGTAAGCTCACTCAGTTTTTATGATTTTATTTTATTTACAATCCAATTATACTTCCACCATCATCCACGTGCCAACCATCGCTAATTAATAGTTAGCCACCTTTGGCAATCGCTACTTGTCCATTGTTAACCACTACAAACCTCTAGTTAATAGCTAGCTAGCCACCTTTGGCAACCGCTACTCATCAATTGTTAACCATCACCAGTCTTCATTGGCTACCACCACTGTTGGTGGCCTCCACTTCTGCCAATTGCCAATAGACTAATGATCCCAACCCAACGTTTGTTAGTGACTGCCATCACTTGCCAACGACCACCCCTACAACCGTCTATGACTGACACCAATCATCGGCTCAATTCACTTCCCACCTGCTAGTAACTGGCATCATTTTACTACACTTGCATTTATTTTACATCAAGCTAAAAAAGAAAAGATTAACAACCCAAATTCTTAACTAACGAAGTTTTTTTTTTTTCATGATAACCTCACGATTTTATCGCATTTTGTATAGAAAAAAATCTTAAAAAATGGCAAAAAATTTTAAGGAGTTTGCAACACCACAATGTCTGATGAAACAAATATGTTATGCCAACTTCAAACTGTCAAGGCGCCATAAATCCTACATTATGGCACCAAGTTCTCTAATTACTAGCGCTACAGCAGTAACAAAGCTAGTATCGTAGCATTACTAGCACCATATCATTAAAAAGTTAGCTTGACAGTTTAGGATTCTTTGTTTTCAAATACCACTGTACCACAATTTCTCACATCTTGACATCATTTTTGCCACTCGAGTGCCGCAATGCTCAAAGGTCAACATTGACATGACACTCTGGTTGTAACATTGAAGTCCCACGTTCTATCAGTAAAAAGGCACAACTATTCACTAAGTACCCAATCCACAACAGGCATCATGGTAGTTCAAAAGTTTCAATGCCAAGACATTAGTTCACTTTAATGGTGTCATGACGTAACTCTTTTAAGTGCCATAGTGATAGATGCCTTTTGTGTTATCCTATGAATATTTATGCTGTTATGTTTATAAGGGATGTTAGTCACTTGTGTAAAATTTTATATTTCGTAGAGTACTTCTCTATCACTTAGAGTAAAATTTATGTAAGGCTAAAGAAGTACAATATACAATCATTTGGATTGTTTACCTTGTATTTCTTGAATCAACTCTTTAAGTTAAGAGAGGGGTGTACAGGAGATATTTTGGTCCTTTTTAGTGATATCACTCTCTTGCATTTTTATTTTTTCATGAGTTTAATAAAAATGAGTTTGCTTGTTACTTATTTTGTGTCTAGCTAATTCTCTAATTTCGGATTGATGATATAAAGTGCATGTTAATTATTAATAAAAACCCTTATTCCATAAATGTCAAATAATATTCTTTAATATTATCTCGTTCTTAATTTAATACATATAGTGGACATATGTGTAGTTAAAATATAATATGATGCATAGCTTCGACGGAGGAATGCAAGAACAATCAAGAATATTGTGAGATGATATTTGCATGCCTAGGCATAGGATATAAAATATTATAAGTTCTTAAGAAGATACTATAATTGTAGGAGGTTAGCAAATATCCTTTACACCCATACAAGATCAAAAGAGATCTAGTGATGAATATGCTCTGAATTACATATATAATTAAGAGTCTCTTTAAAAAGATATGAAATTTACATTCATCAATCCTAAGAATTTTATTTAAATATTTTATCCAATATTTTTTACTATTTTATTCTGTGATAGAATCTCCACAAATATCTTTTTTATTTAAGAAGGATAATTATTATAATTACAATAAATAATAACAGTTTGTTACAAGCATACATTCTCGAAGGTTTGACTTTATACTCAATCACTTTATTACTTAATTTGACACATATCCTTGTGTTTATTAAGTAGGGTTTTAATATTATTTATATCAAATAAAACCTAAGCCTTATTTAGGGGTGATAAAGCCTTAGACTTCTATATAATTTAAAAGTTCGCTCCACAACCCCCATAATATTTTTTGCACTATTGCTAGGGATGTATTTAACTTTTAATAATTTTAAATATATTATTTAATTAATTATATAGTTAAACCTACTTATATCTTTAGTTTTATTTATTTATTGTATATTCATATTTGCATCCTTTATAGATATAGAAAAAACATTTATTGTTTAACTCTGAAATAGAAAGAACTCTTTCAAAAATTAAAAAAACTAAAAATATTATAAAAATGGTTGAATTTGTACTAGATCAAGATCATTCTAATCCTCTTAGGGATTATGCTAACCCTTTAGTTGACAAAATTCTTTACAGAATTAATAGACCTACGATCCAAGCTAATAATTTTAAATAAAACCTTCCAAAATTTAAATGGTTCAAAATTCTCAATATGTGGGAACTTCTTTTGAAGATCCCAATTTACACTTAGCAAGATTTTTAGAAATTTATGCAACATTTAAGTACAATAGTGTTAGTAATGATGTTATAGATTTAGATTATTTTCATTTTCTCTAAGAGATAAAGCTAGCTAAAATATGGTTGAATTCCTTACCCTTAGGCTCTATAACCATATGAAATGAGTTGACTTATAAGTTTCTTGCTAAGTATTTCCTAACTTCAAAGATTACTGAACTTAGAAATGATATCTCTTTTTATTACCCAATTTGAAGGAGAATCAATTTATAAGAATTGGTATAGATTTATGGAAAACACTGCCGTTGCCAGGTCCCAAGTCCTGGATGAGAAAAGTGGAGGGTTGCGTTAGGTAGTCGACAGCCAGCGTAAAACTTGTCGAACAATAATGACATGAATCCTTTAACAAATTGTGTTAATGCTAGGGCGTCCCCTGGAAGCGACGCGCTGTATGGCCTGAATACAGTGACAAGTGTGCAAGGGCCGCTGCACCGGCGCCCGGGTGCAGTGTTAAATAGGCAAGGGTTCCCACATCAAGGACGGATGTGGGCAAAGAAGCTAGTCCTTGAAACTAAAATTAGGATAGGAACTTGGAATATAGGTTCCCTTACAGGAAAATTAATGGAATTAATAGATATTATGATTCATAGGAAGTTAAATATTTTGTGCATTCAGGAAACTAAATGGGTTGGAGATAAGGCAAAGGAAATTGATAGTTTAGGATTTAAACTTTGGTATTCGGGTAGGAGTCGTACTAGAAATGGTGTAGGTGTTATTATAGATAAGAGTTTAAAGGATAATGTTATTAAAATTAATAGGATTGGAGATAGAGTTATAGCTTTAAAGATTGTTGTTGATGATAAGATTGTTAATATTATAAGTGCTTATGCTCCTCAAGTAGGTTTGGATATGAGTTCTAAATTAAATTTTTGGAATGACTTAGAAGAATTAATACAAAATATACCTCTTGAAGAAAGAGTTTTTATTGGAGGAGATTTAAATGGACATGTTGGTAGAGAGGTAAATGATTTTTAAAAGCATTCATGGTGGCCATGGATTTGGAACGACGAATGAAGGTGGCAAGACCATATTGGATTTTTGTTTAGCTTATGATTTTTTAATTGCTAATACCTTATTTAAGAAAAGAAATGAGCATCTCGTCACTTATAAAAATGGATATAATACAACCCAGATTGACTATTTTCTTATTAGAAAATTAAATCGTTTAGATTGCAAAGATTGTAAAGTTATTCCGAGTGAAAATTTATGTACCCAACATCGATTATTAGTTTTGGACTTTAAGATAAAGGGGAATAAAATAAAAAATAAAGTAAAACAATTTTCTAGGATTAAATGGGGGCATTTAAAGAATATTAACAAAAATATTTTTGGAAATAAGATTTTAGATCTTAAGATTTTGTCTGTGCATGAGGATGCTAATATTATGTGGGAAAAAGTGGCTAGTGATATTAAGAATATTGCAAAAGATGTCCTTGGAGTATCAAAGGGAAAAGCTCCCAATAGTAAAAATAGTTGGTGGTGGAATCCTAATGTGCAAGAAAAAATTAAAAATAAGAAGCTTTGTTATAAAAATTGGTTTAATTTTAAAAATTCTGATAATTGGGAAATATATAAAGTGGCTCGTAAAGATGCTAAGAAAGCAATATGCGATGCAAAGACATTAGCTTTTAGTGATTTATATAATAGATTAGATACTAAAGAGGGAGAAAGATATATGTATAAGTTAGCCAAACAAAGAGATAGGAGTAGTAAGGATTTAGTTCAAGTGAAGTGTATTAAAGATGAAGATCAAAAAATACTTTTCTTAGAAGATGATATTCAACAAAGATGGATGAGATATTTTGCTAAACTTTTTAATGAAGATTGTGAAAATAAGATTTACTATAGTGACCTTAGCACCCTAGATGAAAATAAAGATTTATGTTTTCATCGGCGTATTAGTAAAACTGAAGTTAGAGAGGCTTTAAAGAAAATGAAGGGTGGAAAAGTTGTTGGACCTGATGATATTCCAATAGAGGTGTGGAAATGCTTAGGAGATGAAGGAATTTCATGGCTTACTAAACTTTTTAATACTATTTTGAAGACTAAGAAGATGCCAGATGAGTGGAGAATGAGTGTGTTAATTCCTATTTTTAAGAATAAAGGTGATGCACAAGATTGTGCGAATTATAGAGGTATTAAGTTAATGTGTCATACTTTAAAACTATGGGAGCGTGTTATGGAGCATAGGTTGCGGCGTGATACTAATGTTTCTCAAAATCAATTTGGATTCATGCCGGGTAGGTCGACTATGGAAGCCATACATTTATTAAGAGGTTTGATGGAGAAATATAGAGAAAATAAGGAGGATCTACATATGATATTTATTGATTTAGAAAAAGCATATGATAAAGTTCCAAGAGAAGTGCTATGGAGAGTTCTTGAAAAGAAAGGAGTCAATAATGCTTATATTCAAATCATTAAAGATATGTATGCAGGAGCTATTACTTGTGTTCAAACACAAGGTGGATTGACCAAGTATTTTCCTATTTCGGTTGGGTTACATCAAGGATAAGCCTTAAGCCCTTATCTTTTTGCTTTAGTCATGGATGTTCTCACTATACATTTGCAAGATGATGTACCTTGGTGTATGCTTTTTGCTGATTATATTCTTCTTGTTGATAAGACTAGAGAGGGAGTTGAAGGTAAACTTGAATTATGGAGGTCAACCTTAGAGTCTAAAGGTTTTTGCTTGAGTAGATCTAAAACGGAATATATGGAGTGTAATTTTAGTAGTAATAGAGCTAGTGAGGGGATTGTGACTTTGGACAATCAAGTCATTAATAAGAGTACACGTTTTAGATATCTTGGATCTATTGTTCAGAGTGATGGGGAAATAGATGGGGATATTATCAGCAGAATTCAAGTTGGATGGTTGAAGTGGAGGAATGCATCGGGCTTGTTATGTGATAGAAATGTACCCCTCAAACTTAAGGGAAAATTCTATAAGATGGTAGTGAGGCCTGCAATGCTTTATGGTGCCGAATGTTGGCCTTTAAAAGAGAAGCATAATACTAAGTTAAGTGTGGCAGAGATGAGGATGCTTAGGTGGATGAGTGGCTTTACCCTTAGAGATAGGATACGAAATGAGCATATACGTGAAAAGGTTGGAGTAGCTCCAGTAGAAGATAAGATTAGAGAAAGTCGCCTTAGATGGTTTGGTCACATAAAGCGGCAGCCTTGCGATGACCCGGTTAGGAGAGTAGAGGTATTAGATTTGACTTATGTTAAGAAAGGTAGAGGTAGACCTAAAAAGACTTGGTTAGAAAATATTAGGAATGACCTTTCTTTTTTAGATTTAAAAGAGAATTTGACTTTTAATAGGACACAATGGATAAAAAGGATTCATGTAGCCGACCCCACGTAGTGGGATAAAGGCTTGATGTTGTTGTTGTTGTTGTTGGTATAGATTTAAGGAAATGCTTTGAAAATACACTCACCATGCTTTTACTGATTTGTTGGTTATTCAAATATTTTATAATGGATTAGTAGGATCTCTTATAACAATCATAGATGCTATAGCTAAAGGAAGATTAATGTTTAAGTCGTTTAAGGAAGCATATGAATTAATAGAGAAAATGACTACTAATAATTTCTAGTGGCCTGCTCTTAGGGTAAATCATAAAAGAGTAGTAGGAATTTATGAATATAATGCTTTGTCAATATTGACTTTATAAGTTTTAGTAATTTATAAGAAGTTGAGCAAAATAGAAGTGAATACATAATTAGGATTTGAATCATCTAAACAAATGAAGGATCAAAACTTAAATGAAAATAGTAATGTGAAAGAGATTAAAAATATTAATTTGATTGGAAGATAAAATAATCCCTACTCCAATACATATAATCTAGGTTGTAGGTATCATCTTAATTTTAATTATCCAAATAATATTGCTGGTAACAATCAATTAAATTCTAGTTAAATCATTAAGGAGTAAATTGGAATTATTCTTAATAACCTTCTAGTTATCCTAGAACTATATATATTCAATGATTCAATCAAAGTAATAAGATTGGAAGCAGAAAATCATAATAGGAAGATATATGGATGTAGTGATGTAGTGATACAGTTAGGAACTCAATTATAAAATTGAGCTACTTTTATTAAAAGATTAGAAACCCAATTAAGTTAGCATCTAATTTAAGTTAGTAATAGATCTTTTGAATCATTGCCTAGCAATACTAAAGTTAATCCAAAGAAAAAATGATTCTAGTGAAAATCATCTAAAGAATGGTAGCATTGTACCTCAGCCAAATTGATAAATCTATGTAAGTTTGGTTAAAGATTTTAAACTTAGTGTTGTACAGCAGGAAACCCAAATTTAGGTTTAGCTAGCCATTAAAGTCAAAAAGTATTTTTCTATCTAGTTAAAAGAATATTATACAATCATAACTTTAATTATGAAACTTTAGTAGGCACCATAGCAATGTTAACTAAAGCCACGATGCCATTACACCTCCAATATTGATTCATTAATAGCCTCATTGTGCTTACACGTGTCACACCGCAAAGGTGGCCAATTCCAAAGCGATGTAACAAATTTCAAAAACCAGCGCTGCAGCACTACAATGCCTGTCGAATTTTCCATTTTATCATCTTGTTTATGCATTAATAATTGATTCATGAGAGGGGTTTTAGAATCCAAGGCACCCTATCATGCAGATCATTGCGCACGGGGGTTGGGAAAATTCTTATGAAGAGCCCTATGCTGTCATTGTAAATTTGTTCAAAGAAATTTTCGCTAATAAAAGGAGGCAAAGGATAACAAATGCTATGTTAGGGGTAAGTGGTCCCTTTCAACTCTAGGGTAATTAATAAAATTTATAAACTTAGGAATTTTGAATTTTAAGAATATAATGCTTTTATTTGGACACCTCTAAACCCTTAAGATTTACTGAATATTTTATGTGGACCCAATAACAGAGCAAGTTTGAAAATAAGAGAAAAAATTCTTAATTTCTTTACCACCATCCTGACCCAAACCTCTAACCCTATCACTGTTTCATTTCAGCTAATTTATTGAATAGCAGGAACATTAATGAAGTTACTCATGATCGTGCTCTATTGAACTATACTATTCAAATGGGGTATTCCATTGATTTAGGGAAGCTTATTTTCTCCTCTCTCATTTACATTATTAGGGGTAACACTTCTGTTGGGTTGGGTCACACTTCTCTAGTTCATGCTTTGTATGTTTCAACGAGTGTAAGGGAGGAGCAAACTGAATAAAAATCATTCCCTATAATAGCCCTTACAAAAAGAAAAAAAAATATTAGGCTTTAAGCAATCTGAGAAAGATGAGGAAGAAAGAGACCTTAGTAAGCCTAGAGTGTCTGGGAGGTCTGATAGTAGTAGAAGTAGTAGAAGTGCTAGAACTCCTAAAACTTATGGAGATCAGGTGGTTGAATTAAGAGAGAAGATGAAAAAGGTTACTCACTTCTATGAGGAGTAGAAATTGGCAGCTTGAGATGACGATGTGAATGACCACATCATGAATGATAAAAAAGCATTATAGATATACTATTGATTTTAATGATGCTCTTGTTGGAATATATAGAAGTAATCCTTTTGTGGAGCATCTTTATCAACTTCAATTTCCATATGCACCTTCTTATGATCCTTTTTTTGGTAACCTAGTAAGAGAGGCCATAATGATGATGATTATGAGGAGGAGGAAGACTCAAATTCTACAAGTTAGGTGTTGTTCTTATTTGGCTTGAGGAGAGAGAGAAAGAGAAATTGAATGCTATTTTTATTTTGTAGCATATTTTTAGTTTTATTATTTTTCAATTCTTTTCTTTGTGGGGATCCTAGTGGCATGTTGGAGTAATATTATTGTATTATCATGATGACCAGTTGTGGTTATGAGAGCCACTGCAAGTGTGATGGTATTTATATCACTATTTATATTATATATTACATTAGCTTATTTTATATCACATGTTTTGTACGTTTTTCATATGAAAACATATGTATTTACTAATATTCATGTGTTTTTTATTTACATTTGATTAAACTTCCCTTATAGTAATAATGTTAAATTATCTTCAATTAAAATCTTTACATTCTCATTTTTTAATTAACCCTAAAAAATAATAATTAAAAATAAAATAAAAATAGTTTAATAATAAAATCCTAGATCACAGTTCAAATAAACGCCACTTTAAAATTCATAGATTTGAAAAAATAATAATTAATTGACTCACATCATTTACATTATTGACTTAACTCTAATTTATAAGCTATACATTTTATATATTGACTTTTAAATTGGAGATGAATAATTAATGTTAAAGAATAAATATTGGCATATTAAAATTAAAAATTATAGCAACTTAAATTTAGAATTAGTAATCTTATTAAATTATTGCATTAAACTCATTAAGATTGTAAGAAAATTTTAACCAAAAATGATATTCAAAGTTCTTAACTATATATTCCATAAAAATAAAAAAGGAAAAGAAAGGTGAAATGAGTTTTTAAAAGAAAATGAAAAAAAAAAAAAGAAGAAGAAAAAGAAAGAGAATACATTCAAAAATTGGTATCAACTAAAAGGTTAGAGTCTCACTATAATCCTATAATTAAATCCACAAAAGATAATTAAGATATGAGAACTAGTAAAATGAAGGTGAACTAATGAAATTTTAATTTTAAATACAAATACATCAAATGTTTGAGCTACATTATTCAATTTAGAATTCAAAAGTGAATGATTATATTCATAACATGTAAATTCAAATTAAGCAATAATAAGGCTAACTTGCTAGGATAACTATTAGTGTTTTTTTAAATTAGAATTATAACTTTTTTCATTTTCACAACTTTTAGACTATGATATATTATCATATATTTTAGTAATTTTAAATTATCAATTTTTACTTTAGTTATTTAATCAATAAAAATCATAAATTTTTTTATTTGCTTGAGGACAAATAATTTTTTTTTATCTTACCAACAAGAAGAAAGCTTGAGGACAAATAAGAGTTTAAGCTTGGAATAATTTGATAAGTGTAAATTCTGTAGTATTTTACTTATTGTTTATAGTAAAAATTTGTTTAGTTATTTTATATAGGAAAAATTCAAAAATGATATAAAATTTTAAAAAGCTTAAAATACAGTGGTGTCTGATGAAACAAGACTGTAGTGCCTCCTTCAATACTATCAAGGCACCACAAATCAGATATTATGACACCAAGTTCTCTATTTGTCAACACTGTGACAACAACATAGAAAGCGCTACAACATTACTAGCATGGCAGGGTTAAGAAGTCAATTTGGCATAGTAGAATTCTTTATTTTCAAATGTCGTAGCACCATAATTTCTTATGCCATGGAGCAATTTTTTTCACTAAGGTTCCACGGTGCCAAAATTTCAATAGGGTCAGGACATTACAATTATAACTTTCAAGGGTTATATTTTATCAGTGTAAAGATGCTACTGTTCACAAAGTAATTGATCCACATCATTAAGTGTCGAGGTGTTAGTTCACTTCAACGGCACCGCAATGTCACTCTTTCAAGTGCCGCAGTGTTAGATGCCTTTTTATATTGTCCTATAAATAGATATAACATTATATTTGTAAGGGAGTTTAGTCACTTATGTTAAATTCAATATTTCTTAGAGTATTTCTCTAATTTCCTCTTAGAGTAAAATACAAGTATGGCTAGGGAAGTATAATATACAATCATTTAGAGTGTTTAGCCTTTGTTTCTTGAAGTAACTATGTAAGTTAAGGGAGAATGAGTGTAGAGGAGATACTTTGATTCTTTCTAGTGATATTACTCTCTTGTATTTTCATTCTTTCTTGAGTTTAATGAAATTAAATTATCTTATTATTTATTCTATGTGCGTCTAATTCTCTTATTTTAGATTGATGATAAAAATCGTATATAAATTATTAACGAAGATTTTTAATTTATAAATGTACAATAATATTTTTAATATTATCCCGCTCTTAATTTAATGCACATAGTGGTCATATCACTAGCTAAAATATAGTATGATGTATAGTCTAAATGGAGGAATGCAAGAACAATTAGGAATATTGTGATAAGATGTTTACATGCTTAGGCATATGATGTAAAATATTCTAGGATCTTAAGGAGATATCATAAATGTAATAGATCAGCAGATATCCTTTTCACCCCAATAAGATTGACAGAGATCTAAGTAGCATATGCTCTGAATCACATCTATAATTAAGATTCTCCTTTGGAAAGATATGAAATTTAAACTTATAAATCCAAAATACTTTATTTAAATATTATATATAATACTTTTATTGTTTTATTCAGTGAAAAAATCTTCATAAATATTTTTTTTTTCTTTCAGTGGGATCATTATTGCAATTAGATTAAACGGTAATAGTTTATTACAAATAAGCATACTTTCTCATGGGTTCTACACTCTACGCTATCACTTTATTACTTGATTTGGCATGTATACTTATGTATATTAAGCGGGGTTTTGTTATTTTTAATATCAAAGATAATCTTAGCATTATTTAGGGGTGATAGAGCTCTAGACTTTTATATAATTCAAAAGTTCACTACACAATCCTCATCAACTTTTTGGTGCCATTATAGAGGAAGTATTTTACTTTTTATAATTTTAACTATGTTATTGAGTTAATTGCATAGTTAAACCTACTTATATCTTTTATTTTATTTTATTTACTTCTTTATTGCATATTTCATGGTTGCATTCTTTATAGACGTAGAAAGAAAACTTTGTTGTTTGACTCTGAAATAGAAAGAACCCTTTCAAAAAATTTTAAAAATAAAAAAGATTATAAAAATGACTAAACCTGTACTAGATACAGATTATTTTAGACCCTTAGGGATTATACTTACCCTTTAGTGGATGAAATTCCTTAGAGCATTAATAGACCTATGATCCAAGCTAATAATTTTGAATTAAAACCTACCATGATTCAAATGGTTCAAAATTCTCAATTTGGGGGAACTCCTGTTTAAGATCCCAATTTACACTTAGCCAATTTTTTGTGAAAAATATGGCATATTATTGTACCTGCAACCATGTTTTGGTGTTACAAGCACGAAGGGAGTCATAAGTGGCTAGAATCCTTTGAGTGGCTAGAATCCTTTGAGATTCTATCTGAGATTGGAAAAATTTGATATGGATTCTTAAGTTATATGAACTTTAGTTTATTTATTTGATTAGTATAATATTATTTGAATTTGGATAACTGCTATGCTCTTATTAATTTGTCAAATATAATGATTTATTATACCACACTTTGATTATAATGCACTTTAAAATTCATTTAAAATGTTTAATAAAAGAAATATTTTAAAATTTAAATCGGTGTTTGTGGTCTGTTGAGTTATTGTGGCTCCCTGTGATTTTATTTCTCCTTTTCAGGCTCTAGGAAAGGAAGGGAGATTGTTGATTGGCACTTTTAGTATTTGATTTGTGTTTTTAGGTTTTTCTTTATTTTGATTTTTGTACAATCATAACTATCTTTTATTTTACTTTGCACTTATTTAATAGTCGTATAATATAGTATAGATCTTATATATGCCATTTTGAGGAAATAAAAATATATTTTGTTAATGAGTTTATTTTTAGTACTTTTATATTTAGTAGTTTTGTAGTCTGTTATTTATTTAAAATAAATATTTGAAGATAATTTAAAATATTCCAAAACTAGATCTTAGAATTTGCCTGTCATTACTCAACATGATGGACCTATCTCATTATATTAGGTTATGACAAAATATCTCCATAGTATGAAGATTAAATTCTAAGAATCTTCAAATACTTTATGATTAAAAACCCAAAATGTTTGATTAGGAACCATGTTCATTATGTTCCAAAGTAGATACCCATATTATATCTTGTGTTCAGTATAAGCATTTCCCTCCATAAATTTTGTAGTTATAAGGCCCCAATAATATAACTTAGGATCCATATTCCTATATCATATAATATATATCTCATGGTGTTATGAAAATAATATGAGCAACTCCATCAAAATTTTATTTAGTTATAAGACCCTATAACTTAAAGAAAGACTTATGCCCCATTTTAGGTCATGCAATCTAAGAAGTATTATGAGTCTTGTCAAAACATATCGTTTTAGATGTTATTTTATATTAAGACCTCAATAAACCTATTTTAGATGTTTATATAGTCTAGTAAACTTTATCTTCATTGAATCCATCCATTTTCTAAAAGTAAACTGCTTTTCTCATTTTAAACATTCATAAAATCTAATATAGCAACTGTATGCATATTTTATTACACATCTATCAAATAATAATGAGTAAAAACATAGCTCTATAATTAAGATTTTTTTTTTTGTAATATACCCGAGGCATAATATATTAATTCTATAAAAAAAAATTATTATTAAAGTTAGAATATAGACAATTTAAATCTCCACTTCATTAAAAGGAAATATTTGTAAGGTGATGTGTGGACTTTTTGATGTTCTATTTTGCTTTTGTAGTGCTTAAGTGTTAAGTCAAAGTCACGGTCTAGGTCTAGGGCTCAACCATGCTATTTATTAGTAGTTTTTATAGTCATATATCAAGAGAACAAACTAACTTCAGTCAAGTTCCCTACTTTCTATTCTTTTCATGTAAACAATTTCTAGTCCATAATAAAATAATAAAAAAAAATATTTAACCTATAAAGAAATACTCAACCTTCTAGACCACATATTTGGATTTTCCTTCAACTATTCAAAGAACAAATTTTAAATTATACTTGATTTATAAAAGATTGAACTCAAATTCCAAACATTTGTCAGCTTAGGACAGAAATGAAAAATCTCACTTCCAAAGCATAATAGCCCCACCAAATCATTTAGAATGCATACCAAACTATCCAAAATTAAATTAACCATCATAACCTTCAAATCAAGTACACACTTTACTAAATTTGGATATTTGGAGAGGAAGATCCAATTAATATAAGCTTGGATTTCCAATTCAATGTAGATTCAAGCAAGTATGTTGGCCTACCATCAAAACTTTGTAAAATTTACTCCCACTTAATATTAACTTTGCCAAATTAATCCTTACTCTTCTAATTGTCTTAAAAAAGTTCTCTATCCATTAATTGATTAGTCCAACAATCTAAACACGACCAACCAACTCTCATTATATGTATAATGAGGGTTTGTAGGTCAGGTTTAGATTGCTAGACTGATCAATTGGTGGATGAGGGACTTTTCTAATGCCTTCAAAATAATCTTAAGATGTGGGAAGGAAAATCTTTCTATCCTTCAAGAAAACTATCTCATTTCCCTCCTTCTCTATGTCCCCATGAGTTTTCTTTTCAAGACCATTATTGGCTTGCAATTGTGTTAATTAAGTAACTAAAATCTTCAAGAGCTATATGTTCAATCACTCATGTTTGCATATCTATTGTTATGCACTTATCTATTTATGTGTGCAATTATGAGAGTGATTGGTTGGTTATTTATTATATCCATTCTTTGAGTTAGAAAGGATTTCACATGAAATTTTAAAATTCTTAAAGCGCCTATTTGATTCCTAGTCATAACACTATACTATAGAAGTGATATTAGAATTGGTGCCATAACAATATTTTTTTTATTAACATCAATGAGTAAATTTTAATGTCCACATTCTAGATTTCATAACCTTTAGAAAGTAATAAGAAAGATTTCCCAAATGAATAATACAAATTTAAAAAAGATTAATATTTTATTGTTCCTTTCACTATTTTATATGGACATTTTCATAGGATGATGACAATTAGAATAAAGACTTATAAGAGAGAAAATTTAAAATCATGAGTTCTCAAAGACATATCTCCAAGGAGCAAAAAGATGAAGAAGTCTATAAAGGGAAAGGTGAACATGTGCTAAGTCTCTTGTAGAAACCATCAATGAACATTTATAAAGTCCCTTAAAGTGAAGATGAAATAGAGTACCCTTCTCCACTTCAATTGCATATTCTAATTAAAAAAAAAAAACATTTTTCTGGTAAAAGAAATTTCATATGAGGAATTATCTAGTATTTTTCCTATAAGTTATTGTTTATTTAAATTTGAAAAAAAAATGTTGAAAAGAATCAAACCTTAGAAGAACTAATTGAGGACTAAACGTCACTCATATATTCTTTAATTGAATGGAAATATGTGATTTTAAATGAATTTTTTTTTATCATATTGTAAATAAATTTACATGAAATAATTTTCTTCCTTAGAGAATGTAGTAGTTATCTTATAATCACAAAGAAGCTCTTATTTTTCACTAAGGGGCTATTTAGTTCACTAAAAAAGGAATGTAATTTAAAAGTAATGTAGTGTAAAAGGAATGTAGTATAAAGTGAATACTTTGGAGTTGTTTTGGAGGAATGCAAAGTAAATACAAGTGAATGATTTTTTTTTTTTTTTGCTTAATTTGAAGTAATGAATATAGTTTAAAGTCCAAAAATAGTTACAGTCGGTGGAGGAGGTGGTGGTAGTGGTCGAGAGTGAGTTTCACCATCGGCTGACAGAGGAAGCAAGTGGTGGCGGTGGCCAATGGTGGTAGCCGGTGATGGGTGGTGGTGGCTAATTGGAGGGCAATGTGTGTGATGGTGCACAAAATAGTTATATGTGCATGAAATATGGTTAGATTTTCTTTGATATAAATGCCCACAAAAATAATGTAGGTGCACATGTTGATCATCTAATAAAATTAATATGAGTATTGATCCCACAAGGAAATGTTCTGCTATAATGCAAACATGTTAGTATTGTCTATTTGAGCCCAAACATTTATCCTACAAAACAAAAATTAGGTTTTGTTCTTGACTGAGAAATATAGAAGAAAGATAAGATACCAGTAAATGAAGTCTTTTGGACTAATGATATTAAATTTTCAAAGCTTTCCGAAGAAGACTCGCCTATGTGAATAAGAGTATATGCATTCTTAGATCTCCAATGAGCTAGTAAGAAAATTAAAAAAGGTTTAAGGCCCTCCTACAGTTATTATTTCTCCATAAACTCTAGAATACTAAAAATCCAATATCTAAGTGCAAGAGTTTTATTTCAATACTTTTAATTATGCTAATAATCCTCCATCGTGACAATTGATCACACTTTGTTTTAACTCTACACATGTCCATTATATATAATAAAGTAAGAATAGAATATATTGAAAATATTCATTAATTCATTAAAGACCAAGAGTCTACATTAGTAATTACTAAGGTTTCACATAATTTGCCAAAAAGTAGGTGTTTTTTTATCCATGAAATAAAAATAAAACTAAATAGATTTTATTGATTTATATAAAGAAAGTATAAGGAGAAAAGTGGAAATAGATATCATCCAATAATACAACTTTACTCTCAACACTCCTTTCTTCATTAATCGCTTACTTTCTCATTACACGATAGGCCAATAACTCCAACTGCTATATCTTTCTCTCCTATGGTTCCCTTTATACTTAACTCAAAGGTGATATTATAATTAAGCACTCAAGATTCACTGGAGTCGCAAAACCCACTTAAAAGATAGAACTCTCCTAAAAATTTATAAAATCCCCAAATAAAACATAAAAAAAATAGGCACTACAATGCTTGACAAGGTGGTGCCACAGTGTTTAAATATGAACTAGCGCATCAACACTACTATGTAGGTTTTACTATAGCACTGGACTGATCCAGCATGGCTATTGGCTGAGTAAATGCTTCATTTGGTTGATTTGATATGGCTATATATTTCATCAACTACTCCATCATAGTGCTACAAAATTTGAGTGCTGCGGTGCATAAATATGTAATCCGACACTGCAACATTGTGAAGTTTAGAGCTCAGATTCTTAAATTTCGAGACTCCAGTATTGTGATGCTGATTTATGGCACTTTGACATTGTGAAGTGCTGTGATTCTAACCTTGGTTTCACCATGGTATTGAGTTAAATGATATTTTTCCTGATGCTCTAGGGGTGAATTGTTATGATCTGACACAGGGGTGTTCTATACATTGTGGTGCTGATAGTTTGAGGATTGTGGTTCTATTTCAACACTTGTAAAATTTTTTCCTTCATCTGAGATATTCCTACATAACATTAACTAATATAAGTTTTACTGAATTTTAAGATAATAATAAACTACATAATTTTTGCCTAACAAAATTTCCCTAGCCCAAGCTCTTGCTTGTCCTCGAGTAAAAGTGTAATCACATTTTGTTCAACTTAATTAGCCCAAAAAAATATTTGGAAATTTAATATTAACTAAAATATAAGAAAATGCACTACCATTTAGATGTAAACTCTTGATAACTCTTGAGTCTCAAACGGTACTAAACTAAAGGGGTAAACTCATCAGACTCCATATTCCTATATTTGTAGATTTAGTTAACACTAGAAGGATTAAAAGGTACCCACTTACCTCGAATAAAGCACTGGTTATTTTGTGCTTCTTTGACAATGGAAGAGAACTCCCTCACTATATTCACAGCACAATTATTACATTCGTCCCACAATGTCTCCCATCCCTAGTTCACTATCATCTACATTACCTCTCCTCCAAGATTTTGGAAACCTCTCTCAAGAATTAATAGCTTACCCACAAATAGTTGTGCGTAATGTTCTTCAACTTAGGTGAAAATGAATCCCCTTCTATCAAAAGTGACTATCTCTCTCTTCTTATTTCCCACAACTTAAGGAGCTAGTTGAAAATAATAGAAGTATGAGAAGAGAAAAGCACAATTCATATGAGAAGAGAAATGCACAATTCATACAAAAAAATATTTGGCTTTTTTTTTTTTTTTGGGAAATGTTTTAAGGGTATTTTAGATGAAATGTTTTGTGAGAAAATGCTTGTTTTTAGAATTTCCCTCTCTATTATTTAAAGGTTGTCTTCCTTAGTAATCTAAAAAATTTAATGTAATCAATTTGGCCATAAATCATGACCAAAGAAAAATTAAATACAAATAATGAAATTATCCCTTTATATTTATAAATGTGACAAGCGGTACGACACTATGATAGGCACCACTGCAGTGCTGGAAAAAGCACTAAATGATAAGCCTTCAATATGATAGAATATTGTGGTGGTACGAGATATGTGCCACTACGATGCAGATATGGGTAACGAGGAACCAACTTTTTGGCCAAAAGAATGCCTCGACATTTGACACATACGAGCACTACAGTGCTTAATAATGGTCACTACCGCAACAATCTTAACTACAAATTATGATTTTGGACTAACACTACAATATTGTAGGCAACACTATGGTTCTCCATAAAGATTTATAATGAAAGTCATTGCATCGTACAACAATGTTAAATATAATGTGTTAGTGTTATAGCAAATATAGATTTAACACCATAACACTACATAAATAAATATTGGAGTGATGTATGAGTGGAAGTAACACTATGATGCTTAAGTAAATAGTGCTACAAAATTACATAATGCTAATTTTCTTGAGGCTTCAACACCACGGTGCCTGATTCAAATGCTGTAATGCTAAGCAAGAAAATACATAGGTGCTATAAGACCTAGCACTATGACACTAGATTAAATTTATAGCTTATGTAAATTTTCCAAAAACTAATTTGAAATTATTTTAGTCATAAGCATACTTTATAATTCAGACTTAATGTATTTATAATATTTTTGATGATTTTCAAAATAAAAATAACAGAAATATACAAACAAATAAAAACTCAAGTAACAAAACTAAGGTCTAACATTAACAAATTTGGGTTGCCTCCCAAGCAATATTAAGACTATAATCTTCAACCAAACTTTCTTAGATATGTCATTTTTACTGGGTGGTGTCACAACTACTCAAATTTCCAAGCTATGATATTTCCCTTTCTCCTTTAGATTAAGTTCAGTATTACTGAGCTAGGTGCGATAGAGTCCACTACTAAACAAAATTGCAAGTTGTCTAAATTAATTTTCCAAATTTTTAGTTATTAACTCCACAAAAGATTTCTTCCTATCCCTTAACTTATTATTTGGATTAAAATTTGGGGGATCTAAATGTCATAGGTTAACTACAAGTTGCTGAGGATTATTCTAATTTTCTCCAGAATTGTATCGATGTGTATTCCACCGATTATTTCCACCATTATTATTATTCCATCCAAAAGTTAGGGTGATTCCTCCAACCTATATTATATGTATTAGAATAAGGATTATTTTATCTTCCAATTAAAATTACCTTTCAATCCCTTAAGCACTATTCTCACCACCATAATTCAAACCATGCTCATCCAAATGTATAACTGATCCAGATTTTGAACTAACACAAAGATTATCCACCTTCTTAGACATGGTTGCAAATTGAGCTATCAAAATCGATAAAGCATTTGACTCATAGACACTAGCTACTCTCTTAGGATTCACCCTATTATAAAGAAATTAAAAATTATTTATTGGCATCTTCTCTATCAAGGCATAAGCCTCTTTAAATGGATTTGACATCAAAGAACCTCGAGTTGCAACATCAATAATAAGCCTAAGAGATCCTACAAGACCATAATAATAGGTCTAATTCACAAACCAAGTCAGGTAAAGTATGATGAGGGCACTTTCTAAGCATATTTTTAAATCTTTCGTAACTCTTATAAATTGACTCTCCTTCAAATTGGGAAAAAGATATTATATTATTTCTAAGCTTGATAGTTTTAGGTGGAAATACTTAGCTAGGAATTTATGTGCCAACTAATTCAAAATGGTTATGGAGACAAGGAGCAAGGAATTCAATAACATCTTAGCTTTTCTTTTAACAAAAAAAGAAACAAATGAAGTATAATAGCTTAATAACTGACCCTATTATACGTGAATGCTATACATATTTCTAAGAAACTAGCTAAGTGTAGTTTGGGAACCTCAAAAGTTTCCCCAAACTAGAAATTTTGTACTATCTAAATAAAGGAAGGTTTTAACTCAAAGTTATTGGCTTGGATAGTAGGTTGGTTGATACTCTTATGAATTCCATTTACTAAAGGATTGGCATACTCCCTAAAAAGTCTAGGATGATCTTGATCTTAATTTTGTTCATCCATCATTCAAATGCTACAATCTTTAAAGATTTTTTTTTTTTAAATTTTGTAAGGGTCCTCTCAATCAATAAATCAAACAATAAGAGATTCTTCGTCGATCTAGTACAGATACACTAATCACATATGAATGAAATTAGAATAATATAAATAAAAGTTATTAAACAATAATTTTTTTCTTGTCTTTCAAAATTTAAAAACAAAATAACAAAATAAGATACAAGACACAGCATACAAGTAGGATTAAATATACATCTATTTCAATAATATTTAATAAATTTGCATGATAGCACATTACCTCCCCTACAACAATGCCAAAAACTAGATTGGGGGGGCAGCTTGTAAGATGGTGCGTAGAATAGTTAGATGTGGATGAAATATGCTTAGGTTTCCTTTGATATAAATGCCCATAAATAAAATAAGTGGATGTTTCAATCAAGTAATAACAATGATATGAGATAATATCAATCCTATGAGAAAGTATTATTCTATGTTGCAAATGTGCAAGTGCTATCTATTTAAGCTACAAAATTTATTCTACACAACAAAAATTAGGTTTGGATACTATTATATCTAAGAAATGCAAAAGAACGATAATATACTAGTAGATGAAGTGTTTTGGACTAATGATAGTGAATTTCCAAAATATTCCTAAGTAGACTTTCCTATGTTGGGTGTGAATCAGAGCGTGTGTATCGTTAAATCTCTATCGAGCTTGTATGAAAGTGAAAGAAGGTTTATGGCCCTATGTTGACCTCTTTTTTATATGAGGTCAATAGGACCTACCTGGATTTCTTTCTAGTGACCTAATGATTGGAAGGTTTCCACTTGTTAATCATATAGGTCCCAATAAAAACCAAATCTAATTCTAATCAAATCCAATTAAAATGACCCTTAAAGGGTTTAAACACCCATTTCAAACCAAATGACCATCTCTTGGCTTGGGACCACTCCCATTGAGTTCATATGATCCACCTGAGCTCAATGGATCCAACCCTTGACCCTAAGTCAACTTGGTTGACCAAGTCAACCAAGTTTGATCAAACCTTCCAAATATTTCACCATCTAAAACCCTTTGATCAAGACCTCTCTAAACCCATTCAAACCCATGGGGTGACCCATTTGGTCCTCAAGAAACTCCTCTTAAAGACCCAAGCCTTGGGCTCACTTGGGTTAACCACTTGGATTGACTCAAGTACCTAAGGCGAGGACCCCCTTGAGCCAATTTCCACTCTAAATGGAATTAAATCAAACCAAATGTGGCATTGGGTTCCCCTTGACCTTATACACCTTCCCTAGTTGACCCAACCCTTGGATAAACTTGGGTTGAGAATTAAGCTAACTCAAAGTGACCAAAACCACCTTGAGATGAGTAAATTCTCAACCAAGGCACAATTAAACTCAATCAACACTTCAATTGAGTGGCCCAAGATCCAATGCATCTACCCTGGCCAGCCCAACCCTTGGGCTGGCTTGGTTCAAGACTTATGCTAGCTCAAAGATTTAAAAATCACTTTAACCTGAACCATTTCTCAGCCCAGACCAATTTAGATATAATTGGCACTAGCATTGAGTTCCCTTGGACCTAATGTATCTTCCACACCAAGCCAGCCCCTGAACTAACATATGTTCGACCCAAATGAACCCAATAGTGTCCAGAAATGGGTTGAACCAATCTATGCTGGGGAATCAGGCCACTTCTTGCCCAATTCAGCCCATGGTTGGGTTCACCTTGATCCTACCTACCTCCCTTATCAAGCCCTGGCACTAGCTTGACCTAGGTTGAGCCCAAATTTGACCAAACCATACATGTTTGGGTCAACATGAGACTTCCCATGTATCTGAGCTTCCCCATGCCCAATTGAGTCCATTATTGAGCTAGCAACCTTCCCAGCACCATTTTCAGATCAGCTTGACCCAACTAGTGGCTGCAGGCAGTTGGAGCAAGCAAAATGGAGCACCGGTGGTCCCCTCTATCTTGAGCTCCACTAAAATCCTTCTAGAGCCTTGGTTCATCTACCTTGAGCCAAAGAAGTCTTGGGGACATCTCCCCTTCCAGTTGGCAGCCATCCAACAACCCCTTCGATCAATCCCCATTATTCATGGCCTCGGGAATGGGTTGAATGGGGCTCCCTCATATAGATGTCCTACTTGAATCCTAGCAATTAAAAATCATTCCCCATAGCTCCTAAAGCATTCCCCTCTCATTTCCTAGCCTCCAAGCCATTTCTAGCTAGGATCCTAGGTGAAATTCGGTGAAATCTCTCAGGCCTCTGCTCAAATTCCTACCTCTGGCGATCCTTGGGACTTAACATATGAAAGAAAAGTCTTTATCATTATCCACCCAATCTTCCTGATAGAAAAACCTATTCGTTGTGGCTTTCTACATAGTGAGATTTTCATTATGTGTAAGCTTGGTAGTGTCTGTCAAGTGTTAAAGAAACTCTCAACCCACCACATTCTAACTGTTGGATTTATAGTTTGTATTCTCCTGATCCTTCCCATGAATTTTTATTAAGATCCACCAGTGGGATCTCTCGAATTATGCTGGAAATGTCCTAGGACTCTAGGCACCTATGCTAGGTTGAAGATGTAATCTCAATTGTTAATCTCAATCAACGGCTCAAATTAGATCCATCAATTCTGGAAGCGTTTGACTTGTATCCATTCGATTGATGATCAGATGACCATGGTTGATTCTGCATTACCCATCAGTTGCCAATGATTGGCTGACCAATCAGGAGGTGCCACATGGAAAGCGCGGTTGACTGGATAATTCTGGAATTTAAATAATTTAGAAATTATTAGTAATTTATAAAAAAAATCATATATATTTGTCTACTTAGTCGATTTTGGTGTTTTAAGGCTCATTGGAAAGATCTCAGAGAGAACTTCAAAAGCCTTATGGTCCTAGGCCTTGATAATGTTTGTCATAGTCTCAATTTCCAGTTGAATATTTATGGTATTTATGGATTTGTGTGCTCTTTTGATGTCACCATTGCTTGGGATTTTGTGAGAGTGAATTTGGGCATGTCTCGGTCATTTTCAAATTTTCTCTCCACTATTTGAGGTGTTTGAGGGCATGCACCTGCAAATTTAGGCTTAAGGGTCATGGTTTGACCCCTAAGTTCAAGTTGGTTTTATGATCTATCTAATGAGAATTAGGAATTGAATTTTGGTGTGTTGATTATGCTTAGCTAAGGATTCCATAGTCATTAATTTCACCCACATTTAAGCTCAGAGTAGTGACCTAGGAATTGTCTAATGTGACCTAGAGGTTTCATTGGGTGGGTTGGTTAGCCACCTTAGAGAGATGCATTTGGTCCCATATTCAAGGGTTTGGACCATGAGATTAAGTGATCTCATGGTCCAAAGTTCACTAGATTTGGTGCCCATTTGGTTCACTAACTAGGAACCCTAAAATCCATCCTAATGATTGGCCTAGAATATTGATTAATTCACCATTGATTCATTTTAAATCCTAAAAATTCAATAAAATATTCTAATTGACCCTATTTGAACTCTCAACCCATGAAAAATAAAATATGTATCAGATAACCCTCAACTTAGCCTTAATTTAATTTCTAAGGAAAAATAATAATTAATTAAAAATATATAAAAATTCCAAAAAAATCCTTATATCCTTGAAAAATCCCCTTAGGTCATCTTTGACCTTTGGGGGCTGATTCCAAGAGACTAGTAGTTTATTTTGATCAAAATCTAAAAATCCTCTTAATAAAGGTAATTTATAAAATTCAAAAAATACTTAAATTTGAAAAATCATAATAATTCTAGAAAAGTCCAATTTAATCAAACTAAAATCCATTAAACTCCAATTAAAATATAGTATTTTCTAAAAATATAAAAAACCCCAAAATGAAGTTAATGTAAAAAAGTTAACTTTCCTGCTGACTGTGGTTCAAATCTAGGTCTGAACTTCAAAAAATCATAATTTTTTATATAGAAAACTCTAAATTGAGTAAGATAATAGCCTAATTAATTATATTAGTGTTTAATATTATTTAAAAAATCTTAAATTTTCAAAACTAACTTTAATTTCAAAAAACAACTTTTAGCCCCTTAATTAATAGGTTTAAATAATTTCAATAAGTTCAAAATTGTAATAATTTACTTAAAATTTAAGAAAACTATAATTTGATTAATAAAACCATTTAGCCAATATTCTAATACACAAAAAACACTCCATAGATGAAATTCTTATTATGAACTACTCTAGGGTGAAAGGCTAAGTATCCTAAGGAGGCATGATTTCACAAGTCTGATGGCACAACCCAACAAATGAATTCAATGGAGGGTAAAACTTTAAAATTCTTAATTCAACTATACCATCCAAGTTTTTTATGAAGGACTGCTTTGGGCTATGAGGTTAAGTGTCCTAAGGATGCCTGGTTCCTCGAGCCTGGAGACACCATATTATGAATCGATTGATGAAAATCTAAATTAATATAGTCTTTAAAATCAACAATTAATCAAATTTATTAAAATTTATGGCCTGCTTAATTTCCAACTAATTAAATCCAATTGATTAATCAACCCTTAAAATATATCTTAAACTAAACATTAATGCACTAATACTTAGAGTCAAACATAAATTTACCCTTCAAACTTCACCAAACTCAAAAATTAGATAACTTTAACAAGTCACCCATTTTATGATCTACCTGAGCCACACAACCTTCAGCACACACTTTAGATGGTTTGTTTGGACAACTAAATCTGGTCTAGGCTAAGATAGTTTTTACTTTACCACTATGTGTTGGGATTTTCAGGATTTCATTGCATGCTATGATTGATATTTACTTGCTATAAGTGTTTATTTACTTTTACTGATCTTTGTAAATATATATGATGGGTGATAGTTTACCCTAAGGTTATGGTTGATTTGGTTGCTCATTCAATTTTATGCAGGTTTTCATACTCATACAGGATAATAAAAAGGGGTTAAATTAATAATTATTATAAAATGCTATAGGTGCCTTAGCTGCTAAGCCTCCAAATAAATAAGAGCGTGGCCAATTGTGATTTACTTTACTGCACATATATATAAACTACTTGAGTTGTGTTTTATTTTCAAATGCTTATGATAATATTACAGGAGAGTCTAGATTTTTATGTTTGTATCAATATAATTTGTTTAAAAGTTAAGAGTTATGAAAGTTTGAATTTGAGTTGGGATACATGAATCTAAAATTGGATTCTAAAGAGGAAAGGATAACCCTTAGGGGGATAGTCCTTTTCCATTCAGAAGCTTAATTTTGGATTACTTTAATACCTAAAGGGGTTATAATAAATGGGGAATTTGTCTACAGATATTACTTTAAGGAATTAATTAAATTGACTAATGTGTGTAATTTGATTTGATTGCATATATGATCTTGCATGCTTTTTTTAGTTTTTTGGCTATTATATGCCATTTTTTTATTTTAGCATGAACTCGATTGGATGCTCATGAGGGCACATATAAAATTATTCTACTTAAATTTTAATATTTTTTAAGATAACATAGAAATTCTAATGATCTAAGAAGTAAGCCTAGGACCATTGGAAGTTTGCGTAAAGCATATCAGTATCTTCTCTTCCTTGATAGGCACCTCCCAGCCTACAAGTTCTGGCAGACCACCTGGCCTTTGACAATGCAGATCTGTCAAGGGGTGTTGTGCAATCTCTAGGGAAAAAGATGTTTTATGCCTTTTTAAATTGCTACATATTGATTTTATGCATTTAATCGAGTCGATCAATATGCATTGAATTAGAAAATAATTAAAAAAGTATATATTTTAATTACATTAGTCTTAAGCATTTTCACCCTACATAAGTTAAGCGATTAATTAGGATCTACTCTAGACGACTATCCCTATTCTCAAAAACTTTACTAATAACATTTCCAATACTCTTACATAAAGACTAGGCTCATGGATTTTAATCGACTAGGCTCATGGATTTTAATCGACTAGGTGGTTAGCTGGCTCCTAAATCTAGATCAGGGTAAGTTTAGGTTTTGCACTGTATTGCTTGGTTCGGACTATAATGTTCTACTGTCCAAATTTAGATTTAGGATTCAAGGTAGATTCTGAATAAAAAATCCCAATCTCCGAGAACATAATCCCAAAATTTTAATGAAATAATCAATTCAAATTAAAAATTTTCTCGATCCAAAATTTAAAGCCATACACTTATTTTAGGATTGGGGCACTTCTTGATTGTTTCAAAATTCCTAAGTGCCTCCTACCTCTCCTCCTTTGACTCTGAAAATAAGTGTTTAAAATTCTATCCAACCCCTGTTGAAAATCCAAATTCACCTTCCTTGACATCACTCCTAGAAAATCTTTAAATAAAATTTCAGCCATTATTTTAATCGAGAGTATTCGTAGGAGACTCCAATTTTTTATTATGTAATTAGCTATGAGGGCTTGCACTCGTAGGAGACTTAGATCCCACATCAATTTTCTAAAACACAATTAATATTTCTTTTGGAAAATCAAATTTATAATGATCATCATCATCATAATTGAATGATTTCTAACAATGATATCATCTTCCTTCAGGAAGATATATCATGTGTTAACATAAATTCAGATATGAAACTAATTATTGTTTCTCTTTATTATCATAATCTGATGTTTGATTGAACTCCATTTTGACCCTCTGGGGTCATTTGTGGTTTGCCCCTAAATCAGGCTATGACATTTAAGAGAAAATCTACAATTATGGGTCTATACCCATTAGAAGATTTTATCTCAGCCTTTCGAGACAATATATTATCCCTAATGATCTGTTCGACTTCAAAATTGAATGTTAAATTTAATTTCAATTTTCCCAATAAAATTTATTTTAGAGTTGTTTTGCACATCGCAAGACAAATATTCCACTTTTCAAACCCAAACACCCTCCTACAATTTTTATTTCTCCATCGAATCTAGAAAAATAAACATCCTATATCTACATATGCAAGAGTTCCTATTTAATACTTATAATTATTCTAATATTCCTCCATCGAGGGAATATATCACACTATAGTTTAACTCTATACATGATCATTGATATATTAAATTAAGAATGAAAGATATTAAAAATATCCTTTGATTCATTAAAGTACAAGAGTCTATATTAGTACTAAAGTTTTACATCATTAGCCCAAGAATAGAAGTTTAGCTATCCATGAAATTAAAATAAAATAAAATAGATTTTATTGATTACTCCAAAAAGAAGATACAAGGAGAAAAGTTAAAATACATATCACCCAGATAGTACAACTTTACTCTTCACACACCTTTCTTCCTCGATCGCTTTCTTTCTGACATTAAGATAGGCCAACCACTCTAATTGCTATATTTTTCTCTCCTCTGATCCTGTAACATCAAATCTTCTCCAGGATCGTCCGGGCCGATCTGGATCGTCCCGGGACGATCAGTGCAGTTTTTGTTCCAGATTCTATCCAGAAGTTATAGGAAAAATTTCCTGTATGGATCGTCCAGGCCGATCTGGGATCGTCCCAGGACGATCAGTGTATGGCAAAAGTCAGAGAGCAAATCGTCCTGGAAATTAATTATCGTCCTGCGAAATCGTCCCAAGATGATGTGGAATTTGGTCAGATCGTCCAGGACGATCGTGCGATCGGCCGGGCCTTATCAGAGTATTATTTAACGAAAATCAGCTCATTTTGAAGAGAGAGAAAATCAATTAAATATCTAAATTCAGCCAAGGAGAGAGAAGGTCGAGAGAAAACTTGGAAAAGTTGATTTTCGGGCGACGCCGGGCCATTTTCGTCCGACGAGATTGTTCAAAAAAGTGGTGTACGCAAGGTAAGGCACATTCCGCCTTTCTCAATTTTCAGAACGGTGAAGTTTGAACGACTTTTCTGTCTGGATTTCGTTTTTGTTAGCGAATTTCGTCCGTATTTTCCGATTGGTTCAGTTTTTACCGCGTAACTTTTGATATGTTTCTGAGGTGCCGAGTGTGCACATTTTGATTATTTTCTGGAGAATTTTGACCGGGTATTTTTGATTCCGCGGTGTTTTCTTTCGACTGCAATTTTTGACGATGTCTAAAGATATTATGGCAGTAGAATAAAAGTCTTATATTATTGTTGTGAATGTTCTGTGGTAATTTGGTAAAATTCTGATTCTGTCAATTTTGTGTAAATTCCGTATATTGCCGTTACGCTGCTGAATTTTCGTACGATTTTTGAATTTGTCCGGATTTGCTCTGAAATGACAAGTTATGATTTGGTATGCTTTTGGGAGCCATAAGGGGAAGGTGCTGTAAGCACAAGGAGCTATAAGGGGAAGTTCTGTGAAGTTCTGAAATTCTGTATATCTGTTCTGTTCTAGTGCTATAAGCACAATTGGGAGCTATAAGGGGAAGTTTTGGTGTTGTACGCACAAGGGAGCTATAAGGGGAAGTTCTGGTGCTGTATGCATAAGGGAGATATAAGGGGAAGTTTTGAAATCTGCAAGGAAGATCTGTTCTGAAATATTTGTTCTGATTTAATCTGTTCTGACTTTTGATATGTTCTGAATTGATATGATTTCCGATTTCTGATTTCTGATCTGTATTCTGATTCTGATGTATCATTCTGTTATGTTCTGATATGATCTGATTCTAATTTCCGTACGTTCTGTCAGTTCTGATATGATGTATTTCTGTTCTGTTCTGATTTGATTTGATATGTATGATTCTGATTCTGTTCTGATTTGATATACAATTCTGTTCCAATTTCTGTTTGGACTTATGTCAGATGTGTTTGATGTGAACTCTGAGGATTTTGATTGGAGGTTTGTTGTCTTGCTGAGCTGCTCATCCTTATTTTCTGCATGGTTTTCAGGTTCTGGGAAGGGGAAAGAAGTCCGGGAATAGAAGTTCAGAGTCTGATTCCGTATAGGTATTTTGCCCTTTTGATTTTTATACAGTCATGGCTTTTCTGTTCTGTCTTTCTTTCTGTCTGAAAGCCATGAGTTGTATTTGTACATGATTCTTTTGAGGAAGAAAAAAAAATAGATGATCTGTTCCGCTGCATATTATGTTTATAGTAGCTCTGTGCATCTGTTTTTGTCTATATGTTTGGAAGAAAGTTCTGAAACAAATTCCAAAGCCAGATCCTAGAATCAGTTCAGTCAGTCTGAAAGTTCAGGCCCCACGACCCGATGCGAGCGGGACCCGTCCCGATCGGGTTGGGTCGTGACAAGACTTGTTAGTGGTATCAGAGCAATGGTTTTGGAATTTGGAATTTGGATTGTAAGACAGAGCTATAGGAAGTGATATGTAAGTGAGTCTGTCTGGGGTAGTTTTAGTTTGTTTGGCTTTTTATTGTGTTGTTTTTGTGATAGTTTTCCGGATTTTTCTGGATTTTCTGTATGGATCAGCCAGACCCAGACATGACTGATGGGCAGAGTGCCAGTCAGGCAGCTCCAGTGGGGAGTACAGCTCCAGATACACTGTCTCAGTTTGCTATGCTAGTTGCTTAGATGATGAGTGAGAGTCATAGTAGAGCCTCTACTGTTCGATCTGAGGATATTGATAGACATCTGCAGATGTTTCTGAGATTGAAGCCACCTAGGTTTGAGGGCGCTGTTGAGCCCAGAGCAGCTGAGGAGTGGCTGAGGAGGTTGGAAAAGACTTTTGACGGCATGCAGTGTCCGTCAGACAGGAAGGTACCTTTGGCAGTATTTCTGTTGGATGGGGAAGCTGAGCACTGGTGGGTAGGCCAGCAGGAGGCAAAGTTTTAGGGCAGGTTGAACTCTTTGATTACTTGGGAAGAGTTTATTGAGGCATTCCGAGATTGGTTTGTTCCTCCATCTGCCGTGCAGTAGATGCAGGAGAGTTTTCTAAGGCTGGTTTAGGGGAGCAAGACAGTGATGCAGTATGAGGCAGAGTTTACTGCCTTAGCCCGATATGCTCCGCAGCTAGTAAGTACTTCTGCTGCGAAGTGCTACCAATTTCTGAGGGGACTACGAGATAGTCTGAGGCAGCCCCTGGTACTCTTTCACATTTCTGATTTCTCTGAGCTTGTGGAGAGAGCTCGTCTGATAGAGAACGATCTGATGGCTACTCAGCAGCGGTGGACTGCGAGTAGGAAGAGATTTGGGGGTGATGCGAGCAGTAGTTTCTCTAGCAATAAGAGATTTGTTCCTGGTTCTGGAGATTCCAAGAGGAGTGGACAGTCAGGATTTTCTGGTACTGCTACCAGTACGACCAGTTCTGGATCTGTCAGTGGGGCACATGTGTGCCAGAGTTGTGGAGGATGACATTTTGGCCAGTGCTACAGGATGACTGGTCAGTGCTTCAGATGTGGTCAGCCGGGTCATCGGATAGCAGAGTGTCCACAGGCTGGATTTGATCGACGATCTGATTTTCGATCTGAGAGTTTTGTTAGACCTATCGATTCAGCAGGAAGACCGAGGACTGTTCCCCCACGCCCTGTGACTAAGGGATTTTCTGGTAGAGGTGGTGGTTCGAGTTCTGTACCACAGAGACCACCTATTACTAGTCAGAGAGAGCCGAGCAATTCTGTTGCTTCAGCTCCAGCTCCAGTTCAGCCACGAGTCTACAGTTTGAGTCAGCAGGAGGCTCGAGATGCTCCAGATGTTGTGACTGGTACGATTTACATTTCTGATCAGCCCTGTCATGTTTTGTTTGACTCTGGAGCCAGTCATTCTTTTCTGTCCGAACGGTATTTTGAGGCTTTACGTTTGGATTCCATTTTGTTGTCGGTTTCCCTTTCTTTGATTTTGCCGGCTGGAAGTAATCTGATTGCCCGTAAGTTTTGTTTTTGTGAGATTGAGATTTCTGGCAAGAAGTGGAAATCGAGTCTGATTCTGTTGCCGATTTCTTCGTATGACATGATTTTGGGCATGGATTGGTTGAGTCTGTATGAGGCTCAGATTGACTGTCTGAAGAAGCAAGTAAGTTTGCTTGTGGCTGGAGAGCGATGTGTATTCTAAGGCTTACGAGGTGTTCTTCCAGTCTGATTTCTATGTTGAAGGTGAGCAGAATGTGGAAGAAGGAATGTCCAGTATTTTTGGCTTCGGTGCGGGATCTGAACCTGGAGGTTGGTTCTGTTTCTGAGATCCCTGTGGTACGGGAGTTTGCGGATGTATTTCCTGAGGAGTTGGTTGGTTTACCTCCGGATAGAGATGTGGAATTCTCTATTAATATTTTTCCGGGTACCACTCCGATATCAAAAGCTCCGTACAGGATGGCACCAAAGGAACTTTCTGAGTTGAAAGTTCAGCTTCAGGAGTTGGTGGATAGAGGATTCATTCGTCCTAGTGTTTCTCCCTGGGGAGCACCTGTTTTGTTTGTGAAGAAGAAGGACGAAACACTCCGTATGTGTATTGACTACAGAGATTTAAATAAGGTCACGATCAAGAACAAGTATCCTTTGCCACAGATTGACGACTTGTTTGACCAGCTTTCTAGTTCTTCTATGTTTTCGAAGATTGATTTGAGATCCGGATACTATCAGGTGAAGGTAAAGGAAGCTGATGTGGTGAAGACAGCTTTTAGTACTCGGTACGGGCACTACGAGTTCTTGGTTATGCCTTTTGGGGTAACCAATACGCCTGCTATTTTCATGGATCTGATGAACCGAGTGTTCAGGGAGTTTCTGGATCAGTTTGTGATCGTCTTCATTGACGATATTCTGGTGTATTCTGCTTCTGAGGATGATCATGCCAGACATTTGATCATTGTGTTGGAGATTCTGAGACGGCATCAGCTGTATGCTAAGTTCTCCAAGTGTGAATTCTGGCAGAAGAGCATTTCATTTCTAGGGCATGTGGTAAGCGGAGAAGGCATTTCTGTTGATCCCTAGAAGATTCAGGCTGTTGCGGATTGGCCAAGGCCGACTACGGTATTTGATGTACGTAGTTTCTTAGGCATGGCTGGATATTACCGAAAGTTTGTGAAGGGATTTTCTCAGATTGCTACGCCTTTGACGAGACTGACGCAGAAGTCAGTAGCTTTTGTTTGGACACCGGAGTGTGAGGCTAATTTTCAGAGATTGAAGGATTGTCTGACTTCAGCTCCAGTGTTAACACTTCCGTCAGGTACGGAAGGATTTCAGGTGTTCAGTGATGCTTCACTGAAAGGTTTGGGATGTGTTTTGATGCAGAATGGAAGGATAATTGCTTATGCCTCTAGACAGTTAAAACCACATGAGAAGAATTACCCGACCCATGATTTGGAATTAGCTGCAGTTGTTTTTGCTTTGAAGATTTGGCGTCATTACCTGTATGGCGTCAGATGTGAGATTTTTACTGATCATAAGAGCCTGAAGTACATTTTCACTCAGAAGGATCTGAATCTGAGACAGAGAAGATGGCTCGAGTTAATCAAGGACTATGATCTGACGATTCAGTATTAGCCTGGTAAGGCTAATGTGGTAGCGGACTCTCTAAGCAGGAAGTCTTCTGGATTATCAGGTTTGCAGCTCACTTTTGATGATTTCCTGATTCGAAACATCGAGCGATTACAGTTGGAGGTGATTTTCTCCAGTGATTTGGATTTGGCTCAGATGAGCACTCAGTCTTCTTTGGAAGCAAGGATTCAGGAACCCAAGAAGTCAGATTCTGATTATTCAAAGTTGATTGCTCAGATTGGATCTGATAAGACTCCTGAACTTTGAATTTTTGATTCTGGTGCTATTTTCTATAAGAACAGGTTGTGGATTCCTGTGTTTGGAGATTTGAGGCAGGAGATTCTGTACGAATCTCATCATTCAGGCTACATTATTCATCCAGGCAGTGGTAAGATGTATGCTGACATGAAGCTTTTATTCTGGTAGCCTAGAATGAAGAAGGATGTGGCAGAGTTTGTGTCGAGATGCGAGGCCTGTCAGTTGGTGAAGGCAGAGCATCAGCGACCAGGAGGACTTTTGCAGTCGTTGCCTATCCCTGAGTGGAAGTGGGAGGAGGTAACAATGGATTTTGCTATGGGTTTTCCTCGATCTAGACAAGGGCACGACGCCATTTGGGTGGTTGTAGATCGACTGACGAAGTCTGCTCATTTTCTTCCGATCAGGCAGACCGATCCGGTGGATCAATAGGCACAGGTATATGTGAAAGAGATTGTCAGATTAAACGGTGTGCCTAAGGTGATTATTTTTGATCAAGATGGACGATTTACTTCCAGACTTTGGAAGGGTATTCAGCAAGGTTTGGGTACGAAGTTACATTTCAGTACCGCTTTTCATCCGCAGACTGACGGACAGTCTGAAAGGACTATTCAGGAGCTGGAAGATCTGTTGAGGCTTTGTGTTTTGGACTTTGGCTGAAGCTGGGAAGATCATATCCCTTTGATTGAGTTTGTATATAACAACAGTTTTCAGTCCAGTATCGGTATGGCACCGTACGAGGCTCTGTATGGCAGGAAATGCCGTACTCCTTTGACTCTAACAGAGGTCGGAGATAAACAGGAACTGGGTGCCACTTTCTTTGAAGAAACTGTTAAGAAGATCAGCTTGATTAAAGAAAGATTGAAAGCGGCTCAAGATCGACAGCAGAAATTTTACAATCAGAGGTACATGTTTGTTGAATTTCAAGTTGGTGACTTTGTGTATGTCAAAGTCAGTCCAATGAAGGGTGTGAGCAGATTTGGCAGAGTAAGTAAGCTCAGTCCAAGAAATGTTGGACCTTTTGAAATCCTTGAGAGGATTGGTAAATCTGCTTATAGACTGTTGTTGTCTGATCAGATGTCCGATGTGCATAATGTGTTCCACGTATCTACTTTGAGAAAGTGGATATCTGACTCTGGAAAGAAAGTGTCTGCTGATGAGATTGAGATTCAGGAGAATCTGAGTTATACGGAAGAACCCGAGTTGATTCTAGCTTACGACGTGCGCAAGTTGAGAAGTAAAGAGATTCCGATGGTTAAGGTGCAGTGGAAGCACCGACATCAAATCTGCTCCAGGATCGTCCGGGCCGATCTGGATCGTTCCTGGGACGATCAGTGCAATTTTTGTTCCAGATTCTGTCCAGAAGTTACAGGAAAAAATTTCCTGTAGGGATCGTCCAGGCCGATCTTGGATCGTCCCAGGACGATCAGTGTATGGCAAAAGTCAGAGAGCAAATCGTCCTGGAAAATTAATTATCGTCCTGCGAAATCGTCCCAGGACGATGCAGATTTGTTCAGATCGTCCAGGACGATCGTGCGATCGGCCGGGCCGATCAGAGTATTATTTAATGAAAATCAGCTCATTTTGAAGAGAGAGAAAATCAAAAAATAAATATGAAATTGTTTTGAGGAGAGAGAAGGTCGAGAGAAAATTTTGAAAAAGTTGATTTTTCGGGCGACGCCGGGCCGTTTTCGTCCGACGAGATTGTTCAAGAAAGTGGTGTACGCAAGGTAAGGCACATTCCGCCTTTCTCAATTTTCAGAACGGTGAAGTTTGAACGACTTTTCTGTCCGGATTTCGTTTTTGTTAGCGAATTTCGTCCGTATTTTCCGATTGGTTCAGTTTTTACCGCGTAACTTTTGATATGTTTCTGAGGTGCCGAGTGTGCACATTTTGATTATTTTCTGGAGAATTTTGACCGGGTATTTTTGATTCCGCGGTGTTTTCTTTCGACTGCAATTTTTGACGATGTCTAAAAATGTTGTGGCAGTAAAATAAAAGTCTTATATTATTGCTGTGAATGTTCTGTGGTAATTTGGTAAAATTCTGATTCTGTCAATTTTGTGTAAATTCCGTATACTGCCGTTACGCTATGCCGAATTTTCGTACGATTTCTGAATTTGTCCGGATTTGCTCTGAAATGACATGTTATGATTTGGTATGCTTTTGGGAGCCATAAGAGGAAGGTGCTGTAAGCACAAGGGAGCTATAAGGGGAAGTTCTGAGAAGTTTTATGAAGTTCTGAAATTCTGTATATATGTTCTGTTCTAGTGCTATAAGCACAATTGGGAGCTATAAGGGGAAGTTCTGGTGCTGTACGCACAAAGGAGCTATAAGGGGAAGTTCTGGTGCTGTATGCACAAGGGAGATATAAGGGGAAGTTCTGAAATCTGGAAGGAAGATCTGTTCTGAAATATTTGTTCTGATTTAATCTGTTCTGACTTCTGATATGTTCTGAATTGATATGATTTCTGATTTCTGATTTCTGATATGTATTCTGATTCTGATGTATGATTCTGTTCTGTTCTGATATGATCTGATTCTGATTTCCGTACGTTCTGTCAGTTCTGATATGATGTATTTCTGTTCTGTTCTGATTTGATTTGATATGTACGATTCTGATTCTGTTCTGATTTGATATACGATTCTGTTCCGATTTCTGTTTGGATTTCTGTCAGATGTGTTTGATGTGGACTCTGAGGATTTTGATTGGAGGTTTGTTGTCTTGCTGAGCTGTTGTAGCTCATCCTTGTTTTCTGCGTGGTTTTCAGGTTCTGGGAAGGGGAAGGAAGTCCAGGAATAGAAGTTCAGAGTCTGATTCCGTATAGGTATTTTGCCCTTTTGATTTTTGTACAGTCATGGCTTTTCTGTTCTGTCTTTCTTTCTGTCTGAAAGCCATGAGCTGTATTTGTACATGATTCGTTTGAGGAAGAAAAAAAAGATAGATGATTTGTTCCGCTGCATTTGATGTTTATAGTAGCTCTGTGCATCTGTTTTTGTCTATATGTTTGGAAGAAAGTTCTGAAACAAATTGAAGTGATACACCGTTGACCTTGGCTCTATCTTGGCATTGAATTAAATGACATTTCTCGAGTCTCCAACGCTATAATGTCCTGATCTAGAATTAGGGTGTTTTAGATGTTGTGACACTGATAGTTTGAGCATTGTAGCACTGGTTCAACACTTGTAAATTTTTTTTTCTTTTTGCTGAGACATTTTTGCACAACATAAACTAAAATTAACATTTTCATTGAAATTTAAGGCAATAAAATACTGCATAATTTTTCTTAATAGTATCTGGTGGCACTGGTGGTTGGCAACAGGTTGTGGTGGCGGCTTGCAGTGGTGGTGGCCAATGGTGCGGCCTGCGGCGGGTGGTGGTGGTGGCTTGTGGTGGGTAGAGGTGACTGGTGGGGGATGGAAGAGGTGGTTCAAAAATGATGTAAACGGTTCTTGGTCAAAATTTTGGCTAGTTTGATTTTCTTCAAAAATGAACTAAAATGGTTTACCACGTTTACTTAGTTTTAGTTTGTTCTACTTTGTATTCCAGCCAAACATCAAAATTTTCAAAACCTCTGCTTTGGAATACTTTACAACACTTTGTATTCCAATCCAACGGCACCTAAAATTTATACTTGGATTTATAAAGTTGATTGTTTATATGAAAAAAATAAATTCTGAAAAAAATGAAAGTGCTAGTTGAGGAAATAAGTCGATTGTTTTATCTATTATCCCTACTAAGGCTTTTTTTTTTTTTTTGTACATACGCTACATGCCCACGATCCACATCAAAGAAGCATTGTATGAAATCATCTTTATTTATTGCAATGTATACATATAAACAAAGCACATCTGTTTGTGCTTTTAGAACTTTTATGTCTAAAGTTCCATAATTGCATATTGGCGTTCCTTAAGGGGTTTTTTCTATATTTATTCATCACCACATATACAAGCATGAAATTAAAATATAATTAATGTCAGTGTCCCAAAATTTATTAAGTTACCCAAATAAACAAAGCAGTGCTATTGTGAAAATCGTATTTGCCTTGCTGCATTTGATGTGTCTAGCCACATTGCTCATCATATGAAGAGCTGTTAATGTTTTTGAGTACAACAAGAAAGGAATTGCAGTACACAATATTCAGAGAGACTGCCGATCTTAACATAGCAAGTTTCCTCTGCATTTTTTGCCACCTTATTTGACTATCTGTGAATCATCTTGCACTGATGTCTCTGTAGTTGCTGGTAGATTGGCCATCCTTTTATTGATTCTAATTCCTCCAAAGATTTCAATGGAAAAGCTTATTATTTCTTCAACTGCATATGTGCTGAGAAGAAATAAGTTACAGTGAAGAATATCCTTAAATTATACTTGTTCCAGGAAACCTGTTTGATGCGCAGCAATGTCTATCGTTTTCTAATCATTGAACATTACATAAAGAATTCTGGCTTTTAATAGAAAACACTATAGCATAGTATTACTGTAGAAAAATCATTGCAAAGAAACTCATCTGGCGAATTTGACTCTTAGCTTCGTTTGGTACAATTTCTTAATGCTTTGGTTTTAAGCTGCAATTACAATTTTTATTTGATCATTATTTTTTCACTATTTTTAATAAATTTTTATGCTAAGAACTTGCTTTCTATGGCAGATTTTTAAAAAGCTGTTTTTTTTCATCAAATTTGCAATTATTATTATATAAAACTGTAGCCCGTCTCAAATAGAACCTCAATGTGAAAAAGTGTAGTTGACGTGCCACCTAATGAAATATTAAGATGTGAAATCGTTCTAAATCAATGGCAGGCTAACGAATCAAAATTCATCAGATGTTTTGCACCATTTATAGACTATATTACGTGCAAGATTCAACTAGTTAGGTGGAATAATGGGTGTCTGTACAATAGATTCCAAAGCAAATGAAATCATTACTGTATGAAGGATGCTTCTTTGAAATTTTATTCCTGAATTTCATAATGTGTACCTTGTCTAATCAACCATAATGCGAGAAATGTCTTTACTCAACTTTGTTCAATATTAAATTTTATGAAAATACAAAAATTCAAATAAAACATATGATATGAGATATTCTACAAAGCAATATCCTTCCCCAAGCGAATGCATTGGGCTCTTAGATATGATTGACAATCGTAAGAAACTTGTACAGCTATTATGATTTTTTGTTGTTTTTGTAATGGATGCAACTATAAAAAAATTAATATAGATCACACATGATATATATATATATATATATCATTTGGGACAATTTGATTAAAGTAAGGAGTTCAATTTTTATTTGATTAAAATAGCAATTTATTTGGGACAATTTAATTAAAGGTCGCAGATAGTGACACTGATGGCAAGTAATTGTTATAGTGGCAATAGAGGCGGAGGCCTACTACGGTGGTGGTTAGTGGTAGCTGGTAGTCGTGATAGCCTACGGTGACTTGAGGTGGTCAAGGTGGGTAGCGGCAAGCAACAATCGCTTGCAATATCCACTAAAGTCTTCACCGGGTGCTGGCAGTGGCGGAGCCAGAAATTTTGTTCAGGGGGGGGCCTAATGAAAGCCGTTCTCGAGGTCGTGACTCATGAGTCGCGAGAGAATAGTAAAAGCAAAAACGAACCATTATTGCTTTTCATGTGTCCAAAAAAATGTCGGTGGCTTATATGGATTAATAAATAGCTTTAAAAGAAAGAATTATACAAATTAGAGCATGATTTCTCGTTAGCAAAATTGCTGCTCTATTAAACCACTAAAACAATTGTTTTAAGCCCCTTTAGACTTTCAATTTTAGCTTTAGTATGGAAGTGGAGAGAGGAGTTGGATATACATATTATTGATTTAGTTAGGTGCGCTGTCATGAGTGCGTGGCTGCAACACTTTCATTGCGCAAAAAATGAAAAAAAGTAAAACCCTTCACAATTAAATCATTAGAAGTGAAAAAATAATTAAATAATTGGGTGGTGATTTAATATTAGATAATAAATAATTGGTTAATTATGAAAGTTTTAAAAAAAATCATATTTAAATAATTAAATATTTTAAATAATAATTAATCATATAGCATGTAACTCTACATTAAAATATCTTTTCATCATTTTTTTCACAATGGAAAGTCTAAATTAAAATAGTTTTGTTTGTCGTCTCATTTGAAAGGTTAGAATAAATTAAAATAATTCTATTTGTTATCTCATTACTAGAGCCAAGAGGAGTTGTAAGATCAAAATTAAGAATGCAAATAACATGACCCTTAGAGCATAGAAGACAAACTTCTATCACGAGCGGTCTTCGTTTGAGGGCGAGAGAGGAGCGAAAGGGAAAATGAAAGCCGTGCTCAAGGTTGTGAGTACCGTTGGATTTGTCTCGTCGAGCAACTTGATTCAACTATAAGCATGCTATGTTTGGAAAACGTTTGGTAATCCAAATTGTGGTTCGAACCTTCCAACCACGCTTTTAACCCTTGATTTGGACCCATTTGGGCTCAAATTAGATTGGATTTGGTGTCGTTAGGTTCGTATTTCCGAGACGTTCAATTCGATTGTAAGTTTGCTGAAATCGGAGTTCGGATGGTCCTGAATTTAATTTTTAAAGTTTTCAACTTGATTTTGTGTCGTGATTTGTGCCCGATCAAGAAATTTTTTTTGATGATATATATATATATAAGTTTTAAGCTCAATGTAATATGATTTGAATAAGAATACTCTTACATAAATTTCTCTAAGCGTAATTTAAACAAACAATTTGCTTACATCAAATGGTCCATGCAGGAGCTGACCAACGATTGAAATATCGGCATCAAGCTCCTTATCCTGATAAAAAAGCTCAACGTCCGCCGGCATAGCGAGCTTCCTTTTCCTCACGGTGGCCACAACCTGATTTTTTTTGTTTTTTTAGGGGGAGCACGTGCCCCCGCCCCCCCCCCCCCCCCCCCCCCCCCCCCCCCCCCCCCCATGGGTTCATGGGCGTTGACCAATAGTAGGTGGTGGGCGTTGCTAGCATCACTTCACATAAGCTCTTCATTTGCAAGATATTTAGATTTAGATGAATTCTAAAGAAATTTAATAATGAACTAGAGAGTGCATTCCAAATAAATTGGAAATATGCATTACATTTGTGCTATTTCCAACTAAACAGAAAGATTTTCAAAATGCCTGCATTTCGAATGTGCTACGCTAGGAGTACATGTAACCAAATAGTTGATAAAAGTGATTGTATTATGCTAGTCTAACCATTCCAAAATAAGGAATAGTGAAAATGAAGCATAGACTATGGATAATGTTTCCTATATTGTTGATGTTAAAAAAAAAAAATCAAGGATGATTATGTGAATGTTGACAAAAGTTGTTTAAGATAGTCTCTCTCCATTAAGTGAAAATTGTGGGAAGTGAATGAACTAGAGTTAACTATATATTACTAGTGTACGGCACACACCTCTTAGGAGAGAGGATTTGATGACCTAGATTCGATGGATTACTAAAGTTAGCTGGGATAAATAATTTCCTTTGAAAAATGAAACAAATATATATATTTATTAAACAACTGAAAAAGATTGAGTAAAATCATCTTTTAGAAAAAAGAGAATGTGGAGACCTGAATATTGTGGCATAAAATATTTCTAGCATTAACATTAGAGATTTACATTATATTTGATTGTTAAAGGTCTAGAAATCTACATTCTCAAAGCTTCATCTCACTTCTAAATGTCCATAATGGGCTAAATTTGGGACTATTTATATATTTAAAAAAGGCAGTTCAATCTTTTTTATCATAATATTTTCTATTTATATGAAAATTGAAGTATCAAATTACAAATTCCTTCAATTAAGAAGGCTATTATGGGATTTGAAAAAGCTTTTTAATAAGAAAGAAAAATGCATTTTCCTAAAGTACTACAAATAAACTCAACATTAGAATAATTGGAAGGGGAAAATGGTATGTATATTCTTTTCCTAGAATGATATAAGAGAATAGGGTCTTTAAGATTTTAGTTTGATGAAACTTGTTTGTTTTCTCCATGGGGTGGCGGTAGAAGGGACATTTTGATTGTGGCGAAATGGATTTTTAATGTTTAGATAGATTTAATAAAAAGAATGCTATGTTATCTAAGGGCATGTTTTCCAGGTGGAGCTCTATATCAAAAGTTTGGGTTGTTAGAAAACTAAATATGACATTTTTATTATTTTTTAATTTGTCTAAGAAACACTTATGACATTTGTAATCTAGTTTTTCACAAAAAAAAAAAATCTCTAAATTAGGATTTTAGCTTGGGTTTCTTAGAATTATTTTAGATCAGTTGAGGCCTAGAAAGGTTGTATTCGATGTTGGAAAATATGTAAGAGAGCCTTGAAGAAGTTAGATGCATTTTGGGGTTTAGGGAAGCTAGACTCAATGTTATATAAAAAGGATGATAATTTTGTTGGAAAAAAGGAGGAATATGTTGAAACTTGTTCAATATGAATTAGGTTGTTAAACCTAAGCTTATGTCCCAACGGCTAACCAAGAGGGGGGTGAATTGGTAATTAAAAATTAATCCCTCTTTTAAAAATTTAAACTGAGAATTAACTTTAGTGAATTTTATAGAAAGAGATTTTTCAACCACAAGTTAATACAGTAAAAATTAAAAGATAGTGGAAAATAAAAAGATACAAGATTTATAGTGATTCGGTCAAACACGACCTACATCCACTCCCCGGAGGCACCCTCTGAGTATTGAACTAATACCACTAGTGACTCTTCTTTTGTACCCACAGCAAGGCGGAGAAGCCTTTACAAAAATCTCTTCCACCACTACCTGATGCGGCATAGAACCGTCATCCTTTTACACTCTTCCCAGTATTATTAGAGAACCGTCTGTCCTTTCACACTCTATCGGTGTAGGGAGAGAACCAACCATCCTTTCACACTCTCTCGGTGTAGGCAGAGAACCCTTCGTCCTTTCACACTCTCCAAGTGTAGGCAGAGAACCCTTCGTCCTTTCACACTCTCCAAGTGTTGGCAGAGAACCCTTCGTCCTTTCACACTCTCTAAGTGTGGGCAGAGAACCCTTCGTCCTTTCACACTCTCCAAGTGTGGGTAGAGAACCCTTCGGCTGTTTACACTCTCCAAGTGTCGGTAGAGAACCGGATCTCTTTGACAGATCTTCTTACAAGAAATCTAGAAGGAATAAAGAAAAGAGTGAAATAATCAAAAACCACAAGTAGAGATTCTTACCTGTGAGTACCAAGTGAATCTTTCATGCTCCAGTAGTAAGAATCCTCCTTCAAACACTCTCTCACACTCACTCCTTGAGTCTCCCTTCAGTTGGCACGAAGATCAGTAGGCAAAAAGATTAAGAGGCAATTCTAATTGGACTTTATATAGGTAAGACATAAAACATCGTCCAAAAATTGCTGATATTCAAGTCTGTACATAGTGGATCGTCTCGTACGATCGTGGATTGTCCTGGACAAACTTACTTAAATCAGTTGCATACGAACCCAATGTATATTGGTACGAACTGACTTCGTACCCGATTATCGTCCCGTACGAATTAAGTTCGTCGGATACGAACAGTTATACCAAGGGTCGGTTTGACAAACTACAGGAAGTTATCAAAATTGGAAATGTTAAAACATTTTCATCCTGGGACGAATAATAGTTCGTCTGGACAAAATTTTTACAGAGAGCATTTCGTCCTGGGCCGAATAGGAATTCGTCTGAACAAAAATTTTCTAGGGAGCATTTTGTCTTGGGACGAATTGAAGTTTGTTTGGACGAAATTTTTATAGAGAGCATTTCGTCTTGGGCCGAAAATAGAATTTTTCCTAAACGAAAATTTTCCAGAGAGCATTTTATCTTGGGACGAATTGAAGTTCATCTGGACAAAATTTTTACAGAGATCATTTCATCCTGGGATGAATAAAAAATTCGTCTGGACGATCAGGACTTAGAAAAATTTTCATACTTCCTGTTCGTTCCATTGCTCTTTCAAGGGGATAACTAACTTGATTGTCCCGTACGAACATGATTCGTCCCATACGATAAGTATGAATTTTAAAGATCTCCCCAAGTGTGTGTGTGTGTGCTAAGTTACTTAATTACAATCACGCCCTCTCAAACTCAATACAATGAAAAGTATAAGCTTCAATTTATAAATTATCTCATGCTGAATTTTGATTTGAAGTCTTCATTAGTCTAGAGTTCGATTATCCTAAAATGTTAGTCCACACAAGAGAAAAAATAATTCTTCTAAAAAGTGTTAGGAGAAAACAAAACTTTAAAATAATAATATTTGGAATCATCAAAACTTTATAAGTTGCAAGAATGTAAAACTTGCAAATAACAACTCTCTCAACAATCTCCCCCTTTTTTATGATGACAAAATAATTATTGTTTGTATAAATTTCAAATTTTAAGAATCTCCTAAATTCCTCCTGAATTGATGAACATACGAAAATAAGGAGGCATTTCACAACAATTTATCTTTTCCTTTTTGATACAAAACAAGCACACAGATACGATACAAACAAGCACACAGATATGATACAAATAAGCACACAGATATGATACAAATAATATTTTCTCCCCCTTTTTGTCAACAGCAGAAAGAGAAGTCATATGATACTTCTTTGATACCAAGAAAAGTAACTAAAATGTAAGCAGTCATATGATAATCTTTTGATAATTAATCCTTGAAAGTGATTGAAATAAATATTGCAAATAAAATCAAATCATTAGGTAAATAAAAATGATTCATAGAATTTAAGAAGAGATATTTAATAGGAATGTCAAGGTTTCAAATGATGTTATTTGCTATGAGTGCAGAAAACCTGGACATATTAAGACAGATTGCCCCAAACTTAAAGCCACTCCTAGCAAGGAGAACGTAGAGGAGAAACCAATTATGAAGAAGGGCAAGAAGAAATTCCAAACAGCTTTCTGGGCGGACTCAGTTTCATACTCATTAGAGATTGAAAAGGTAAAGGAAGTCACAAATCTGTGCTTAATGACCGATAATCTTGACCAGTCAGATCAAGAAGAGGTATGTGATTTAACTTATGATGAACTTTTTGAAGTTTTTTGAACACATGCATGATGCATATAGGAAAATAAAGAAAATAAATACTAGTCTGAGCTTAAAATTTGAGGAATTACAAAAGGAACATGCAATCCTTAGGAAAGATCATGTTTTAATTGATGACAACCACATGAAATTACTTAATGAGTTTGATGACTTGAATAAAAATCATGAAAGTTTGAAATCATCCAATGCAGAACTTGAAAAAGAATTTAAAAATTTTAAGGATGAATCTAAGAGAAAAATTTATAGAATCAATTATACAAATCGAATTTTAGAATATATGAATTCATTTTACAAATTAACGATAAAAGCTCTCGAGTATAATAGGATACCCCATAAACTTAAAGATTTCACAAATCCTATTTTGTATCCTTAATTTATGCAATCCCTAAATAGACAAATGAATAGTAGAAGACTTAGGAATCCTTTTCCAAAAGTCAAATGTAACAATTGTGGATTGATTGGACACATTACTCATACTTGTACTTTGAAGAAACCTAAGATGCATAAACCTAGACATATCATACATGCATCTCTTTATAAATTGCCAAAAGGAGAACCCATAATTATTTGGGTTCCCAGGTCTAACGTTTGATAATCTTGCGGGTCACTCTCACACAAGACCTCATTAGAGCATATGGTACCTGGACAGCGGATGTTCAAAGAATATGACTGGAGATACTGCACAATTCATATCGCTGGAAGCAAGGAGTGGAGGCAAGGTTACACTTCGAGATAACACCACAAGGAAGGTGGTTGGGTCAGGTATGATTGGAAATCTTAAGAATTTTTACATTGAAAATGTGTTATTGATAGAAGGCTTAAAGCATAATTTGTTAAGTATAAGCCAGATATGTGACAAAGGGTATTGTGTAAATTTTTTTTCTACTAGCTGCATATTAAGCCTAAATAAAAATGATATTTTGAATGGTATAAGGGTAAATAATGTGTATATGTTAGATTTGAATTGCATTCAAACTCATACTACTTTTTGTTTAAAAATTATTTCTGATGAATCATGACTTTGGCATAGGAGACTTTGTCACTCTAGCATGAAAAATTTTAAGAGGATTACCAAAAAGAACCTAGTGAGAAGTTTACCAAAACTAGACTTTATTAAGGATCACCTTTGTGATGTATGTCAATTAGGAAAATAGGTGAAGTCCTCTTTTCAGTCAAATAAGGATCTTAAAACTAGTAAACCCTTGGAGATTTTGCATATGGATCTTTTTGGACCAGTTGGAACTATAAGTCTATGAGGGAAAGTATACGGATTTTTGATTGTGGATGATTACTCTAGATTCACATAGGTTATATTTCTATTTCATAAAAATGAATCATTTGAGGAATTTAGAAACTTTTTGACTTTGATTCAATGAAAGCTAGGATGTGAAATTATGACTATATAAAGTGATCATGGAGGAGAATTTGAGAATAAAAGATTTGAGAATTTTAGTATCGAGAAAGAAATTGATCATAATTTTTCTTCACCTAGAACCCCTCAGCAGAATGGGGTAGTCTAAAGAAAGAACAAAACATTAATAGAAGCCGCTAGAGCCTTGTTGGCAGAATACTCAGTTCCTAAATAATTTTGGGCTGAGACGGTTAGCACTGCATGTTATGTTCATAATAGGGTGACCATGAGATCTAAAGTAAATAAAATATCTTATGAGTTGCTAAAAAGAAGAACACATAATTTGTCACATTTGTATGTTTTTGGTTGCAAGTGTTTATTCATAATAATGAAAAATCTTCCTTAGAAAAGTTTGATTCAAAATCAGATGAAGGAATTTTAGTAAGATACTCAAGTGTTGGAAAATCTTATAGAGCATTCAATAAAAGAACTTTAGTAATTGAGGAGACCACACATGTTGTATTTAATGAATATGGAATTTTGGAAGAGCCAAATGTTGTAAAAGATGAGATTGAGATTAACTCCCAAAAGATTGATAAAATAAATTTGGAAGAAAATTTGGAGATAGAAAATCCTTTGCCTAGAGAGTTGAGATTTTCTAAAAACCACCCAAAGGAATTGATAATTGGTGAACCTAGTGAGGGTGTGAGCACTAGGTGTGGATTAAACTAAGAAGTCAATCATTCAGCCTTCATTTCAATAATAGAACTCACAAATATTGATCGAGCACTTTCAGATGAGTTTTGAATTTTGGCCATACAAGAAGAGTTAAATCAATTTGTAAGAAATAAAGTTTGAGAATTAACTACAAGGCCAAATGATTAAAGTGTAGTTGGAACTAAGTGGTTATTCAAAAATAAAATGAATGACTCAAGAGTAGTCATTAAAAATAAGGTTAGATTAGTTGCTAAGGGATATAATCAGATTAAAGGGATTGATTTTGAGGAGACTTTTGCTCCTGTAGCTTGACTTGAAGTAATTAGGGTTTTGTTAGCCTTTGCCTATTTTAGAGGATTTAAACTGTACCAAATGGATGTAAAAAGTGCCTTTTTAAATGAGGTAATTCAAGATGATGTTTTTGTAGAACAACCTCCAAGTTTTGAAAATTCTAAATACCCAAATCATATTTTCAAATTGAGAAAAGCATTATATGGATTGAAACAGGCACCTAGGGCTTAGTATGAGAGATTGAGTACCTTCCTACTTAAAAGATCATTTGAAAAAGAAAGTGTTGATACAACTCTCTTTTTGAAGAAAGTTGGAAAGGATATACTCATTATATAAATTTATGTTGATGATATCATCTTTGGATCTTCAAATAAAAATCTTTGTGATAATTTTTCTAAAATAATGAGTTGTGATTTTGAAATGAGTTTAATGAGAGATTTATGTTACTTTCTAGGCTTTAGAATTAAGCAAATTGAGGAGGGTGCATTTCTTAATCAGTCAAAGTATGTTAAGGACATCCTCAAAAAGTATGAAATGAACAATGCTAAACCTGTTAGTACACCTATGAGTTCCTCAGTTTAGTTGGATAAGGACCCTAAGGGAAAATCTGTTGATCAAAAGAAATTTAGAGGGATTATTGGATCTTTGCTATACTTGACAGCTAGCTGGTCTGATATCATGTTTAGTGTTTATTTGTGTGCTAGACTTAAATCAGATCCAAAAGAATCATATTTGACAGCAGTAAAAAGGATTTTAAGATATCTGTTAGGAACTCAGAATTTAGGAATTTGGTATCCTAAGTTTAGTTCTTCTTTTAAAATAATTGGTTATTCAGATTCAGACTTTGCAGGTTGTAGGGTGGATAGAAAGAGCACTTCTGGAACATGTCAGTTTATTAGAAATTCTTTAGTCTCTTGGTCTAGTAGAAAATAAAATTCAGTAGCCATATCTACTGCTGAAGCTGAATACATTGTATTAGGATGTTGTGTGGCACAAGTACTTTGGTTGAAACAATAGTTGATTGATTTAGGATTAATTATAGGCACTATTCCAATTTATTTAAATAACACTAATACTATTTGTATTTCTAAAAATCCTATTTAACATTCAAGAATCAACATATGGATATCAGGCATCATTTCATAAGGGATCATGTATCCAAAAGAGAAATTGAACTCACCCATGTTTCTTCTGAAAATCAACTTGCAGACATTTTTACAAAACCTTTAGCCTTTGATACTTTCAATGCATTAAGAACAAGGCTTGGAGTAATCTATTTGAATGCTTGATAAAAATGTTTCTTCTGCAATATTGATGTGTGTTTCTTGTTAGTATTTTTTTGTGAGTATCCTTGAGTTTGTGATTTTATCTGTATTTTGAGTTTGTGTTTCCTTTTTTTTTATTATTATTATGTTTTTGTTGTGTTTGTATTTTAGTTTTGATTGAGTGCATGTTTTGAAAAATTAAGTGACATTCGTTCAGGATGAAAATATTTTCGTACGGGATGAAGTGTATAGTGTTTCAACTGTCGGATTTGAACCATTTGTGTGCAATTTTTTTGTTTTTATTTTTCACTTCATCTGTACGATTGTCCGGATAAAATTTTGAAATGACGGGATTATTGAATTATAGTTAAATGGATAAGATCATTTTTAATAATATATTTGTACGTACGAACCTTTGGTTTGTCCGGATGAATGGCGAATCGATGTGGGGGACGATTTCAACTGCCATTAAAATGATCATAAATTTCTGATCTTCCAGGACGAACACATGTTCGTCTGTATGATCGTTTAGTCAAAAGTCTATATGAAAGGTCGCTTCGTAAGTTGTGTGATTATGAAAAGCCGTTTCATTTTGGACTCATTCGTTCGTCCATATGAAATTTTTTCGTACAGGACGAACTGAATTTTGTACGGGACGAACGTAATTTCATCTGTACGAATAGTCGTATTTCATTAAATTAACCGGCTTTGAACTCAACAGTCACACTCACACATTCCTTTCAGAACCCTTTCTTCCTTTAGATCTTATCCATGGCAAGTTCAAGCATGCAACAAAAGGTTTTCGCCAAGGGTCCACACAGAAATTCTTCTAATAATTTTCTATCCAAAGCTAATGAAGAATCTTTTCCTAGATTTGTCTTCGCTAAGATCACCCCGTCTAGAGTTCTTATTCAGGATCAACTGACCTTTCAGGTAATGAACTTGTTTGCTTCAACTCAATTTGGTCTCATTCTCACACTAGTCCATCTCTACAACAAAGTGACCTTTCATTATTTCCTAGCAAACATGTCGTTCAACTTCGACCATTCTGTAATCAAGTCCTTTGTTTTTAAGAAGAATGTTGAAATCACTAAGGTTAACCTAGGAATATTTTTGAACTTAAAGACTGAGGGAATTAGAGCCCATACCATGACCACTACTGCTGATTTTGATTGGAGTGAAATTAATGAAGTGATTAGAAATATTATATTTAAGGAGCATATGCCTAAAGTTTCATTTCTTATTCGCAATGCTCGTATCATCCAGCATGTTCTTCGAACTTCCATAATTCCTAAAGCTGGTGATAGAGTCAATATTACTCATCTTCTTTCAACAGTAACCTATTTGATTATGACTAAGCAACCTATAGATGAAGCCCAACTAATTCTTGACTATTTTTATGGACTTTCTAAAATTGGTCATGTAGCCCGTAAGAGAAAGAAGAGCATTGCCTTAGGCAATCTTGCTGCCTACATTTTGGAGAAGAAGTATGAATCGGTTCATCCAGTTGAAGATTTTGAAGAACCTCTCTACTACAACGACCGATCTTTTAGGGCAATCTTCAATAAAGATGAAATAAGTAAAGCACATATTATTAGTGACTCAGAGGAGGAACATGAACCTGCACCTGCACCTGCTAGTGAACCAAATTATCAGGATTTGGTTCAGAGATTTGATTGCTTAGAGTCTCATTTTGATCAAAGATTTGATCAAATTGAAACTCACTTACAGCATCAGGATGTTCAGTGCAATCAGGACATGGTGTATATGAGAGAGCAGATGAATAATATTAGTTCCTACGTGCTTATGATGAGCAGTTATTTTAACTTCTTCAGTACTGTACCTCCTCCTCCTCCAGATCAGGATCCATTAAAGTGATTCATGTACTTGGTTATGTTTTTCTTTAGTTGATGTGATTGTGATGTAGTAGTTTGTGATGTGTTACATTGTGATGTATTTTGTTTTAGTTATGTGCTTGTTTCATTTGATGTTTTTATATTTTGAGTTTTATGTGGTAATTGATATCATTCCTTAGATTGTAATATCCTTTATAATGATATTAATATAAGTTATATTGTCTTGGTTTTAATCTTGTTTTGAAATGTGTGTTAGCCTATATGAAAATCCCTAAAAATTTTTGATCCTACAAGTGCTATAACTTAATCTACAACTCAAAATTAAATTCATTAGAAAATCTAATTTTTCTAAATTTAAGTTTTGTTTATAACTTGATATAATTAAGATTGTCAAATTTATGTCTCTTATTAGACTACATTAATGTTTAATATTATTATTGTAATTATGATATTTTATTATTTTGTATTTCACTTTTCAATAAATATTGATGCACTTAGAAATAATTTGAAATTTTTTATTATTGATTTTGGAAAGATCAATATTACTCTTGAAAAATATACAAATGTATAAAAATCAAAAGGAATGCGCAATGGTTTGCAATTTGAAAAAGAGGCATAAAATCAGCCCACAAGTAAAAAAATGCATAAAAATGTGCCACAACTATCAAAAAAGATGCACAAAGTGTCACATGTGATAGTTATTTTTTTCCATAAACTTTTAATCTCTTAATTCAAATTGATCTTCTGTACATTTAAGTTGTGTTTGACTTCTCTAAAACAGTCAAAGGAAGGAAACTCATGTTTTTTACTCTTAATCTCTATTTTCTAAAAGAGGTTATTCTACTTTTAATTTAAATCTTCATCATATTTTAAATTGGATTTTGAAACTGATTTTTTTCCATCTCCCTACATTTTTTCTATCGCATAGAAATCTTTTGCAAGATTGTTGAATCCACCTTAAAATTTTCTTAATCAAGTTGTTCTTGTTGTCAATAATTTGGGTTTACTTTCGTTTTGAAAATATAAGAAAGAAAGCATATTTTTTTAAAATAATAAAAAAAGGCCAATGATGCCAAACCAAAAGATGCGCAATGACGCCAAATTGAAAAAAAATAATAAATAAAATGTATTAAAAATCAAAAGATGCTCAAAGAGCCATTCAAGTGATAAAGGGTATAAAATGAGCCCACAAAAAAAATATGCTTATTTTTTCTTATACTGCTGAAAGCCTAAGAAAATCCTTGATATGTTCGAAACTTGTGCTTGAAAATCTTGGTTCCTGATTCAGCAATTCGTGCATTGATCTTCTATTAGATATATTTTATGAAAGAAGTTTTGAAAAATTAATGTCTCTTTTTCTCGTTTATTCCTTGATTTGGATATTGGATTAAAAAGTTTTTGAGCCTTTAAAAGAACTTGAGTTGGGATTATCAAACTCTAAATTTCTAACCTTTTCTGGGCTATGCGCTGTCAATACAATTCTACTAAGTTTTTAATTAAAACCAAGATATAACTTTCTCATTTTAAGAATATTTATTTTGTTCACTAGATCAGGGATTATTTCTGTCTTTTAAAAGTTTTGTTTTTGTGCCCTTTCTCTATTTGATAATGTCAAAGGGGGAGAACGTACTGTTGTTGAATTTTTGTACTGTTGTCAAATTTGTTTTTTTTTTCTTTCAAAAAAAATTAAAAATAACAAAAATATTTTTAGCTCCCATATTTTTAAAGTGTTATTCTAGTGAGGGGAAGATTAGGAGAAAATGTTCCTTTTTGAAAATTCAAATTATAGTTTTTGCCATCATCAAAAAGGGGGAGATTGTTGCAGATCTATGGTTTATGATTTTGATGATAACAAACAATTCTTGTTTCTCTACGACTGCTTTCTACTAACATTTCAGGTTCACACGATTGGACTAGAATTTGGAATCAGCTCAAGATTGGGTAGACTAGGTCTGAGTTAGTTTGTACATTTTTTCCTTTCTTGAGTCTATTGTATTTGGTGTGGCTCCTGATGATTTGTAACTTGGTAAATTTACTACTGTTCCCTAAAAGAGTTCTAATTTTGGTAATATCATTCGGGATGATATTTATATCGTCCTGGACAATCTGATCAAAAGTAGAAACCCTAATTAGAGCATCCTCATTAAAGCAGCCGTCATTATACAAAACACATCGTTCTGGACGATTTTGTATCAGCCAAGACGATAGGCTCAATTCAGAAAGAATTTGTCGCCAAATCTATTGAGAAATAACCTATTTTTGGACATCGTCCAAGTGGATTGTCCAGGACTATAAAATATCGTCCAGGACGATCCAGGTCAATTTTTCCAAAATTTCCTTGGAATTTAAGGAAAGCAATTATGACTTGATTTCACGATCAAATCGTCATGGACGATCGCAAAATTATCCAGGACGATATACTGGACGATTGGTCATCGGATAGCTATTTTTCAGGGCGATGTCGAGGACGATATTCAACAATTTGTACTGATCGTTCAGGACGATATATTATCATCCTGGACGATATGAACAAACTTCTTCTGATCGTCTCAAATTGTCCCGGCTGATTGGGCTTAAATTGTACTGATCGTACATGACGATATGCCTATCGTCCTGGACGATAATGTCGACAACTTGCATTAATGAGCTCGTTTTGAGAGATTCTATTTAAGCTTTGTCAAGGCACTTTTGTAAGTGTCTTTGGCAGCCATTGTAGCTTCATTCTTTTGGGGGAAACTTGAAGAGAGAGCTTGAAAGGGAGTGAGGAAAGGGTGGAGTTTGAGAGAGGGAGAAGATCTTGTGAGGGGGGACTCAAGGAAGTGTGGAGGGGGTTTCACACAGTTGCTCCGGCAAGCTCGCACCTGAATACCATTGGATTCAAGGCTTGTCTCGAGGGAAGTTCACCAATTAAAGAAGATCTCTTTGGTGTCAAAGGACTCGACGACTCTGCCGCACCGGGGAAGGTGGAAGTGATTTTGTAAGGGCTTCTCTGCCTAGCTGTGAGGGCTAAAGGAGAGACACTTGTTTAGTGCAATACTTGGAGGGTGCCTCCAAGGAGTGGATGTAGGTCAAGGTTTGACCGAACCACTATAAATCCTGTGTGTTCTTTCCTTATTATTGCTTCTGCATTATTTTCTTCCGCACTTGTTTTTCCGTGGTGATTTTGGATTGAGTTTTATCTTTGGTTTTAAAGTTATCCAATTCACCTCTCTTTTTGTTAGCCATGGGCCAGTTCATAGGGCTTAACATCCCTAACGAACTTACAAGTGCCATCAGAGCACATTTAGTATGGCCCATTCATCTATTAAGTAACCTAAAATTAAGCTTATTACTTATTATTACATGATTTTAAAGATATTAATAGTAAAAAACGGGCTTGCATAGAATGTTGTGTATAATGAATGAACCTAATATTGAGTTGGAGCCTTAATTTGTGGAATTATCCATAGCCTTGTATGATGCTGCATAAACTATACCAGACCTCAAAGAACTCTGCACTATATAGTTAAAGTCCATGTTCTCATCAACAAAGGCCTTCAGTAAGCTTCTCCACATCTTAGTTTCTAATGTAACTATCCTCAAAAGGAGGTTGGTTTTCTATCTTATCAAAAATTTGGGTGTTGTGCTGTTAGTTGAAAGACTTCTTTTGAAATAAAGCCACCAATATCCAAGAAAAGTAGGTAATAAGAAAAATATAAAATTACACTTTTGTTTCCTACTATAGGGTTATCTAGCAAATCTTTTACCATCGAGATGCTCCCTCTGAACACTATCGCTAAAGTCAATAGAATTTAAGGTGATGTCTTTTCTCATGACATAATCCTTCTTGAGAGAATTTTCTGTAGAATTCCAATTTTTGATAAAACATATATGATGAATATTCTCAAATGTTTATTTTGTCTTAGCCCCCTCTCCTAACTTCATTGCTTCATGAGAGAAGACTTCCGAGAAAGAGTACAACGAAGGGGAGTAACGAATTTGTTAAGTATCAGTTGCGAGCAATAAATTTATCTGTGATAATGCTCGGAAGAATCTTTCTACCAAAACCAGCAACTGTAATCAAGGAGGAATTAGTTGGTAATGCTAAAGCCATATCATGAGAATCCACGAAATGACAAGATCTCCATCTCTTGATTTTTTAAGAACCACCAGGACTGTTGCTTATGTAACTTTGTTAGTATTATTCAACACCATTTTTTATGGTTCTTGTGCAAAAATTTCTTTTATTTGATCTCAGCATGAGGATTCGCTTTTAGGAACTATAAATATGCTCAATAAATTCATCTTCTGGAGTAATAATTAACAAAGACATTCATGTCTGCCGATTGTAGAGTTTTGTCGATCAAAAAAGACTTGATGATTTTTAAGAATCATCGATAGATTGTTTAAGCAAGCTGCTTAGACAATGCTGAGAACAATCATCACTACTCCAAGGAATGATTTACAAATTGGATGTGAAGAATATTGTTGTGAAGCAGAACCAAGTACATAAAGAAGCTACGCAGAGTAAACATCAATATACAATCTTAAGAAATAATTCCAAAATCTACTGATAATGAATAAGATGTGCTTTTTCTAAGTTGATTGATAATAAAAATAAAGTAAAACTTACGCTTGTGATTCTCTGTGCTGCTCAGAAGTCATCTTCAATATTCTTAAGAAAAAAGTTATGAAAGAAATGCTTGTAAATTTTGAAGTGTTTGATACAATGAACTTTTAGCTTTGTATTAGCAATAATTAGGAGAAATGAGGGGAGTAAGAGTAGTGAACATTTTGTATGCAAAATGAAAAGTTTTAGAATATTTATGAATGTAAGAATTTTATGCTTTCTTGTAATATTTTATGATTTTTATTTTCTTTGAATCAATTTAATCCTCAGCCAACTATCTATTTTAATCAAAGCAAGGCTAGAAGTAGAGTAATTATGCCTTGGTTGCCAACTGTAGTTCCTTATCTTTGATATTAATAATGGTGTGTTAAGCCTTGGTTTTTTTTGTTGCATCAAACTATCCTGGTTGTCAACAATATTGTAGTATAACAATGGTTTGTTTTCTGTTGTGATTAGTAAATAATGCCCTAGTAGTTAATGACTGTAATAATTTAGTACTTCTAGCTTAAGAGGGGTCTTAAAGATGCTCAGATTTTTCAGTATTTAAGATATCAATATGTAATAACAAAAATCGCATAAATTTTAAATATTTAAGATAACTCAACTTGTTTGATCAGATCTATAAAGATTTCATTCATTCATTCAATTAAAATGTTACTTTTCTACACAAACATAATTAGAAAGTAAATTTATATAAAGATTTAATTTGATGATTGGTATCTTCTCTTCTTCTTTTCGTTTCACTCTTTTGGGTCTCGAATGACAAAAGTCTTTATGTTCTCTTAATGTGTTTGTCAGAGCACATGTTCGACATCAAGCATAGACTGTTGTTATGAGCTAATTAAATTAAGGTCATAAAACAGGTCCTCAATATTGATTCCCTCTATTTAGTTTATAATTTATAGGTGCATTTCATTACTTTATCCTATAATATAAAAGGTCTTTTATAGTTCTTCTAGAAGATCCTCATATATAAATGATCTCCAATGAACTCATTCTTTTTTTAAACAAGATCACAATTGTTGTACTCGTTAAGTTTAGATTTGCACAATAAATACAATGGATCTGGAATTCTAATTGATTATCGTCTTGGAAATTAGTTTACCACTTTCCACCAGTTAATCTACATCATATACAATCTAGGATTCTCCTATTAAGAAATATTTATCTTGTTCATCGAGTTAATAAGTAAATTCATGATGGAGTAATGACTTAATATATATTTGGCAATTTGAAGGAGGTTTCTCTTATTATTATACAAACTTTTGTTGTATAAGGTCATATAATAGAAAAAAACTCATTTGTCCAACTTCCTAATTTTACAATGAGAAAAAAAAAATCTTAAGAAGATTTATGATTATCTTGTAACTTATTAATGCCTAGTATTTAGCTTAAGGTTGTTGGATAGAGAATTTATTTTAATTTTACAACGTTATTAGCATAGACGTTTCTTGGCTATTGAAAATATACATATTTTTTGATGATCTTAACTAAAGAAAGTTTAGTACCACCTCTACAATAATTGAGCAACTTCTATTAATTCTACCCATTTGATAAATTAATCTACCACTATTAGTACAAATCGTCACCTCTACAATTCCAAAACAACGGTACTAAATTCCATTCTTGCCATGGAAAATGGCCATGGAGATGTAATCGACTAAAGAGTTTAACCGATTCATAGAGTACATAGCTTTATGATTAATAACTTTTAGAACTCTAATGCATATTAATTTCCATGCTTACTTGCATGGATTTTCTTTATAAAATATTTCCCTACAAATCTTAAATTTATTGAAAAATAAGATCCTCTATATAGTAAATTGGAGTCTCAAGAGTTATACGTCTTCCTTTGCCAATATATCTATGATCTCAAAATGGATTTACATAAAAGGAAATAATACTAAGACTTAGATCGATATGCTAAGCTTTAGACCCACTCCATTACTTGTAGTAGTGTAGGCTCCATTTGTATGCCTCTTATAAGTGTCATTTTCCTTAGTTTTTACCTCTTAATTTTTATTGTAGTTAGAGAACTTGGCCACCAAGTTGATGAGTTCTTGATCTTTAATGCTAGTGCAATATAGGTACTTAATTTTCAACTTATTGTGCTAATTTCTATTATTTCATGCATGAGCCTTTGTGAGAGCTCTAGCTTCACAATACTTGGTTAAGTGGTATGTTAGTATCAACATTAGTTTTATTAGACTAGAACTAAGGTTTCAATCCCCTCTAGATTAATATGAGTGTGAGAGAAAGTTTGTCTAATATAAGAAAATTTAACTCTTTGTAGTTGAAATCAAATTGAAATAATAAAACTGATATTATTTTCCTTCCTATTCTAGTACAAAAGTTGTGTGTAACCACAAAGTTCACCTAGTAGTTTAAAAGAAAATCCCTTTCTACTCTCTATTTAGTAAGGATTACAATTGGAATGAGATGCATCAATAGTATTAAAATCATTTATTACTATCATTGTTCTAAATAAATTGATTTGACTTCTAAAAATCTTTTTGGTATATTGTACTTCCTTAATGATCCTAACCTTGAAGTATTGTTAACCTCCTCCATAGTAATAGTCTTGATTTCTTCTAAAATTTTTTTTCTAAGAATCATTTTTAGGTTACTACAAATGATATTTAATTGATGGTTAATGATTCTATTATCTACTCTGACCCCTTCAATGACTCATGCAAAATTCTCTAGACTATTATGTAAAAGATATCAACTTCGATTAAATATTACCTTAGAAAAGGGAACTATTTCCTCCATATTTTCTCCTTGGCTTGTTGGTACTTCAATAGTGCATTCTTAATTTGAATTTTATGTAATTATGTATTCTTCTTTCATAAAAGTTAAAGAAATCTTGAATAAGTAGATGAGATCTACTTAAATTGAGATGACCTCATTAATATTAGTAAATAGTATAATAAGTTATAATGTTGTAATACAATTATTAAACAATTGAGAAGTGGTCATCTAATTAAAAAATTGTATGTCAATGGAGCTTAGATGATCAAGAAATAAGCTTCGCTATTATAATATGCATTAACTTTTCCCTAAATGGCTTATGGAGTAATTATTTCTTCAAAAAGAAATCACTCACCATGAAACTACATTAAAGAGCCTTCAGATGATTGGATGGTCTTGAAGGAGAATCCCATTCTTTTATTATGTAATAGGAAAAAAACATCACTAAAATCTCAAATCATCAAGGATCTAAAATCCTACATAATTATTAATAACATTATACATGATGATCACATCATTAAAATTATTTTTGTATGATAGAATGTCATTGTGCAAGAAGGTGTTAGATTGAACAAATGAATAAGAAGAGTGAACTTCATATTAGGTGATCTTTTTATTATTCTGATTCATGCTACATTGACTCATGCTTATTTATAATTTTGTGCATTATGCAAATTATCTTTATCACTTTTTGAGATGCAACAAGTTGATCCTCCTAAACTTCTTGTATGCATAAACATCAATTATAAATATTTTTTATGCCCCTTCCTCACTATCTTCTTTAACATAAATACTAAATCTTTATAATACTAAATATCATGGTCATGATAAATATGATAATGAAAAGATTTTATTTATCTTTCCCCTCATTTGTACCAATTATTTTAATTACTCCTTATTTTGAATGAATGTCTTAATATTTAAAGTGACAAGGGGGCTACCAAGAGGAGGTAAAAGAATATCAAAATACCTAATAGGAGAATGATAAGCTAGTGTCTCCTAAGATTAATAAGTTGTATCCTCCTCAACTAATTCCCTTGTTTCAGAATTCGATCATTTAAGTGTTTTTCTTCAAACTAAAATAAAAGTTGATTTAATGGTGCTATTATTTTTTCTTTTCATAAGAGGAAAACATATATTCTATGGTGATGACATAAATTTTTGTACAATCTCCTTGGTGTTAATATACTTTCCTAACTACATAAGGATATCACCTAAAATAAAGAGAATTTTAAGCCACACTTATTTCTTTAGAGCTATAACCAAGAATGAAGGCAGTTTTAGTTAGAGATTTATTATTGTCAGTTATCTCATAAAAGGCTTTACAAAACATTATCATGTAATATGTTAGACTCTCTTGTTTATTTTGTTTGACAGAGAAAAGTTAATGAGAAATCTTTAATTGCTTTTTGATGTTGAGATGTATAACAAGAACACATATGAGAACTTCCCAATGATCAAATGCTCAATGAATACAAATAAATCGCCATTGAAACTAATAGCGAATGTGCTACATTTTGCACTAACTAATATGATATTTAAACAAAAGATTTTTCTTGAATATATTAAAATCATAGGAGGGATTAGTTGTAACCACATACGTTTCAAAATGGAGAACTTTAAACTTCCATTGTCCCCTCACTTATGGAAATATTAGTGTGAACAAGAAATTTTGCATTATATTCTAGAAATGATATAGTAAAGTTTTATCTATTAATGTGCTCTTACATTTATGCTACACATCAAAAGATTGAGAAACTCTATGTAGTAAATACACATTGATGGAAACTAATTGCTAATGAATTTTTCTTCAAATTGACATTTTATTCTAAATGAGTTAAAAGAGTATTATAGTTGGAAAGTTTTTATATTATGTTCATGATGCAATAATCAAGTTTGCTTGTGGGCAACATTATTGTAGTTAATTTCATTGGCCCTTACTCCTTATCTTCAGGTTACACTGTTGTTTTTGTCATTGATAACACTACCAAATGTGAAAGACATAATCTCATTATCTAGAAATAATAAGAGATCATGCACTATGAGTTTGAAAATATAAAAGGAGAAAAAACTATACTTCTTGCAGTCCTTTACTATATGAGGAAGCTGATAAAAACTAATAATATTAGAAAGGATTAATCTAAAAGCGTTACAAGTCATTTGGTCTTATAAAAATGCCCACTTTCATATAAGATCATAGAAAATATTCATTATTTGAGAGAATAAGAAAATAACCAGCGATGTATTTTTGGTGATTTAAATTTACTCCACAAAAAAATTAGCAAGGTAACATTCCATGATGACTTTTTAGACTACCACTAAGTGTCTTGACTACTAAATTTTTTGTGGTCCATATTTTTGATAAAGAAATAGAGATCCATTAAATAATTGAAATAGTTCAAATGTGATAAGATAGAAATTATTATGTTATTTTCCTATGGATATGTTATTTTTTGCTTGTAATCCTTGTAAATGTATAGAAAATTATAAGAAAATTATGAAAATTAAACCAATGTCATAGCACTAGAACTCATTTCAGTGTCGAAGACCAATTTGGTGTAATAATAAAAGGTGCTGTGATTAAATCTTATTTTGAACAATTTAAGGTATCATGACATACAGAATGAGACACAAATGGAATATTATTTTCCAATAAATGACACAATGGTTTGGAAATTTTGCTAAGGTCCTTGATAAATTTCCTATAAAATTCAGCATGCCCTAGAAAACTCCTAATGTCTTTAACTGAAGTATGTGGTGGCAAGTTCTCTATAACTTAGATCCTCACCTTATCTACCTCTAACCCCTTAAAAATCTTATGTCCTAGCAAGATCTCTTCAATCATGAATTCAAGCTTTTCGTATTTCAAAACTAGATTTATTTCAACACATCTTTTAAGAACAAATGTCAGATGATCAAGATAAGAATCAAAGGTAGTGACAAAATAAAAAAGTTATACATAAAAATTTTAATTCCTTTCTCTATTAAATATTAATAATTAGACATTATACTATGCTAAAAGTTGTAGGAGTATTGCATAAACCAAGAGCATCCTTCTAAAAGAGAATGTCCTAATAAGACTCGTGAAGGTGGTTTTAACTTGGTTCACATGTGCTATAGGAATCTAGTGATACCCTGAATATCTATCCATATAATAGTAGAAGGAGTGTCCATCTAACCAATCAAACATCCAGTTAAGGAATGATAAGGGAAAATGATCTTTTATAGTGGTTATATTTAGCTTCCTATAGTCAATATAAATTCTCCGACTCATGACTATTCTAGTGGGAAATAGCTCATTTTGTTCATTGGACACTACAGTCAAATCACCCTTCTTAGGAACAAAATGAATAAAACACACCCAAATAATATAGGAATGGGGTAAATAATTCCCGCATCTAACCATTTAAATATCTCCTTTTTAACTACTTCCTTTATGGATGGTTTCAAATGTCTTTGAGGGGTAGGTTTTGGTAAGCAATTTTCCTCCATACAAATCATATGCATACACAATGATGGGCAAATTCCATTGATGTCAGGCATAGTCCATTCAAAAGTTTTTTTATAATTACTTAAATCCCTAACCAACATGCCTTCATGATTTTTTTCCAACTAGTAAAAATAATGTTAAGAAAAATTTAACTGCTACCCAAAAAGCTATACTTAAGATGCTTAGGTATGGCTTTAAGTTCTAAAGCAGATGCTCCCTGTACATATGGTTTTAATGTTCTACCCAAATAAGAGGTATCCAAAGTTTCATGTCTCCCTAAACATCCTAGAAGTTTCTCCAATAGACTGAAAAAATTCTTTGAAACTGTCACAATTTTTTCCAAAGATTCATCAAAAGTATTTTCTGCTAAATCTTCATTAAACTTCTCAACAACAGTCTCTTCCAAACCATCCCTAAAATAATCCTTATTATTTTCACTAGGGAATTTCATAGATTGAAGCACATCTATGGCCACTTCTTGGTCCTGTATTTTCATGGTCAATTCCCCTTTATAAATACCTATCATAGCCTTACCTGTTGCTAAGAAAGGAATTCCCATGATAATGAGTATCTCCATGCATCCTCCATATCTAAGATAATAAAATCTATAGGGAAGATAAGCTTATCTACTTTAATAAGAACATGCTCTACCTTAAGACAAGTAAATAATCTATCCTCAAGCTGAAGGGTGATAATGGAGGGTAGGACCTCTCCTAAGTCTAATCTCTTGAAAATAAAAATGGGCATAAGATTGATATTGGATCCTAAATCGCACAATTCTCTTCCATAAAATTTTCCCCTTTAGTCATGGGAATGGTAAAACAATGAGGATCCTTCAACTATTCAGGGAGCTTCTTTTTTTTGATAGCACTGAATTTCTTATTCAACGATATAGTTTAAAAAAATTTATGTTTCCTTTCCTTATTAAGGATTTCTTTCATGATTTTATAATAAGTGGGCATCTTCTATAAGGCTTCAGAGAGTGTATATTAATGGCTAATTTCTTAAAAACTTCTAAAAACATATAGATTTGTTTATCCAAATTATATTAATTTAGTCTTTAGGGAAATTATGGTGGTCTAGGGTTATTCCTAGGTCCTAAAAGTTTGGACTAGTTTGCATTCCATTGATTTCAACCATTATTAATACTCTAACTAAAATTAGGGTATTTTCTCTTACCTGGATTATATGTATTCAAGTAGGATTAATTGATCTTCCATTAACATTCACATTATCAACTCCTTAAGCATTGGACCCACTAGTAGAATTGAAGTCATTATCATCCAAATGCATAGGTGATCCCGAGACTGTACCCACTCCAAGACTATCTAATTTCTTAGACTGGCTGTTACGTGAGTAGTCAAAATAAATAGAGCATCCAATTCATAGACACTGACTACTTTCTTAAGATCCACCCTATATGAAGACCACTGTAAGTTGTTTTTTTATTTTCTTGATCAAGGCATAAGCCATATTAAAAGCTTTTTTCCATAAATGATCCTCCAGCTCTCGTACTAATTATTAACCTAAGAAATCCTATATATAAGCCCATTACAAAATGTCTGAATCACCAACTAATCAGGATAAGCATGATGAGAGAACTTTCTAAACATTTCCTTAAATATTTCTTATCTCTTATAAATTTGCTCTCCATCATATTGAGAAAATGAAGTAATAGTATTTCTATGCTTAGCAATTTGAAAGGTGGAAAGTACTTTGTAGGAACTTATGTGCAAACCCATTCCAAGTGGTTATAAAGTTAGGGGGAAAGCAATTCAACCATATTTTGGCTTTATCTCTTAGAGAAAAAGGAAATAAACAAAGTCTAATAACATCACACTGACTCCATTGTACATGAATGTTATGCAAATTTCCAAGAAAGTAGCTAAATACAAGTTAAGATCATTATCAAGAGTTACCCCAAATTGAGAGTTCTAAACATTTGGATAAAGGTTAATTTTAGCTCAAAATTCTTAGCTTGGATAGTATGAAGGTTTATACACTGATGAATTTCATCTATTAATGGATTGAAATACTCCTTGAGAAGTCTAGGTTGACCCTTATCTAGATTTGGTTCAGCTATTCCTATATCTAAATTTTTTTTTTATTTTATGATTTTTGGTAAAGGTCCATTACGTATCTAGGCCAAACAATAAGGTCCTTTACTGAATCTAGCATGCATACACTAAAACAAAGAATGACATGTAATAAAATAAATTAATAATTAATAATTACAAAATAATTATTAGTTCACAGCTTCATAAATGAAAACATTAATAATAAATGCAAAATAAATAACCAAACAAAATTTAAACAAATCAAGTAGGATTAAATATGCATCTTTTTATAAAAAAATAAAGATAATTGCAAAAGCACGCGTTATATTTCCTGACAACAATATTAAAATTTTGATGGGGACATTACTTTTTTATGCAGTTGAACTTGCTTGATACTATGAATGTATGTGCTATATGCTCCCAACTATTCAAATGCACATGTCGAACAAATAAAAAAATGTTTGAGAAGAATGCCTATCCCATAAGAAAATAAGTGTGTTATAATTAGCTCTAGTATTGTCTTCTCATGCCACTAAAATTATCCTATTTAATGAAATCAAAGGTGAGGTGCTATCACCACTGAGAAATGCAATAAATAATGAAGATAAATATAATTAAAGATTTTATGGACTAATGATAGTGAATGAACCTATGTTTTCCTAAGAAGACTTAGCTATATTAGAGTTCAATCATAGCATATGTACCCTTAGATTTCTATCAAGGTTGTAAGGGTGTAAAGAATGGATTATGGCCTTTCTATAATGATTTCATCTCCATAGACTTATATCTATATAAGAAAGTATTTTATCTTAATCCTTCTAATTGTTCATTCATTCCTCTATCAAGGTAATTAATCATACTGGATCTTAAATTTATAAATGCTCATTTTGTAAATTAAATTAGGCATAATAGTAATTAAGAACAACCATTCATATTTACATACATGAGCCTATATTAGGATAAATAAAACATATCCTTATAATCAGCCCAAAATAAAGAAGTTAGTTTGCCATAGAATTAATTCTGAGCAAAATATGTTTCATTACTTGCTTTATATAAGTCACAAAAAGAAAGATGAAGAAAATATCACACAGTGTTGAGAATCCAAATAAGATCCTGCAGATGGAATCTTTCTAGAGTGATTCCCTCCTTGAATCATCTCTCTCTGCACTCCTTTTAGTCCTAATGAGTGCTTTGCTCTCTACAAGGACAATAAACCCTTATACTAAACATAACTTCTCTATCCCTGATCTATACTTAAAATAAAACTCAAAAGAATTATGTATATTTTTAACATAAACTGACTTAGGCCCCGAGGTACTTGACAAAGTGGCACTACGACACTACAATGATATTATCCCCTCGGTGCTGCTTAATTAGCTCTTCTACAATGTTGGGTTGACCAAATCTAATGGTTAGTTGAGCTGACACGAGGGGATACCTATAAGAGTCAATCAAATCCTGATGTTCTTTCTTCTTCACTGCACTTTTGTTTTTCTTTTTGCTTTGCTTCGTGGTGTACATCCCAACATAACCAGTGGTAATAACCACTGCTACATGATCCATAGAGATATGATAAAAACTGCTGCTAATTGCTAAAGTTCCAGCACTCTGAAAAACCACTTATTTTGATAAGGGCTCAACCAATTTATTTGTTATGTATAATTTTTTTGTTAGAGGCATTATAAAATATTTGTATCTTCAATTCCACCGTTGATGAAAAGTTTCTCACGAAAAGATTTAAAACAGTCCAAAGATACCTATAAGAGGTAACCAAAAGATGAGTTCCCAATGTGTTCATAAGGGCAAATTATTACATCCGGTCACCGGACGCGCATAGTAGGTTCGGACATCCAATAAAAACATGCCACGTCACCTGTGCTTTTGACTACGCTTTAGGTGCGCTTTGACTGCGCTTTACCTGCGCTTTTGACTGCTCTTTTGACTGCACTTTACTTGCGCTTTACCTACGCTTTTGACGCGCCTAATTTAAAATAATATATTATTAATATCCGGACCTATTTTCGCGTCGGTGATCAGATGTAATGATTTGCCGTTCATAAGAGACTTCGAAAGATATATTTCCTTAGACCTTCGGTTGCTGTAATTGAAATATCTGAGCGTTAATTATTCTCAAGTACTAACCTCCACAAATGCAAGAAAAATCGTTTCTAATATTTTAAGTATTACCTATAGGATAACTTGCTGTACTAATAAGGTGAGTGGCTATCGTGAACCATGACAGCCACAGAATTCCTTGTACTGGTCTTTGAGAAGGAGAGCTAAAAAAGCATAAAACCAACCCATGTGTTCTTAAATAAATAACTATTCCAGCTAACTGTATCTTACTATGTTCACCCAATTACTTGTGCTAAGTGCATCGTACACTTTATCATAACTATGTGGGTGCAATAATACCATCGAGTGGATCGTTGATCACCCAAAAGAAAAAAGTTGCTTAATAATTGCTTGTGCTTTGAGCAATCACTGCATAGCTTAATCTGAAAATTGTTCTTCGAAATTGATCTTTACTCCTAAATACTTTTTGAACTCTTTCTCCCTCCTCAATTAAATAGCTTGGCATTTTCTTTTCCCTTTTTCTTAGGATTTATTTCATTATTACTAGGTAAAGTTCCTTGTGGTGTATTAGTTAAAGAACTTGCTAATTATCTTAATTGGATTTCAATATTTGTAATGGCAATAGCTTGGATTTGTAATTGGGTACCCATTTACAAAACTAATTCCTCTAAATAGTGTTCTCATCCTTAGCTAGTTGTTTGAGTTAAATCTATGGGATAACTAGGCCTTGGGTTTGCAAAATTTTTAAGTGGGTGGTTCCAATTCCCTGTTTGATTTGACTAGTTTAAATTCCAATTTATATTATTATTTTGATTATTATTATTATTATAATAAAAAATATAATGATTTTTCCATCCAGGATTATAGGTATTCGAATATCACTTGTCATCTCTTAACGAACTTAGCTCACATACTACTTGATAAAGAAAAAATGTGTGTAAAGAATATAAGAGGAAAATAAGAAGGATATTGTGAATGATAAAGGAACTTGAATTATAATTTTTCTCTTTTACACCAAAATGGTAAGGCCAAAGTCCTATTTATACTTGTATAAAGATCATTCTATAAACATTACATATATTAATATAATCTAAAGAATTGTATAATAAATGTTCTAGATTCTAAAGGAGACCATTCATATTCTAGAGAATTCTTCAATTAAATTTTCTAGATTCTACAAAAGACACTTGATAATTTCAAGAGTAATTAATTTTGGTTTAGTTGCTTAAACAAGCACGACAAGGACAAACTTTATATGCTCATAACCAATCCACAAGGCAAAAAAGACAATCATTCAGTAGTGCAATAGATGATCCTTCTAAAAGTATCACCAGTTGTGTGAGAATGGCATATTATTCTAAAAGTACTTGGTCCAATGGACCCAAATCTACTCAAAGGAATCCATATATAAAAATGTTGATGAGTTGGTTTACAATTACTCTACTAACCCTATGGGAGAATTTCACTTTAGAATGAGGAAAGGAAACTCATAGGCCAATAACCAATAAATCTCCTAGTGAAGAAGCTACTTGGCTATGACCAAGAAAAAGTGCAATACATCAATAAAGCTTAATGATTGCTACATGGAAGATTTAATTAAAGGTAAACTTCATTTTTTTTTTCAAGTAGTCAGAGCTATAAATAATCTACAATAATATATCAAGAACTTTGTGGTTCATTAGCTAAATTGAAGTCATTTACATAATATCACATTCTAGGAGCTAATTAGGGAGAGCAATATCAATATTTGACAGTCACTTCTATTGTCAAATGAATTAAACTTTATAAAGGGCTTGTTTTATCTAAAGCATTGAGTAACTTTTTTAATGTAATTATTTAGGATAAACTAGTTGAGTTCACTCATTTTCTTTTATGTAATGATTTATTCCTACCTAATATTTTGAGTTGAAATAACGATGTTAATCTTCATGATATTCACCCTCGATAGGGGAATCAGGACAAAATTCTTATTAATTAATACAAATTGCTTTATATTGTTTAATGTTCTTTCATTCATTTAGTGGGGCCAACACATACAACATGGTGCTTTAATACCATGTGGGGCTTTTGAGAAAAAATGCTATTTATTTCATTGTAAAACAAATGTGTCACATCACCATTATACCATGCATAAAAATTTATAATATAATTCATGTCTTATAAGCAATTAATACGGTGGTCCAATAATACTCTTATATGTCCTAGTAAATGATATTATTATATTTTGTGATCATTTCATTAATGTTACACATTAATATATATTTATGCACTTTATAATTTTTAATATTTAGGTGCTTGATATAAAGTAAAGTGAGAGGGAAGAAAAAAAATAAATAATTTAAAATACATTTTAAAATAGGAATTCTGTTATTTAGATTGAATGTATTAAAGTATTCTAAAAGTATATTCATGTGTTGTTAATATGATTCATGCATATTTTATTAAGTATATTGATTGAATCTGCATATTTATTGAATTAGGTTATGCCTATTAATTCATTTAAATTTGTAGTTCATTATATATAATATAATCTATACAAACTAAAAAAATGTTTTCTAGAATGTTAATATATACATGCATAGAAAGGTCACTTAGAAAGGTTGGACTGATATTAGCTGTTAGGCTTGGGGTGCTGACCTCAACGACCACTTGAATATTGATATGAAATATATATATTAATGAAAAATTATTCTTACATTATTATTTATGATCTAAAAGCTACTTGTGGTATAATTGATTTGATATGTAATGACATTGTATACCTCATTTATGTGGATATAAGTAATGGTAAATAATCCATAAATTATTGTTTATAGTACCTCATAATGAAAAAGTTACTTTTAAAGTCGGTTAACTCAATAAATTTTAATAAAATATAACATATCATGATCATATAAGTGGTTATTTGCAATCCACTAAAATATAGTCACCAGGATAAAATATGTGAAATTTTACTTAGATGGAACTTTACTCTTTCCATGAAGAAAAATACAAATAATAATGATATTATTCACTTTTGTATTACAGTAAATTATCATAAGATGGTGAGAAACTATTCTTAAAATTAATCGATGAATAAAGATGTTAGCAAACACCTTAAGGAAACTCACATATTGTAATATCCTATGATAATTTTTAGAATAGTTAGGCTAAAAAGTATGTGAACAATTTTTATTATAAACTTAAGAATTTTAATATATATAATCAATAAGTTATAGAGGATTTAGTGATAAAATTATAACTATTAATATCTATATAAATATATTATTAGTATTATAAAAGCTATAATTGATTATAAGAATCATTTAAATTGGTTAGTTATCAATTGTTTAACCTTTACCGTATGAGCCTTAACTCATATTAAATTGTTTTGATGTTCATAAATATATTTTTGTTGAATTATGAATTTGTTTATTGATTGGACTACACTTTTTATAGGAGGAAGATTAACAAATGCAGGTATACATGAGAATGAAATGTAAATATGATATATTCTTAAACTACGATGACAAGCAAGGCCGTAGATCAAACGATTAAGACCAAGATAAAGAAATCAAGAGTCAAGCATCAAGATAAGTTGTGAATGATATAAATAAAAAGGTGATGCAAGTTGAGTCAATATTTATTTATTTTTTATTTTTTTAAGAGTACAACATTTAATATTATAACTAAATGAATTTTTCGAGAAAACCAGATAAATAAAAAAAATACATGCAATAATTCAAAAATAAAATTATAAATTGATATCCAGTATATCATACAATACAATTTGGATCGTAAAATATGATATAAATAAATAAAGTACTCAAATTAGATTAATTTATATTAATTAAAAATATCATAAATAAATTATCATGAACACATCATATTGCACAATGCAAATCATACAATAAAATTCTGGCCTATTCTAATGCTAAACTATCATTACATAACCAGTTTATTGATTCAATTAATTTAAACAAATAACTAGTCATATTGTACAATCAGCTTCCTAAATTTATATAATCAAGAAATAGAAATTAAGAATACAATTTATGCATATCTCTCATAACTACTTATGTGGATGATGTGAGTCATACTACATAATTAAAGAAAGATAAGTTTTTTATAATTTTGCCTATTTGAACTAATCATATGGTATGATACTTGGAATGTATTATATTATTTGTTAGAATTTTATAAATCAACATATTTGAGGGTCTTTTCCTTGGGCACTATAAATAAATACCTTTCTAAAAACTCTGAAATGTGTTTATAACTGAAAATCAAAAGGAGGGGTTTGCTTTGATGAAGTGCAATAATTCTTTAGGAGGTTGTGCACCAACTAATTTTTTCCACATTTCTTCTACCTTATTACCTAAGATTTGGTTCTGTTCATGAAAAGCATTTGTTTCATAGATTTTATAAGATATTAGTAAGATCTCAAAGAATTTTTGTATTAAGATGTGGACTAACAAATGTGTTAGAGTAGGTCTTCTCACTTAGTGTATAAGAAGAGTGTCGAAGATTTCTAAATTATCTATCATGGAGAGAAGCTTCTTTGTTAAGTGTGACTGAATGAAGTATTAAATCCATGAGTTAGAGGGCTTAAGGTGTAGATATATTCATTGATGTAGAACTATGTTGACCTCCACACAAGAACCAAGGCTACAGGGGAACTGGACTTGAACAAAAATAGGGAATGTGACTTAAATAAACAATCACGGGGAACCAAACTTTAAACTACTAAATACACAATCAAGAAGAAAATATAAATAATGAATGATAATCATATTTAGTTAATTAAACATAAATAAGTAATTGAAGGGCAATGATGAACAAGTGGATGAGTGGCTTTACTTTTAGAGACAGGATATGAAATGATCATATACATGATAAGGTTCGAGTAGCTCTAGTGGAAGATAAGATTAGATATAGTCACCTTAGATGAATGCATTAGGCGTTGTTGTGTGGACATAGAGGAATGAATTGGGCATTGTTGTGTGGATGTAGATGCAATTTGGAGAAGTGTGGATCGACTCATATGTGAGATATATTTATAGACATTAGAAAGTAAGGTGAGCGACCACTCTGGAATGGTGAGAGTGTATGGGCTGAATTGAATAGTGTTTGGGCTAGCCCAAACTACAGCAGGAGGAGAAACCAAAATAGACATAGCAGAGCTTTTGATATTGGGAGCATTGATTGTTCCCTTCATACTGGGGGTTCTGCTCCACATACTGAGCATCGGAGATATTTGGTAAGGAATTTTAAAATATTTGAATAATTTAATTTAATAAGAATACTAATATATGTCTATTACAGAAAGAAGTGCTGGGCAAAGATCTGACTCATGTTGAATTGCATAGTCATACCCACAAGCGGTAGGAGGATCAGTAATGGGTTGATGAGCATGCGAGGAAAGCATATGTGAGTAGATAAGTTTAATTTTTGTGATATTATATGTAAATTGCTTAAATTTTTATTAACTTTCATAGGAGGAGTATACACGTCTTCAAGAGAGCTAGGCTGCAGCAGGTGAAGGTTCTTCTGGTGGATCATTAGAGTATTTTGACTATCACACTTGGTCATAAGTGGTAGGAGGAATACAGTATAGCAGAGTATATAATTTAGGCTCGCAAGCGGCTGCATATTAGTTGCAAACATCTGGTAGCTCTAATTTTTCAACTAACACTTAGGAGTCTTTATATATCCAACAGATAGCTACTCTTACAACTGAGCTAAAATAAGTAAGAAAAGCACAAGCTAGCTGGCAGATGAAAATGCAACAGCATTTGATGTAGATGTAACAGCAGCAACTAGAGATGCAATGGCAGATGCAGATACAACAAGCACAAATATTAGAGGAAATATGAAAGATGAGGGAGCAGATGAGTAGTGGGAGGAGTATAGCATCAGCTGAGGAGGAGACTGAATCAGAGTAGATGTTATTTAGTTTACTGATGTGGACATCTATATTTATGTATTTTTGGACATGTTTAGTTATTTGTTCATTAGATATCTTGACTTTTTGTAGTATTTGATAGTTATTGATGATACTCTTCTTGTTTATGTTATGATTTAAATGTTTATATTTGATAATATAATTGGCGATGTTCTTGATCTGATGTGGCTGTATGAATGTATATATATTGTAGTTGTATTATTTTCTATGCATGTTTAATTATAGAAATTTGTTTTAAGAGGATGTTTTTTTTTTATGCTATAATTTTTTTGTGGATTATCCGCCCGAAACAATGATGGCAATATGATACAATGATATTTCTGGTGAAACCATGCGCTAGTAAGACCGATGGAACTTGCGCCAATACGGTTCACTAGTAATAGAACAATGTCTACTCCCTGCGGATCATGTGCCAATATTTTCAGCATCTACTATCCGTCAAAACTACCGATGCAACATAATCTGGAATACAGTAACGAAAAAAAGGTGATTGGTTTTTTTTGTCGGTATTTTTCCAGAAGAACCGCGGAAATAGTTCTGGCAAAGAAGTTTCGCCAGTGTTTTCTTTATGATGCAAAAATTACCGTTGGACAATTTTTCAACGAAAATGCGCCGAAAAGATGATATTTTTTTGCAAATTTTTGTTGTTACTGATGGATTCCATCCACCGATAATAGTGCATTTTCCTGTAATGCATATACAAGTATATATCCTCATGGGCGGTGATGATCGTGTTATGGGTACACATGTCACATCTATGGATGTTTTCTAGTTCAAGAAAGAACCTAAGTTCAAACCCGATCCTTTTACTTGAAAATATAAGAGTCAACACAGCTCAAACTATTGAATAAATATAAGGTTGCAGTACCGATCATAATATTTATTTTATACTTTCATATTAGGCCTACATGATTTATAACAAAGAAAAATCACTAATAAAGACATAAAGCCAATGATGAACATGGTCCTCTATCAGCAAATAGATTGAGTTGGAAAGGTTCAACCAACAAAATAAAAAATGCCCATAAAAACCTCAATAATGGCCATATTACATGTAAATCTTAACCGGAGGGGACTATAAACATTCAAAATACCTCCAAAATGCCAATTAAATTTTGAGTTCCAAAAATACCAAAATTTAAAATATTTAAAGCTAAAATAAATCATCAAATAATTAAAACAAAATCCATCCACCCTCTATAATAATTTGCTGAGGTTGACAAGTTTAAAATTTACTTTAGCTCATAATGAGCCAATGTCTAATTGAGAATATTATAAGGTTTCATTCCCAAATAGTCTCTTGCTAGTAGGGATGTAAAATATGCCTTTTAATTAATAGTTTTGCCTCCAAACAGTACCACATCCATGGTTTTGCTGCTAAATGGCAGCACAATTAGACTGTTATGACTGGAACCCTCTAAATCAAGTGCTTTTGCCACCAAATGACTTCAATAAAGTAGGATCATGGTCAGAGCCCACATGTTCTCCAATGGCTTTAAATCTTGGAGTAATGAAACAATAGGATATAATCGATATGGCAAAAAGCTTATTATTATCTAAGGTGGAATCATATTTATCTCCTTAAATAAATATTCACCCTAGGTCTATAAGGTGCCATTGGACAAAGACCCATAACTACCAACAATGATCCTTCTATTAGGATGGGTCAACCTCTTCTAACTAAGTAGATCAGGGGCAATGATGGCTCAATATGATAGAACTATGGGATCATGATTGACTAATCATCACTTCCCCCTCCGCTTTAAGTGCAAGATGGTTAATTTCTAGTTTTAAATATCAAGTCTCAAAAGCTAAACTCATGCTGCTATTATACACCAAATACCACGTATCTTTATGTATCTCTTTGATGACTAGCCTTAATCAATAGTTCTCTCTTGCTATCAGGCGGGGTAATTAACTATAGGGGTTTTGCAGCTATAGGAAACTTGAACTTAGATCATAAAGTCCTTATAAAATTAGGGTGAATCTCTAGGTAATGCCCAATTTAAAACCCAATTTACCTTCTAAAAAATTTCCTCAAAACTTAAGCATTAAAAATCTCATTGACGACCTAAAGAAAAAGAAAGGGGCTCATGGAGTGGCAGGGGCACTAATTTTTGGATCCCACAAACTACATAAAAATTAGTTTCTGCCCATTTTTCTCTTAACCTCATTTCTTATAATTTATTCTCTTATTTATATCAAGTATAATGGATGAAATTTTGATGATTATTATGATATCCATTGTTTTCAAATCTTTCTATTCTATGTTATATTTATTGTGTAGCAATTGATCTATTTAACAACATTTATAATTATAGAATGAATTTTTCACTACAGGAAAACTAGTAATTTCAAGATTTTTTCATAGCATAATACTCGTCATTAGAATTAGTGGCAAAAATACTGGTGAATTGTCCATCGGAATATCTCAAAGCAATTTTTGTAGGCTTTTCTAAAAGATTTTTTGCCAAAAGTTTTTGGCAAATAATTTTGATGGAAAATTTGAAAAGAAAGGCCCTACTTCACTATTTCATCCCTTCGTTTGTTAATTGATGAAAAAAAAATCAATAAGCCTCCATTTTAATGCAAAATAGATGCTCCATTTTCCCCTCAGTCCCAATGCTTCGGTCTCCGTTCCCCGATGGTTTTCCTCAGTTCCCCTTCACCCGAAAGTTCATTATTCCTCTCTACTCGTTGTTTATCTTGATAGATGCATTTGGTAAGATTTATATATCAATCATCTTGTTTAGTCATTGTTCACTTTTCTTAGGTGTTGTTCACTTTTCTTCGCTATTTTTCTGCATTTTAACTAATTTGGGATTGGCTTTTATCATGCTAGAGGCTTTTTCATGTAGTAAATCATTTAAAATTTACTATCCATTTTTTTATAAATAGACTAAATTTTTTTTATTTGCATATTTATCTACTTGTTTGGCTTACAAATGACACATGTTTAAATGATCCCATGATATAGATTTCTTTTATTTTAAGATTTTCAAAGTATGAATAAAATTTTAAATGTTCACTTTTAGCATTTTCTTTATTCTAACTTTATGCTTGCAAGTTGCATCACTCATAAACTTGCTTAATCATTTAATCTAAATTATTTTTCACTTAATTGTTCAGTGTATGTAATTATATATTTATTTATGTAATTATTCATTTTTTTGTTGTTAATCATGAGGGCATTGAATTTGATAGAGGTTTAAAAAGTTTATCGATATAGATCTACACCTAATTCAACCTCACTTGACACCATTAAGCCAACAGAAATATTCCTCATTTGAAAATTTTATCAAGGTTGTCTCATAAAACATTATACAAATGCACTTTTACACATCATGAAAGCTCTTAGATACAAATATGAAGTTCACGTCCCTTGATTCAACTCATAGTCATAGACTTAATAATAAAACTAAGGAGCACTACATTATCTCTCTACCACTAAAAAAAATTCTACTGCTATTGCCAGCAACCACAATAAGCTAAAATATCAAACCCAAAGTCTTGAAGCATATGCAGGGCTTATAGAGTTTTAAAGAGTAGATAGACTAGCAAATGAAAATGTGGATGGTGGAGAATTTGTGGGATGTAGTGGTCCTCTAAAAAGGTTGATTAAGATGATTATAATCCTTTTTATGATATAAATATTAGCAATATAAACGAATTTTAGTTTGTGGCTAAAGAGAAAGATTTATAGGTAGCATAAGTTCATGGTTTATCTCTCATAGAAATATTACACATTTTATGAGAAAAAAATTTATGATGCCTTCTTAGGAGCATCTTAATGGACATAATGTAGTATGATTAAGTTATTTTTATTTATTGCTTATACTTATAATATGAACTAAACATTCCCAAGAGCATATAATTCCTTTGTAACTCAGAAAATCCCAATGTTTGCATATAAGACTTCATTGCTTAAGCCCGATATAGATATTTGAAAGAAATTATATTCGATGTATAATTTCTTGGTACCTAGATGCATGACATTAAAAGATGAATTCATTATCATGGTAAATTTTTTCAACCTAATATTCTAGACAGGGTTCATTCTTCAAAGCAGCCTACACACAAAATACGTGATATCATACAAAGCAAGTTTGATGCACTATATACTTCATGATAGCAAATCTCTCAATAAGTTAGAGATATGTGGTTCTAAGAGTTTGAGATTTGTAATTAGCATAAAAGAAACATATGTGTTTGTTATTTAGTCACAAAAGAAATATTAATGTTTACTTTTGATATGCAAAGAGATTTCTATTGGTTGCCCCAACATAATGCAATAATAAAAAAATGTTGAGAAGCGTGGTTCGCCTCACCTGCAAGATATGTTTATAGACATTAAGAAGTCAAGCAGTAGACTGCTCCAAATTGGTGAGAGTGTCTTGACCGATATGACCATAGCTTAAGATAGCACATTTTATACTAAGAGGAGGGATCATAATAGCATAATAGAGCTTCTAATATTGGGGGTCTTGGCAGCACCCTCCATTCTAGGAGCTCAGTTCTATACATTGAGCATATGTGATGCTTGGTAAGAATTTAAATAGATTTTAATAATCTATCTATTTATGAATATTAATCTAAGTATACTACATAAAGAAATCTTGGGTAGAGATCCCATTGTTATTGAGTCGCACACTCACACCCGCTAGTGCTAAGAGGACTAGTTGTGGATGGAGGAGAAAGCGAGGAAGACCTTAGTTAGTTTGCAAGTGTAGAATATTAATAAAAATATTTTAAGTTATAATTATATAATAATTAATCTTATGTTATCTTTTGCAGGATGTGTATGCACGATTTTAAGAGAGCTAGGCTAGATCTTTTGAGGGATCCTCTAAGGAATCAACTAATTATATCGACTACTGCATATGGTCACAAGCGATAGGAGGATTGAAAGGAGAGAGATTATGGATAAATCTCATAGTCTTGCACATCCAAGGGATAGTCCCCTTATTCCTCAAGCTTCTTTGTAAGAATCTAGGAGGGCTTGGATAGCCAATAGGTGGCTTCTCAAATTGTGGAGCTAGAGGATATCTGAAATCACAAGCAGACAAACAAATACAACAAAGTTAAATATTGGAGGAGCTTAAGATAATTAAAGAGCTTTTTAGTGGAAAATAGCCTGTATCAATCAGCGAGAATGAGGATATAGATTTTGATAAATGGTCTATGCTTTTAAATATTTTATTGATTTTTCAATGTATTAGAACTATATGTTTTTTGTAGAAGTGTTTGATAATTGAAGAACTGTTGTACTATTAGTGAACAATTTATGAAAAATGTGTAATTAATTTTTTATCAATATTTTTTGTGATATTGAAATAATAAGCTATTTAAATTGTTTAGAATAATTTTGATTAGAGTTATGTTGTATTATAGAATAATTAATATAAGATGGTTTTTTATCTATGATATAGTTTTTGTCAGAGACAACGATATAATGACTTTTTATAAGCTTAGTGACGCAATGTTTTGCCCAAAAATTTGGTAGATTGTTGGTTGCAATTTTTTGCCAGTGATTAGCAAGAGCTCTGGCAAAAACTTGCTTTAGAATCGACCAAAATTTTTTATGAAACATTCCACAGGTATCCCTTTGAAATGTGTTGCATTTTCATCTAAAACGTCACTAGAATTTTGTCAAATTCCTTTTTGACAAAATATTTTTGGCATAATTTTTAGACTTTTTGATGGAAATATACCCCAGAAATAGCTGAATTTCCTGAAGTATTTCTCAAGTTGATCTTCTTTTTATAATAAAATAGTTCATCTCATGGATTATTATAGTTTATTATACTATCTCAAAAATGAAGAAAAAACTATTTTTTTTTTTTAATTAAGAATCTGATTCATTCCCCTCTTAGGTGTTGTCATACACTTTCAATTGGTATTAGAGTAGCTGCTTAGTAGATAATTTAACCATCTAACTTCGATCCTTTAATAGAAATTCATAATAAAACATAGCACAATGGAAGGTTCTTATCACTGACCTCCTATTTTTTAGAATATATAATTCAATTTTCAAAAAAAATTCATGGAAACTTTTATTTAATTGAGTACCCCATATGGAACATAGCCCAAGTAGGTTATTCACCTCCATATAAATTTAAGAATGATTAATAAATTGACATCCATTTTGATGAGTGGAACCAGGACAAGATAGAATTAATACAACTAAATTTGAAATATTTGAATTATTTTTTAAATTAAATAACATAACTATATGCGTATATCCAATTGTAAAAATGGTATGGAGATTTTGGATTGTTTTTAAATTACATATGATTGATGGATGACATAAAACAATCATATATAAATTTTCTAATACATGATTATGAACTACTTGTGTGCAACCCAAAGAATACACCATTCACATGTATAGTAAATTTACTAAAATTATTACTTCATAGCATGATTTTAGTAGAAAGTATTCTAATGCTAAGTTGGTGAACATAATTCATAAGTGTATACTAGAATCTTTAGATACCAAAGTTACTAGTATTTCTATAATCTTTTTAATTTCTTTATTGAAGATTTACTTGGATCATTATTAGCATATGAATAACAAATCAATCAAAGAACCATAAAAATAAGAGAAAAGAACGAGATATTTTTCACTCTAAATGTTATTGAGTTAAAGGATAACATGATGAAAAAGTTTGATGATGAAGATGATGATGTGGCACTGCTAACACTAAAATTCTAAACACTTCTAAAGGAAGAAAGAGGAAGCACAAAATATAAGAAAGACAAGGAGAAAAGTAAAAATATTTTTATAGTTTTGCGCTGATATAATTTGGTATGTATGCAAGAAGTTTCATCATATCAAGTGAGTGTGCCTAAACATAAAATATCAAACCTAAAAGAAAATACAAAAATAGTAAGGTGATAATATAAAAGGAAAAAGATTAACACATAAAGCTTTTCAAATGAAATCAGATACTAAGTCCTATAGATATGAGCCTAAGGAAGAGAAGAGAAGCATGTGTTTAATGGTGAAAGATGATTCAAGTAACTTGAATACTAAGTATTTGACTAGTCTTATAATGAGCTACTCTACATAATTAAAGAGTTGATTATGAGTTTTAAACCTTTCAAAAAAAATTCCAACCTAAGAAAGATTTTTGATCATTAGAAAAGGATATTTACATAAAGATTTAGAAAAGTTTAAAATGGGATTAGCAAATGAATAATCATTGTACAATGAGTTTGAAAAATAATATAATATAATATAAAATGATTACGAAAACTTCAATAAGTCTGATATTAAGTAATATATTTAAAAAAGTTTAATATGAGATTAGAAAAGAAAGAATCATTGTACAATGAGTTTAAAAAAAATTAATATACTTTGATAAGTCAAATCTTGAATGGCATAACAAATAGGATCATTGACTTCTACAAATTAGGGTTTAAGAAAATAAGTTTTAAAATTTAGATGGATCAACACCACTATGTAATATTTGCGTACACTACCCAAGTGGTACATCATTTTATATCTCTTTTTGAAAGAAGATGAGGTTTAGGTCTAATAGTTTCATGCATTCTATTTATAGCATTATTTGTTACTCACATGACATGCATCCTAATATAATACACATATGCACCTATGGTAAACATAAACTATTTTTGGATTCCTAGAGAGAACAATAAATATCATGACTTATGTTCATCCATCATCACTATGAACCCCAAGATATTTTGAGTTCTTAAAATCATCTCTCTCTTTTTTTTTCAAGTATGACTTAATAATAGGACCAATAAAGTTATGAAGTGCTTGGATAGTGGATAATCAAGTCAATTGATTGAAGATAGATATAAATTCATAGCACTCGTGCTTGATAGTGTTGGTAAAGTGACTCTTGGAAACAACACCACAAGAGGGTAAATTAAATTGATAGTATATGTAAAAAAAATGCTTTAATATTGAAAAGGGCATTTAGTTGATCAATTAAAACATCATTTACTATCAATAAGTCAACTATATGTTAAAGGTTATGTTGGAAATTTGATTTCAAATACTTGTTCATTAATCCTAGATGTTAAAACTATACTAGAAGGTGTTATATATATATATATATATATATGCTTAACATTAATCTGCATAGATGAGTCTTTGGAAGTCAATTGCATAAAATTACACTAGATAAGTCATGGCTATTGTATAGGAAATGTTGCCATATCAGTATGAGAGTACACTTAAGAACATCACATACTTATACTTAGATCAAGGGAAAATAAAGCTAGAGTTGACTATTGATATTTATGATGTCAATCAGCTTGAAAAGTAAGTTAGATCATCTTTCAATTTATTAAAATTTTAATAACTTCAAGAAAATTATAAATTTTATAGACAAATATATTTTATACAATTAGCATTGTATACTCAGAGGATAATTATATATGTTTTTAAGTTTTACCTACGTTATGTTCTTAAAACATAAGAGTTAAGCCTTGGTTGGATTCAAAACATTCATTATTTGGATTTAATGGAAATTGGCCATTTAAATTTTACTATTCATAGTGACGAAAAAGGAGAGTTTAGGTATGAGAATTCTTTTTGCAAAACTAGAAGTTACAACTTCTTGACACCTAAAATAACCTAATAAAATTAAGTACCATAGAGAATGAATAGAATGCTAATAGAAGCATCATAGTATATTATGAATGACTATATTATACCTAAATAGTTCTGGGCTAGGGCTGTAAACATTGCATACTATGCACTGAATATAATGAAAATTTTGCTTAATTTAAATAAGAGTCCACTTGAACTATTTAATGGGAAAACTTCAAATATATCATATTTACATGTTTTTAGAGCAAATCTTTGTGTTGAATGATGGAAAATTAATCCTTTGTATGTTTAAATAAAAAATTAGATGAGGATGTATTCTTGGGTTATTCATCGATTAGGAAATAAGATAGAGTTTTTAATAAAAAAATCTTATAATTGAGGAGTTTACACATGTTGCTTATGATGAGTCTAGTTCTTATAGCAAACTTTTAGCAAGAGCATGATGGGAACAAGTTACCCAATATTAAAAAGCTAAACTACAAGAGAGAGAACCTAAGACACTATGTAAGAAAAGATATATGCTATAGGCACCCTAAAGATGTAATAATAATAGATCCTTTAGTAGATGTTAGGATGTGAAATGCACTTGGGTAAAATGTTAGTCACATTCCTTTGATCTCCTTAATATATTATAGTAGTAAAGTTATGGATGCTCCATTAGGTGGATTTTGAGTCATTTAAATGCAAGAATTAAATTATTTTTTCAAAAAGATGCTTGTGAATTAAAGCCCAGAAAATTTGATCAAAGTGTTATTGGAACCAACTAGGATTTTAAAACTAAATTGAATGACTCTGGATCAATAATTATAATTAATCCAATTATGGTAGTAATAATGTTAAATTTGATTAGTGGAAAAAAAATTTAGGAAACATTTACGCTAGTATCCCATTTAAAAGCTATTATATTGATGCTTTCCTTTTCTTATTTTAAAGGATTAAAACTATAGCAAATGGATGTCAATAGTTCCTTCTCAAATGATATAATATAAAAAGACATTTGTGAAACAACCATCTAGATTTGAGACTAAAATCGATCATAATCATGTGCATAAGTTTAAAAAGCATTTTATGCATTAAAAAAGGCTCTTAGAGCATGGTAGGAGAGGCTTTCTCTTATAGAAATCATTTTAAGGGAATAGTTGACACAATATTATTTATATAAGAACAAACATTGACACTTTAATTATGAAAATATATATCAATAATATAACTTTTGAAGCCACAAATGAAGTGTTATGTGAAGAATTTTGAAGTATGATGAACCAGCATTTTAAAATGAGCATGCTGGGTTAATTATCTTTTTTTTTAATGCTTCAATATTAAACAAGCATAGAATATGATAGTTCTAACACCAATAAATAAAATAATAATAATAATAATGATTGGCAAGGAATATTCTATGAGAAAATATCCCCATGAGCCATACTTCCCAATTAGATAAGAAGCATAATGGAAAATCCATAATTCATAAGGAGTATAAGGGAATGATAAGCTCTACATTGTATCTTACTACTAAGTGATGAAAAAAAATTTAGTTCATGTATATATACACGCTTACAAGATGAGCCAAAAGAATCATCTCGAATGCTACTAGAAGAATTTTAAGGTATGTGATAAGGACACCTATGTTAGGGATACAATATTTTAGGTATAGAATATAATTTATGTTAGTAGGATATTCATATTCAAAACTTTCATGGTGTAATATTGATAGGAAAAGTACTTCTAGAATATGTCAGCTCATAAGAAATTCATTAGTTTTAATGTTTAATAGGATCCTAACATAATGAAAATTAAAAAAGTCATTTTGGTCACTTAAATGAGAAAGAATGGACTCATATGGACCCATTTTAGATTTGGAAGTGACTCATTTTAACTCAAATTCCTCAAATATAGGATCCTAAACACCTACTAGTGCCCCATATAAGTAAGGTAAAAACTTCATAAGCTAATGAGGACATTTCTGCTAGCTCATAATGAAGATTACCAAAGTTGGAACACAACTTGATTACTTAGGAATGTGTGGGTGTGTGCATGTGTGCTTGTGTGTCTGTGTTGCAAGGGGGAGGAGTTTGGTGTTGTTTGAATCTAAATTGTAAAGTTGCTTGCTTTGTCTACCTTGATGCATTAGGCCTACCTCATAACTAGTGTCATCTCTTCCAGTCAAAATCATGGGTCGAGTACATCATGCTCAACTTGCCCGAGATTACCTTCTTCTTTATCTTTGTGAGCTAGCTGGATTTTTGTCCATCAACCTCCATATGAGTTGTCTTGGATTTATGGAATAGCCTTCTACAAATTGTGATTGTCAACTTTGCCCATTTTTTAAGAAGTGGACTAAGCTATTCATAGGAAAGTAAATGTATTGACATACGCTAATATGAGATATGAGTTAGTAATCTCAAACGTTAGCCATCACCCCTACATATATACCATGATGGTACAACAATAAAGTTAATGTCACCACTGAATCATACATAATGCAACTTTTAAAACATAAGAATAAAGTAGGGTGATGAATTTTTACATTTCTCTTTTTCTCTAATCGGTAGAGATAATGAATATTTTTATAGAATTCTCTTATACTTTTCGAAGTCACTCTCAAATTGTATAAGGGAATAAAGGAACTAATTGCAAATCATTATGCACAAACTTGATATTTGAATGAGTCACAAGGCTCACTTAAAGACTGGAGACCAAGTAAATTTTTCTTTAATGGAACTCAACTTTGAGGGCCACTTTCCTAGAGAAGCTCATCTAAGAGAACATTCACCTAGAAGCATTATTTTCCTTGATATATCATGCACTAGGATGGGTCAACCCCAAAAGAACAGTCCACTTTGATGGCACTTGCTTATACTAGAAGCTTACTCACCCAATCAACAAGATATGCTCACTTTCTAAAACCCAATAGTGTTGACTACACCAACCTAGATGAAACCTCACATATAGGGATTCTTCAAAGGCTTTAATTATCGGCGCTTGCAAAAGGAACTCATCATAGGTCCTCTTTAGAGGTTGTTGGTCTCATTTTTGAATGAGAATAATTTTTGAAATCATTCAAAAATTATTAAATTCAATTAATCAATTTAAATTTAGTTTGTAAATCAAATCTCAAAATCCATACTCAAAACCAAGTCTTAAAGCCTTTGGATTTTTTTTTTTTAGGAATTTTTTATTGATAAAAAACCTAGTTGAAGTGTTTGCATTTGTATGTGAGGATTTTCATAATGATTAGGCATATCCTTAGGGTTCTTCTTAAAATTTTGTAGGAACCCATGTTTTTCTAAATCATAAAACTCAAAGTATATTCCAAGCATGCAAAACCTTCAAATAATTATATTATATGCCACTAAATTTAGCATCTTGTGAAAAATGACAAGCCTCTACAAAATCATTAAATAAGATCATTGTCATTGTCATGATGCTTTGAACCTCGTTGAACCATTGGTGGACCATGGTTCATCATTGTTAACAAACCCCAAAACGTTTTAAATCAAACTATTGTATAAACTTTAGCATGGCCCATTCAAACTAAATCTTGAAATCACTTCCAATATATACTAAATATGATTTGGGTATTATTGAATCAAAATCCAAGCATTGGTCAAGCTTAGTTGACCAAGTCAACAATGATTAACCAAAAGGCCCCTTAACCCTTTAAACTTTCATTTCATATAGGGAGACCTCACCAAACCTTGAAACCTAGACCAACAAGTTTAAAATGAAATTTAGGAAGGGTTGGAATCAACCCCAACCTATAGTCAACCCTCTCTGACCAAAGAGTTCTTAAGCACTCAAATATGCATTTCAAATCTAATAACCTCCCCATGGCATGGTACCATATTCAACCATTCTAAAATATCAATTTGAATTGGTTGGACCTAACCCTAAATCCTAATCAACCATGGTTGACAAAATCAAATCTAAACCATTTTAAATTTAAATCGAATCTTTTAGACCTTGCCAAACAAACTTAACTCATGGGGACTATCCATTGGGTCCCCAAGGGTCATTAAAATTTTTTAGCCAATGGGTCTACATGTATTAGCCACATGGATTGAACCAAGTGAACCCAAAGGGGTTTTCTTTGGCCAAAATCCAAACCTTCTCAAATAAAATTTAAAGAATTCCTATAGTAGGTGTCCCTTAACCCCTTGCACCAAACTACTCAGCCCAGCCCATGAGTTGACTTGGCTACTCTAATTGGATTGAGCCAAAACTTAAAAACCTAAATTTTTAAGCTCACTTGAAAACCCAGTCCAAATTAAAACCCATAGATGATTGAATTGGATTCTAGAACCTTCATTCCACATGTAATAACTAGCTCTAACCATGCGGATGGCTGAGGTGATAAGAATCTACAAAACAAGCCATGTGCAATCATTGGTTTAACTCTAACTTCCCAAATAACAAACCACATGAGTTATACATTCTTTGGTGAGTTATTTAGGCTCTATTGGTCAGTACATAACAAATTTTGTTGCCTGAGATAGCAACTCCTGGCCACAAATGAGGCAAGGTGCATTTTTCTCTTATAAATACACTGCATTCTTCTTAAGAAGAGTTGGTTCTTCGCATTGAATTAGCCTCACATAATCCTCCTCCCCCCCCCCCCCCCCCCCCCCCCCCCCCCCCCCCCCAATCCCTTTATAGCCTTCTCAAAACTCCAAGATGCATTTATTGAAGGGTTCCAAAGGTGGTCAAGTGGAAAGCTCCTCTATCAAAGAACTTCTGATCCAGCGCTTCTCCAAGCTTTAGTTCTTCATGAAAGATGAAGAGGGAGTCTACAGGAGTTCATACGATCCAAAATCAACCCAATCCACCCAATAAATAGAGGTAGTTTTCAAACCATAGGTTTAAAATTTAAATTTAAATAATGTTAATATCTTAAGACATGGAGCCCTCAAATTTCAGGGATTAGGGAATTAGGGTGCCAAGAATCTCTACCTAAAATTTCATACAATTTCATTGACTAGATAAAAAAGATATAAGAAAAATTCATTTAGTTCAAATTTTAACTTCTAAAATTCGCTAATGTGAGACATCCAATCGCACGTGCATTAGATCAAATAACCCAGATTTGGTTAGATGGCATGATCCTTCCAACTAGATCAAGTGGAAAATGGATAACGCATTCGTTCAGCTCGATCAGAGCCATCCATATAAAATTATTGCTGATCTAATGGATGAAACCCATCTCTGACATGGTTAATTGATTGAACACATCCACTCAGCTGTAGCTAACCACATACCAACACAGTTGAGATGGAAACGATGCCTGGAAATTTAAATAACTGATTATTTAAATAAATTTAATTATGAAAACTTCAAAAAATCATAATAAATTGAATTCTCGACCAAACATTAAGTGTGAATACTCTATGGAACCAAAATGAGGATAGCTTCAATAAAATAATTAAAATTAAATCAATTTGAATGATAGATAATGAGTAATTTGCATTTGAATGATTTCCAATTTTTTGCAATTACTCATTGTACACTAATCTAATTGATCTCATACTTTGCTAGGTTAATTTTGGTTATGTTGTTGACATCCCATAATTTTCATAGGCTTGTTTGAGTAGTAGGTTTGTATGAAATTAATTTACAAAGATATGGGTCTAAGTTTAACCCAAATTTTTAAAAATTCATAAATCAATATCCATAAAGTATCTAGTTTCAATTTTTATGGTTTGTTAGTTTAATGTTAAAAGTTTAGAATGGTATTAACTTAACTATAATCCAATCAATAGATGGGCCAAATTAAATCCTTAAATGTATGGTTATATTTACAATTGGGATTAATTATGATGCTTAGGGAGACTTTGATGGCTTCAATTTCAATGGGTTTGAAGCATATATACAGATGAACCTATGTTTCCAATTTCACTAGAATTTGAGGTCATTTAGTTTGTCAATTAGTGAACCCAAGTTTAACATGCATAATTGACATAGGATCTTATTTAATTCATTATAAATTTAATATAAATGATCATAAAAATACATTATAAGCTCTATGTTAATCAAAATTAAATAATTAATAATGGGACATCAAAAGTTCAATCAAATTTTAATTAAATAAAAATTAATTTAATAATAAAGAAAAATATATAATTAATTAAATTAAAAGATTAATAAATAATCAAAACTCCTAAAAGGCTCTAAACATTTATAACCATCTCTAAAAGTCATTAGTAACACTTGGGAAGATTTTAAGGGATTTGGAGTTTATTTGGAGCACCAAATCAAAAATAACAAGGTGATTACTAGATAATCCAAGCTCACAAGTCTTCTAGATAGCCCTAGGAATGCTGAAATAAAACTCATAGCCTTAATTTAACAAAGGTCATTATTATTCAAGCTAAATAATAATTGAGAAATCAGTAACAAATCATTTAGGCATTAAAGCTTTTATACACTTTAGTTGACTTCTTTTTGGAAGAAAAATGTGTTTTGGATTGAAAGCATAAGAACTAAAATACTTAATAAGGACTCTATACAACCTATCTACCCTTGTTTTGGAGGTTTGGTAGAATTACAATTATGAGCATAGGATAAGCTAATCAATGCTTCTAGTACTTGGAAGTTATTGAGTTCTATGTTCTATAAAACTTAAAGTTAAATAATTTCAACAATCAAAACACTCTTAAAATGAACCCAAAACTTCTAAATATCTAAAAACCTAAATTCAAACTAACATTCAATAACCTCAAATAACTAAATTCAATTGTAGACAACTTCAAACTAATAAAGCTTAGAACATATCCAAATCACATTATCATATACACACACTTTAAAAGGTTTGCTAGAACAGCCAACTCTAGGCTAGGCTAGGCTTATGGTGTGGTGTGGTGTGGTTTGATGGAGAGTATTCTTATTTAGTGTGTTTACATTTTATACTCTGGATGTCATATTCATGTGTTTTACACATATTACTTCATAATACACTTTGCTTTAATATTTTTATTCTTTCATTCTTGTTCAAGTAAAAATTTAAAGTGGAGTGTATCTAAGATTCTTATTAAAATAAAAGAAAAATGTATTATGCTGCTTGTAAATGTAAATGAAAATATAAGAGCTTAGATTATAAAACTAGATTGAGTTGTAAATTGCAAATAGTTGTAAAAGATATAAAAAATGATTGTCTATGTATGCTTGTAGGTTTCAAAAGGAAATAATTCTTCTTTCTTTGAAGATAGTTGTCTTTTGAAATTCTATAAATGATCTAAGGGCCAAAAGATTTGAAGACTAAAATAAATAACTATGTTTAAATATACATTATATAAGAATAAAAAATCTAGCTTATTGTGGTGAAGCTTGGCTATTTTACTTTTCAACAAACCATGGGTTAACGTACATTTGTTAAATCAATAAATAAAAAAGTTATTTATATTGCTTTATAAATCATACATTGTGCATCATGCTAGTAGGTGTGTTTCCATATTAAAAAAACCTTGATTAAATCATAAACTACATCCTAGATTCTATAGGAATAGAGCCTTCCTATTTGCATTCATAAGATGATTAGTTGCTTTTAGGATGTCAGCTAGTAGCTCACTCCATGAAGGCATAAGTCCAAATTGTGTACTCACCTCTTCAAGTCATCTTCCAGGGAGGGTTATCTAAATCTTTAAATCTAAATCCGCAATGTAAATCGATCCTTAGGATTTCATGAAATGTAATCCTTGAACTCAAATCCTTAATTAATTTTTTAAAATTTTAAAAAGTCAAGCCTTTTCTATAGTTAAGAGTATTCTTTTTGGAGAAGTAATTAACTATAGAGGATTGCCTCCATAGGGAGTCTAGAACCCAGTACAAAATAAGCATAGCTTTAGTTTACTGAAGTAGAGGGAAGAATCTTTGGACGCAGATTTAGCTTTAAACATAGGTTTAGTTTTATATCAAAATGATAAGTTAATTTTTTTTTTTATTCTTTGACATGAATTGAATGTTCCTTATGTCGTATTTGATTATTAAAATAAATTAATATAGTTTCATAATTAAAATGATAGATGAATATTTTTTATCCTTCAGGATAAATTGAATATATTCTAATGTTGTGTTTGATTATGAAAATATATTGAGATTCTCTTTTCAAATCGATAGTGAAATATTAGTCTCTCTGGATTGTATAATATTAATCAATAAAGATTTGACAAAAAAATCTTCATTTAAAGCAAATCATGTGGCGAACATAATTTGCTCACAAAATAGGAAATCACCACGAACACTCATCACAAGCAATCACAACAAAAATTCATTAGAGGTACTTGCACGAGGCTCCCCAATTTCATCTTAGATATGGCAGTCCATAAGTGTATTTAAAGTCTTTCCCATGTCTGTAACAACTAAATTATATATTATTTCATCATTTTCTTAGGTGTATCATCTCCTATTAATCTTTCTAACCATATGAATATATAGTTAATAAGCAAATTTTGTACATGATTCTAATCCCACTAATCACACAGAGTGATAAAATATTGTTGCACTTCTCTTTACTCAGTCATACCTCTTCACTGCTATAATATTACTCAAGCTAATATTACAAGTATGGTCAAGATGTCACCCTCATACCAAATTGAAATCAATTTTGTCAATTTCGGGTCACGGGTCGGGTTCGGGTCGAACCCGGAACTGACCCGGGTTCAAACGGGTCAACCCTAACCCGACCCGGGTAGACAAACGGGTCGGAAAATTGAACCTGGACCCGACCCGGCGGGTTGCCGGGTTGACACGACCCGACCCGGTTTGGGTGGCCGACACCGGAACGGCGACGGCGGACGGCGGAGGACGCGAGCGCGGCGGGCGGACGCGAGCGGGACAGCGCGGGGGCGCGGGCGAGGTCAGGCGCGGGCACGCGGGCACCCTGGGCAGCGCTGGGCACACGGGCGCGGTCGGGCGCGGGCAGGCGGGCGAGGTCGGGCGCGGGCGGGCGCGGGCACACGGGCGCGTTGGCCGCTGGGCACGTGGGCGCGCGAGGAGCGCGGTCGGCGCGCGAGCACACGGGGGCGCGCTGGGCACACGAGCAGCGCGGGCATGCGCGCGGCGGGCAGCGCAGGAGGGCGCGCGGCGGGCAGCGCGGGCAGGCGCGCTGTGGGCAGCACAGCGGGCAGCGCGGGCGGGCAGTGGGTGTTGCGGATCTATGGCTTATGATTTTGATGATAGCAAACATTCTTTTTTTCTCTATGACTGCTTTCTACTAATGTTTCAGGTCCACACTATCAGACTGCAATCTGGAACCAGCTTAAGATTGGGTAGACTAGGCCTGTGTCAGTTTGTAATCTTTTTCCTTTCTTGAGTCTATTATATTTGGTGTGGCATCTGATGATTTGTATCTTGGAAGATTTTCTATTGTGTCCTAAAAGTTTTCTATTTTTGGTAATATCGTCCTGGACGATATTTATATCGTCCTGGACGATCTGACAAAAGTAGAAACCCTAATTAGGGCATCCTCTTTAAAGCAGCCGTTTTTATGCAAAACACATAGTCCTGGACGATTTTTTATCGGCCAGGACGATCGGCTCAATACAGCAAGAATCTGCCGCCAGATCTACTTAGGAAAATCTTATTTTTGGACATCGTCCCGGTGGATCGGCCTGGACTATAAAATATCGTCCCGGCCGATCCAGAGCAATTTTTCCAAAATTTCTCAAGCAGTTTTGGAAAGCATTTAATGGGGATTTTGTCCAGGCCGATCGCAAGATCGTCCGGGACGATTAGACATCGTCCAGCTTCATTTCAGGGCGATATTCGGGACGATTTTCCTCATATTTGTGCTAATCGGCCAGGCCGATTTGGCTATCGTCCGAGACGATAATGGCGGCAACTTGCATTAATGAGCTCGTTTTTAGAGCTTCTATTTAAGCTATGGCAAGGCACTTTGTAAGTGTCTTTGGCAGCCATTGTAGCTTCGTTCTTGTGGGGGAAACTAGAAGAGAGAGCTTGAAAGGGAGAGAGGAAAGGGTGGAGTTTGAGAGAGGGAGAAGATCCTGTGAGGGGGGACTCAAGGGAGTGTGGAGGGGGTTCCACACGGTTGCTCCGGCGAACTCGCACCTTAGTACCATCGGATTCAAGGCTTGTCTCGAGGTAAGTTCACCAAAGAAGAAGTCTCTTTGGTGTCAAAGGACCCGGCGACTCCGCCGCACCGGGGAAGGTGGAAGTGATTTTGTAAGGGCTTCTCCGCCTAGCCGTGGGGGCTAAAGGAGAGACACTAGTTTAGTGCAATACTTGGGGGGTGCCTCCAAGGAGTGGACGTAGGTCAAGGTTTGACCGAACCACTATAAATCCGGTGTGTTCTTTCTTTTTACTACTTCCGCGTTTTAATTTCCGCATTTATTATTGTGGTGATTTGGATTGTGTTTTGGTTTTAAAGTTTTCCAATTCACCTCTCTCTTTAATTAGCTTGGGACTAAGTTCAAGAGGGCTTAACATCCCTAACGAACTTTCAGCGGGCAGAGGCGGGATTCGGAATTTTTCGAATTAAACGGGTTGGCGGGTTGACCCGGCAACCCGCCGGGTCAACCCGAACCCGACCCGTTTTTTAAACGGGTCGATTTCTGGAACCCGAACCCGACCCGTTTTGAAATCGGGTCGGGTTCAACCCGGATTTTCCGGGTCGGGTTTTCGTGTCGTGTCAAATATTGACACCCTTGCTCTAAGCTCTAATAAGCCATCTAATGAAAAAACAACTGAAAAGATAGAGAACTTAAATTAAATCTCATTAGACATCTCTCGAGAGATATTTTTCACAATATATGCAAATCCTTTTGACATCTTCAAGTCAATCATCTTTTCACTTCCATTGTAAATATTGATGCCTCTTGCAATCAAATCATAGCAACATTCGAATAATCAATTATTATTTCCTCTATATAACCTATATCGTCGCACTGAAAATAGGATGGCAAATCTCCAAGCTACTATAAAGAAAAGTCTTTAAACCACTGAATTTCCCCTCCTTTGCACCTCCAGAACATGTGTAAGTAAAGCCTTTTCCTGGTTTTTTCACGTAGAAATTATCCTTTCTCTCCCAGAGATTTTCTCAGCACCACTAAAAGATGGAGAATAACATTGTAGCACTACAGGTTTAAGACAACAAGGCTTTCGAAATAGGCAAATCGCCAATACTTCTTTTTGAATTTTAGAATTAAGGTTTACATCAATATATAAATCAAATGATAAATGTGATCAATAAATCCCCCATTCATCTAATAATTGTAAAAAAGCAAGATGACAAAGCCACTGCCATTGTCTTATGTCTACTGTCGCAAAAACGAATCTACTGACACACAAAACATCTATGTACATTTCAGGTTGGAGGCTATTTGTTGGTGGGACTTTGGTTTCTGTGTTTTATTTTTTGGTGGCTGTTTTGGGAGAGATTGTGCGGATATCAGGTCATTCTGAGACGAATTAAAGCACGTCATATCACACATTGCATAGTGGTACATAGTCACGGTACATAGTAAAAAGGTGACGTGACACGCTCTGATCGATTCGACTACAGAAAGCGTCCGGTGTCCGCACAAAATAATTTTTCCTTTTTTGGTGGGTTGTCGTTGATGGGGGTTTCCAACCTCCACTATGGTTTTTTTTTTTTTCTTGAATTGTATCTTATTAGGGATCATTGACTACCTATATTTTCTTTTATTTTTTTAGTATATTTCTTTGAGCATTAATGGAAATTGATCACTTTAAGGACTTGTAATCTATTTTTTAAATTAATACGTAGGCCCATTATTGAGTTTTAACCAGTAATAATAATAATAATAATAATAATGTACATGAAAATGACGGTGCATTTTTTATTGTACTCTTAGAGTGAAAACGAGCTTTGGCATTCCGGGCGGACAAAAAACTACTATGTTCTATTAAAATTTTGTTTGGAATAGCATTTTTATTATTTTATAAAATATTTAATAAGATAATAATTTTTTGAAAGTAGTAAAAAATATTATAAAAATGTGTTCCAAACAAAATGTAAATATTTAAAAATGGAGTTTTATTTAAAACAATTTCTCAAGGTGGATAAACTATCTCTATAAGACAAATTTATATTATTCGTTTCACATGTCCAATATAAGCTTGGAATGATTGTGCTTAATTATAAAACCTGAAGCATTTTAAGCTTATCATTATAATTAACAAAATATTCTCCTATTGAAACAATCAGTTTGAAAGGTCAAAAGCACTAAACAGTATTCCATCATTACATTTCAGCTTTATTTATAGATTTTTCTGCCTTAAGAGGAAACTTCCCTTAACAAAACAAAATAAAAAGAGGGAGGTCATTCCAGTCTACATCAATTCAAACACAAACATCTAAGGCTTTGTTTGGGAAGATTTTTTTTATTGTTTCTTAAAGTAATTTTTTAGTACAAAAATTTTTAATTTTTATATTAAAAGCTGTTTTAAGAAGCAGTAAGAAAATCATCTCAATTGAAACTTAAAACTTCATTTGAGACAGTTTTCATAGCTTTTTGAAGTAGTAGTACTAAAAAGTTGCTTTAAGAAGTTGTAAGAATGTCATCCCAAACAAAGCCCTTACTACTTCTTAAAATAATTTTTTTAATAAAAAATAATAATTTTTATACTATAAAATTATTTTAAAAAAATAAAAAATAAAAATGGTGCCAAACAAAATCTATGTAACTTGTGGCACTAATATTTATAGCTGCATTTGCTTGTTACGATTCTTAACCAAGGGTGATTGATGGGCCAATCATGTTGCAGGATGAAGGGTCAGGATGGACGGCCTTGAGCGATTCTACCTGCGACTTCCCATGAAGACCGCGTTTTCTCACGTGCTGTCGGTATTGGTCGAAGGTCATGGGCTGATACAGTTTTGGTTGTCCGGGACCCACCAACTCCTGAATGGGCCCCACTAGCAGGTCGCTCTTTGGATTGTAAAAGGTGGCAAGCGAAAGCCGCTCTGCCTCCGAGTTCACTAACACGCGATGCTCCACGCTGCAGCAAGTGGCGTTGCTCAAAACCTCGCAGAAACAAATGAGCTATTTATTTTCCCAAAAAAAAAAACAAATGAGCTATTTAATTGCTAATTTGTCACTTACTTACAAAAATATGTAGGATGAAAAGATGCTTTTTTTTTTTACACAACTCTCCTTGGCCTATTAGTTGAGAGCTTAGACTTCCAACTAAGAGGTCCAGGGTTCGAGTCTATGTGTATGCGTTGTGTGTGTGAGTTTGTCTTAAATGGCCTAAATATCCAAAAAAAAAAAGATGCTTTTTATAACCAGTTAAGAACTTAAGATTTCGTTTGAGACTACTTGGTTAATGCTTCTTAAAATAATTTTTTATATAAAAGTTAAAATTTTATATTAAAAATTTTCTTTAAGAAACAATAAAAAATTTTCCCAAACAAAACCTTTCCTCATAACAATTTCACATCTTTGAGTCTATATTGGACTGACTATAGCATTTTATTATTTTATAAAGTTGATTGTATAATTATTATGAAAAAAATAACTTCGCTATCATAATTGCATAAAATAATATTTCATCATAGAAATATCTGAAAATAATAAAAACATAATAGTCAAATGAAATTATTATTACTTTTTCTAACAGGGTATCTACCAGCTGCCGCTTCATAGGGAGCGCTTGGCGGTATAACTAATCCTTCGGCGAAACCTAATGAGGCAACCCACCAGCATCGGACCCACGCATGTTTTGCACCACTGAAGAGGTGAGGCCGTAGTGAAGGGGATTAGAACCCGGGATAGAGGCTTCCCAACTATGCTCGTCCAGCAACCATCCTAACCCTCGGTGGATACTAATTAATAATATCTTAAAAGCAATGCAGACATAAAGCTGTTCAAACCAAACTAATAATCTGATCTCATTCACAAATTCAATTTTTCTTCTGACGCGTGCTCTGAAATTAAATACTGAAATTAAACTCATTGTTTCAGAATAAGAAGACAAAGTGTAGCTAATAAAATCCATAAGAGATGGGACGTGCATGCAGCTCGGTGGTTGAGCGAAGGGGATTTCTCCCCTCCCTCAATAGCCCAAAAAAAATTCATAAGAGATCCCCATCGAAATGAAAGATGGTTTGCTGTGGAAGCAAGCAAAAATAGGGGAAACACAGAGGCAAAACAATAGAATAGTGAACCAAACCTTTCGGTAGTGTAATTTTGTATTCAGAAAAAACTAAAACTACAAGGTCTCACTCTCATCCCTATATGGGACGGCAAAAGATAAAACAAGCCAATCAAAATGGCTAACTACCTATTGTACCTTTGTACTATATTCGGTTACAAAAAGAGTGGAGAGGAAAGAAAAAAGTAATAGCTAGCAAGTTTTGATATAATACGCCTACATAGTAAGTTAGTGAGGTAATGATGTTCCCACATCAGCTCTCCACTCCTTCAGGAGGATTCGCATCCGGCGAATCAATTTCCGTGACAGCCGAGTCCGTGAAATGGTAGGGGCTTATGTCTGCAACATTGAAGGTAGACGAAGTCAGCACTCCAAGAGGAAGGTCAATGACGTACGCATTATCACTGATCTTGTGCCGGATAGGTACTGGTCCAATCTTCCTTCGACTAAGCTTTGACTGTGTTCTGGCTTGGAACCTCTCCTTGCCCAGGCAAACCATAACTAGCTCCCCCGGCTGGAAGCTTTTGACTTTGTGATGGCTGTCTGCCGCCTGCTTATATTGTTCATTAGAATTCTGCAAATTGTCACGAATGGTGTCCAGCATAGTCTTGAAGTCCCCCGCAAGCTTGGCCGCCTCTAGATTGCGACACTTTGGGAGTATTGCTATGTGTACAATATGATTACGAGATTTAGTGTAGAATACATTAAAGGGACACATACCAATGGATCGATTGCTCATAGAATTGTAGGCGAACTCCGCCTGACTCAAGACATAGTCCCATTTCTTAGGATTGTCCTGTATAAGGCAATGCAGCATGTTGCCCAACGTGTGATTCACCACTTCAGTTTGGTCGTCGGTCTGCGGGTGGTAGGCCAAGCTTAACTTGATGTCGGTGTGAAGTTGCTTCCACAGCTCTCTCCAAAAATGACTCACGAACTTGACTTCGCGATCGGAGGTGATACTCTGCGGCAAACCATGAAGACGAACGATTTCGCGGAAGAACAACCGAGCAATGTTAAGCGCGTCTAATGTTTTCTTACAAGATACGAAGTGCGTCATCTTAGAAAACCTGTCAACCACGACCATGATTGAATCTACGCCCCTCTTTGTTTGCGGTAGTCCAAGCACAAAATCCATACTAAGGTCCTCCCAAATAGAAGCCGGAACCGGTAAAGGACTGTACAGTCCGGTGTTCTGACTGCTGCCCTTGTAAATCTGACATACCGGACAATTTCTCACATATTTTACGATGTCCTTGCGAAGATGAGGCCAAAAGAAACGGGATTGTGTTAGCTCGATGGTCTTCTCCCGCTCCACATGTGCATCCAATCCTCCATCATGCATTTCCTTCATGACCTGTAGACGGACGGAACAATCAGGTAATCACAAGGAGTTACCTTTGAAGAGGAACCCATGGAGAAGAGAATAGTCCTCAATAGGTTATCCCGTTGAACATTTTTCCAACGGTCCAGCAAATTCATTGTCAGTACAGTAAAGATATTTAAGCTCTTCTAGACCGGTGATCTCAGATTGTAACTGAACTATAAGTGTTGTTCTCCTACTCAAGGCATCGGCCACCCTGTTATGCTGCCCAGACATTTGTTGAAGCACAAAGCTAAACTTCTGCAGGAAGACAACCAATCGGGCGTGCATTTTATTAATGTTTTTCTGGGTGTTGAGAAATTGCAACGCCTTATTGTCGCTGTTGAGGACGAAGTTATTATGCAACAAATAATGCTCCCATTGCTTGAGATCTCGAATTACCGCATAAAGCTCTTGTTCGTAGGCTGACCACCTCTGCCGCGCTGAACTGAGCTTCTTGCTAAAAAATTCGATCTGCCTATCATCTTGTGAAAGCACTGCGCCAATACCAATCGCCGAAGCGTCTGTATCAACTTGGAATGCTTTGCTAAAATCCGGTGTGGCTAGTACTGGTGCCGTAGTAAGGGCTTCTTTAATAGTTTGAAAACTTCGCTGTTGCTCTTCACCCCATTTAAAAGAGCTGGACTTTAGACGGTCCGTGACCGGTGCCATGATGACGCTGAAGCCGCGGATAAACCTCCAGTAAAAATTCGTCAGCCCGTGAAAGCTCTGAATCTCCGTTATCGAGCTAAGTGTGTATAGTAATAATTTTGTTTGGGTCCATGACAATGCCGCGGGCAGACACAATATATCCCAGAAAATGGACCTTCAATGTGGCAAACTCACACTTCTCAATGTTTAAATACAGCTTGTGAGTCCTTAATAATTCAAATACACTCCGCAAGTGCCCCCAATGATCATCTATGGACGAACTAAAAACTAAAATGTTGTCGAAGTAAACCACACAACACTTACCAAACAATAGCTTTAGGACCTCCGTCATTAGTCTCAAAAATGTTGCGGGTGCATTGCATAAGCCGAACGGCATCACCTTCCATTCAAATAATCTACTGCGGATCTTGAAAGCAGTCTTCCATTCATCGTCGGGTCTGATTCTAATCTGGTGATATCTGCTCCTCAAGTCCAGTTTTGAGAAGACTTTAGCTCCCCCCAAATAGTCCAGCATATCCTCCAATCTGGGTACCAGAAATCGGTACTTGACAGTTATCTTATTGATAGACTGGCTGTCAATGCACATCCTCCACGACCCATCTTGTTTTGGGACCAATAGCGCTGGTACCGCACATGGACTGAGGCTTGGCTGAATCAGTTTCTTGTCTAGAAGCTCATCAACAATCTTCTGCAGCTGTTGGTGCTCAGTAGGACTCATTTTGTAATGCGGTAAATTGGGGAGAGTGGCTCCCGGGGTGAGATCTATTTGGTGCTATATAATTCGCATGGGAGGCAAGTCTTTGCGAAGTTCGGCTAGCACAACATCTGTAAATTCACTTAACAGTCTTTTTTACTTCCAGTGGGCAATCTCCTTCGGAAGTCACGGGATTGGATTCAGTCAGCAGAATGGCAATAATCGACTTGGTCTCCTTCCCAGTTTTCAACAGCAAGCTGTCTGATACAATGCCGATATCAGGTTTGTGACTCCCTTCTTCGCTTGTTGAGTAAGAGGTGTTGGCAGGAGACGTAACATGCGACCTTTCCACTCAAACGAGTAAGCATTAGCTCAACCATCATATAGAACTCGTGTATCAAATTGCCACGGTCTCCTAAGGATTAGATGACAAACATCCATATAAAAAACATCGCATAAAATTTCTACAGTATAATGCTTACCAATGGAAAAATGCACTCGGCACATGTCCGAAACTTGTATGTCGAGCCCCTTTTTAACCCAACTGATCCTATAAGGATTCAGGTTCTTGGTGGTTTTGAGTTGTAGAGGTTGGACGACAGCTCTCGAAATAATATTTTCAGTGCATCCATTGTCAATTAACAGGTCGCAAACCTTCCTCTTGATAGTGCATTTTGATCTGAAAATGGCATTGCACTAAGACAAGTTCTGTTGACTAGGTGCTAGCAGCAACTTCTGCAACATGCAGATGACCGGTTCTCCTTCATCCCCTGCTACTTCCTCAAAATCTTCTTCAACTTCAGGATCACCCATGGAATTGTGAGGATCCAAATCGCCCTCAAGTAGTTGGAGTTGTTGACGGTTCGAGCATTCATTGGACTTATGTCCTGGTTGAAAGCAACTGAAGCACTTCAATGTAGTAGGTCTTTCATACGGATTCTCCCTGGCTGGGGCTTTCATCTTATTTGGAGCTATCTGTTGGGGAGGCAGAGTCGTGGGTACTAACTTGGGCGCCGGTTTTGACACACTGTTCTGATTGGAGTTCTGTCCCCGAGTGTCGGCGGTGGTGGGATCGTTGAATTGCCGTCAATGTGGTAGGGATCGAGTTGGTCGATTGGACTGTATTTCTTCCTTTAGAGCGAAGTTTACCGCTTGAGATAGCGACCACACCGAATTCAACTCTAGATTATCTTGTATATGTTCTTTCAAGCCCCCGATATAACGAGCTACTACTTGATTCGTAGTCTCGTTTAAGTTGTTACGAGCACTAAGGTGGTAGAACTCCTCCGTGTAATCACTTACGCTCTGGTGACCTTGTATGCATTGCTGAAACTTCATATACAAAATTTTTTCATATATAGTCCGTAAGCAAATAGTGACTTCGTAGCAATTGCTTCATCCTAGCCCATGTCTGGACGTTACCCTTTCCTTCCCGGTGTCGGCCTTGCAGAAATTGCTGCCACCAGGCAATTACTCCACCCCGCAACCGGCATGCGACGTACTTCACTTGTTTGTCCAGTGAAATATCCATGTACTCAAAAAACGTCTCTACAGACCGTTCCCAATAGATGAAATCTTTGATATGCAATTTCCCATCAAAAAATGGAATTAATATCCATTTTTACTTTGAATTCTCCTTGGTGTCTTTGCAGGAAGTCATGGCGATGTCGCTGTGGAAAAAATGGTGGGGCTTCATCATCGCCTGAATCGGAGGCGTTCAGGTGTTGCTGCGGACCAAAGTCAATGTCCGAGTCGGTTAACTCCGGAACTTCAATCCTCCCTCAGCGACCTCCTTTGGTGCGCGGTGGGACGGCGCGGTGAGTCGGAGACACAGCAGGTGGTGGTAGTTGGACATTGTCGCCTCCGACTTTAATGTTTTGAAATTCTAAGCGTACCTCAGTGGTGAACCAACGAAACTCAATCTTGAGTCCTCCAATTGCTGAACGAGCCTGGAATGAATCGCCGCCGAGGCATCTTCGCCTTGAACGCCGTCAATAGCGGGTTGTCTGCTGCTTTCCGCCATTCCCTACCTCCAAGCTGAGCTCTGATACCAAAATGCTGTGGAAGCAAGAAAAAATAGGGGAAACACAGAGGCAAAGCAATAGAATAGTGAACCAAACCTTTCGGTAGTGTAATTTTGTATTCATAAAAAACTAAAACTGCAAGGTCTCACTCTCATCCCTATATGGGATGACAAAAGCTAAAACAAGCCAATCAAAATGGCTAACTACCTATTGTACCTTTGTACTATATTCGGTTATAAAAAGAGTGGAGAGGAAAGCAAAAAGTAATAGCTAGCAGGTTTTGATATAATACATCTGCATAGTAAGTTAGTGAGGTAATGATGTTCCCACATCATGGTTCACCGCATCTCGATCTCTTATTTTCAGCATCCTTGATGGATGATTAACCAACATCATCAATCCTCACGACGAGAAATTATCCAAATGATGTCATATGAGGAAAATCTACGACTTCTATTCTTCCAATAGACGTTCTTTAACTGAAACTTACATGAAAAAAAGTAGAAGGGTGAGCCTAAGAGGTCGCATCATTGACCTTAATCCTTAATTTTTGAAAATAATGAAATCATCGGTTGTCTCAGTCTAGATTTTACTTTTATGTTATCTAATTTAGTTTGTAAGGTGCTTATGTCACTCATAAAATGTGTTTCAGTGCCTCAGAAAATAAATGCACTATATGTTGCATGTTCATTTACTTGGATCAATTAATAAAATTTCTCTCTAGAATACAAGAATATAATATTTTGCAGCCACACAAGAAGAAAATAAGAGAGAAAGGGGTGTAAACGAGTGGAGTCAAGTCTAATAATTGTCTTATCGATCTCGGCTCTTTAGTCAGAACTTCAGCTCGAACTCGACCTCGAGTCTAGCTCAGAATATGAACTCGAGCTCAACTCGTCGGACTACAAGTCGGCTCGTCGAATGGCTTGAGCTCGACTCATCCAATTTTCCCGCTCGTGTGTTTCGAATTCCCGTCCCATCCTGTCGAGCACATGCGGCACGAGGTCACCTCCGTCCTGTCGAGCGCACAAGGGATTCGCTTGGTCTTGAGGTCCGCTCCTTCCAGTCGAGCACACGCACGCCGCCTCAATCCACACATGCACAGGTCAAGCACAAAAGGCCTGAAGGCCCTCTTCCCGCGACTCACACTAGTACGCAACTCCCACTCAATCCCTGTGGCCTCTCGCCCTCTTCACGCTTGGTCTCGTGGTTCGCCTCCCTCTTCAGCCTTTCCCCTTGGTCCCGAGGTTTGCTTCCCTCTTCAGTATTTCCACTCGATTCCGGGGACTACTTAATATATTAGTTTATTTATATATTATTTTTTAGTCGAGTCAGCTCAACGAGCTCACGAGTCAAGTTTGACTGTGTTCAAACTTGACTAATGAGTTTAATAAGCTCACCTCGCGAGTGCATAAAAGAGTCCAGCTTTTGACCCATATAAGCAAGATCACAAAGATACAAACTTTCCATCACATGCATCAATAGCGGGTGTCCTTTTTATCCGTGTACGACGAACCTTATTACCAGCCGCTTCTCTGTCTCTCTCTCTTCCAAAACGTGATACTCGAATGATCAGCATATATTCAAAGAGGGATAATTATCATCAAAGAGAGAATGTGAGAAGAACAACCTGAACTTGGTCGCCGATGTTTATGATAAAAGCGTTGGCCATGGGCTGCACGGTAACCCAGACACCACGGTGCTTGACCTGCAACCCCTGCACTTTATCATCCGGTAAAAGCACGGTGATACCGCCGCGATCCGAATGCGACGATAGGCCGAGAGCCAGCTCCGGCTGCGGGCATTTCGGGTAGTAATTCACCCTCATGCAAACTCCTGCCTCCTCACCACCAAAAGCCCTCTTCATCCTCTCCTCTTCAAGCCCCAAACCCAGCGACAGCATTCCCATAATTCTCACACACAGCTTCGTCACTTCTCTCCCGTACTCATCCACCGTCTCCCTATCACCAACGACGACACCGTAAGCATGCATCAGGGCATATAAAGTGTTTGCACAAATGCGTACCTTAGTGAAGCAGGTAAGGCGCGCCAGTTTCCATGGCTCTTGAGGCTCTGTGGGAAGAAGTGGAGAAAGAAGTAGTCACCCCAGTCAAGAAGGGCACCTTTCTCAATCCCAACTCGGCTACCGTATCCCTCTTATGTTTTGAGAGAGTTAGCATAGGCTTCCTTTGTTTCCATAGGAAGGTGGAAGAATCCGCGCCATAGTTCACGAGTGCGGTGTAAAAGTTCGGGGCTTACACCATGGTTTACCGCCTGGAAAAACCCCCACTCCATGCACGCCTTCGATACAGCCACGGCCACCACTTTGGCGTCGGTTCCGACGCCAAGGTCGACTATAGGGATATTGAAATCACTGTGTGAATTGGCTTCAGTGGGGCGCTGATCGGATGGCTTGATATATTGGGGAGAGAGGATGATGGTGCCACTGTCGCTGAGAGATTGGACACGCACAACCGGTTCGGGCCAGTCAGAGAGGCAATCCATTTGGTGACCTGCAAGATTTTGTTGTTTTGTGAAGCTTTTAGATGAGAATTACATATGAAACAACATAAGAGAGAGATAAAGGAAAGGACTAGGTGGTGCTTCAGGTTTGATGAGAAGAAAGCTGGAGTGTAGTGGATGTTGGGAGAGATTGTTGTTTGGACTGTGCTTTAAGTGGAAAGATCGTATTTATTAGTAGTAGGTTAGGTTTTATTGCATTTTTTTAATTTTTATTGCTTTTGAGAAATTGATAACAGCCGCATGATGATGCCAAGGCTATAATTATGATGAACTTGCCATAATAAATTCATTTCACGTTTAATCGAGTCAAACTAGCTCAATCTCTTTTTTGGGGACAACATTTAGGTCAATTAAGGCAAATACGCACACATCACATATGCAAGACTTGAATCCAAGACTACTTCGTTGGTAATCAAAGCTCTCAACTAACAGATTAAGATGAGTTGCATAATTTAGATCTTTCGTTCTAATAAGTCGATGATTTCTCTTAGTCAAGTCAGGGATTTCCTTCAGAAAGTTGATGTCTTTAACCATTAACTTGTTGGTCTCATTCTTTAAATGATTTAGTTAAATTAGTTAACATATACTCATCTCATGAATTTTCTAGCAAGAAATCATTAAGCCTTCCAATATGTTTTTCATATTTGTAGGACTAAGCAAGTTTCATTTTGATGCAGAGCACGTTAACCACCAAGGGCTGCGAGACAGGATATCTTTTATAACAACCCCACGGTGTCCACTAAACCTTATACCTTTTCTTACACTTGTTATTTCTAGTTAGTTCACAGTAATACTACCTTTTTCTTAGCCGTTCCCGATATAGTAGGACTGGAAGAAGAGAAATGCATATAGGCAGTCCATAGAAAGAATTGTACTTAGTTTTTACATATATCAAAATCAACATAGTTTCTCTGCTCGAGAGCTTGTGTTTTTTCTTTGTTTGTGCTTGTGTCTTTGCAGGTGACGGGAGCTTGACGCCAGTTCGCGGCCGGGCTTCGCATCGTCTGGAGCTTGACACCATTTTACGACGGAGGTTTGCATCATCTGGTATCAGAGCCAGTGATCGGGAGCAATGGCGGATCGTGGCAAACAACCAGTCACCGACGACGTACCAAGCACTGACGTTATCTGGGCAAACCAGAAGGATATCAATCGCCGGCTGGACGATCTGGCAGCGGACTTGCAGCGACTGATGGTGGAAGTTCGCCACGAGTTCAATCTCATAAAGGCAAGACTACCACAACAGCCAGTAATACGAGAAGGAACGTCAGCAAATAGGCAAAGACGGATGAGGGGAAGAGCTCCAACTCACCTGGGGCGGCGAAATCCCGTAATGTCTCAAGAAGAGTCCGACTCGGATGAGGAAATGTCGTGGTTTCAAAGAACGGGAGATCAAATAACCGGAGATGAAGAATCAGGAGAAGAAGACGGTGATGTTGTAGCACCGCAAAATTATCAAAGGTTTCGCCGACCTAGATCCATTGTTTATCATCCGGGAGGTTTTAAAGTCAAAATGGATATTCCGTTTTTCGACGGACATCTGCATATCGAAGACTATTTGGATTGTGAAAAATTTGTCGAAAATTTCTTTGAATATATGGAGATTGAACCAGACAAACAATTCAAGTATGTGGCGTGTCGGTTGAAAGGGGGTGCTAGTGCTTGGTGGACACAAGTGTTGCAAATGAGGCAACGAAAAAACAAGGGTTGAGTGCGGAATTGGAACCGAATGAAGCAGCTCTTAAGAGCACAATTCTTGCCAACGGACTACGAACAAATACTCTACATGAGGTACCAACATTGTGTCCAAGGAACGAGATCCGTTAGTGAGTACACGCACGGAAGAATTCAATAGATTGAGTGCTAGAAACAATCTCAATGAATCAGCTAATCAAATGGTAGCAAGGTATATTGGCGGATTGAAGGACATTATCCAAGACAGATTAGAGCTTAATTCGGTTTGGTCTATGTACAAGCGGTTAACTTTGCTTTGAAAGCTGAAATGCAACAGAACAGACAACCGAAGAACACCTTCACCCATCGCCATTGGCAAGAGCCGACATACAATAGCAGCAAGAACAGTGCACCTGCCGTGAAGACGCCCCCTAATGCTGCTCCCTTTGCATCACTATCCACACCCCTGCCCAATGCCAGTTCTGAGCCCAAAAACCAACTGAAACAACGACCACCTACTCAAGAAAATCCGTATACAAAGCCGACCACATTTAAGTGTTTCCGTTGTTTCCAACCGGGACATAAATCGAGTGAATGTCCGCAGCGTCGACAACTTCAATTGGCGGAATGCGAAGAAGATGGTGATCAAGATGAAGTAGATTTGGAGGCGAAAGAAGACACAGAAGACGTCCGAGCCGACGATGGAGAACTGCTAATTTGCATTTTAGAAAAACTCTTGCTAGCCCCAAGGCAAGCCAGTAATTCTCAACGACATGCCATCTTTCGGACCCGGTGCACTCTAAATGGCAAGGTGTGTGATCTATTAATTGATAGCGGATGTATGGAGAATGTAATATCTCGAGCGGTGGTGCAAAGTCTGCAACTTAAGACCTCTCGAAATCCCAATCCTTACAAGATAAGCTAGGTGAAGAAAGGTATGGAAATAAGCGTTACGGAGTCTTGTCAAGTAACCTTTTCCATAGGCAAACGTTATGTCTGTGAAGTGCTATGCGACGTCGTGGTGATGGACGTCTGCCACTTAATACTGGGAAGGCCATGGCAATTTGACGTGGGTGTCACCTACGACTGCAGAGCTAATGTGTATTCCTTCAATTGGAAAGGTAGACGGCTCCGTCTTCTCCCCAATTCCACAGAGCTCAAAGACCCTCACCCAGGAACAACAAAACAGACGGCTCTTCATGTTTGTGAGTGGGACTGCGCTGCTCCACTGTTGGCGAGAATCGGTCCCTTTATTTGCTTTAGTGGTGACGTAACCACATACCACACCGCGGTGGCAGGACGTCCCAGAAGAGGTTCAGAACTTATTGCAGCAGTACAAGGAGATCTCACCGGCATAATTACCTGCTGGACTACCTCCTCTCCATGACATCCAGCACCAGATTGATTTGTTACCCGGCTCATCTCTGCCCAATCTCCCACACTACAGGCTAAGCCCGAAAGAACTAGCCATTTTGCAGGATCTAGTCGACGAATTACTGGAGAAGCAATTAATACAAACAACCATAAGTCCGTGCGCCGTACCAGCACTCTTAGTTCCAAAAAAAGATGGGAGTTGGAGGATGTGCATTGATAGTTGAGCCATCAATAAGATAACAATGAAGTACAGATTCCCAGTACTGAGGATTGAAGAGCTGCTTGATCAACTCACGGGAGCATCTATCTTTTCAAAAATTGACCTTCGCAGCGGCTATCATCAGATCAGGATTCGGCCAGGAGACGAGTGGAAGACGACGTTTAAGACGCCACACGGGCTATATGAGTGGAGGGTGATGCCTTTCGGGCTGTGCAACGCCCCCTCGTCGTTCATGAGGATGATGGCCGAACTACTCAAACCATATATGGGTAAGTTTTGCATCATATATTTTGACGATATCCTAGTATATAGTACTGATTGGCAACAGCATTTGCATCATTTGAGAAGTCTTTTTGAAGTTCTCAAGCAACATAAGCTATTTATCAACTTGCCAAAGTATGAGTTTGCTACTAGCAAGGTATCCTTTCTGGGCTTTTTAGTGTCGGCTGAAGGTATTCACATGGATTCCAACAAGGTGTCTGCTATTCTGGACTGGCCGACTCTGTCATCATTTTTTGACATTCGCAGTTTCCATGGCCTGGCTAACTTTTACCGCAAGTTTATTAGACATTTTAGTCTTCTAATGGCTCCTATCACAGAATGCCTGAAATCCAAGGAGTTCCATTGGGGAATTGAACAACAAATAAGCTTTGATTCCGTTAAAAAGGCCATCAGTTCAGCTCCGGTGCTTGCTCTCCTGAACTTTGACAAATTATTTGTTGTCGATACGGACGCCTCTTCAATTGGTGTCGGCGCAGTTTTATCCCAAGAAGGTAAGCCAATTGCTTTCTTTAGTGAAAAGTTATGCCCAGCCTGTCAAAAGTGGTCAGCTTACGAGCAAGAATTTTATGCCATCGTTCGTGCACTCAAGCAGTGGGAACCGTACCTATTACACCAAGATTTCATTATGTGTAGTGATAACAAAGCATTATAGCACATTAATAGCCAGCGGACGGTGAACCGTATGCACGCCCGTTGGGTGATGTTTTTGCAAAAATTTTCATTTACAATCAATCACAAACCCGGATCTGACAACAAAGTAGCAGACGCACTTAGTCGGAAGCGAATTGTGCTAGCTAGACTCCAAACCGAAATCACAGGATTGGAGTGTCTCCAGGAGCTGTATGAGGAAGACCCATATTTTGGCTCTGTTTGGAAACAATGCCAAGAAGGAAGCGGGGGCTCTGAATATGTCATAAAACATGGATATTTGTTTAAAGAAAATTTGCTCTGTGTTCCTGTCTCTTCGTGGAGACCTCAGCTCATACACGAAGCTCACGGTGGGAGTTTGGCTGCCCATCTAGGCCGAGAAAATACCCTCCGTCAACTCCAGACCCGTTTCTTCTGACCTCGACGAGGGATGTGTTCCGCATTGTGGACAGTTGCCCGATCTGTCAAGCATACAAGGGTGGAGCTCAAAACATAGGCCTTTATACGCCACTACCGGTACCGGATTCGATATGGGAGGACCTCAGTCTAGACTTCGTGTTGGGATTGCCACGAACTAAGAAGGGCAACGAATCCATCATGGTGGTCATCGATTGCTTCTCGAAGATGGCCCATTTCATTTCATGTAAGAAAACGTCTAATGCCTTGAATATTGCCACACTTTTTTTTAATAAAATTGTTCGTTTACACGGCCTCCCTCGAAGTCTCACATCGGATCGCAATGTCAAGTTTATAAGTCACTTCTGGAGAGAACTATGGAAACGATTGGGCACAGATCTCCGACTAAGCTCAGCATATCACCCGCAATCAGACGGACAAACCGAAGTCGTCAACCGTACCTTGGGAAACATGCTACGGTGCCTGGTCCGTGACAATCCGAAGCAATGGGAAGAAGTTCCCTCCAAGGCGGAGTTTGCTTACAACTCCATGACAAACCGGTCTATAGGTAAAACGCCTTTTGGTATTGTATATACTAAACAGCCTAACATTGCTTTGGATCTTGCTGTGCTACCCAAATGTAAATCGGCGGCTGCTACAAACTTTGCTGATCAATACACTGAGATGCTAGAGGAGGTTCGGCAACAGATCACTAAGTCCAACCAGCGTTACAAAGCTGACGCAGACGCTCATCGCAGACAGAAGACATTCAACGTGGGCGATCTCGTTATGGTTAGGCTCCGTCGAGAGCGATTTCCACCTGGTATGTACAGCAAATTAGCGCGTCGCAAGGTGGGACCAATACCGATTATTGCCAAAATCAACGACAATGCATATGTCGTTGATTTACCTGCTAACTGTAACACCTCATCCACCTTTAACGTCTCCGATATCTAGGAGTATAAACCAACGGATGATGCCCAATCACTTTAAGCTCGTCGGAGTCGAGCTCTTTTTAAGCCGGGGATACTGATGCAGAGCACGTTAACCACCAAGGGCTGCGAGACAGGATATCTTTTATAACAACCCCACGGTGTCCACTAAACCTTATACCTTTTCTTACACTTGTTATTTCTAGTTAGTTTACAGTAATACTACCTTTTTCTTAGCCGTTCCCGATATAGTAGGACTGGAAGAAGAGAAATGCATATAGGCAGTCCATAGAAAGAATTGTACTCAGTTTTTACATATATCAAAATCACCATAGTTTCTCTGCTCGAGAGCTTGTGTTTTTCCTTGTTTGTGCTTGTGTCTTTGCAGGTGACGGGAGCTTGACGCCAGTTCGCGACCGGGCTTCGCATCGTCTGGAGCTTGACATCATTTTACGACGGAGGTTTGCATCACATTTCCTATCGCTCAAAATCCTTATCTAGAGCTACAATTTTGGGGTAAGGGAAAGAGCCAAGGATACAGTCATTTGTATTAAAACTAATCTACTGAAAAGCCGCCGGAAACTCCACCAGAAAGTCGCTGTAAATTCTTATCTAGAATACGGGCCACCGGAGTACCGCCAGAAAAATCTGCCAATAATGAACGATTTTCCTGTAATGTCAAATCCTTGCTAGACAAAAAAAAAATCCCATAGTAAATTAGGTTTTAAGTTACGTAATCAATGAGATTTGAATGCCTAAATGTTCCTAGAGGTTCATGAAATGTCATAATTAATTTTCCATTGTGATCATGTACACAAGCCTCATTCGATAATGAAGTTCCTTTAGAGGAACCATCTACAATCACATATTATTTAAGTTCATGAAACTTTGGTTTACACCATTTAAATTTATGTCCAATTCTCTTTAGAATTCTAATGATTTTGATGCCAAAATAATTGTAGCAAATGACTTTTGATTTGAGACTCGCTACAAGAAAATGGTTCATTTTTGATGGAATTTTTTTTGTTGAAAATCTTCAAATTTTTTGTCGAAAAATACATTTTCAACAGATTTCCGACAACAAATTTGTCAAGCATTGAAAAAAAATTACCTGTAAAAAAATCTGCCAAAAAACTTTCTAACGGGTTTCTGGCAACTATTTCCACCGGAAATCCTTTTGATAATTTTGAAAAAAAAAATTTAACTTTGCTGAAGCAAAGATTTTCTCTCTATGTTCTTTCCTCTCTTTCTCACCTCCTTTCCAACTCCACTCCACTAATCAAACAACCTGCCCTCTATCTCACAACCTACTAAGTTAAACTATTCATTCAAACTTTTTTACTTTTATAGAGGAAAATCAAGTCTATCAATAGTGGTGTCAATACCAAAAAATAAGATAATTGCAGCACAAATTTTGACCTATACCGGTGATTATAAAAGTCACTAGTTTCTTTGCAGCAATTTTAAAACCTCTACACCATCGCTGTAATTTCAATGCATTGCAACAACATTCTGCAGTGGTTTAAGGACTAACATGATATATTTAACGAAGTGCTATATTTAGTAGCGATTATAACCAGTGCAAACTCCCATATTTTCAGCAGTCATAGTCGTCGCCACAAAAAACATTCAGATAAATTGATTTCCAGAATTATGGAGGTTTTAACCACTGCAATTCTGTTATGTTGTGGCAGTTATAATCGCCATAAACGCCCAAAATTTAAAAAAAAATACAAAACTTGAATGGCCACTGCAATCTCACATGCACATCAGCCAAACTTAGTACGGATAAACAATACTCCATGTAGAATTTTAAACATAGTTCTTCATCAGGAATCAATAAACAATATTCCAAATACATTAAAGCAACATCAAGTCTCTCTGTAGCAGTGTCAATACCTAAAAATAGGACTATCGCAGCACAAATTTTGACCTATACCAAATGTTATAACCATCAATAGTTTCTTTACAGCTGTTTTAAAACCACTGCACCATGGTTGTAATTGTATTGACAGCAACGACATTCCGCAGTAGTTTAAGGACCGATATGATAGATTTGATGAAGTGCTATAATATTTAGTAGTGATTATAACTAGTGGAAACTTCTAGATTTGCAGCAGTTATAACCGCCACAAAAATCATCCTGATAAACTGATTTCAAGAATTGTGACGGTTTTAACCGCCACAATTCTGTTATGTTGTGACATTATAACCACCACAAATGTCATATATATATATATATATATATATATATATATATATATATATATATATATATATATATATATATATATATATATATATATATTACAATCTCACATGCACATCAGCCAAACTTAATGCAGATAAACAATACTCCAAATAGACAATACTCCATGTAAAGTTTTAAACATAGATCGTAATAAAAAATCAATAAAAAATACTCCAAATACATTAGCCATGGTGTTGTACGTAGCAAGAGTTGCAATGACGTAAGGGAACATTAAAGTTACATTCTCTAGGATTGTACCTATTAGCCCTATTGCTCCGATACCACCATAGAACCCTCAAAAAATTTCTAATAATTTATGTTTTAACACAAGTCACACCACAAACTTTTTAGCCCAAGCCTAATATAATTCAGCTCACAATTTTTAATAAATACAAAGTTAATTATGATGAAGTGAGTAAGTTAGTCGCTAAATCAAAGCTACCCAATAGAAGAACTATACCTAAAATAAGCAAGCAAAGGACGATGGAACAAAAATTTTGAAGAAGATGTCTTAAGAATATTTCTTTCCATACACCTACTCAAGATAGATATAACTTATGTTTTTACGACTGCAATTGATTTATTTGAGTGAAACAATAAGAATTAAATTTCCATGATTTTTCAGTGATGTTAAGACTTCTTCATAGATGAATAATGTTGTCAAGTCAATGGGGGAATAAGATAGAAACAAGAAGGAAATAGAGGCCAAACAAAATTCGTAAAAAAAGTAGTGAAATAGAGGCTAAACCAGCACACTAAAAATATGGGAGATTTTTTGCAAACTTTACCAAACAAGCCAAAAATTTAACTTTTCATGAACAATAAGCTATTATCACATTAATGGTGATCAAGTTAGTAAGTGTTTATCGATTTATAGAAAGAATTTATCACTTCTTTTGTATGAAGTCCAAATAAACAAGTTAGAAACATCTAAATACTCATTCCATTAAAGTAGAAGAATCCCATTTACTACAGCTAATGATCTTGAAGCATCAAGTAGTTTATAAAAACAATACTCTTAATCCAAGTTTAATGTATCAAAGTAATTCAAAAAACATAAAGCAACTAGCAAGGAAATATATTTACAAATGGAAGCATCACAAGTTCAAATATCACAAGATCCATTATAGTTCAAAATAAAAACAACATAAATTTAAAAATACATAAAATATACATACAACTAGAAGCATCACAACAAATACTAGAGTGCATCAGCATAACATACTTAAGTGTTCATAAGATTATCAGGCATCAGATGAATTGTCATTGCCACCCTGAAATAGTTTTTTTTTTTTTTTTTGTTAAAACCCGCAGAGGGGCCTACATGTTAATTTCAAAAATTCGGTTACATAGTCTTTAAAAGGATACACAACTCTCTAAAGCTCGAACGAGCTACAAGCAAAAGAGAAATAAAACCTACGAGCTGTTGGTTCCTTATCCTAAGAGTACAAGAGATGCATAAATTAAAAAGTATTCGGGCTGTGAGCAGGCAGCACCCAAAAAAGGAAGATCATAAGATTCTCGTTCAGCGCCATCTTCCTACAAAAATGTTGAAGAAAACATAACAGCAAAAAAAGAAACCAAAAAAGGAGTACCTTGCACTCATTGAAGCTCCCGAAATTCAAAATGGAAATAACCCTGCAAGGCACTCTACAAAATTCAAAATCAGACATAAAGAACTTAAAACTAACATTGTAATTGGACTTGTAATTGTAGACAAAACATCCTCAGATAACTCCAACCAAAACATATGAAATTATGATTAATCTTTTTACTCATCTCCACAAAATTGAACCAATTGTTGCAAATACAAGACTTCAAAAAAATATTCCACCTCCAGCAATCACCCAAAGAAAAATAAACATTAATCTTCAACCAAGATATATCCAAAAAAGTATGAACCAAATAATACAGTTTCCCACAACTAAAATCTGCCAGCAAACGTAATAGTTCCAGCAAAAGGATGACTGAATGGTAATCGACTAGAACACATTAAAATAAAAAGTAGAGACAAGCTTGGCACAATGAGAAACAGCAGCAACCAATGAAATATTACAATTCCCCACAAATAAATTCTGCCAGCCAACACAGTTGTACCAGCATATGGTAACCGACTGGAACATAGTAGAATAAAAAATAGAGACAAGTTTGGCATAAAGAAAAATGGTAGCAACAAAGCCCAGCATTAAGTTCACAATAAGGGATAAGTAAAAACTGCAAACACAGTGCATATCAAAGATAAACAAAATGAAAAACCAATCAGGCCAATAGACAAAGAACACAACCATGGCAAATGTAAGGTAGGTCAGTTTTATCTAAATTAATCATACCTTGTCACTGAGGATGCATACTTCTAGGATCTAACTCCTCATAATTTTGAATATTTCAACCTTTTTTAGCTAACCAATCCGCACAAACATTAGCTTCATGATAAATATGAGAAATATAGTAAGTGACACTAGAAAGAGAGTGCTTAATCTTCCTAATGAGTTAGAAATTGTTCGGATTGCCAGGAATAATATTGTTAATGATTTGGATAAGAAGCATAGCATCCACCTCAATCCAGATAAATCCAATACCCAAATTGGTACAGATTTTCAGCCCATATAAAAGAGCTTTGAGCTCAGATGAAATAGCAGTAGTACTTTGAATCGGGGCAGAGTAAGCAGCAATAACATTACCAATGCAGTCTCTAATAATCCCACCCGCACCAGCACCATTAGGACTAATAAACCCATCAGAATTAAGCTTGACATAGGGAGGTTTGGGTTTGATCCATTTCACAATTTTATCAGCAGAATTAAAAGTAATACTGGAAAAAGTAAGACCCAAATTTTTAGCAAAATCCATACAGTTACTAAAATTCTTACTAGAAAGGAGATTGTAAGAATGCAGCTGGAAGATTTTTTGCTTCACATTAGAAATGATTATTGGAGCCTCCATCGTAATACCATGATGTTTAGCCTCATTACGCGCTTTCCAAATGTACCAAATAATAAGAAGGGGAATGAGATTAAAAATGTGACCTTTGGAGACATTCATCCAACTCTTAATAACCGAAATAAAATTATTATAAGTAGTGCGAAGAGATTTATTGGCAAGAATATTAAAAAAGTTCCACACTTTTTTGCGCAATTAATCCATTGACAAATAGATGGTCAATACTCTCAATGTTAGAACAGTAGAAGCATTTAGAGGGAAGATGGATACCTTTCTTTTGAAGCATAAAATCAACTGGTATGTAGCCTTTAATGCATCTCCAAACTAAAATGGAATAAGAAAGAGGGAAGTTTTTATGCCATAAAGAAGAAAATAAAACCGAACCATCCTTTTTGACTCTAAAAGTCTCCCAAACTTCTTTCAACAGAAATTTGCCAGAGGAAGAAAGAGACCATAAAATAATGTCTTTATCATGCATATGTAACGAAACCTTTAAAATCTTCTCCACAATGAAAGAAGGAACCATCTCCAAAAGTTTAGTAATGTCCTAACTATCATTAGTAATAAAATAAGAGACTTTGATATTGCTTAAAGAACGAGTATTAAGTAAAGAGTTAATAGAAGAATATCCTAACCAATTGTCTTGCCAAAAAAATGCATCACCTTTACTTAAACCCCATTGAATGTATTGATCAGCTTCCCATTTAATATTGCAAAGTCTCTTCCAAATCAAAGAGTTAGAATTTCTATGAAAACATAAAGACGGATGCATGTTATGACAGTATTTAATATTCATAAAACGCGCCCATAAACTAAAGTTGGTTCTAAAGGAAAACCATAATTTATAAGAGAAAGCTTTAGCAGTATCTTGTAAGGATTTGCAGCCAAGGACACCTTCATTAAGCACACCACAGCTTTTCTCCTAGGAATACCAACAAATACCATTGCTATTGAATTTAGAACCCCAAAAAAATTTGTTAAAAATCCTTTCTAATCTATAACAGATAAAATTCGAAGGAAGTAAGGTATGAAAAAGATAAATAGGCATAGAATTTAACACAGACTTGATAAGAACATGCCTACCACCATAAGACAAGAAATTTGAAGACCAATTGTTTAATTTCTTCTCAATCTTAGTAAAAATTTGTTCAAACTCAACTAAGTGAGCTTAATATGCGAGTGCATAAAAGAGTCCAGCTTTTGACCCCTAGAAGCGAGATCACAAAGATACAAACTTTCCAGCACAGGCATCAATAGCGGGTGTCCTTTTAATCCGTGTTCGACGAACCTTATTACCAGCCCCTTCTCTCTCTCTCTCTCTCTCTCTCTCTCTCTCTCTCTCTCACTCACTCACTCTTTCCAAAACGTGATACTCGAATGATCAGCATATATTCAAAGAGGGATAATTATCATCATGTGAGAAGAACAACCTGAACTTGGTCGCCGACGTTTATGAGAAAAGCGTTGGCCATGGGCTTCACGGTAACCCAGACACCACGGTGCTTGACCTGCAACCCCTGCACTTTATCATCCGGTAAAAGCACGGTGATACCGCCGGGATCCGAATGCGACGATAGGCCGAGAGCCAGCTCCGGCTGCGGGCATTTCGGGTAGTAATTCACCCTCATGCAAACTCCTGCCTCCTCACCACCAAAAGCCCTCTGCAGCCTCTCCTCTTCAAGCCCCAAATCCAGCGACAGCATTCCCATAATTCTCACACACAGCTTCATCACTTCTCTCCCGTACTCATCCACCGTCTCCCTATCACCAACGACGACGACGTAAGAAAGCATCAGGGCATACAAAGTGTTTGCACAAATGCGTACCTCAGTGAAGCAGGTAAGGCGCGCCAGTTTTCATGGCTCTTGAGACCCTGTGGGAAGAAGTGGAGAAAGAAGTAGTCACCCCAGTCAAGAAGGGCACCTTTCTCAATCCCAACTCGGCTACCGTATCCCTCGTATATTTTCGGAGAGTTAGCATAGGCTTCCTTCGTTTCCATTGGAAGGTGGAAGAATCCACACCATAGTTCACGAGTGCGGTGTAAAAGTTCGAGGCTTACACCATGGTTTACCGGCTGGAAAAACCCCCACTCCTTGCACGCCTCAGATACAGCCACGGCCACCACTTTGTCGTCGGTTCCGACGCCAAGGTCGACTATAGGGATATTGAAATCACTGTGTGAATTGGCTTCAGTGGGGATGAGTAATTGGGGAGAGAGGATGATGGTGCCACTGTCGCTGAGAGATTGGACACGCACAACCGGTTCGGGCCAGTCAGAGAGGCAATCCATTTGGCGACCTGCAAGATTTTGTTGTTTTGTGAAGCTTTTAGATGAGAATTACATATGAAACAACATAAGAGAGAGATAAAGGAAAGGACTAGGTGGTGCTTCAGGTTTGATGAGAAGAAAGCTGGGGTGTAGTGGATGTTGGGAGAGATTGCTGTTTGGACTGTGCTTCAAGTGGAAAGATCGTATTTATTAGTAGTAGGTTAGGTTTTATTGCCTTTTTTTAATTTTTATTGCTTTTGAGAAATTGATAACAGCCGCATGATGATGCCAAGGCTATAATTATGATGAACTTGCCATAATAAATTCATTTCACATCTAATCGAGTCAAACTAGCTCAATCTCTTTTTTGGGGACAACATTTAGGTCAATTAAGGCAAATACACACACATCACATACGCAAGACTTGAATCCAAGACTACTTCGTTGGTAATCAAAGCTCTCAACTAACAGATTAATTAAGATGAGTTGCATAATTTAGATATTTCGTTATAACAAGTCGATGATTTCTCTTAGTCAAGTCAGGGATTTCCTTCAGAAAGTTGATGTCTTTAACCATTAACTTGTTGGTCTCATTCTTTAAATGATTTAGTTAAATTAGTTAACATATACTCATCTCATGAATTTTCTAGCAAGAAATCATTAAGCCTTGCAATATATTTTTCATATTTGTAGGACTAAGCAAGTTACATTTCCTATCGCTCAAAATCCTTATCTAGACCTACAATTTTGGGTTAAGGGAAAGAGCCAAGGATACAGTCATTTTTATTCAAACTAATCTACTGAAAAGCCGTCGGAAACTTCGCCGGAAAGCCGTCGTAAATTCTTCTCTAGAATTAGGCCACCGGAATACCGCCAGAAAAATCTGTCGATAATGAACGATTTTCCTGTAGTGTCAAAGCCTTGCTAGACTAAAAAAACCCCATAGTAAATTAGGTTTAACTTACGTAGTCAAAGACAGAGATTTGAATACCTAAATGTTCCTAGAAGTTCATGAAATGTCATAATTAATTTTCCATTGTGATCATGTACACTAGCCTCATTCGATAATGAAGTTCCTTTAGAGGAACCATCTACAATCACATATTGTTTAAGTTCATGAAACTTTGGTTTACACAATTTAAATTTATGTCCAATTCTCTTTAGAATTCTAATGATTTTGATGCCAAAATGATTGTAGCAAAAGACTTTTGATTTGAGACTCGCTACAAGAAAATTGTTCATTTTCGATGGAATTTTTTTTGTTGAAAATCTTCAAATTTTTTGTCGAAAAATACATTTTCAACAGATTTCCGACAACAAACTTTTCAAGCATTGAAAAATAATTACCTATAAAAAAATCTGCCAAAAAACTTTCTAACATGTTTCTGGCAACTATTTCCACCACAAATCCTTTTGATAATTTTGAAAAACAAAAATTTTAACTTTGCTGAAGCAAAGATTTTCTCTCTATGTTCTTTCCTCTCTTTCTCACCTCCTTTCCAACTGCACTCCACTAATCAAACACCCTGCCCACCATCTCACGACCTACTAAGTTAAACTATTCATACAAACTTTTACTTTTATAGAGGAAAATCTAGTCTCTCAATAGCGGTGTCACTACCAAAAAATAAAATAATTGCAGCACAAATTTTGACCTATACCGGTGATTATAAAAGTCACTAGTTTCTTTGCAGAGATTTTAAAACCTCTACACCACTGTTGTAATTTCAATGCATTGCAACGACATTCTGCAGTGGTTTAAGGACTAGCATGATATATTTAACGAAGTGCTATATTAAGTAGCGATTATAACCAGTGCAAACTCCCATATTTTCAGCAGTCATAGTCGCCACAAAAATCATTCAGATAAATTGATTTCCAAAATTATGGAGGTTTTAACTACCACAATTCTGTTATGTTGTGGCAGTTATAATCGCCATAAACGCCCAGAATAAAAAAAAAAATACAAAACCTGAATGGCCACTGCAATCTCACATGCACATCAGCCAAACTTAGTACGGATAAACAATACTCCAAATAGCAATACTCCCTGTAGAATTTTAAACATAGTTCTTAATCAGGAATCAATAAACAATATTCCAAATACATTAAAGCAACATCAAGTCTCTCTATAGCAGTGTTAATACTTAAAAATAGGGCTATCGCAGCATAAATTTTGACCTATACCAACTGTTATAACCATCAATAGTTTCTTTACAAACCATTGCACCATGGTTGTAATTGTATTGACTGCAACGACATTCCGCAGCAGTTTAAGAACTGGTATGATAGATTTGATGAAGTGCTATAATATTTAGTAGTGATTATAACTAGTGGAAACTTCTAGATTTGCAGCAGTTATAACCGCCACAAAAATCAGCCTGATAAACTGATTTCAAGAATTGTGACGGTTTTAACCATCACAATTCTGTTATGTTGTGACATTATAACCACCAAAAATGCCAAATATATATATATATATATATATATATATATATATATATATATATATATATATATATATATATATATATATATATATATATATATATATATATATATATATATATATATTATATTGTCAAGTCAATGGGGGAATAAGATAGAAACAAGAAGGAAATAGAGGCCAAACAAAATTCGTAAAAAAAAGTAGTTAAATAGAGGCTAAACCAGCACACTAAAAATATGGGAGATTTTTTGCAAACTTTACTAAAGAAGCCAAAATTTTAACTTTTCATGAACAATAAGCTATTATCACATTAATGGTGATCAAGTTAGTAAGTGTTTATCGATTTATAGAAAGAATTCATCACTTCTTTTGTATGAAGTCCAAATAGACAAGTTAGAAACATCTAAATACTCATTCCATTAAAGTAGAGGAATCCCAGTTACTACAGCTAATGATCTTGAAGCATCAAGTAGTTTATAAAAACAATACTCTTAATCCAAGTTTAAGGTATCAAAGTAATTCAAAAAACATAAAGCAACTAGCAAGGAGAAGCTAAGGAAATATATTTACAAGTGCAAGCATCACAAGTTCAAATATCACAAGAATCATTATAGTTCAAAATCAAAATAACATAAATTTAATTAAAAATACATAAAATATCCATACAACTAGAAGCATCACAACAAATACTAGAGTGCATCAGCATAACATACTTAAGTGTTTAGAAGACTATCAGTCATCAGATGAATTATCATTGTCACCCTAAAATAGTATGAAGATAATGATACTAATAATAAAGATATTTACAGTACATTTAACTATATAATTTTTTTCATGCCATTTCTGATCCTCCATGGGGTAATTGATTCATCTGAAATTATTGTATAAATTATCTCATCTCATCATGAAATGAGCTGAACTCCTCTCAAAGAATTAATATCTGAGCAAAATTGCTACCGCCACCACCACCAATTTCACTTATGCATTGATGAAAATATCATGTCGACGTGAAACCAAATCCTTGGATACAAACTCAACCTGAATGTTTTGATCTCATAAATATATTAAAAACTCTCTCATTAGCTTCATTGTTTCTATTTTTAGGTGTAAGCCCTTCCTTAGCAAGAAGATTACATGCTTGCATCTACATTATAATTATATATAGTTAAATCTATTGAAGAATCGATTATAAAAAATAATATATATATATATATATATATATATATATATATATATATATATATATATATATATATATATATATATATATATATATATATATATATATATATGTGTGTGTGTGTGTGTGTGTGTGTGTGTGTGTGTGTGTGTGTGTGTGTGTGGGCTCCGAAAATTCAGCCCCAGCCTCTACCCACTTTTGAGTGTGCATTTTCTTTTCGGTGAGGAAATTTTAATGGACTAAGTTCTGGGGTAAATTTTGGAAGGCAGATGAGTTTGAAGATAAGACACTACCCAGAAATTTCTCCCTCATTTTGCAAGGACTTCATGATCTGAGTTCTGGTTTCCTATAGGCGCAAGCCCCTATAGTTAATTACCCCTCCCGATCATGAGAGAGAACTTTTGATTAAGGCTAGTCATCAATCAGATACATAGAGTATATGTTATCTGGCATGTAGTAGCAGCATGTGCTTGGGAATTGGAAGTTTAGAAATTTGGGAAGATTTGATATTTAAAATAGAAATTTATACCATCTTGCACTTAAAGGGAATGGTGGGAGAATGGATGATAGACTCGATCAAGATCCCATGGTTTCGACGTCCCGGGCTATCATGGTCCCTGGTCTACTTAGTCAGAGAAGGTAGTCGATCCAAACTAACAGAAGGATTTTTGTCGGTAGCCATGTGTTGTTTCATCCAAGGGGACCTTGTAGACATGGGATGAGTGTTTGTCTAAGGGGACAAATTTGAATCCACCTTAGCTGACAAAGGGCTTTATACCCTATGGATCATATCCTATTTATTCATATCTCAAGGATTTGATGTCACTAAGGAGCATATTAGCTCTGGTCATAACTGGTATTTTGTGGTACCATTTAGCGATAAAACCACTCAGTTCAGAGGGCCCTAGGTCATAACCGTTTATCCTATTATGCCATTTGGTGACAAAATCATCGGTTAGAGGACACATACCACGTCCTTATTGGCAACAGATTGTTTGAGAACATATCATAGTAATATTTTCAACCATGCATTAGCTCTATGTGAGCTGAAGTTATATTTCAGATTTATCCACCTTAGCAAACTGTTATAAATGGTGGATGGATTTTGCTTTAAGCATTTAATGGTTTATTTCAATTTTAAACATTCTAAACTTTGGAAATTTCTAGAGTTTGGGTTTTCATGGATATTTGGATGGAATTTTAAGTATTTGAAATGGACCCCTTCGGTTGAGATAAGCGATCAACACAGCCATCATTGGGGTGTTTGGGGTCATTTCTATTTAAAGCTTGAACCTTGTCGACCCTATCAACTTACCGATAGGGGATCAAGTTTCATAGGCTTTATGCCTTGAATTCCATCATTATAGGCCTTGAAGACCTAATATGAATGTATCATGATAAATATATCGGTTGCCAAAACCGTATATTTATTTGATGGTTTGAACCCTGTCGACTCCTATTGACTCGTATAGAATGATCAGGTTCGAACTTAAATCCACTTATCGACCTGCGCAGCATCCCTAGATGTCACGTGTGTGCCAATAACATGCTTGTCGGGGCCCATGCGGGTATTGATTGTATTTACCCCTTTAGTATACCTATGTGCATACAAGTTAAGATGCATGTGCGATATTCTTGGAATTTGATGGATTTTCTATGATGGCTCATAGGAGCTTGCTTGCTTTAAACATTCTATTGTGATTTGGTCTTTACAATACATCCACTATCACCGCTGGTAGATGTATTCATTGCCAGACTGAAATTGACCCCAGAATACTGCATTTACTGAAGTCCTTATGCATCTACCTATAAGTGGCATGTGACACATATATCCATCTTCGTAGAGAGCTTGTATGTATTACAGCTCTTTTTCATTAAGGCTAAATTGGATGCATAGGGGTCTCTTAAAGTAACTCGTAGGAGCTCCTCAGTTTCATCATTTATAGGATTAGATGCATTTTCTTGTATCTTGATTTGGACTGTAAGTCATAATCACATGCATTATACAACGATCTTCGACACTAATAATGAACAACAGCTTTTATGAATGACTGCTTAGATACACCTCAACTGATCAAGCTAATACTGCGGTGCTTCTTGATCTATTTGTGACACAACCATAATTATTTCCAAATTATTGTTGATTTCACTTGATTAGATAAAGGATTTGTATTTCTGCTTTTCAACTCTGACTCCTCCTCCCTGATGCTTCTTATCTTCTGACAAGGGATGAAGCTGATTCTTCAAGGTATCCAAGTTAATATTCTTTGAGTGGATGAGTGATTCATGCTCTTTCTGCACTGTATAACACTCAATAAGCCTTCAAGATTCAAAATTTTATAAACGGAAAGATCTTTTCCTTCACTAGATCTAAGTACTTGTCTTCCTATGCAGCATGCGTAGCCGCCATATTTATAAGACTCCACTAAATGCTCTCTAATTGAGAGATCAAGTCATTCTTTTGGGCAATGAGATTTGAAATGGCTCTTCTGTTCATCTATGTTTTTGCTTCTTCTAGTTTTAATTGTATACTCATATTTGCCTTCTCCAATGCAAGACATTACTTCTAGGTGAATCATCCATTGTCACTCATGGACATTTTCATTTTATTTATAGGTAGAACATCATATGCATGATAATTCTTCTTTTTATATCTACGAATGAATTCCTCAAATTTATAATTCATCCACTATTATTGCTTGCAAGAGGATTAGTGCATTCATGTCTTTAGAAATTATTCTGAATCACTCAATTGCTTGAGTTTCATCATCACTTATATGTAAGTCGCCTTGTATATGACCTGCAACATTCAGTGGAATGTCTTTGTGCCCCCACTTGTGACTAGATTGTACATTCTTATGATTTTTCATTACTTGTAGTCATGATATAATTGTGAACTCCTTGTCTCCACACATTGTTTGTAACATGTATGATGAGGTCACGTACATCTTTCATTTTATTATAAGAAAGTTGTATCCATTGAGAGCTTGTATCATTAAACTTAATGATTGATACTTTGTGGTCTTTGAAGTGATTATACACCCATTGAATTAAAGTTTGATTCTCTAATTATGGTTTAAATTCAGATTCACAAGTCATTATCACCAAGTTTATGTCATTTGCTTAATTTAAGTTCAATCAAGTCCACATAATGTATGAATCAAGTTCAAAGCTTATGTCCAAGTTTTATAGTCAAGTTTTAATTCAAGTTCTAATTTAGCTCATTTGATGTTCCAACCAAATTCAATTCCAATTCATGTCCTTGCGAGTTCAAGTCCAAAACATGTTTAAATAAAAGTTCAGGCTCAAAATGAGCCTCTTCCGTTCGAGTCCCCTATTGTCTAACTCAAGTCTTTCTTGAGTTTAAATTGTCCAAGTTCAAGTTCTCATTTGATCAAAACTAGTTCAAGTGCTCAATTCTTTGAATTCAAACTCTTCTTTCTTAAGCTTGATTTTAAGTCTTTTGTTAATGTCCAAGTCCTTGTATATTCAGTTCAAATTCTAATAGCCTCCCGGCGTCTTCCCTGTGTAGGGGAAAAACCAAGATGCAGCCTTTCCCTCGACGCTACGTGAGAGCTTCAGGTAGGTGTCAAAATGACACAACGGTTGCAAATTTTTTATTTAAAATCCCCGCCCACTACATGACCATTTAAGAGTTTGGAGCACAAGTTAAGAAAAAAAAAAAGCACAATTTTTCCCCCACTTCATTACGTGAGCATTTGGGGATACTTATTATTAGATATATATGTATATTTTTTATCCCCCTCGCCGCAAGCGCCACACCGGTTTTCCTCCCTACAATGCTACGTGAGGGCATAGGGGATTTGTCGGCTCGTTGCTAGCATTGAAGAAGGATTTAGGTAATCACAGGCGCCGCACCAGTTTCCTTCCCTACAATGCTACGTGAGCGTGTAGGAGGTTTGCCAGCTCGTTGCAAGCCACGAAAGAAGGATTTTTTTCTTTTTTTTTTTTTGTACAATAAATATAACAACAATAATAATAAACTAATTATTATTATTATTATTATTATTAAATAATAATAGTAACCATTATTATCATTAAAAATTAATAATGATAATAATAATTATCATTATTATGATTAACAATAACTATTATAATTTCTAACTAATCATATAAGGCATGAAACTTTTCTACCTTAGTGTTGGGTAGAGTAGACTAAGTGGACTGAGGTGAGTGGGTTGAGTGAGTGAGTTGGGTTGGGTTGAGTTGGAGTGAGTGGACTAAGTGGAGTGAGTGGACTGAGTTGGGACTGAGTGGAGTGAGTCAACTGAATTAGGACTGAGTGACTGAGTCGGAGTAAGTTTTATTTGAGTGAAGGGGGCCGATTAGAGATCTCAGCTATGGAGCAAGGAGATCGTGAGGGGGGCCGGTGGATCTGGTAAGGAGAACTCCTCTCTCTCTCTCTCTCTCTCTCTCTTAGCTTTGTGAGGTTTGGAAGAGGCCGAGATGGATCAAGTGGAGTCAACAGCAAGATGTGACGGGCTATAGGCACAGATCGGAGCTGGGTTGTGGCATTCATATGGGGGAGCAGAGAGAGGTCAGGGGCTTAAGGTTGTCGGTTTGAAGCTATGGTCAGATAAGGAGGATGAAGAGGGTCAAAGGGCTGGTCGTTTGAGGAGCTCAGTCAGAGGGAGATCGGAGAGAGAAGTGAAGCGTTGAAGGAATTGAGACCTTCAACTTTATTTGCGAGGTATTTAAAGACGCGAATGGGAGTGGGATCGAGGAGCTTCATACGGGAATCCTGCGATGAGATGCTAATGGTGCCGAATGCACAAAGATTTTGACGGGATTTCGGACATGTTTTATGAAGGATTTCGACAAATTTCATGGATCAGTTGGGTATAAGATATGCCTGATTTCCATTTTTCTTTTGTACTCTATGTTTTGGTTAATAAATGCCCCTTAACAAATGTGGTATGCATCTAGAGTGAACCACATTTGTTGTGTGCTGATTGACACTTTGGATATCTAGATATTTATTCGAGATATCACACTAGGGGTTCCTTTTAGTGAATCTCCAAGGGGTTATTTGGATGTCACATTAAGATTTTTATTTAGTGGATCTCCAAAAGCTCATTTGGATGTCACGCTGGAGCTTTCATTTAGTTGATCTCCAAAAAAATTATTTGGATGTCACACTAGTCTTTTTTCTCCACTGCTCTTTTAGATGTATTAATAGATGGTTGATGTACTGGTTTTAGTCAAGGACCTCTAGGATAGTAATATAGTACTTAGTACTTGGGTTCCTAGAGTATCACTTTATAGAATGATACTAGTGGATAACATATGCTCACGATTCTTCCATTATCTGGTTGTATCTTGATGAAATTTTAAATATTATTTGGGGATCTCGGCATGCAGCGCAATGTCAACCGAAATAAATATTTAAAATATACCCAGTCTTTAGGGACATTCGTAGATGTCATTCATGATGTTTCTTTTTATAGTTTTTGCCAGAGTCTTGAGATTTTGATTCTTCTGCCCTGTGTTTTGTACTACGAATATTGATGAAGAATTTTTTGATTTATCAATAACGATTTGTCATGAGATTTATGCTACTTCAACCCTATGCTTCTAGCTTTGGCGGGCTTGAAGAAGGAGTAGATGCTGGTGACCTAAACCCTTTAGGTTTGTACTAGGTCGGTGGTAAGAAGTCATCGGTCTAGAGCTTTGTGCATAATAGACTTATTGGTGACGAATCCTTTTAGTTCATCCTAAGGCTTTGTGTGAACTTTGAGATAATTCTTTGGTCCTTCGCTTTGTTCTTTGGCAAACTTGTTGAAGGAAAGTTCCTTCGATTCTCGCTTTATTCTTTGCAGATTTATTAAAGGATTTATAGGTTCTGGATTCAGTTGATAGTACCAAACGTAGGTAGTATCTTGATTCTTAACCACTTGATATGACTACGATCCGAGTCACTTGAGTTCATCAGATTAGGAGAGATAGGATTTGACAGCTCTTTATCTTCTAGTTACTTAGATGGGGGCTCCTCTACTGTGGCCTTTCTTATGGCTTATTGAGTAGATGGAGCTACCAGTGATCTGGCCATATTTGGGCTTATTGGATCCGACCTCTTACACCCATTCAGACTTTATACTAGAGCTATGGGATTGCGCTTCCCAATGCTAATTTTAATAAAGTTGGCAGATTTGGAGTCATCCTTTATGGTCGATTTCGATCCTACGTATATTTAATAGTTATTTGCGACTCTTCGTTTCCACTGAAACTTTGATTATCCAGTCATTTAGGAGAATTTTGTAGTCTACGATCACTTAAACTTGTCAAGTCAAATTAGCCTTCGTACTTCCTACATTTCCTACTAACGAGTTAACAAAGTAGGGGTTCTGCTACTACGACCTTTCTTATGGCATGTTGAGTAGACAGAGCTTCCAACAATTCAGCCAAGTCTGGGCGTGTTGGATCTGGTCTTTTACACCCATACGAACCTTAAGATTCAGCCTGTCATAAGACTTCAAGCTTTTCTGGCTCAATTTATTGAAGTGTGTAGCCATAAAAGTCTCTTCCTTGACTTTTGAATCTTTGTACTTTGGAGAAGGTAGTGCCTCTAACTTTTGGAAGATCACCTATATATACTTTGAAAAAGAAGCATTTGTATTCTTTAGCCCAAAAGAGCATTTGTATTGATAATTTTAAATATTTATTCGGGGATCTCGGCATGCAGCATGATGTCAACCCGAATAAATATTTAAAATGTCACCTGTCTTGCAGGGATATTTTAGGATAGAATAAATTTGAAATTTTTATATTTTAAATATTTATTTGGAGATCTCGGCTCATAGCATGATGTCAACCCAAATAAATATTTAAAATGCTCATTGTCTTGTGGGGACATTTTGGATAGGCTTTGTATCTTTATGATTTTAAATATTTATTCGGGGATCTCGGCATGCAGTACGATGTCGACCCGAGTAAATATTTAAAATGCCCCCAATCTGATGGGAGAATTTTGAAATGTATTCTTGTCATACAAGAAAATTTCAAAATATAAAATGCATATGCAATAATAAACATGTACAAAATGCATAACATATTGAACATATAATTTTTTTTGGGCAATTTTATGCATGATACTTCTTTAAATGTCGACCGTTGATAGGCGGCATAGATCTCTGACCATTCAGATCGATCAACTGTTGCGCTCCTCCTTGGTAAACTTTCTTGATGATGAAGGGGCCTTCCCAATTGGATATGAACTTGTCATTGATACTTCAGTGTGGGATGATTGGTCTTCTCTACACCAGGACAAATTCTCCTTCTTTAAAATATACGAGGGCACATCATCGATCAAAGGATTTTTTCATTCTTTCTCGGTAGATTTCTAATTTTTATTGAGCTTGTAATCTAACTTCATCGAGTGCATCGAGCTTCTCCATCCTCAAGTGAGCATTCTGTTCTTGAGTGAGATCATTCTAGATTGCTTCCCGGAGTAATGGTAGTTCAATCTCCAATGGTAATATGGCTTCAACTCCAAACACGAATTAATAAGGAGTGGCTTTGGTTGGCATCTTGTACGTTCTACGATATGCCCATAGCGCTTCTACCATCTTCATATGCCACTCTCTTTTATTTTTGGTAAGGATCTTCTTCAATAATTTCACCAACGTCTTGTTAAAGGCTTCTACCAATCCTTTTGCCCTTGGATTGTATATGGATGAATATCTCTAATCGATTTTATGCTAATTAATGAACTTATAAATTTTTGTACTTTTGAATTCAGTACCGTTGTCAGAGATTATATGGCATCGTACACCAAATCTATAGACAATATTGTTGTTAAAGAAATTGATCACATGCTCAGATGTGACCTCTCTGAATGGAGTAACCTCTGCCCACTTAGAGAAGTAGTCTGTTGCTGCCAGAATAAAGTGGTGTTCTGTTGATGTTGACGGGTCTATTGATCCGATTATATATGTACCCCAACATTCGAATGGCCAGGACACTATTGTTGGGTGTAGAGGATTTGGAGGCTGATGTATAACATCACCATGGATTTGACATTCATAGCACCTCTTATCATGGTTAATATAATCTCTTATCATGGTCGGCCAATAAAACTCCATTCTCTTAATTTTAGCGACCATCTTAGGACTTGACTAATATGCACAACAAAGTCCTTCATGGATTTCTGTCATCACTTTATCAGCTTTCTTGGTCCCTAGGCATCATAGCCATATTTGATCGAAAGTCCAACGATATAACATATCATTGACGAACGCATATCATAGTGCTCTCTTTCGAATCTATTTTGTGAAAGATTTATCTGTTGCAATTTGAGTTTATGGATTGGATTTTTGATAATAGGAAATATTCATGATTTTTTATGACTGTCTTGCCTACTAATTTTTCAGGTCCACAAGATCAAATGTAACTCAAGCCAGCTCAAGATCAGGTAGATTTAGGTTGAGTCAACTCTGTATTTTTTCTTTTCTTGAGTCAATTGTAAAAGTGATTCATGATGCTAAGTAATCTTGTACACACACACTTGAGGGGCTTTCTGAGTTTTTCTTGTTTTGAGTACATCAGCCTGAACGATGTTCATATCGGCCTAGACGATTCAACTAAAAATAGAAACCATTATTAGGGCATTCTGATTAAGCAACCGTCATTAAGCAAATCATCCTGGACGATACTTGTATCGGCCAGGATGATAGGCTCAAATCAGAAAGAATCAGCTTCTATGATCAATTTAAGTATTCATTATTTTAAATTATCAGCCGAACGATATTTATATCGGCCCGGACGATTCAGCACAATTATGACTAAATTAATCTAGCAATTATGAAAAGCAATTAAGTCTGATTGATATGATCACATCGGTCAGGCCGATCGCAAAATCGGCCGGGATGATGTCCTTAACGATTGACATCGACCAGCATCTATTCCGGGCGATGTTCATGATGATTGTACTCGAATTTGAACTAATCGACCAGGATAATATTTCTATTGTCCTGGATGATAAAATTGGTACTTGAAATTCTATTTAAAGGACCCAAATTTTCTCATGCTTAAGACCTTGAGTGCTATTGTCTTGACCTGAGAGAGCCTTGGGAGAGGGAGAGAGAGAGAGAGAGAGATAGATAGATAGAGAGAGAGAGAGAGAGAGAGAGAGAGAGAGAGAGAGAGAATTGTGAGGGGGAGTTTGTAAGAGGGTTCACAAATGTTTCTACAAGCAAGGTTCCAAGTCATCATCTCCGTTCTTTATCCTTTATCCTTGGGAGGTTTTTGGGAGGTTTACTTCAGTAAAAGGTCGGGGTTCTCTGCCCGCTTCAGGAGGAAGCAAAAGGAAGATATACACACAACTAAAAATAGTTATGAGTTTTTGGAAAAGAATCTAGCTTGCAAATAACAATAAAAAAAGTGGCCAATGATGTCAAAAATAAAAAAATGCGTAATGACGCCAAATTCAATGGACAAGAGGCATAAAACGAGCCCATAAAAAAGCAAGCTATCTTCCTTTCTTCCAACTCTTAAAACTTAGAAGATTTCATATATAACTTGAGATTTTCAAGGACTTGATTTCGAGTTTTGGCGATTTAACAAACTACTTTGATATATTATTTTATAAGATATTTTTCTAAAACCAAGTCTTGATCAGATCTCTTTTTCTTATCCTAATGTTTTTTCTGAGTTAGGATTTGATTTCAAAAGAAAATTTTTCCCTAAAATAAGTCCGAGCTTAGGATCAACATGATCGGATATTTTACCATTGTTTGGATTTTTGAAGTTGTTAACTCATTAACCTACAAAATTTTAAAATTAATCACATGAAGACTATATCATGTTCATGCCTTGATAAAAAAAAAAACTTTTTTTGGCTTTTGTTTTATCATTGTTATTTTTTGATCTTGTTGTTTTTGGGCCTTCTCTGATCATCTCCATCCCTCCTTTGATTTGATCTTTTTTGTCACATCATCTTGGCCAATTTTTATATCATCATGGATGATCGATTTTTTGTGCTTCATGAACTCCATCTGCTAAATATTCTGACTTTTCTGCTCTCATCTTTCTGGATGATCCTTTATCATCCTGGATGATATGATCGATCTCTACTACAATCATCTTGATCGTCCTGGCCTATAACTTTTTTCGTCATGGATGATGCACTTATTGGTTATCATCCCGTTCGATACACCTGTTTGTCCTGGATGATACATGTTTCAGTACATTTAAAATCGCTCGGGATGATCAATTTTGGACAATCGTCCTAGACGATACATATGGCGCATGATTTAAAACGTCTTAAATTCGGCCGGTACGTTCTATTATTGAGCATCGTCCTGAACAATCCACCTAATCGGCTTGGATGATCTACTTTTTTAACGTTCATATGGTCTGACTCCTCTAGACGATCGTCTGTGTCTAATCTTCCCGGGCGATGTCTGATCGTCCTAAACGATTGGACCGCCTTTTTGACCAATCGGCCTATTCACAATAATTGCACATCAGCCTGGACGATCCGGCAGATCCTTTAAATTCAGAGCATTCCAACCAATGTTTCTCATTTCAAAGCTCTTCTCCTCTCTTGTTTAGTTCCTATTTTCTTATGGCTGGCGGAAAGCGTGCTAGTCAGACATCTAGCAGCTCCTCGAGGGGCACGCTGGACCCTTATTTTCGGGAGGCAGATGATCAGGCTGCCTACCATCGTTACAAAGAGTGTATCATTACTCTTTCCCACACAATCAATCTAGCCTTTCTCTCCTATCTGGTACTGATCTTTTCACTCACACTTCTCTTTGCTTTATTCTCACCGACACAGTCCCATTTAGTTCTGAACTTCTTTTTGAATTTTATACAAACTTTCGCATAAATTCTTCCTACACTGCTCTCACCTCTTATGTGAATTGGCATCCTATCGAGATCATATATCAGGATTGTGCTAAACTGTTGCAGTTGTCTACCACTGGGGATAAGCTGCATACCCTTGTCTCTAATCCTGACTTTGATTGATCCACTGCAAATCACTTTCTTCACCACACCAACGCACACTTTCATGTTGGAGAGACTAGCTCTTTACTAAAAGATGCTAGGACAATCCATCATGTCCTTCGCACTTCTATTATTCCAAAAGCCGGGGACCGTGTCGACATCACTCCACTTCTTTCACTTACTACTTTTTATGTTCTAGACCATAGAGTGTTCAATGCTGCTGACCTGCTTTTTCACTACATTGAGCATTTAATTATAATCTGCGATTTAGGACATAAAAGGAAACCTAATCTTACTCTAAGGCACCTCATTGTCTATATTCTAGAATCTAAATACCAGCTTTAATATCTTGCTCCTCCCGACCTTCAGCCACCCGTCTACTCAAATAATTCCTTTAACGCCTTTCACAGTACTCGTCTCCACCCAGGGGATGGGGAAGCTTGGGGGGGGGGGGGGGGCAAGGAGGAGGAGGCTCCAGCTCCTATTCCTAAACCTATTCTTCTCCTCCAGCACTCACAGCTCGATCAGTTGGTGGAGAGATTTGATCAGTTGAAACCTATTTCGATGCCTATGTTACACACTAGCAGCAGCAGTACGATCAGGACATGGCCTGGTTTGAGGCACAGTTTGTTACACTCTCAAATTACTTTCAGCAGCCACCACCACCACCACCTCCGTCTCATGATTAGGGACCCTCATTTCTCTAATTTTCTTTGTATTTTTTCAAAAAATTTAATTAGGGCATCCTGGTTAAGCAGCCGTCATTAAGCAAATCATCTTGGATGATGCTTGTATCGACCAGGACGATAGGCTCTAATCAGAAAGAATCAGCTGCCATAATCAACTTAGGTATTCTTTATTTTAAATTTTCGGACAGGACAATATTTATATCGGCCTAGATGATACAGCATAATTATACCTAAATTAATCTGGCAATTATGAAAAGTAATTAAGGCTGATTGATACGATCATGTCGGCCTGGCCGATCATAAAATCAGCCGGGACGATGTCCTGAACGATTGAGATCGGCCAGCCTCTATTCCGGGCGATGTTCAGGACGATTGTACTCAAATTTGAACTAATCGGCCAGGATGATATTGTATCGTCATGAACCAATTTTCTTTTCATCGTCCCAAATCTCCACGGCTGATTGAGCATATTTTGTACTGATCGGCCAGGACGATATTTCTATCTTCCTGGATGATAAAGTATGTTCTTGAAATTTTATTTAAAAGACCCAAATTGTCTCATTCTTAAGACTTTAAGTGCTGCTGTCTTAACATGAGAGAGCCTTGGGAGAGGGAGAGAGAGAGAGAGAGAGAGAGAGAGAGAGAGAGAGAGAGGAACTTGTGAGGGGGAGTTTGTGAGAGGGTTCACAAAGGTTGCTCCAAGCAAGGTTCCAAGTCGTCGTCTCTGTTCTTCGTCCTTCGTCCTTGGGAGGTTCTTGGGAGGTCTACTTCAGTAAAAGGTCCAAGTTCTCTGCCCGCTTCAGGAGGAAGCAAAAGGAGTCGGTTCTCTGCCACACCGGGGTTGGTGAAAAGGAGGCTGTTGTAAAGGCTTCTTCGCCTAACTGTGGGAGCTAAAGGAGAGACACTTAGTTAGTGCAATACTTGGAGGGTGCCTCCGAGGAGTGGATGTAGGTCAAGGATTGACCGAACCACTATAAAAATTGTGATCGTTGTGATCTTTGTTTATTTTGTTTCTGCGTTTATTTTTTTTTTGCACTCTGATTTCTATGGTGATTTTGGTTTTAATTTTGTTCTTTTCCTAAAGAAAAATTTTAAAATATCAATTCCCCCCCCCCCCCCTCTTGGTTAGCCTCGGGCTAGTTCTTAAAGGCTTAACATCCCTAACGAACTTTCATTATCCTCTCGGAGTTTGCTTTCTTTGAAATAATCGATGAATGGTTGCCTCCAATCGTAACCTTCCTCAACATCGAGGCAATACAACCACGACTCTGAAGCTTTACTAACTTTACGTCTCTTGTCCACGTGATATCCTTCACGATAATTTCCCATAATGATTTGATGGAGAGATTTAGGGTCAACTTGGGTTTCATTCTACTGACTTGAATCTGGAATTCCCTATGCCTTCGAGAATTGTAACAAAGCAGGCTCTAAGACCCAACGGTAGTAAACTCTGATGAATATAGGCTTCTCCTCATTAGTGTTTTCCATTTCCTTAGCCAATTTGGCCAAGCAATCTACTTTGGCATTCTTTCCTCGAGGAATTTGAATTATTTTAATATTTGGTACATACTTTAAGAGTTCAAGGGTCCGTAGGTGGTAATGAGCCAACTCAACTTTATAAATTTTGTAAATATTCAAGACTTGATTTATCACAAGTTGAGAATCATCAAAAATTTGGAGTTGTTGGATTCTAAAATCAATCACAATCTCCAGCCCTGCTATTAGATCCTCGTACTCAACTTCGTTGTTGGTACGAGGTTCAGTCAAACTGAATGAAAACCTCATTATGCCTCCCTCAGGTGCTACGAAAATTAGCCCAATACCGGCTCGAGCCCTTGCAATATTTGGAGGTCAGACAGGCTTAATCGATGATTCTATGTCAAAGTATATCACCCAAAATGGTAGCTTTTTATTCTCCTCAAATTGTATGATTTGTTGATCGGGCAAATCATCGTTTAATGAGGAGTCTACTTGGATAGGATGTGTTAAAAAGAAGTCTGCTAACAACCCTTTGATGGCTTTCTATTGCATATATGTGATATTAAACTACAATAATAATATTGCCCACCTGGCTAGGGGACCTGTCAATATTGGTCTTGTCATCAAGAACTTCAGTGGATCAATCTTTGATATCAAAGTAACTTTATGAGAGAGCATGTAATGACAGAGTTTTTGAACTATAAAAATCAATGAAAAATAATGCTTCTCAATTGGAGAATAATGTCTTTTTGCTCAAATCAACCTTCAACTGATATAGTAAAGTGCATTTTCTTTGCCTTCTTTATTATGTTAGGCCAGCCATACTCTCATGGACTCTTCCAGTGCTGTCGTGTACAGTATAAGAGGCTTCTCCGGGATTAGTGCTGCCAAAATGGACGGATTTAATAGATATCTCTTGATATTGTCAAAGGCCTCCTAACATTCTACAACCCATTTGAAGCAGACGTCTTTCTTCATTAGTTTTGAAAATGACTGGCATCTACCTGATAGATACGATATGAACCGTCGAATGAAAGTCAGTTTCCCTTGCAAGGAGTGGAGTTATCAAATGTTCTTTGTAGGTGGCATCTCCATGATTTCCTTGTTCCTGTTGGGGTTGACTTCGATACCTCAATGATGGACAACGTACACCAAGAATTTGCTGGAGGAGACTCTAAAAGTATATTTAAGAGGGTTCATTTTCAGATCAAACTTTTTAATTCTCTCAAACATGATTCTCAGATTACTTAGATTATCACTTCGATCCATGATTTTGACAACAAGGTTGTCCATATAGAACTCGACCTTTTGATGTATTAGTTCATCAAATATACGCGTCATCGCCCATTGATAAGTGTCACCAGCGTTCTTCAGGCCAAAGGGCATGACCGAATAACAGAAAATGTCGATGGGCGTTCTGAATGATGAGTATTTTTCATCCTCAAGTTCCATCTTGATTTGATTGTATCTTAACGATCCATCAATAAAGGAGAACATATCATAGTTGGAAGTGTTGTCCACTAGTAGTTCTGATACAGGGAGTGGAAAGTCATCTTTTGGGCATGCCTTGTTGAGGTCCCAGAAGTCGATGAAGATACGAATCTGGCCATTCTTCTTCTTTACAGAGACAATATTGGAAATCCAATCGATATATTTTTCTTCTTGAATGAAACCCTCCTCTATGAGCTTTTTTATTTCTATAATGACCTGTTCTTCAATCTTCAATCTCATTCTTCATGGAGCTTATTTGACGGGTGCTACATCCGCTTTGATGGCAAATTTGTGAACTGTTACATTAGGGGATAAGCTAGGCATCTCAGTATATATCCTAGCAAAGCAGTCCCTGAATTCATAGAGAAGTTCTTTTATTTCTTCAATTTGCTCCTCGGGTAGGAGAGAACTAATGAAGGTTGGGCGAGGATCTTCATCAGTTCCCAAGTTGATCTCTTTTAGTTCATTCATAGTTGCTGCCTATCCACCATCTTCAATCTCTTCTGATACAGGTTTGGCCTCAACGGTTTGATCATCATAATCATCAGCTTCATAAATTTCTTCAGCGCCACCATCATCGGATCAATTTCCATGCATGTGATGGCTCGGCAAGTCTCTTTCCGGAGGAATTTTTCTTGATGAATATGATACCCTTATATGAAGCTATATCCTTTCGTTGTAATGGACGCATATTCCTTCCATACCATAGGCCCAAGCTTATATGAAGTTATTATTTTGTGGTAGGAATATTAGTTTGCTTTTGTAGAATTCTCTGAATATTCTTAGTATTTAACCTAGGTAGCCTCGTAGGTATCAACTCTTAAACATCGAGGAGCATACAACACCAGTCATTATTCTCCTCTTCATGAACTCCCGTTGAATATAGTACATTCCCTAGCATAGTCCCATTTTTAAGGGGAGGTAGATAAAGATCGGCGAGTTCTTCAACCTTATGCACCTCACGTGGAATGATTTCCTTGAAGTGTTGTAGGGGGATACGTGTGACTACGAATACGCTATCTGAGATTGACAGGCTGCTTATTCTTTTGGAGAATACCTCCTGCATCATATTCATATAGATATAGTCATAATCATAATCATCATTTGAAAATTCAACCTCCCTACTCCATTCATTTGTGGAATAACATACTCTTCGAGGTTTTATAGGGGTGATATCATCTTCATCTGTATCACTCCCTAGGTGAGGTATGTATTTATTTTCTTTAGGAATGGTCGATGCCTTGGGAAAAGTTGGCATTTCCTTCTTTCTCCCCCACTTGATTTTTCTCACCTTCCCGTTCTGGTCGCTTTGCAGTCTTTGAGTTTGATGCCTTGGCCTCAAAAGAACTTGAAGCTTTTTTTCTTTAGCATGAAGTATTATGCATCTTTAAAAAAAATGTTGCTTCATAAACTATAAATGACTGAATGTCACCAGAGATCCTGAATCATTCTCCATCCCTAAGATATTTCATACACTGATGTAATGTTGATGGGACAACATCATATTCATGCAAACCAGGGATGACCTAGTAGTTCTTTGAATGAAGTATCTGCATCCATCACATGTAATATAGCTTATGTATGGAGCTCTCCGAATACAAGAGTGAGCATGAATGATCCAAGGGTCTTATGCCCTTTTTCATTGAAACCGTGCACCATCAGCTTATCTGGCCTGAGGTGTTCCACATCAAGGCAGAGGGATCTCAGTGCTTTCAAGCTTATCAGATTTATGGATGATCCGAGATCGATCAGGATGCAATTGATGATCAAGTTATCACTTTCAGTAGTAACATACAAAGGATGATTATGATCTACAGTTCCAAGCATTATGTCCTCTTTGGAGAAGATGATGAATGGTTTATTGTGAACTTATAGAACCTCAGTCAAATTACATTCAGCAAAACATGTCTCGTATCATTCAAGATCTTTGAGAGCCTAAATTAGAGTCTCCTAAATTTCTTTAGACATTACTAAGGTATCGTATATGCTGAGTTGTGTTGGGATTTTTATCAGATGGAATAAGATATTATAATCTATCCCCTTGGCTGAAATATTCTTTTTCTTAGGATCTTCAAGGATAATATCATCATTGATGATTATCACATTCTCCTTGTCTTTATTAGAGACCCCTTTCTTCGATGGAGACAGTAGTATCTTAACACTTCTCAACTGCAGTTGAGCAATCGCCTCTGCTTCAGATTCATTTAACTGCACATTTTCTTCAGAGTCAGTCATCATTGTGTCTATGGACCCATCTATTGATTCAGAGTCACCACCCAGGTTTATATGTTCCATCCAAGATGCTATGCTAGGGTATAATTCGTCTTCCTTTGGAAAATACAAGTACTCCTCCAAACTGTAATCCATTGGCAACACCATCATACAGGATTCAGAGGGTACTTCTTTAGTGTATTCTTCTTTTATAGGCGTATTTAGCACCACTGAGATACCCGACATACTTCTGTTGGAAGAGAATTCTCATCATCTTCTTCGGCTTCATCTATTTTAAGCTCTGCCATAAAGTCAGCGAGCTTGATAGGTCGCCTCACAGTTGATAATATTCATCCAAACTATCAATGAACCTTTGAGTTGCTGTCTTTTTCTCCTTGGGCTTCTTCAGTTTGGTTTTCTTCTTAGAGGATTTCACCCTTCCAAACTTTGAAGTGCCAGCTTGGTTGGGGAATTATTTAGAAGTATAAGCTTATGTCATAGGCAGTGCTTTCAAATTTAATATTGGCTCTATAGGAGATTTCCACTTCACTCCTAGAACTCCTTCAAGCTGTTTTAACATTTTCATAGTCTTCTTGGAGACCGCAGTCTCCCATTGCTCTTCTTGAACTGGCTTATTTTCTTTTCTTCTTTCTTCAACTTGGGGTATGGAAGAGGACGTGACCACCCAAGTTGATTCCTTTTTAGGGTGAGACAGCACATTATCAAATAATGTGAGTTCTCCTTATTGATATTTTCTCTCAAGGCCAATCCTTGAAGATGTAGCAATCTTTAATAGGATAGTTGAGTATCCGATGGTACGGGTATTAATTTGGGTCACCAGTGTGCTAGCTTTGACTCTTCGGGCCTCTTGCATTCAGGCAATTCTAAACCTACTTTCAACACCTGTGGAAATAATTTGGCGACAATCTCCCTCTTGAATGAATATTCTTTATTCATTTTATCTTTGAGAGATTGGAACATTCTATCACCAGTTCCTACTGCCTGTCTCGGGCATTCTCCTCCACCTTTGAAGGTTTGTGTCCTATCATTCCCTCCAAATATCAGCTTCGGCTGGTGGTTAGGATTGTAGGTTTGTTTTGGCTTTTCTTCGTATTGTATTGGCTGTTTTCCTTTATCTACATTGTAAACCACTTGTTTTTCTCTATCAACTCTTGAGAAGAACATAGAGTCGGCCTCACCTCTTCTAGCACCTTAGGCTTTAGCCTTCTTGGGCTTATCAAACTGACTTTCTGATCTGGGCAAGTTTATTTTTTCAAACTTGGCCACCCTATCCAGCAGATCTTGAAATGTGGTAATTGTAGCCATGCATAAGAAGGGTTGCATCTTGTCATCAATGTTCCCCATTAATAGTTGCACGGCGTGCTCTTGTTTAAGTTGTTGTTCACACTTCATAGTTAGATTATGCTAGCGAGTTATGTATTTAGTCATTGTTTCTTCCCTTTTCCTCTTATCTAGAGCAAGGTCAGCGATGGTGATCTTCTCAGTAGCGCTGGCAAATCTCTTAACAAATATGGCTTCCAATTCTGCGAAGGTTTTCATAGAATTGTTTGGCAGTTCAGCATACCATTCAAAAACAATTGCTGTTAAACTGCTGACGAACTGTCGGAAGAGCAATGCATCATTTCCTCTTGTATTCCCACAAGTGTCTTTAAACTGTGCCAGGTACTGTCGGGGATTGTAAGTACCGTTGAAAGTATTGAATTTTTGTATAGAGTACCTTTTGGATACGGCAATTGGTCGTATTCATCAGGGTACGGACGACCTTTGCCTACCAACTTTTCTGCCTGATCAACGGCTATAATAGCCCTGATCTTTTTTGTGATTATTCCTTCCAATTGTACAACAATCACAGGTTCAGAAGTACTTGCCATATTTTGTTGGGTGGGCTGGAGAATGACATTATGAGCCTCATGGATACTTTCAGGAGATCCACGTACTCCTGAGACTTAAGGCATTTGATAGTTTGGAGGATCGGCATAACGAAGAGGCATGGCACCAATAGCAGCAGTTCTCTACATCATATGCATCATTGCCCCCATTTTAGTCATCATCTCAGTCATTTTTTCCTTTAACTGAGAGATTTCTCTATCTTTGGCTCTCATCTATCATTTGATATACCTTCTCATATCGACGAGTGTGGAATTTTCATCATCAAGGGGATTCTCCTCTACTTCCTCTTCTTCTTGGGAATGGCCACCTCTGCCAGTGGTGGACTCCTCTCTACGACGGTGCCTGTATACTTATCTAGGAGGCAGTCGCCAACGATCATCATCCTCATTGTCATCATAATCAGCACCATCATCAATGTCTATATGTGTCACCATATATATCACTTTTATATCCATGGCTTTATTTATTTCTTTCAAGTCTTCCTCTAGGTTTTCTTCCATATATTCCTCGATATTTTATTCACCTTCGAGATATTCTTTTCCTTCCTTAATTTCTTCTAGTACTCAGATCTCTAAGCGACGATGCCACTAGATCTCTGGTTCTTGGTTAGGTAAAGAGATTTCTTCGACTAGATGACTGTGATCGAAGTTAGTCTCATCCTTTGGAGGGGATAACAAGCAATGGGAGCCTCTGGAGGATTCTCTAAGGTGTCTACTGTATGGAGGGGAGTCATCATGGGTTTTCTTTGGAACCCATCTCTGACATTATTTATTATTTGGGGCAGATCTATGGGAAGCATCACCAGATGTCATGCCCAAATCAAATCTTCTTTCTTTTCTTTCTTTTACATTTCTCTAAGTCTTTGGCCTGCAGACTTGTTTTCCTTTCCACCGAGACCTTTCAGCGGCGGATCCCCGAACATGTGGTTCAGGTGTCACACCCCAATGTTCACCATGTGGAATTTGCTTTCTTTCTCCTATTTATACCACAACAGATCGGCGTTCTCTTGGCGGGGTTCTTCTGGCCTCAATCACCAAAGGCTACTTGAACTTCTTCTTCTTCAGACCTTTCTCTTTCACAGTCTTTAAGACTCGGTATACCCGAGCTGAAAGAGTCTTAGGCTCTTTATTCCTTAGAGGGATTGGGCCTTTCGGCCATTGATCCCATAAAGATTTCTTTAGCTCCTCAGTAGAGCTATTTCTTTTAACTCACCATAAATCAAAAAACTTGTTCTGGGTAGGGATGTTGGCTTCAGGCTCCTGGAGAGGTAGGTTTGATGGGTGCGCAGGCACCAGTTGATACTAAGCTCGAGTTTAGTACTCATCTTTCTTCTCTTCCTCCTTATAGGCCTTTCTCCAGATGAGGAGGCTTCAACATCATACTTTCCAGGTGCAGATAACCCAGTTGACAGAGTAGTGGTGTTGGCAGTCACCACGGAAATATTTGAACTAGTCAGAATTCTTTTGGTGACTAGGGTTTCAGGCTGTGACAGCCTCTCAAACACAGAAATTCTCCCATGAGGATTTCAGCAGTAAGTCATGGTGCTGGTAGATGCGCACGATGGATAGGAGATTCAATAATGAGTCACTACACCGGCAAATGCGTGTGACGAGTAGGAGCTCTGATAGCTCTTACAATAACAGCAGGGAAGTTAATGCTACCAAACTAGATGGTAGCTACATTATTTCTAGTTTCAATAACAGCATTTGCCAGCTGAATCTTGGCTCCTCTTCCTAGCTGGATGGTCATCAGGGTGTTTTGTAGATCTATCTGCACTAATGAAAGGTAAGGGTTAATAATCAAAATCTGATACATTACCCACACTTTTAAATTGCAGATACTTACACACTATGTTGCACCGATACACCTATTTATGAAGGCCTGCTGTATCCAATACACCGATACACGGATACACCTCTGATACTCCACCAATACGTGTCGGATACGCCAAAGCCATATCCAAATAAAATATTATTTAATTTCAAAAGGAAATGCGTATCTGATACACGTGTCCGTTGTAAAACAAAAAGAAATCCAAAAAAAGATGTGTCGTAATTACTTCCGCGGTTGCGAGCAAGATTCTCTCATTTTCGAGATGGATTTGAGTCTCTTGATGATATGAAAATATTAAAATTTACTAATCTTTCACTTGATGAGCCTGAATTAGAAGCTATGATATTTATGAAGATGATATATAAGTTCAAAGACAAATCAACGAAGAAGATAATTATATAATTTCCTCTATTGAATAGTTAAAACTTCAAGTGCTAGATAATTTGTGTTTATGCTTTGGTTGTTGTACTAGACATTTAATGCTTGCTTATATTTTGATATTATAAGCTTCAAGGATACAAATGAAGTTGTTGTCATTTTTTTTGTAATTTCAAATATTATGCTTTGTTTGCTTTCTTAATTTTTATGTATAATTTATAAATTATAATGCCGTATCTGTGCCGTACCCGTATCCTATATTTTTAAGAATTGACGTGTCCCATATTCATATCGTGTCGTATCCATGTCGTCGTATCCGTATCAGTGCAACATAGCTTAAACATAATAGAAAATAAAAGCAGAAAACATAAACAAGCCATTCAAATAATACAAATTTAAAATACTGCTAAATACATAATCTTAATGAATTTATTTGAACGATCATTCTTTAGAATATTCAAATATCTAATTTGAATCATCATTTTGAAAGAGTTCTGAGTTTTAAGCTCAAATTGATTTTTTTACTACTATAGCTTGAGACGACTAACTAAAGATTAAAAAAGAAACCAATCCCCAGTAGAGTCGTCAGAAATCTATGGGCTCCGAAAATTCAGCTGCGGCCTCCGCCCTCTTTTGATTGTCCTTTTTCTTTTTGATGAGTGAGTTTTAATAGACTAAGTTTCGAGATAAATTTTAGAAGGCAGATGGTTTTGTAAATAAGACACTAACTCAGAGATTTCTCCCTCATTTTGCGAGGACTTTATGATATGAGTTCTGGTTTCCTATAGGCGCAAGCCCCTATAGTTAATTACCCCTCCCGATCACGAGAGAAAACTTTTGATTAAGTCTAGTTGTCAATCAGATATGTAGAGTATATGTTATCTGACATGTAGTAGCAGCATGGGCTTGGGAATTAGAAGTTTGGAAATTTGGGAAGATTTGATATTTAAAATAGAAATTTACACCATCTTACACTTAATACTGATGGTGGGGGAATAGATGATAGACCCGATCAAGATCCCTAAGGAGCGTATTGGCTCTGGCCATAACTGAAATTCCTGGTGCCATTTGGCGGTAAAACCACTCGGTTCGAAGGGCCCTGGTCATAACCATTTATCCTATGGTTCAATTTGGTGGAAAAACCACCGGTTAGAGGACACGTACCACGTCCTTATTGGCAGAAGATTATTTGAGAATTGATCCTAGTGATATATTTTATTAGACATTAGCTCTATGTGAGCTGAAGTTATATTTCAGATTTGTCCACCTTGGAAAACTGTTACGAAGGGTGGATGGATTTTGCTTTAAGTGTTTAATGGTTTATTTCAATTTTAAACATTATGAACTTCGAAACTTTTTAGAGTTTTAGGTTTTCATGGATATTTGGATGGAATTTTAGGTATTTGAAATGGACCCCTCTGGTTGAGATAAGCAATCAATAAGGCCATCATCGAGGTGTTTAGGGTCATTTTTATTTAATGCTTTAACTTTGTCGACCCTATTAACTTGCAAATAGGGGATCGATTTTCGTAGGCTTTATACCTTTATTAGTAAATTCTCAATGTTATAGGCCTTGAAGGCCTAATATGAATGTATCAGGATAAATATATCAGTTGCCAAAATTGTATATTTATTTGATGGTTCGAACCCTGTCGACACCTACTGACTCGTATAGAAGGATCGAGTTTGAACTTGAATCCACTTATCGACCCGCGCAACATCCCTGGACGTCATGTGTGTATCAATAACACGCTCGTCGGGGCCCATGCGGGTATTAATTATATTTACCCCTTTAGTGTACCTATGTGCATACAAGTTAAGGTGCATGTGTGGTATGCTTGGAATTTGATGGGATTTCTATGATGGCTCGTAGGAGCTTGCATTCTTTATACTGACTACTGTGATTTGGTATTTACAATACATCCACTACCGTCGTAGGTAGATGTATTCATTTACAGACTGAAATTGACCCCATGATACTACATTTACTGAAGTCTTTATGCAACTACCTATAAGTGGCATGTGGCACGTATAAATGTCTTCGTAGAGAGCTTGTATGTATTACAGCTCTTTTTTATTGAGGCTAAATTGGATGCATAGGGGTCTCCTAAAGTAACTCATAGGAGCTCCTCAGTTTCATCATTTGTAGGGTTAGATGCATTTTCTTGTATCTTGATTTGGACTGCAAGTCATAATCACATGCATTGTACATCGATCTTCAACACTAATAATGAACAATAGCTTTTATGAATGACTACCTAGATACACCTCGATGGATCAAGCTAATACTGTGGTGCTTCTTTATCTATTTGTGACCCAACCATAATTATTTCCAAATTGTTCTTGATTTCACTTGATTAGAAAGGATTTCTATTTATGCTTTGAACTCTGACTCTTCCTCCCTGATGCTGCTTATCTTCTTGCAAGGGATGAAGCTGATTCTCCAAGGTATCCATGTTCATATTCTTTGAGTGGATGAGTGATTCATTCTCTTTATGCATTCCATAACACTCAATAAGCCTTTATGATTCAAAATTCTATAAATAGATAGATCTTTTCGTTCACTAGATCTAAGTGATTGTCTTTCTATTCAGCATGCGTAGCCGCCATATTTATAACTCCACTGAATGCTCTCTAATTGATAGATCAAGTCATTATTTTGGGCAATGAGATTTGAAATGGCTCTTCCGCTCAACTATGTTTTTGCTTCTTCTAGTTTTAATTGTAGACTCATATTTGCTCTCTCCAATGCAAGACATTACTGCTAGGTGAATCATTCATTGTCACTCATGGACATTTGCATTTTATTCATAGGTAGAACATCATATTCATGATGATTCTTCTTTTTACATCTACTAAGGAATTCCTCACATTTATAATTCATCCACTATTGTTGCTTGCAAGAGGATTAGTTCATTCTTGTCTTTAGAAATTATTCTGAATCACTCAATTGCTTGATTTTCGTCATCACTTGTACGTAAGTCGCCTTGTATATGAGTTACAACATTCAATGGAATGTCCTTGTGCCCCCACTTGTGACTAGATTGTACATTCTTATGATTATTCATTGCTTGTAGTCATGATATAATTATGAACTCCTTGTCTCCACACATTGTTTGCAACATGTATGATGAGGTCACATACATCTTTCATTTGATTATAAGAAACTTGTATCCATCGAGAGCTTGCATCATTAAACTTAATGATTGATACTTATGGTCTTTAAAGTGATTATACACCCATTGAATTAAAGTTTGATTCTCTAATTATGGTTTAAATTCAAATCCACAAGTCATTATCTCCAAGTTTATGTCATTTGCTTAGTTTAAGTTCAATCAAGTCCACATAATGTATGAATCAAGTTCAAAGCTTTTGTCCAAGTATTGTGGTCAAGTTTTAATTCAAGTTCTAATTTAGCTCATTTGATGTTCCAACCAAATTCAATCCCAATTCAAGTCCTTGGGAGTTCAAGTCCAAAACATGTTCAAATAAAATTCAGGCTCAAAATGAGCCTCTTCCATTCGAGTCCCCTGTTGTCTAACTCAAGTCTTTCTTGAGTTTAAATTCTCCAAGTTCAAGTTCTCATTTGATCAAAAATAGTTCAAGTGCTAAATTGTTTGAATTCAAACTCTTCTTTCTTAAGCTTGATTTTAAGTCTTTTGTTAATGTCCAAGTCCTTGAATATTCAGTTCAAATTCTGGCAGCCTCCAGGCGTCTCCCCCATTTAGGGGAAAAACAAAGAGGCAGCCTTCCCCTCGACGCTACGTGAGCGCTTCAGGTAGATGTCAAAATGACACCACGGTTACAAATTTTTTATTTAAAATTCCTGCCCGCTACGTGAGCGTTTAAGGGTTTGGAGCACAAGTTAAAAAAAGCACAATTTCCCCCCCCCCCCCCCCTGCCCTACATTGAGTATATTTGGGGGTACTTATTATTAGATGTATATGTATATTTTTTTTATCCCCCTCACTACAAGCGCCGCACCGGTTTCCCACACTACAATGCTACGTGAGAGCGTAGGGGGTTTTCCTACTCATTGCTAGCATTGAAGAAGGATTTAGGTCGTCGCAAGCACCGCGCCAGTTTCCCTCCCTACAACGCTATGTGAGCGCATAGGGGGTTTACCGGCCCGTTATGAGCCACAAAAGAATGATTTTTTTCTTTTTTCTTTGGTACAATAAATACAACAACAATAATAAAAAAACTAATAATAATAATAATTTTTTTTAAATAATAATAACCATTATTTTCATTAAAAATAAATAATGATAATAATAATAATAATAATAATTAATAATAACTATATAATGTCTAACTAATCATATAAGAATGAATACAAAAGGCTTAAAATTTTTCTACCTTAGTGTTGGGTAGAGTAGACTAAGTGGACTGAGTTGAGTGGGTTGAGTGAGTTAGTTGAGTTGGAGTGAGTTCACTAAGTGGAGTGAGTGAACTGAGTTGGGACTGAGTGACTGAGTCGGAGCAAGTTTTATTTGAGTGAGGGGGGCCGGTTAGGGATCTCAGCTATGGAGCAAGGAGATCGTAGGGGGGGGGGGGGGGGGGGGGGGGGGGGGGCAGCTCTGGTACGGAGAACTCCTCTCTCTCTCACTCTCTCTCTCTCACTCTCTCTCTCTCTCTCTCTCTCTCTCTCTCTCTCTCTCTCTCTCTCTCTCTCTCTCTCTCTGTCTCTCTCTCAGCTTGGTGAGGGTTGGAAGAGGCCGAGATGGATCAAGTGGAGTTGGCACCAAGAGGTGATGGGCTACAGGCAACGGATCAGAGCTGGGTCGTTGCTTTTGTATGGGGGAGAAGAGAGAGGTGAGGGGCTTAAGGTTGTCGGCTTGGAACTGTGGCCGGACAAGGAGGAGGAAGAGGTTCGGAGGGCTGGTCATTTGAGGAGCTTGGTCGGAGGGAGATCGGAGGGAGAAGTGAAGCATCGAAGGAATCGAGGGCTTTGACTTCATTTGCTAGGTATTTAAAGACGCGAATGGGAGTGGGATCGAGGAGCTTCACATAGGAATCCTGCGAGGAGACGCTAATGACGCCGAATGCACAGGGATTTTAACGGGATTTCGGGCATGTTTTGCGGAGGATTTCGACTGATTTTGTGGATCCATCAGGTATAAATTATGCCTAATTTCCATTTTTCTTTTGTACTCTGTGTTTTGGTTAACAATATGTACCCATCGCTATTAATTTTTCATAATTATAATATGACTAGGTTCATAGAATAGCATCCTCAGATGACTAGGTTCTATCTTTGTACATCCTATTAATTTTTCATAATTATAATATGTCCTTAATAGACTACAAAAAAAATATAATAAAAATATAAGTTTAAAATTAAATTATTTAATAGTTATAATTAAATATTTAAATTTCTATTATTTTCTTCTATCACTCTAGTGAGCTCACACGACCCATTATGTGAGGACAAGTTTTTTTTTTGGCATTCATAGAATTTTTTGTAGCCCTTTCCTCTGATACATGATAATGTTAAATCTAAAAATTTATAATAGTAATAAATTTTTAACAAATAAGCTTAATCTCAATACTTATCTGGTCCTTTAGCTTTTACCATTATGTAACAAGTTGGCACCATCGCATTTGATCAACTATAGCTGAAACAGTCTCCACAATTTTCTCAATTTGTCTACTATCCTGCCAGTGCTCAATCATTAATGTGGTTTATAATTACGTCATTTAACACCAAGGGATTGAAGAATCCAATCATGTATATGGCTAGAAAACTCAAATTTAGATTGCAGTTGACAATGTTATATAGTTAATAAAATATTATTGAAAAATTTAAATTTATTGTGAATTATACATACCTCAACTTCAACTAACATTTTCTTTTTGAAGGGCACCATATCCTAATTTGTTCAATCAGGGAAAGAAATTGGAGTCAAAATAGGATCTCTTACAATAACACCAATATATGATCATAGCAAAATATATTAACGAGTCCAAATAGATGCATATTAAGAATTTTGAGCGGCCTAGGGGTGATGATGTCCTTAATTGAATGAAATAAAGAATCAATTTGTTTACCTAGTTAACATGCATCACATATTTGGTCCTTAGTAAAATCTTACTTGGGTATGCCTCTAACTAAGTCTTACTATGTAATCTTCCTAAGGGTCTTTATACTTGCATGACATAGTCTCCTCTGCCATAGCCAGGATTCATCAATAGTGTTTTTCAAATATAGAGAAATAGAGTATTCAATGTAGTTTAAATCAAGCATAAAAATATTGTTAACTCTTTTTTTCCTCTAAAACTAACTTACTATTCAAACTAAACATTTAATTTATGGATAGAAATTTAATTTCAAACTTTTTATCTCACAATTGACTAATGCAACTTTTTATCTCACAATTGACTAATGCTAAGTAGATTGTACTTTAAACCATCTACAAGTAAAACATTCTTAATTATAAAAATTTTTAGTTTCTTATTATGCCTGAGCTAACCACTTTCCTGGCGGTGTTATCTCTTTATGTGAACTTATCTCTAGATCTGGCCTCCAATGTAATAAAATGCTTCAAATCTCTAATCACATTCCTTGAGTAACACTGTCCATGTACCACATGCTCTCACTAGGCCTTTTGAGAGAGCACTTTTACAAAGTCAATTGGATATTGAGTATATTATAAGGGATATTATTTTCATTTAACTCTATGTGAATGAATGTCCCTATGGGCATATTTTGTATATTAGCACATGTTGTACGCCCACTACGCCTGATAGGATTTCCTTGGTCATCTTCATAAATCAAATTAAATAAAATAAGCATGAATAACATAACAATTTTGAAATAATAGAAAATCATACATATGAGGCATACCCCTTCTTCTGGGGCAGAAGCTTCACCGCAAAATGAATTTCATGGAGTTTGTTGGGTCCTACTACACTCAGTCTCTTCCTATGATCAGGGTGGACTGAAGTAGAAGGATTTAGTCTCCCTACTACTTTCTCTTCAACTCGATCCTCCTCCACTTGATTCACCTATGCATATCACATTCTTTTCTCTGCTAAAAAGACTTCCTCTTCTCATTTCTTACATTAAAAAAAAAAATGTTTAGCATAAATAAAGAGTTATATATAAAGAGAAATATATAGAGAGCAATATATGAAGAGTAATATATAAAGAACAATATATTAAAGACTTACATTTACAAGCAACGAGAAATATTACAATCAAATACATCTCATGGTTTTACTCTTACAACAAAATTCCAATTCATATTTTTAACATCTTGAATATAAAATACATGCTCCACTTATGAAGGAAAAAAAAGGATTATCCTAAAGTTTTTGACCTATATGAGTAAGCCTTGAAAAGTTCACAAGAGTATAACCAAATTAATCTTGTTTTATGACCATTAAACTTATGTTTACCCAATCACATTTAAATAGTTTCACCTTGAATATGTTAGAGTAATTAATTTTAATAATATAATTAATCTTTCTATAATAACTAAAGTTTACAATCTTTATGGTATTAACAACACAAAAATTCTATGACTTTTTTTTCCATCATTTCATTCTTTTATGTGAAAAACATAACTATTAATGAGAAAACCTTTGTATCTATATGAAATTCTGTTGAGGCCCTTAGCCAGTGCTTTGATTTCTTCTGAAATTGCCATATCCGTGGAACTTGAAACCTAGCAAAGAATAAAAAAGTTAATTCATTATGTTAAATAAGTTAACTTAATATCATTTATAAAGTATAAGAAATATAAAATATAAAAGCATGATGTATCACACAACCACTCATGAATTATTTCATTGATATGTCTCTCTAAATTTGATATTATTATATGTGTATGCTCGCGTCGCTTTTCTCCTCTCTCCATGTTTGAAATGTTGTTTATAATATTCAAGATTATCACAATGTCAGAGGATATATATATGTGCATGAGCCAATGAATTATCATCTAATTTAAATGACATAACCTTTCCCAATGGAGTACCACGAGTTGAAAAATTAAAAAAAAATTATTATTTATTAGTTGTTGGTACGGCCTTATTCATAAATTCAAACCGTTCCAGATATTTAGAATAAAAATATATTCCTTCTTAAGCAATATAACCCTCCGCAATAGAACCATCTGGTTGTGCTTTATCAACTACATAGTCTTTTAATACTAAGAAAAATCTATAAGTAATAAAAATCATTATGAAGCTTACATAAATATGAATAATATTAACATGAATTAATAATTACTATTGAATTACCTCTCAATAAGATATATTTATCTATAGTGAATTGGACCATCTAATTTTACTTCCTCAGCCAATTGAATAAGTAGATGAACCATGATAGTGAAGAATGACAGGAGTAATGATCTTTCCAGTTTACACAATGTTATTGTAATATTATTTTGTAGCATGTCTAACTAGTTCGAACTAATAACCTTTGCACAAATTAACTTCAAAATTTTTAATATCTCCACAACAATATGTATAATTTAATCGGATGGAAAACAACACCTCAAAGCAATTGGTAGAATTTCTTCAATAAGCTTATGACAAACATGGATAACCCACAGTCTTATATTCAGTAAGATACACACCTTGAAATATTATATGAATAAACTTTGGGCATTGTTAGATTTTTTTTAACTTGACATAACGCAATTTCTCCTTTTTTTAACATTGTGAAGCAATTTGGGGGCGAAAAATAAGAACCAACTTCAAGAATTTGTGAATGTAGCTCACTCTTAATTCCAATATCCACCAAATCTTATCATGCTTGTAAGTTATCTTTAGATTTCTCAAGATCAAGTAAAGTGCCATTGAAATTACTACATTTTTTTTCAATATGCATAATGTCAAGATTATGTGGTAGTAAATTATACTCCAATTAAGGTAGCACAAAAAATTTTATTTTTCTTTCTAATTTGATATTCAGTCAGTTCTACATTATGCCCATGTAAGCTTCAAGATTTGCCCAAAGGAAATTGAACATTCAATAATGTTTGTAAAATATCCTTATCAGTATTCCTTCTACGTGCTATACAGATCTTCTCTGTATTACCAAAGTACTATTTCTATTGACAAAATAATTGATTTTCTTGTAGCCAATGATGATGACCCATATATGAGAATTTCCTCCCTTTATATAACCATAAAGATTATGTGTTTTCATCACAACAAGGATAAGCAAATATGTCTTTAGTGCTCTAACTAGAAAGTATACCATAAGTTGAAAAATCATTGATCATCCACATTATTACAACTCATAAGTTGAAAGATTATCCAGAGGCTGCATCGTAGGATATCACTTCATGCCATAATTCATACAACTAATTTATTAGCTGTTAGAGATAGACATCAATATTATTTATTGGACTCTTCTCCCCTGGTATAATAGTAGACAAAATGAAAGATGGTTTTTTCATTGAAATCTAAGGAGCATGTTGTATGGAACCAAAAGTACAGGACAAATGATGTATGTGCTACTAATAATCTTAAAAGTATTAAAACCAAAACTTGTTAATGCGAGATGAACATTACGCGGATCTGAAGAAAAAATTAGGGTATCTTGAGTCATAGGATTTCCATACTTCTCCATCAGCTAGATGTCATAATAACCCATCTATATTTCTTTATTTGGCTTGCCAAATCATCTCTTCACTAGAATTTTTATTTTAAACAATCTTTGAACCCTAGCAATCAATGGGAAATATCAAACAACCTTAGCATATTTTATTTGATTTTACTTTCCTCCAACTGGACTTTTTTTATCACCTGCCCACTATGAAGAAACTCAAATATGATATACCTCTTGATTAGATCTATCTTTTCAAAATAGACAAAAATCATTTAGACCTACATCTATCTTTGTATTTCTATGATTGAGCACTTTCGTTATCTTATTCGCTTCATATATATTATTATTTAGAAATGAATCATTAAGAAAATATTCAATCAATAACTCAATCAATTGATCAAAAAATCTTGTGGACCAATAGTGTAAGCACTTTAGGAAAAATAAATGCAAGATGAAGGATAACTTCATGATTGACTTATAGCTAGGGTATAATTTTGCTTCTGCTTCCAGCAATACATTATCAAATTTCATCGCATAATCATTTGTCAGATCTAAATTGTTTTCACTATGTTCATCATCTAAATTGGCATTGCCTAAGTAGAATGTGTCCCTTAACAATCCTTCTATATCATTTGTTCTTGGTTGGTCACCTTGAATTTATGCTTTTTAACATTACAAATATCACTAAATGTTTCTGATCATGTAACTTCAGCTACAAAAGCATGTTCCTCTCCATGTTGATTCCAAACAATGTATTTAGGAAAAAATCCTTTAGAGAGTAAATACAAACTGACATTTTTTACATTATGAAAATATCTATTAATGCATAATTTGCATGGATATAGAATTTTCTATGCTGAACATTGACTTGGAGTTGTAAATTCTAAAAAATTCCCAACACCTTTAATATAATCACAACTCCATTTAGGTTTTAATATTCAACTCTTATCCATCAAAACTGAGAAAATAAATTCCCAATAGTTTCTGAGAAAAAAATATTACCCAATTAGACCATTAATTAAAGATTCTAATCATCGATATATGCATAAATAGTTGTTAGCTAACAACTTCATTTAAAATAATCATTGAGGGAATGGGCTCTACAAGTCTATTCCCACTACAAAAAAATATATAATATAAATATTAGAGATTTATTGAGCTTGTAAGTAGGTTGGAGCTATAAAGTAATGAATTTTTGTGATTAAGTGAACCTTAAATTAATTCTTAAGAGAATAATTAAATGTAAGAGTATTCAATTTTGTTTCTTCTAATTTTAATATTAAAACTATATTTTTTTATTATGGAATCTTAGGCTTCATGTTAGTCATTTACTTGACTAGCAAATAGTTGAGAGTGTGAAAATAACAAAAATTCTTGGGGTAAGCTAATTGCTTATCATTGGGTAGTCGACTGCTAAGTCATCTAACTTGATAAGAAAATAGCAAATAGCCTTCTTGACCGCATTAACATGGAGCAACAAGTCATTGCCAAATTGCAAGCTCTATAAAATAGTTTTTGAAGAAAGAAGTTATTTCAATTGAGTGAATGCTTAATTACTCTTCCAAATGCACTTGAACTGCTTATTTCTTTAAGTACGGTGAACAAAGAATATCAATTTTCTCCTAATTTTGAAATGAAATGACCATGACCTAGAGCTTTCCATGTTAACCACTAAAGAACTTTAGAAGACCTCAAGGGTGGTGACATCTTAAAAATATTTTTTTCCTTTGTTTGAATTTATTTTGATACCATCTAGTGCAAGTGGAAACCCATAAACATCTAAACTTCAAAGAGTTGAGATACATATTATTCTTTCACAGAGTTATGAAATCTACTAGAGATAAAAGATACATTGAAATAGATTTTTTTCCCTTTAATTAGTAATTCATAAACATAAGCATTAATATTTTAACAATTTTAGTATTAAATGATATAATCTATTATTTATTTATTAAAAAAAATCATTTGTTAGCTTAAACTACATGATAATATAGCATCAAAATCACTACAGGAAAAACGCTGAAAACCGGCGATTTTTTCCGGCGGTTAGTGTAGATTTACCGGCGGTTTTTAACTTTACCGGCGGTCTCACGGCGGTTTGTTAACCGCCGGTAAAAACGGCGTAGGAAACCATTTTCGACGGCTTTTTACCGGCGGTTTATTTTTGCGGCGGTTTGCCGGCGGCCAATACCGCCGTTGACCATCGGAATTTTAATCGTCGGTCTTCCGGCGGTTAGGCCGCCGGTATTGTAACAGCCGGAAAACCGTCGGTCAAATTACCGGCGGTTAAACCTGGCGTCGTCTGGTTTATTAGACTGTCGGACGGCGCCGTTAGACCGCCGGTAAGGTACCGGCGGTGGACGACGGTTATAGCCGTCGGTATTACCGACGGTTTAAATACCGACGGTTTAAACCGTCGGGCGTCCATCGTATAACCACCGGCGGCCGTCGGTAAGCCGCCGGTACGTACCGGCGGTTTAATAATATAACCGGCGGCTTTATCTTGTCCGTCCGGTATCGTAGTTTCCGGCGGCTAAACCGCCGGTTAGCCGCCGGAAACCTGTAGCACCTGAAAAAAAAATTGACAGCATCCCCTCTATTTGAGGGAGGTTCACCCTAAAGTCTAAACCTGCAGAAAAAGCATATATATGTTGGGCAACACGCCGCTATATTCATCACAACCAGAAAATACAAACAAAATAAAAAATTCATCACAACATTACAATCACAAATTCACAAGATAGTTCATGATAATGCTACAATCACCAGTTCAGAAGTTCACAAGTTCTAATTAATACATTCATCAAACATAATAAACATCTAATCATCATCGATATCCTCACTGTCTACAGATGGCTGCTCCTGTTGGTCCTTCTTCCTTTGTTTTCCAGCTCTGTAGGATTGCAACTCTGCTTGCATTTCATTCTGAGCCTTCCTCATTTCTTCAATCTCTCTAGCTTGAACCCTTTTCATCTCTTCAATCTCTCTAGTAAGTGCTGCAACCCTCTCACTTACAGATTCTTCAGCTCCACTTGGATCATGGAATGCAGAGGTGTATGAACTGCCCTCAATAGCAAAAGCTTGTGAACCCATGCCATATACCCTCCCCCTCTGTCTTCCACCAACAACTTCTGACCATGTCTGATACTCAGAAGTATGGGCCGATCCAGAAGATGATCCCTCGCCAGTGGACTGCCTACTTTCTCTAACTCGTAAGAAATCATCCTGCAAGTTACAAATAGTTTTATTAAAATAAATTTTTATTCTAAAAATCCAAAAAATTTTACTCACATGAGCCTTCTTAGATTTCTCATCAACCCACTGCTGGTCAGCTTGATGTTGATGAGTTCTTGTATGCAGCTCTAATGGTGTTGGCTCCCGACCCAGGTGCGCTTTCTGAAAATTTGATGCTTAGTTATACTAACATAAATATATGTAATAAACCAATTCAAAACACTTACTAGTCGCCGCCTATGTTCTGTATGAGGTACAGATCCACCAGTATGAAGAGAGCTTCCTAAACCGCCGCAGTCAGAGGCTCTGTTCTGTTTATTCTGCTCTCTCATTTTTATAAACTCCGGGGTAGCCCAAGCACTACTCAAATATGCCCAAATGCCCTCTCCAATCCAATTAGGCCTCTGCCCGGACTTTCTAATGTCCGTGAACATGTCTCTGAGACGGTTCGCTCCTCTCCTCTCAAAATTTGATCTGATCCTCGTGCTGTACTCAGGCAACCACCTAAATTCTTTCTGTACAAATTTAGGCAATATCAAAAAGATTAGTACAAAATAAATCATATATTTGAAATCATACCAAAAAAAACATACCTGAAATTCTCCAAACCACATATCTCTAACTGGCTTTGGGATCTTCTTCCAGGATAAGTAAGGAGCATCATACTTATTCTTTATTATATCCTGGATCATATGTATAGGTGGCCTTGAAGGATTGAAGCTGTAAATGACTTTGTTTATCAATAACATGTAATATATCAAAATAAAAACAACTGAATAACTTAAATTGAACTTACTTATCGTCGTCAGGCTCGATGTATTGACGCTTATCTGTTGCTGTTGCAGGATCGGTAGTGCCAACCTCTGGTGGTCGTGATGGTCCACCCTGTTCATGCTGCACCAGATAGGGGTAGTAATATGGGTAAGGGTAAGGAGGGTGAGGACCAGTGGATGGACCAGCAGCCTGTGATGATGGTGGGGGGTAATATGGATAGAATGGAGAAGCATGTGTCTGATCTGGAGAGGGGAAGCGAGGACTCGTCGAGCTGGGAGGGAAGTGGCCAGGGAAGTACGGAGGTACAACAAGAGGTGGATCTAACTGTCCCTGACCCTGCTCTGGTGAAGGCTGCTGGCTCCTAGCAGGTGGTGGCGGTGGTGGTGTAGGTAGATCTAGTGCAACTGAAGGCCCCTCACCTACCTCAGTCTATGTGGGTACTCTGCTAGTCGTAATCTTCTTTCGGCGGAACTTTGAGGCAAATGATTTACGAGGAGGATCGTCGCTTGAAGCCATCTGCAATATTAAAAAAAAATAATTGAGAAACAGTTAATAAAACAGTTAATAAAGCAGTTAATAAAGCAGTTAATGAAGCAGTTAATAAAAGACAAGGTGGCAAAATACAATATCATTACTAAGCAGTAATAAAAATTACAAAACATTTAAATTCTACAATTCTAAATTACAGAAACTAATCAGAATCATCAAAACTATTTTTATCACTCTCAAGAGTATCTTCACTTTTATCCTGGTTCTCTTCTTCTTCTGAACTAGTTGAACTATTGACATCTTCTAACTCCATTTCAATAGTAGAGGTTGTAGTTGGCATATCCTCAATTTCAACAGGCATATAACTTGACATCTCATCCTCTTGATGTGCAGTTTCTACAATGTATTGTTGATCAATTATTCCCTGTGCTTTTGTTTTTATGACAGATAGCCAATCTTGTTTGTCTCTGCGACCACTGGGATATTTGCTGAAATAAACTTGCATAGCTTGGCTTGCTAACACAAATGGATCAAACTTTTTGTATCTTCTACTATGTTTAACATCTACTAAACCATACACAGGATGAACCCTTGTGCCTCTATTTTGTACTGGATCATACCACTGACAGTTAAATAAGCATACAAAGTTCTCATCTTCGCCTGGGTATTCCAAGTCAAGGACCTCATTCAAAATACCATAATAATCACACTCATCTTCTTCATGAGTGTTTCCTCTAACACATACTCCACAATTTTCAGTTTTTCTTCCTTCACTCCACGATTTGGTATGAAATCTGAACCCATTCACTATATATATTGGCCAAGTTTTTACTTTTCGCATTGGACCCCATGCTAATGCTTGCAAACCTTTATCGAAACATTTGTTATCAGGATTTTGTACCTAAAAATATTTTCAAATTTTAGTATTTTTGATAATAAATAAGATTTAAATTTATAAAAAAAATGTACTCACATATGATCTGAACCAAGTTGGAAATTTATTTGCAACAGCTTGCTCAATTTCCCTTGAATCTGTCAAAGGCAAATTGCTTATGAAATACCTGGTGACAAATAATACATAAGTATTTTAAATAAACATTACTAATTTATTATTAACATTATGTTAGAACTTACTCTAAGATTGGCTCAACTTCTTCACAGTTCAGTAGTACATACAAATTCGCTGTATTTATTTCTAAATCGTTGAGATATCTTTCAACACATTTGCCACTAGGCTTTCCTTGCCTTCTAAATACTGTTAGTGTAGTATGTGATTGTTCTTCTACATTGAAGTCCATGTTACGACCCATTTTTATTCTTGTACTCCTTACGTGTGGCTCGAAATAGTAGGAGCAAAAGTGAGTTGTTTCTTGAGATAAATATGCTTCACATATCAATCCTTCTGGTCGTGCTTTATTCTTAACATATTTCTTCAACTTGTTCAGATATCTATTAATCAAATAAAAATATGTTATCTTAATTGATTCAAAAATATTGAGTAATTAATAAAAATCTTAACACATTTACCTTTCGAAAGGATACATCCAACGATATTGTACAGGTCCACCAACTCTAGCTTCGTAAGGTAGATGGACTGGAAGATGTTCCATAGAATCAAAAAAACCCGGGGGAAATATCTTCTCTAACTTGCATAGGATGATTGGTATGTTATTCTCGTACCTCCGTAAAGCATTTTCACTTAGTTTAGATGAACATAAATCTTTGAAGAAAATGCTAAGCTCAATCAACGGATTTGATATGTAATCGGGTAACATACTGACTATGATCGGAAGAAGAACCTCCATAATTATGTGACAATCATGACTTTTGAGTCCAAATAACCTTGCAGATTTCAAGTCAATACATCGGCTTATATTTGATCCATAACCATCCGGCATTTTTAAACCTTTAAACCACTGACATATCATTCTTTTTTGCTCTAACGTGAAAGAGTAAGGAGCTTTGGGCTTCATTAGTTTACCGTCAGTTGTTGTTACCAACTCCAAATTTTTTCGCCGACAAAACTCTTTAATGTCCATCCTTGCTTTGACATTATCTTTACTCTTGCCTTTAACATCCATAATTGTATTAAAAATATTATCCAGAAAGTTCTTCTCAATGTGCATAACATCCAAGTTATGTCTTATCAAATTAGTTCTCTAATAAGGTAATGTCCAGAAAATACTTTTTTTAATCCAATTATGTTGAACACCATAACCCGGAAATTTAGATTCTGATAGCATTGGATAATCAATAATTGTTGGAATGTTGGATAGTCTCTGTAGTATCTCATCACCACTTAATCTGGGTGGATGAGGTGATCGCTCAATTCTGTTTTTAACAAATGCTTTTTTATTTCTTCGGAACTGATGATTAGCATTTAGAAACATACGATAACAATCAAACCAAGTATTTTTCCCTCCATGTTTTAATGTGAAAGCTTTACTGTTCTCCATGCAGTAAGGACATGCTAATTTCCCTGCTGTGCTCCAACCAGACAACATACCATAAGCTGGAAAATCACCGATAGTCCACAGCAAAGCAGCTCGAAGGAGAAAATTTTATTTTATTGATATGTCATATGTGAGCACTCCTTCTTCCCATAATAATTTGAGGTCATAAATTAATGGTTGCAAATAGATATCAATCTTTGCCTTCGGATTATGTGGTCCAGGTATAATCAGAGTTAAGAACATGAACGGAGTAGTCATACACATCTCTGGTGGCAGGTTGTATGGTGTTAATATAACTGGCCAACAAGAATACGGTGTAGCTGTTTGACTATAAGGACTAAAACCATCAGTACATAATCCCAATCTTATGTTGCGGGGTTCAGCAGCAAATGAAGGATGCACTCGATCAAAATATTTCCACGCTTCAGCATCTGATGGATGAGAAAGAACATCACTTTTTGCTATTTTCTCCTTATGCCATCTCATATGGCTTGCTGAACTCATTGATGCATAGAGCCGCTGAAGTCTTGGAATGATTGGTAAATAAAACAAACGGGAATATGGCACATCTTTCTTTGGACGACGTTGTTTTCGCGAGTTCTGCTTAAAACGAGGAACATTGCAACTGCGAAAAATAACTTCGGCTGCATCATCCTTATAGTATAACATACATCCATTGATACAACAATCAATCTTTGTAGCAGTGAGACCCAGCTTGGATACTAATTTCTTTGTTCGGTACAAGTCTGAGGGAATTATATTGTCAGCCGGATTAGTTTCCTTCATAAGACCAATAACGTCATTAAAACACTCACGGGGAATATTATACTCAGTTTTAATACTTAGCATCCTCACTGCAATGGATAATTCTGAATGCGTACTGCAACCTTCCCAAATTGGCTTTTGAGCTGAATGTAATAACTCAAAGAATTTTTGTGTCTCTGCATTTGGTGGCTCTTCCACATTAGACCTTAAATTATGACCTGCTACATCAAAAATAAGGTCTTCATAGGGTCTACTCATTTGATCTTCATCAAATATTTCATAAGCTGTAGATGAACCAGCATGAGCATCTCTATGTGGCTCGTACTCGCCATGTGATGTCCAAATCCAGTAGTTTGGAAGAAATCCCCTACGATATAAATCAAGCTTCACATCATCGGGCTTTAGGAATGCTAGATTTTTATGCTTCGAACACGGACATCTAAACATTTTATCAAGCTGAAAGGAAGGCAGTTGAGATGCAACTTGAATGAAAGTTTCAACTCCCTGTATAAATTCAACTGTCAATCCTTTTCGACCCGGCAACAATCTGTTATACATCCAATATCTCTCTTCTTGGATAGTCATTTGCACGTTGAAGTAAACGTACCCTACATGTTGGAGGCATAAACAATCTGTTATATGTTTACCATCTCAAAGCAATCGAATTTTAATAAGGCCATCTCAAAACAAAATTTTCAAAGGATAATTTTATCTAAATATTGGGTCAAATGTTCAATTACTTGAAAAAGAAAAACTTCTATTGTGCTATTTTAAAAATGATATCACTTTGTTATGATCCTTACGCCTGCTTGCTTATCTCTTTTAGAGGTTTCTAAAATAAGTTACAACATATGGCGTGTTGAATTATTAATTTTTTAAGTAGAAGCCAAACTCCACATCAATTAATCAATTGAAAATTAAATAATGAAACGCTTATCTTTATTTCCTTTTCTTCCCCGTTACTGAACTCTTGAATCCATTAATACATATCTTATCTTCTGGACATCCTATCAATTATATATATAAGCATAATCAAATTATTATCAATTAGAACACAATTCAAGAATATGACTTTGATTGTACTTTGGAGTACATATTAAGTATCAAGATAAAAATAATAAAATACAGACATCACAGGAACTCGCCCTTCCCAGGGTAAGTGTCGTCATCCCCCACACATCCAAGTCTAATTATAGAAAAACTCCTACCTAGGGAGCCCTGATCCGCTTTATCCACCATAACCGATTGATCCTACTTAGACTTCGTTCAGGACAACTATTTTGCTGCTTTCTAAAACAACGTCTTTCCAGTACAAAAATGTCTTCAATTAGAAAGTTTTTAACCAAAAAACCATTTTACAAAGCCTTAGTTCATCTTCTTTGCTTGATATAATCCAACCGAAATAGGAAAATACTTGATCAAATAACCATGTATTTGAACACAAGTAATAGCTCCTACATACATAACAATAATGATTTTAATATAAGCATTATTAACTCCTTCCTTCTTAAGAACCCTCCATAGCACTTCTCTTGGAATATTAAGATATATTTTCTCTAAATAGATAAATATCATATATAGATCCTCCTTATTCTCATTATATTTCTCCATAAAACCTCTCAAAAAATGTATGACTTCCATTGCATCACAACCAAGCATTAATCCAAATTGATTTTGAGAAACATTAGTATCACACCTAAACCTATGCACCATAACTCTCTCCCACATTTTTAAAGTATAAAACATTAACTAACAAGATAATATCATCAAATAATCAAAGAAAAACCATAAAAAATAACCTTAAAAGAGAAATCGGTTTGTTTGGGGTCGGAATCGGTCGGCGGTCGGGCGTCGGAGTAAACTCGTCGGCGGCGGTAGGACAGGGGACGGCGGTGGTCGGACTGTGGTCGGCGGTTATCGGAATGGGGTCGGCGGTCGGAGTTCCTTCGTCGGGAGCTGATCGGACGAGCGGAGGAGACGATAGAGCGAGCAACCGAGAGAGATAAGGAAAGAGTGAAAATGAAATGAGCGGGGCGAGGGGGCTCGTATTAGGGCTTTTACCGGCGGTTTTCCGGCGGTCTAGACCGTCGGAAAAAAATCACTTATCACCGGCGGTTTAGACCGCCGGATAACCGCCGGTTAATGTTGATATCCGGCGGTTTACCGGCGGTTTATAAACCGTCGGTAATACCGACGGTGTATGGTAGCTAAGCCGCCGATTTGACCGTCAATACAGTCCGACGGCTTAACCGCCGGCGGAGCCGCCGGTAATACCGACGGTCTATAAACCGCCGGTGAAAACCGCCGGTATTTGCCATTTTTCCTGTAGTGAATCTATTATTAAATATAAAAACAATTTTATTTCTATTAAAAATATGCATTTTTATTTAAAAATAGTTTGAAAAACCATTAGAAGAGCTTGTCACTACGTAGTCGGCTGCAAGCTCATCAAATATTTATCCATTAAATTAGGTATCTATGATTGGGATAGGCTTTGTACAAATTTGTTGAATCAATACACATTGTATATTATTCATTTGATTTTTTGTTTTTCATAAAAACAAAATTTGATGCCTAGTTTAAATTTTACATGTGACGAAAGAATAAGGGTAGGTACAATAACTTTTGTTCCATGTTAAAAATAGGATTATCTTGATCATGATGATTTGTAGTATCTTTTTTGTTTTTCTATCTTGCCCACTTGATGATATTATGATAATGGCAAGAAAAATTGATATTAACACCTAGCATTTATAAAGTAAATCAATCAGTTTGTCAAAATTTAACCAAAGTGTGTTTGTAAGGTTTTCCTTATGGTAATAAAAGTAAGCATTAACATGTTCAATCATCTTGAAAGTCTTGAGAACAACTCCTCTATTCACGTAAAGTTTAATATCCTCTTCTTAAATATTTTTAATTGCTTTGAAAAAGCATGCTCAAAGTCATGGAAGATCTCCTTAGGTGATAAGAGTGCACTCAAATACTAGAAATTTCATAATCATATAATATGTTATCTGAAAAACCAAATACCTAACCTAATACTACAAAGATTTACATTAAAAAACAAGTTATGTACAAGCATTTCAGATGAAACCCTAGGTTAGGTTAGGGGACAAACCGACCAAGCAGATCAAGAAGAGCTAGACGTGAGCAGACAGACTTTAACGTAGTCGATTCTCCAACTGCCAGTGGTTGAGATAGATGGGAAGAGGGAGAGCCATCTGCGAGATTCTAGAGAGAAGAGAGAAGGGAATCGACAAGGAGAAGTGAGCATCAAAGAATAACGCATTGAGTTCGGGATATACCAGCGGTTAAAATAAGTGCTAAAAGCTAATTTTGGCAAGGGTTCTCAAATCGCCCCAAACAAGTGCTACAAAAAAAAAACATATATTTTAGTAGTGTGTGGGACTAAGCTTCTACATTTTTTGATGAGGCGTAAGGCATGGGGTGGGCCGCGAGCATCCATAAACAAGAGGAGAGAGGTGGGCCATCCAATATTTATTTTTCTTAGGCGTGAGGAGAGGGGAAAAAAGTTCTTTCGCTATTAAATTATTAAATTAGCCAAATAAAATTTAAAAACATTTAATTTTTAAAAAAATTTAATTAATTTATCATTTTAATACTAATTATAATAATATCATCAGTATTATTTAATTAAAAATAAAATTTTAAATTTGTTAAATTAATTTAAAATATTTAGTTTTAGAACAACTTTTTTAAACTACTTAAATTCATTTATCTTTTAAATTTCCACCATAATTTAAATTTTTCGTTGGAAATTCCACTGGAATTTCAAGCGAAAATTTTCTGTTAGAAATCAACTATTTTCATGTAGTTACTTGAAATCATTCAAATGTTAGTTGAATAGATGGTTTTAATCAATATGGTTTTTCACTCTCTAAGTTATCCTTTTAGGGAGAAAGAAAGAGTAACTTATTTACATCCTCTCCATTTATAAGGAAGTGTTAAAGTGTGTTGAATTTAAATTTATCTATGTAACACCCAAAAAAAGTTTTTTCGCTTGTGTTAGATTCAAAAGTGTCTATAAAAAATACCAAGGTTACTGCTAGCAATCTCACTAGTCATCTCACTACCAAATCTTTTCCCGCTCGCAATTCATCACTGCTAAACTACTATCAAATCGATCTCTAGCCTCTTGCCCCCCTCGACCAACTGAGCAAAACCTTGAATATCCTGTGCTAATAATCACAGCCTCAAAGCATCTCAGAGTCCCTCTAAAATGTGGTAACACTTCTCCATAGAAGTGTTAATCAACATAGGGCATATCTAGATAGAGCAGTAAACTCAGCCTCATATAGTATCTCACTGACATGCTCCCTTAAATAAATTTTGTAAAATAACTCTATAGCTATCTCCTAGTAGACGAAGGTAAAAACCATATACGGAATATCTCTGTAAACTCCTCCTAAGTAAATAGGGTGTTTACATGACCCTAAAACTTCTTTTTCTACTTCCTAAACACTAGAATTTTGCCTCACCATCTAATATAAATGTAGCTAATGCAACTCTGTTTTTAAGAGTATAATTCATCCCATCCAGAGTCTTCTTTATCCTCATTAGCTAATCCTCAGCTACTCTATACTCAATGACACCTGAAATTCTAAGAGGTAGTGATGATTTAAGAAGAGAGATTCTATATGAATCCCACTATTCTAGATATACTATTCAATTAGGAAATAATAAAATATATGATGGTATGAAATAAATATTCTGGTGCTCTAGATTTAAGTGGAAAGTGGCAGAGTTTGTCCTTAAATGTGAAGCATATTAGATGGTGAAGGATGAGGATAAAAAATCTAGTGGACTATTACAACAATTATTTATTCCTATATGGAACTAGGAGGAGATTACTATAGATTTTACTATTGGTTTTTCATAATTTGTTCCATGTGTCAGTGTTAAGAAAATGGGAACTAGATATAGATTGTAGAGTTCCAAAAGCTGAAGTTGATATGAAAACAAATTTGAGTTATAGAGAACCTAAACATATTTTTTGCTTTTGATATTAAGTTGATAAAGAATAAATAGATCCTGCTTGTCAATGTTTAATGTATGTATAGGCCACTGTGAGAATTAACTTGTGAGAAAGTGGCTGAGATGAAATAATTATATATAGACTTATTTTGACTATATTGTAAATTTGAAATATTAGGATGGAATTTTCAATAAGGTGGGGAGAATGTAATAACAATCATAAAAACTTTAGGTGATTTTTCTCTTAATAATCATTAGTTATATATAAATAAATAATTATGAGTCTCAAAATATTTAATGGGACTTGAATAAACCATGATTTGTGGTTGGAAAAAAGGGGAAATTCCAAGTTGGGAATTTGTTTTATGGGAGTCATGGCACCGGGGTTGGCGGTGCCTCAGCTTTAAGCTCTTGAGATAATTTATAGAAAAGTAGGTTTGGTCATGCACTATGATGCCAAGGAAGCATTACGGTGATGTAGGGTCTCAGGTGAGGATGGGAGAATCTGGAAGATTCTCTGGAGCACTTCGATGCTAGGGCAAGTTAGTAGATTTTAAATATTAAAATAAATAAAAACATTAAGCCATTCCCATTTCACCTAGCCTTGTTGGAAAAGAAGAGAGTTGAAGGAGGAGGAGGAGGAGAGGAAAAATAAAGAGAGGAGAGAGAAGACTTAGAGGCAATAGCTTATGATTCATTTGTCAGGACAAAACCAAGATAGAGCTCGAGATAGACTTCTTAAACCCTAACTTTGATTTAAATTCCAATAAGTTTATAAAAGTTTTAGCTATATGAAATTAAATTTCAACGGTAAGTTTTTTTTATTTATTTTTTAGTATATTACTGAATTGGGGCTTTTCTATCAAATACTATAGTTAAATAAAAGTCTTAAAAAATTCATTTGAATGTTATAAGTAATTTGACTTTTAGTAGCAATTCATCCATTATCTGAATACTACATTGGACATCTAAATTTATTATTATTACACTACATTTTCCTTCTATATAACATGGCATTAGGGATGTTCTGAAATATGTAATAGTGCTTTTGTAAGGGCCCTAAATATACTCTTCTAATCATATTCACCTGATGCTAATGTGAAAGAGATTTGAAAGTTCGTTGGGGTTGTTAAGCCCTTATGAACTAGCCCAAGGCTAACCAATATGGGGTTGATTGGTATTTTAAAAAACTTAACTTAAAAAACAAGGAAAATATTTTTTAGATTTTTGATATTTTAAAATAAACTACTTTTATCCCAAAGTTGAAGCAGAACAATTTCATAGAAACAGAATTATGATATTTCAATCACATAAAAAATTAAGAGTAAATAATATGAAAATTAAGTGCATGAATAAAAATAAAAAGAATACACCATATTTTTATAGTGGTTCGATCAACCTAACCTACATTCACTCCCCAGAGCCTTCCCTCAAACTATTACACTAAAACTTTAGTGTGTCTCTCTTTTTGCTCCCACAACAAGGCGGAGAAACCCTTACAAAATATGTTCACCGACCCCAGTGAGGTAGAGAACCTAAATTCCTTTTGCTTTCTTTAGAAGTAGGAAAAGAACCCCAACTCATTTTTGCTTCCTCCTAAAGCAGGCAGTGAACCTTGATCTAGTGCTAATCAGGACCTTCATAAAGCAATAAGGAGCTAAGGATGATGATTAGAGAAGATAACTTGAATATTTGCTTGGGGCAACCTTGTTTATGAACTCCCACCTCATATGATTCTCTCTCCCTCATCTCTCTCTCTCTCTCTCTCTCTCTCTCTCTCTCTCTCTCTCTCTCTCTCTCTCTCTCTCTCTCTCTCTCTCTCTCTCTCTCTCTCTCTCTCTCTCTCTCTCTCTCTCTCTCTCTCTCTCTCTCTCTCTCTCTCTCTCTCTCTCTCTCTCTCTCTCCCCAAGCTCTCCTCCTTCTCTAAGCTCTCTCAGGTCAGGACAACAACAAAAGATTATGTCATCAGCAAGTAAGAGAGCTTAAATAAAAAGCCTTAAAAAATGCCCTAATTTTCAACTTTCCATCAAAGATCATCCAGGATGATATGTCGATCATCCTGTATGATTAGTTTAAATCAGCCCTTCCAACAACGACAGTCTGGATATCCTGGACGATTAGAACATCGAGTTTATTCTAATCATCTAGGATGATATGGACATCATCTTATATAATTAGTTTAAAATTAGACATTATCATCCAGTGGATAATTTGGGATGTCCATGAGATAAATCAGGATGATATGTAGAAATATAACTGATCAATTAGGATGATGTTGTGATTGTCCTATACAATTACTTCAAAATCAGACATAATCTTCTAGTAGATTGTTTGAGACGCTAGAAGATTTAAGAGAAAACTAAGGTTTTTCTTACAGATCTTCCAGTACAATTTTGCGATCATCCTGAATGATATGATCGATTAATCTAACCTTAATTACTCTCCTAATCACATGATCAATTTAGGCATGATTGGTACGAATCATCCAGGAGGATCAGGATCATCCTATATGATTAGTGCAAATTTGAGAGTTTTATAATCTTGCCTAAATGGGTTTGGCAGTTGGTTTTTGTGATTTAAGCATATCGTCCATGACGATGGGAGTATCATCCAGGATGATTTGCTTAATTTTGTGTGCATGACCTAGATGCTTTAATTAGGGTTTTGAGCTGAACAGATCGCCTAGGATGATCCAAAATCGTCTTGTACGATTTGGTCAAAAAAATTAATTTTCTATATCTCGCTTTACTCACTCCCTTGAGTGTGTGTGTGCAAGGTTATTTATCTTCAGGATCCACCATATTATAATTAACTCAAGAAAAGGTAGAACATGCATTTAAATTAAATTTATAGACTTGACTAAGTTTTAGTCTTCCCGATCTTGAGCTAGCTTGAGAGTGAGCTTGTCGACCTCAAATATTAGTATTCAATAGAGAAAATAGATATGCAATGAACTTTAATTATTAGGAGATAGCATAGTAAATAAAAATAATAATATTTATTATCATCAAAATCATAAGACTTGAGCTCAGATCTACAATAAGATTCATGCCCCACATACTGAAAGAAGGTGAAGAAGGTTAAGTAACACTCTAAACACTCTTTTAGTTCTATCTACTAGATGTATATATGGGAGGGATTCTAAACCCACTTTTTATATGTAGGCGTGGAAGGTAAATAAGGCATAAGTTGAAATGGAGCTATAAGTAGACATCAGGACATATGGATTATACTTATTGCATTTTATATGTTAATGTCTAAATTAATTAAATTTAAGAAATATTCTAAAATGTGCATTAGTAAGCTCTAAATTATTATATGTAAGAATTATATTAGAAAAGTGAAAGTGATATATAAGTGAATCTTTAAGAATAAGTGAACCTCTATGAAAGTGTAAGTGTTGGTTTTGATATTAGGTATATACTGAAACTTTAATAAATTCATATTTTGCATATACAATAAGTATTTCATATGCAATTACATTTTCTTTTAATTAATCTCTTTTATATATTTGCATTAGATATTGATATATGTGATGGGTAAGGGAGGGAGTCTAAAGCTAGTTGAGCTCATTCAATTTCTTTAACATTTCAAGAAAAGGGAAGGGCCTAGTTGGCTAGATAAGTGTAGATACAAGTAATTAGTTCAAACTATCCTGACCTAATCCAATTTAAGATAATCTATTATAATTTCTAAATATTGAACCCTTATACATGTGTTTAGGAATGTATTATGTGCATATGATGATGAGATAAATGATACTTAGTTCTTGCATGTTTGATATTCTTACTGATAGTGCTTTGATGGTACTTGAAAGTTCGACAGGGATGTTAAGCCCTTATGAACTAGTCCCAAGGCTAACTAAGAGAGGGGTGAATTGGTATTTTTTAAAAAAATTTAAACAAAACACAATCTTAAAACCAAAACCAAGATTCACCACATAAATCAAAGTGTGGAAATTAAATACGGAAGCAGTAATAAAGAACGCAAAAATTTATAATGATTCGGTCAACTCAACCTACGTCCACTCCCCGGAGGGGCCCTCCGAGTATTGCACTAAACTTAGTGTCTCTACTTTTTCCCCCACAGCACAGCTGAGATGCCTTTACAAACCTCCTTTCCACCAACCCAGGAGAGGTAGAGAACCCAACTCCTTTTGCTTCCTCCAGAAGCAGGAAGAGAACCCAACTCTTTTTTACTTCCTCTTGAAGCAGGCAGAGAACCCCCAAGGAACTAAGGTCGATGACTTAAGAAGATGATGATGGATCACTGCTTGGAGCAACCTTTATGAAATCCCTCACAAACTCCCCCTCATAAGATCATTTCTCTCTCTCCCTTGCTCCCCCTCTCCTCTTGGCTCTCTCAGGTCAGAATAATAATAAAAGATATTCTGATGGGTAGAACAAGTGGTCTTAAATAGAAGAGCTTTAGAATAGCTCTTAATTGCAGCAAACATATTTTATCATCCTGTACAATCAGTCAGTATGATTTGGGACGATCATAAGGTTTTTTTCCATATCGTCTAGGATGATAGAATATCATCCTGTATGATTAGCACAAATTATTAAATATCGACCAGACCATCGCACTGAATGGATGTCTGGATGATCGGGAAATAGCTTGATTGTCCAGGCTAATCTCACAATCATCCCGGACAATTAGTTCAAATATGTATATATCATCCAGAATATTGCCTTGAATAGAAGCTGGTTGATATTGATCGTCTAAGAACAATTAAGGTTTTTTGAACTGATCATCACGATCGATCCTGCGATCATCCAAAAAGATATGATGAAATCAAAACCTTAATTGCATTCCTTAATTACTAAATTAATTTAGGCATAATTGTATTGCATTGACCAGGAAATTATTTTGGATGATGTCCAAAACTAAAAGCTACTAAATAGATCTGGCGGCTGATTCTTTCTGATTTGAGCCTATCATCCCAATCGATACAAATATCATCTAAGACGATGCACTTAATGACAGCTGCCTTAACCAGGATGCCCTAATTTCGATTTCTATTTTTAACTGATCGACCAGGATGATTTTGGAATCGTCCCGGATGATGTGAGCAAAAATAAAAAACTCTAAAACCAGTCAAAAAAATTCTCTTAAGTGTGTGTGAACATGGTTACTTAGTATCAGGAACCACATTATATACAATAGACTGAAGAAAGGGAAAAGTTTACAAACTGACTCAGATATAGTCTACCCAATCTTGAGCTAGTTAAAATTTTTGTTTGATCTTGTGGACCTAAAATATTAGTCGGCAAGGCAGTCAAAGAGTGACAGAAGTGTTTTATATCATCAAAATTATATTTTCTGAAAACATATTCGCAATAAACTCCCCTTTTTTATGATGGAAAATATTTAAAGATAATTAAGTAGTTCAAAGCAATTTTAAAGGAAACAGGTGAATAAACAATCACAGTTTAAATAAATCAACTAACCAACATAAAAACCTAATAGTACAAAACGTGTACAACTACTCCCCCTTTTAACATCACAAAAAGGAGGAGGGAAAAAGAAACACAATAAATATACTAAACAGAATAATAACATTAAAAGAAAAAATAACATCACAAAAAATAAGCAAACTAAAAGAAGGATGACCCCTAATCATCCGAAGGAGGAGGTGGTGGTGGATGTGGCTGAAAGTAACTAGAAAGCATCACAAATTGCTCCCCAAACCATGTCATATCCTGGTCATGCTGGAGCAGCTAGTGAGCCACATATGAGTCAAAACGAGCAATATCCTCTATGTTGCTGCTTATGTGTAGCAACATAGGTCTCGAACCATGTCTCCCACTAGTCGAATTGCTCTACTAGTTGATCCAGCTAAGAGTGCTGGCGGAGCAGAGTAATTGTAGGAACAGGTGTAGGAGCTGCCTCCTCCTCATTTCCCTCAGCTCCCTCGTGCCCCGGGTGGAGACGAGTACTGTGAAGTATGTGGAAGGAGTTGTCTGAGTAGAAGGTAAGCTAAAATTTTGGTGGGCAGGATATTATAAGTTGTATTTTGATTCTAAGATATAGGCAATGATATTTCATAGGGAAAGATTGGGCATTCTTTTATATCTTGGGTCGCAAATACTGGTCAGATGCTCAATGTAGCAAAAAATCAAGTCAGTGGCATTGAATTCACGATGGGCCAAAATATAGAAAGTGGTGATCAAAATAAGTGGGGTGATATGAATGTGATAACCAGCTTTTGGAAGGATAGAAGTGTGAAGGACATGTTGGATTGCCCTAACATTTTTGAGTAAGCTGTTAGACTCTCCAATGTGAAAGTGTGCATTAGTGTTCCTTAAAATGTGATTGCCTGGAGCCTAGTTGTAGTTAGGATCAGAACACAGGGTGTGGAGTTTGTCCCCTATGGTGGAAAGTTGCAAAAGCTCTTGGCAATCCTAATATGTGATTTTGACGGGACGTCAATTCACATAGGACCCAAGAGCAGTGAAAGAGGAATTTATGCACAGGCTGGCAAAAAATTCAATGAGTAATTTTGAATTAAAAGGGACAGTGAGTGTAAGAAGAAATGTGAGGGTGGTGTGAATGAACAGCTCAAGGATAGAATATGAAAGAATGTGCGGGTTGACAGTCCAGGAAACAGTGATCCCGACCTTCTTATACCTTAGATAGGCAGCTTGGTCGCTTGCCTCAATGAAGCGAGGGTCCAGATTTTCCCTTGAGGAACTTCTAGAAGGATGGAGAGACCTCTTTCCACCGGCCATATTCAGGAAAATAGAAGTGAAGTATGAGCAAAGAGGATTGAGAAAAACTTGTGTGAGAAAATTTGATTGAATGGGTTGGTTTATAAAGAAATGATCAGATCATCCAGGATGATCGCAGAATTGTCCGAGATAATATGGTGCAATAATTGAGCCCGGGACAATTAGTCAAAATGGCAGTAAAGTCGTCTAGGATGATCAGGGATTGTCCGAGATGATAAAACACAGGCGATCATCCCAAAGAGTCAATCCAGATGATCATTGAAAAAGAAGACCATCCTAGCCGATTAGGTGGATCGTCCAGGTTGATGCATAATAAAGGATCATATCGGCCAAATTTAAAAATGTTTAATGTATTGCCATGTGTATCGTCTAGGACGAACAGGTGGATCGTTCAGAATAATCACCAATAATTGATCATACCAGCCAAATTTAAATTATTTAAAATGTATTACCACGTGTATCCTCCAGGACGAATATGTGGATTATATAGGATGATTACCCATAATTGAGTAAAGATTTAAGAACATCATCCATGTTGAAGAGGATCGTCCGGGTCGATCACAGTAGGCAAAATAGGATACGATCAGATCGTCCAGGATGATAAAGGTTTGTCGAGGATGATGATGAACAGAAAAACATATCAGCCATTAGATAAAAGGAGTTGAGTGGATTGAATGCATCATCCAGGATGATAAACAAATCGTCCAGGTTGATGTGACAAAAAAAATGAAATTCAAGTGCTGGTTGGAGATGATCAGAGAAGGCCCAAAGAATATGAAAACACCAATAAATAAATAAAATAGAAAAGAGATAAAAAGAAAAGAACTAAAAACTTTTTTTTAGTTAAATAAATAAGGCACGAATATGATAAATACTCCAAGTCATCAAATTTAAAATACTTGTAAGACTAAAGAGTTAGCATCATCGAAAACCGAAAATGGTAGAATATATCGATCCTATTAACCCTAGCTCGGACTTCTCTCAGGAAAAAATTGTCTTTTGAAAACAAAAGACTTAACTCAGAACAAACTAATTGGATAGCAAAAAAGGATCCATTCAAAACTTGGTTCCATAAAAAATAATCATGTAGATTAATATACCAAAGTAATTTGTCACAATCATAAAATTTGAAATCAAGCCTTTGAAAATATCAAGTGACACATGAATTCTTCTAAGTTTTAAAAGTTTGGAAGAGAAGAGAACTTGCTTTTGGTGGGCTCAGTTTATGCCTCTTTTCAGTTGAATGGTGCACTTTGCACATCTTTTAATTTTTCATACACTTTGTGTATATTTTTAAATTTAGCTTCATTGTGCATCTTTTGATTTGGCGTCATTGGCCTCTGTTTTTTTCAAGCTAGATCCCTTTTTAAAACTCTTAAATACTTTTAGTTGTGAGTAGATCTTCCATATATTAGAGAAAAAAACTCACTCTCTATTAGAAGGAAGAATAAATCACAAAATAGACTCAAAATCATATGATAAAAGTAATGACAGAATTTAAAAGAACTTGAAAGTTATATAAAGACTTTGAACATTATATATATAAGGTAGATTACTGTAGCAAGATAGGAAATATCTTAATTGCAAAATCCAATTATTAATTTGAGAGAGAATTTTATTTAGAAAAGAAAATTACACCACTAAAAGAGGTTAGAGGGAGGAAAATAATCAACGATGTTTCTCCCTTTAATTGATTTAGGGATGTTTAAACATTGACTATAAATCTCAAAAAATAAAAAACAAGGCAAAATATCATTTTAACTAAAAAAATGGAAAACTAAAGTAAAAACATCAGAGTTGAAATAACAATAAAATAACATTAAACATAAAAAAGCTAACACAAAATTAAAACAAAAAATATAAATAATCAACAGAGTAGTAAACATGCAATTCAGAATTTATTAAATAGTAAGTTTATATAATTATGAGTCGTGAGCCTCCGCTGTCCAAGTACCACATGCTCTCACGAGGCCTTTTATGAGAGCAAGCCTGCAAAATTATCAAACGTCAGATTTAGGAACCCAAACAGGTTTGGGTCCCTTCTTATGAAAAGAATAATGCAATGCATTTGTATTATGCTGTGAAACATATAATTTTGGTCTCCACACCCAATGTGTACTATGTTGAACAGTGCAAGTATACGAAATATGTCAAAACATGCCACATGAAAAACATCTAACTCCAGCAAAAATACTCACTAATATGTTTGGATTATAATGCATCTTCCTAGGTTTTGGCTTTAGATCAAGTGTGGGTGTCTTTCTACTTTTCTCAAGTGCATTCAATTCAGCTTTAAATCTCAAGTTATCACTTTCTAATACAACATTATCAACATTTAAATTGTGCTCCCTATGCTCAGATTCTTTAATATAAGTTTTAAAATTAGATTCAAGTGAGGTGGAGGATACTTTCAAAGAATCATACTCAACAATCAATTCAGGATGCTTTTTATTTAAATCATCAAATTCATCAAATAAAGATATGTGGTTTCTATTAAGTAGAGTATGATCTTTACTTAAACTTTCATTCTCTTTTTGCAAATTCAAAAACTCTAATTTCAAACTAGCATGCAATTTCTTAATTTTCTTATATGATGCATGAATTTTCTCACAAATTTTAAGTAATTGATCATAGGTTGCACATACCTCTTATTGATTCGATTGATCAAGATGATTACCCATTAAGCACAAATTTGTTATCTCCTCTTCAGCTTCAGTCTTAGATGAGTCAGATGCAGAATCTGCCCAGAAAGCTTTTGGTACTGCTTCTTATCCTTCCTATATTTGGTTTTCTCCTCACCCTTCTCCTTGCTTGGGTGCTCCTTGAGTGTTGGACAATCAGCTTTTACATATCCAAGCTTCCTGCATTCATAGCAAATAAGATCAGAAGAACTTTTAAAGTTTTTACTATCTTTATCTTTTTTCCACTTCTGTTTATACTTATTGTTGTTCCTTAGAAAGCTTTTGAATTACCTAGTGATGAAGGCAACATCATCGCTTTCAGACCTAGAAGAATCAATGTCCATATTTTTGGCTTTTAGTGTCATAGTTTTCTCTTTCTTTTTCTCACCTGCATCAAAATTTCTTTGATTCACCCCTTGCTCGTAAGCAATGAGTGATCTAAGTAAGTTATCAACATAATAAGTATTTAGACCTTTAGATTCAATAATTATATAAATCTTAGCATCAAAAGAAGAAAGCAAGCATCTCAAAATTTTATTAACTCTTTCATAATTAGTTAGCTCTCTTCCTAAAGCATGCAATGAGATGATAATTTAAGTAAATCTTGTATACATATCAGAAATTAATTAAGAATATTTTATACAAAAAAGTTCATAGTCATGCAATAAAATATTCAATCTAGATTGCTTAACTTCATTGGTTCCTTCATAAGTAATACACAATCCAAATTTCTTTACCAGTTGTATAAGTTGAAACACACATATAATCTTAAGATTTCAAAGCACAAAAAAAATAGTTCAAACATTTTGTATTAAGTTGTGCTAAATCTCTTTCACTAAAATTCCATTCAATAAAAGAATGTTCAGTTTTAGTGACATTAATTTCACGAGAAGGATGTGTATAACCATCCTTAACAAGCATCCACATGAGAGAGTCAATCGATTATAAAAAATTAGACATGTGAGTTTTCCAAAAATTAAAAGAATATTATCAAACAAAGATGGTCGTGTAATAGAATATCCTTCAATTATATTACGATTACCAAAGTTAGCTGTGAATCAAAATTTAAAAAGTTTTCAAATTTAATTTTATGAATCTCGCTCTGATACCAATTAAAAGTGTTTTGATGGCACTTGAAAGTTCGTAGGGATGTTAAACCCTTATGAACTAGTCCCAAGTCTAACCAAGTGAGGGGGTAAATTGGTATTTTAAAAAAAATTAAATAAAACATAATCTTAAAACCAAAACAAACATTCACCACAGAAATCAAAGTGCAAAAATTAAATGCGAAAGCAGTAATAAAGAACATAGAAATTTATAGTAGTTCGGTTAACTCGACCTAAGTCCACTCCCCCGAGGCACCCTCTGAGTATTGCACTAAACTTAGTGTCTCTCCTTTTTCCCCCATAGCAAGGCGGAGATTCCTTTACAAACCTCCTTTCCACCAACCCAGGTGTGGAAGAGAACCCAACTCTTTTTTCTTCCTTCAAAAGCAGGCAATGAACCCAACTCCTTTTGCTTCCTCTTGAAGCAGGCAAAGAACCTTAATCAGATGCTTAAATCTATCTCTCTAAAACCCCAAATTAACTAAGGACAACAATTAGAGAAGATGATGATGGAACCTTACTTAGAGCATCCTTTATGAGACCCCTCACAAACTCCCCCTCATAAGATCCTCTCTCTCTCTCTCTCCCTTGCTATCCCTCTCGTCTTGGCTCTCTCAGGTCAGAACAGTAGTAAAAGATATTATGATGGGAAGAATAAGTGGTCTTAAATAGAAGAGCTTTGGAATAGCTCTTAATTGCAACAAATTGACTTTATCATATAGGATGATATAAATATCATCATGTATGATTAGAACAAAATTAGCTCAATCTGCTAAGATGATTTGAGACGATCAGAAGTTTTTTGTTCATATCGTCCAGGACAATTAGCACAAACTATTGAATATCAGTCGGACCATCGCACTGAATGGATGTCTGGATGATCGAGAAATAGCTTGATCGTCCAGGACGATCTCACGATTATCCCGGACGATTAGTTCAAATCTGTGCATATCGTCTAGAATATCACTTTGAATAGAAGCTGGATGATATTGATCGTCTAGGAATAATTAAGGTTTTTTGAACTGATCGTCTTGGTCGATCCTACGATCGTCCAGGATGATATGATAGAGCAATCAAAACCTTAATTACTAAATTAATTTAGGCATAATTATGTTGCATTGTCTAGGATGATGTCCTGGATGATGTCCAAAAATAATGTTACCTAAATAGATCTGGCGACTGATTCTTTCTGATTTGAGCCTATCGTCCCGGCCGATATAAATATTATCCAGGACGATGCACTTAATGATGACTCTCTTAATCAGGATGCTCTATTTAGGGTTTTTATTTTTAACTAATCATCCAAGATAATTTTGGGATCATCCAGATGATGTGAGCAAAAATAAAAAACTCTAAAAACTGCCAGTTAGAAACATTTCTTCAAGTGTGTGTGTACAAGATTTCTTAGCATCATGAACCACATCATTTACAATAGACTCAATAAAGGGAAAAGTTTACAAACTAACTTAGATCTAGTCTACCCAATCTTGAGCTAGTTCAAATTTCTATTTGATCTTGTGGACCTAAAATGTTAGTAGGCAAGGCAATCATAGAGTAGTAGAAGTGTTTGCTTTCATCAAAATTATATTTCCTAAAAAATAGATTCACAACACTTGCAAATTGTATGTTCTTGATTATTCTAAATATTATTAATTTGATTATTATTTCTCCTAACATATTTTAGAAAAATTTTTTTACTCTTATATGTACTAACATTTCAGGAAAATCATATTTCGGATTGTTGAAGACTTCAAATCAATATCAATTTAGGGTTTATTGTAATTGAAGTATGTATTTTTCATTTTATTAAGTTTGACAGACTGTGATTGTGATTGAGTAACTAAGCACACACACACCAGGGGAGAGTTTAAAATTCATATTTTTCAAACTGATCGTACTATACGATATCCATTCATACGGGATGATTTGGTCTATTATTTTTTTCCTAACTAGAAGTCGAACGAATAGAAATGAAAAAAAAAAAATTTAAGTATGGATCGTACGAACCCAGTTCATACATGCTTTCATGAGTACGAATGCCTCAGGCCCATTCTCGCTCAAAAACATTTTTTAAAGTATGGATCATACGGGACGATCCAAGTTCGTACATGCTTTCACGAGTATGAATGTCTCGGGTCCATTCTCGCTCAAAAATATTTTTTTCTAAGTATGGATCGTATAAGAGGATCCAAGTTCATACATTCTTTAACGAGTATGAACGTCTCAGGTTTGTTCTCGCTCAAAAATATTTTTTTTAAGTATAGATCGTACTATATGAACCCAGTTCGTACATGCCTTCTAGAGTATAAAATTGTGAGGTCCCATTTCATCCTGATATTTCGTCCAAACGAATTTGAAAATTTTTTATAACTGATCGTATCAGATGATGGTGTCATTGTACATACGCCATCCAGAGTATGAAATATTGGAGTACCTTTTTATATAGATGAAATTTAAAAATTTTCATATTATTCGTCCCGAACAAACTTGCTTTATTCTGAGCGATGATCATATACAAAATGATTTTGTATCGATTCACAACAGGTTCGTATGCAACAGTATTTGAAATATGCATACGTACAAAATATGATCGTATTGTATGATCATGTACGCTCAAAATTGAAAACTTTAATTTTTTGGATGGTTTTTTGTATCTTTTGTATAAAAGGTCCACTAAATTGACGTGAAATATCTAGTCTTTGTGATTTTTAAGGGCAATTGAAGGAGAGAGTGTTTAAGAGAGATTCCTTGCTAGTGGAGTATGAAGGATTCACAAGGTTACTCAAAGTTAAGGGTCTCTGTGTGATTTATATTTTTCACTCTTCCTCTTGTCTTTCTAGATTGTCATGAGAAGATCTTTGAAGAAGATCCGGTTCTCTACCGACACTTGGAGAGTGTGAATAGCCGATGGTTCTCTACCGACACTTAGAGAGTGTGACCAGCCGAAAGTATTTGGCCTATACTTGGAGGTTGTGAAAGGACAAAGGTTCTATGCCTACACTTGGAGGTGTGAAAGAATGACGATTCTCTGCCGCACCGGAGATTTGGAAAAGAGTTTTGTAAAGGCTTCTCAGCATCTCTATGGGCGCAAAAGGAGAGTCACTTTGGTAATAGTGTAATACCTGAAGATGGAGTACTCAGGGAATGGATGTAGGTCGTGTTTGACCAAACCACTACAAATATTTGTGTCATTTAAATTTTCGCTGCTTACTTACTGCAACTTTTTATTTAGTGGTTGAAAAATTTATTTTCAAATAACTTTAATTAACTTGCTATGAATCGTCAACTGGTTTCAAATTTTAAATTCAAGAGTAATTTTTAAAATTACCAATTCATCCTCCTCTTGGTTAGCCTTGGGATAGTAGCTTAGGTTTAAGAACCTATTCAAGATTCAACATATGAGAGTCTAAATATATTCTAAAATGGGTCCCTGGGGTCTGTTTATATGTTTTGATACTTTTAAAAATTTTTCCCTAGGGCACCATGGCACTAGAGTTGGCAATGCACTATTGCCTATGTTCTTAAAATATTTTGAAAATAATCAACGTAGGGGCACTAGAGAGGAGAAACAGCATTGTGGGCTCATTAAGAGGGCATCATTCAGGGCGTAGCAAGGCACCACAACACTAGGCTAAATTTTAATAATAGAAATACCAGTTTCCACTATTCATTCCATTTTATTTCTACTAAGGATTGCCGACTAGTGAGAAAAAGGGAGTTATTTTTAGAGATAGTAAGCCAGGTTTAGGCTAACTGATAATCAGTTATAAAAGTAGCTATGATTGAGGTATGTGACATTTTGTCTATCTCAGTTTTTAAAATTATAAAAAATTTTAAAATTTTTTTATTTAATTTATATTTCAGTTGTCACAAAATGTTCATTTTGTAGCTTACATTTTGTTATAGAGAAATTATTTTTAGATATTTTGGTATTTTTCTTAAAATTTTACATGCTATTTTAGTTAATTAGAAAATAATCCTAACTCTGAGAATTGGTTGCAAATAAAATCTTTGAATAGTATTCAGAACGATCTTTGATAATTTGGTTATGTTCTAAAATAATAAATTATTGTAAAGTAGTGTATTTTGCTTCCTATCATTAAGGTATTTTGGTAGTTTCTAATATGAGCTAATTTACATTCATGTTATTGTAATGCAATGAATTATGATTTTATTTGATTGAATAGTGTGATTCTTAGGAGTTCGAGTGTAGATGGAGGATGTTTAGTTTGATGCCTACATGGATATTTCGATATTATATGCACATTCTACTATTAGAATTCTTCAAAAATCTGTTTATTAGAAGTTATAAGAAGGTCAAAAATCTAAGGATTATATCTAATAAGGGAAAATTATATATGTTGGGAGACATAAGAGACAAAAACTTTGGATTCCATCCGTGAAAGGTAAAAATAAGTTGCTCTCTATTTTACGATGTGAAGTTGGTGATCCTTATTTAATTAATTTTTCTTAGTATTGTGAGTTGAATTATGGATAATTGTTATTAATATTATGTTAAGCATAATTTTTCATCATGTGGCATTTATGTTTTTCTTATAAATACATAATAAATTAATTATTTTTGAATTTTTATATTGGTATTTATGATCTTCTGAGCTATGTTAGCTCATAGATATTTTGCCTTCAATTTTCAAGATCTATGCAGAGGAAGAGCTTATTGATTAGCTATTTTTAAAATTCTATTATGAGTCTATATAGATATTTATTCTTTTGATTATTGGTAAGACATGGCTAGTCTTTGTTATGCTCTATTCTATTTTTAGTTTGTAGCCACATAGTATAGTATATTCATTATATATGCAGTTTAATGATAAGTTGATGGAAAATTTTCAACCGATAAAGTTGATTAGGAAAATAAAAATCATCAAAAAAATTCACTGCAAAAATTTTGCTACTGAATGTCACCGAAAATAAAAAATAAAATCCCAACTAGTTATTTTTTTTTTATCAATAACTTTTTTTTAAAAAAAATTTATCAAAAATTTGCCCAACATCCATCGATATATTCAATCAAAAAATTGCTAGAAATTTATTGGAAAATTTTCGCCTGAAATCCATTAGAACTTCTACTAGAATGTCCGCAAAAAATTTTCCAACTAAAATCCATCAAAAATTCTGCTAAAAATATCAAACAAAATCTTTTGGCAAATATAAGTAATTATTTTTGCTAGTAATTCATTATTTTCTTGTAGTGTATGGCATCAAATTTGAGATCTTTACTGATCGTTAGAGTCTGAAGTATATATTTGCTCAGAAAGATCTGAATCTGAGACAAAGGAGATGGATTGAGCTGAGAAAGATTATGATCTGACTTCTCATTATTCACTTGATAATTTTAATATTATTGCAGATGTTCTGAGCATGAAGTTTTCCAGATTATTTTGTATTCAACTTACTTCTAATAGATCTTTCATATAGGATATGAGGAAACTTTAGTTGTATGTGATTTCTCCTATTAATCAAGATTTTAGTATTCTAGCTAAGATGATCATTCAACCATCTTTGTAAGTAAGGATTTAAGAAGCCAAAAAGTCAGATGCAGAATATCTAAATTGACTAATTAAAGCAAATTTATTAAGAAATATGAATTGTGAATATCTTATTCTAAAGTTATTTTTAGTAAGAATAGGATATGGGTTTCTAGTTCTGGAGATTTGAGAATAATTAGTCTACATAAGGCATATTATTTAGGTTACCTTATTCACCCAAGAAGAGATAAAATGTAAAGCTATTTGAAATTTATGTTCTTGTGGCCCGAATTTAAAAAAGATAAAGCAAATTTTATTTCAAAATATAAAGTCTTTTAGTTAGTAAAAGTAGAGCATCAGCTATCAGAAGATTTTCTATAGTTGGTAAATGCTCCAAAGTGGAATTGGGAAGAGGTGATGACAAATTTTATAATGATTTTTCCCAAATCGAGATAAGGATATGATGTCATTTGGGTTGTAGTGGGTCATCTCATAAAAAATGCTCATTTATTTTGATCTAACGGTCTAATTTAGTGGACAAATTGGCACCTGTATACATTTGTGATATCTTCCAATTATATATGAGATGTTAAAGGTGATCATTTTTTATAAAGATGATAGATTTACTTCTAGACTATGAAAATGTATTCAATATGGTTTGTGCAAGAATTTATAGTTTAGTATAACTTTTCATTATCAGACTAATGGATAGTCTTAGAAGACTATATAGGTTCTGAAAGATCTTCTGTGATTATGTGTTCTACATTTTGGTGATATAGTTGGGAAGATCAATCCCCTCTGATTGAATTGGCTTATAATAATAGTTTTCTATCAAGTATAGGTATGCCCCCTTATGAAGCTTTGTATGGTAGGAAATATAGGACCCCGCTATCTTGAATAGAGATGAGTGAAAGAAATCTAATTTGGCTAGCTTTAGTTGATGATGCAATTGAAAAAATCTATATAAGAAAAGACAGAATAAAAGCTTTATAGGATTGGAAGAAATAATATTTTGATGTTAAGCATCAGGATATGAGATTCCAAGTAAGAGACTTTATATGTGTGAAAATCAGGCCAATAGAAAGCATTAACAATTTTCGCAAAGAAGAAAAGTTTACTCCAACGCATGTTGGACCCTTTGAAGTTAATAAAAGTCTGAAAGTTTGCTAGCAAATTATAGTTGCTAGATATGTCTGAAATTCAGAACATATTTCATGTGTTGCTTCAAAGAAGTGGGTATCTGTCTCCTAGAATCATATATCTGTTATAGAAAGTTGAGGTATGTCATAATCTTAGTTATAGAGAGGAACAAGAGAAGATTCTAGATTATGATATGAAGAGACTAAAAAAAATTAATGATTAAAAATCAGTGGAAGAACATAATAGAAATATAAGCCACTTGGGAGAAGAAATTCAATATGAGAAAGTTATATCTTGATGTGTTCCAATAATCTAATAGTTTTGAGTTTTGAAATATCGATGATGACATTTTTTTTAGGAGTGGAGAGTTATGACATCTCCATATTCAGTTTTAACTCGACATATTTTGCCCTGATTAGATTTAAGATCATCTGTTAAATTTTTGCATTTTGAATCATTATGCATATGTTTGGAAAAATTTTGTGTGTATATAAGAGTTTGCATGTACAGTTTGGTTACATGTTCGGAAAAGTTTAAAATTTTCCCCTAGGGAATCCCAGCATTGGGGTTGGTGGTGCTCCGACGCCTATGTTCTTAGGAACTTTGGAAAATAAATCAACATTTGGGTGGAGCTGTGGCACTATGTGCTCTTTAAGGGAGTACCGTGTAGGGCGCCATGAGGTCACGTTGAATTTTAATAATAAAAATATTAATTTTCACCATTCACACCTATTGAGAGAAAGGGAGAGCTTTCTAAAGAGAGTTAGATTTGGGCTACTTTAGGTCTTTTTAACTGACAAACTGATTCTAAAAGTTACTTGGATCAAGGTAGGTAATATTTTTTATCTCAATATTTAAAAATACAAAAAAATTTAGAATTTTTTAATTTAATGTACATTTCCCATGTAAAAAAAGGATAATTTTATACATGTAAAACTTTCACCGTATAGCTTTCTGTATATTATAAAGGCAATGATTTTAGATATTTAAATTTATTTTTAATTTTGCACCAAGAATTTTGAGAATTATGCTATTTTATATGATTAAAAATAATATTAACTCTAAAAAACAATGTTGTACTACAATTAAATCTTTAAATAGCACTTTGAAGCATTTCTAGTAATTTAGTTATGTTTTGAAGTAGTAAATTTTTATACAATAGTGTATTATACTACATAATGTTAGGACATTTTGATAATTTCTAAAATGAGCTTATTTATATTCATATTACTAGAACTTAATGAATTATGTGTTTATCTAATTAAATTGTATGATTCTTAGGAGTTATAGTGTGGATGGAGGAAGTTCAATTTTATTATCTACGAGCATATTTTGGTGCCTGTCGATATGTTCTGGTACTGTATGAAGATTTTGTTCTCAGAATTCTCTGAAAATCTATCTACTTGGAGTTATAAGGAGGCCAAAATATGTGGATTCTTCTAATAAGGATAAATTTTATCACTTTAGACCTATAAGAGGCCAGAATCTTTTAATTCTTTTTAAATGAGAAAATTATTACTCTTTATTATGTGAAATGAAATTGATAATTCTTTTTTTTTATTAGCATTGTTAATAGAATTATAGATAACTGATATTATAATACTAGTTAGCATAGTGATTTATTATGTTGTATTTAAGTTTTCTTATAAATACTCAATAAATGAATTATTTAAAAATTTAGATAAGTATTTGTGCCCTGCTGAGTTGTGTTTGCTCATAGATATTTTTCTCTTTATTTTTTCTGGATCAGAAAAGTGAAAGAGACGATTGATTAGTTTTTTAGGATTTTGATATGATTTTGTATAAGTATTCCTTATTTTGATTTTTGGGGCAATCATGATCGGTCTTTTTATGCCCTGTTCTTTTTTTAGTCGTAGCATGCACTACAATATAATTATTGTATACATAGTTTGATGATAAAATGAAATAAATTTTGTGGATGAGTTTATTTTTAATACATTGAATGTTGATAGTAGCTTGGTGTTTTTTCTTGTTTTAAAGCATAGATTGGAAAGAAAATTTTGAAAATTTTTCAAAACCAGATCTTGGGGTTTTTTACCTATCATAAGCTAACACAATAGGATTTGTCTAGTAAGTGGGTTTGATTGGGTTGGGTTGTGACAATACAGGCTTCTAAGCCTAGTTCTTGAGGTACTATTTTTTGTAATATGGTTTATTTATTTTTATATATAGATATTTTTGCTCTATATTATTTATTTTTGTTTTGATGAAATTGAAGTTGATTGTGTTACATTCATATTTTAGAAAATTTAGTAGCTTTAGTTGTGGTTATTAAGGGATGAGTTAATTAACTATAGGTTTAAGTAACACCATTTATTTTATTAGATCTTAGGTCATCACAAGATGAGTGAAGGGATATTGCAGGGATGGAGAATTCTACATTTGATGGTAGCAACGATGTAGGTTGAGGGTCCCATTAGTAGGCACTTTCATATAGTAGGGTCGGGTGAGGATGGCCACTTTAGGAGTAATCGAGCGCCTGAGGTTACTCTATGGGGGATTGAGTAACTGAGGTAGTGGTCATGGGTGTGGTGAGTACTAGGATCCTAGTTTGGTGAAGAATCATCAATTTATTCCACATAGTTGGAACTCATTAGTTGGCCTAAATGAGCAAGACCTGCTATATTATTAGGGTTGAGTCAATTTAGGTCATGATATCATATGCCCGTCATCAACACTGTGATAAATTTTTATTATCTATAGTAAGGTCAACGCCTACCTTCTTAGCCATTAGTCTCGCCTTCTAGAAGGAGAATAATCGAGCAAATCACTAATTATTTATTAATTATAATTCTAATTTCTCCCATGCTCCCACTACTTTCATTAAGGAAGATGCATACTAGTGGAATAATTTAAATTAGGTCAAGACTCGTGCTTTATTTATTTTATACTTGAAAGTAGGGGTGTCAATTTCAGGTCACGGATCGGGTTCGAGTCGAACCCGAAACTGACCCAGGTTCAATCGGTTCGACCCTAACCCGACCCGGGTAGGTAAACAAATCAGAAACCAAGACCCGGACCCGACCTGTCGGGTTGCCGAGTTGACCCGACCCGACACGGAACGCAGGCGGACGGAACGCGGGCTCACAGGCGGGCGTGCGTGGGAGCAGGCGGCACACGGGCGGGCGCAGGCGGCATGCGGGCCAAACGCGTGGCGGCGCAGGCGAGCAGCGGGCTCGAGCAGACGGGCAAGCAGCGGGCACGGGCGCGCAGACGAGGGAAAGCAACGGGCACACAGGCAAGCACGAGCGCGAGCTGGCAGACTCGTGCAGCGCACGGCGCGACTCGTGAGAGGCACTGCGGCAGCGTCTGTGCGGGCAGAGTCGGGCAGCTCGAGGACAGCCTTAGCTGCCGCACTGGCAGCAGCGGGCAGCCGCTGGTAGGGCGCGGGTAGCCAGGGCAGGTGCGGGGCAGCCTAGGGCAGTGCGGGTAGCTCACTCTAAACGAGTTTCCAGGTTGACCCAAAAACCCGTCGGGTCAACCCGAACCCGACCCGTTTTTCAAATGGGTCGGTCCAACCCGAAATTTCCGGGTCGGCTTTTCTTGTCGAGTAAAATATTGACACCCTACTTGAAAGTATGAAGCATGCTAATAATCACATTTATTTCAAAAACATAATATTAAAAAAATTTTATTTCCATATTTTAGATTTAGTAATTTATCGAAAAAAAAAAAGACAATAACACAATTAAGTTGTCAATAATTAGCACTAATGTGAAAGTTTATAACTTATTGGCACAAATAAAACGGCTGATTAATATTCACATGAACATTGAACACAAGAATCACTTTAACTATATTTTTAAATATTTATTTGTTCCTTGAAGAATTATTATATAATTCCCATAATACGTCAACTATGAAATGTGAAGCCCATTTTTATGACAATTTTAGTATATTCAACCTTAGGCCAAATTTTTAGCCTTCCGTGAGAATGATTATTGCGTGCAGTCATCGGATCATTTTGAGATCAATCAGGATGCGTCACGTCATCTGATACATAATAGTACATAGTACTGATACACATAATATTAATGACATGGCACATTCTGATCGCACCATCACTCCTGTAATGGACGGTAGACGTCATATTTCAGCAGGTTTGTAACCACATTTTCTCATGAAGAATCACGGATAATAAGCGTCCATCAATTCAGATGGGGGTAATAAGAGCCGTGCATTGAGATTTCGTTACAAGCCAAAAGCGACATGGAAAATAACAAAGAAGGCATGGAACAATGCCTACCACTCTATTTAGAAATCGCGGCTGGCACGTCGGTTTCAATCATGATGGTTCACGCTAATATCATAACCAAGATGAGCTGTATCATAAAGGCTTGATTGAAGGTTTTGGCCCCAAATTTTCCCCCTAAAAAAAATTATTATTTTGTTCCACATGTTTCTTGAACACAAAATTTTTATCTAGAACATTTTTTTGAAGAGTTTAAGATTCATCAAAATAAGTTGAATTTTGAATGTATGAAAATTTTAATGATTTTAACTCTAAATTTTAAACCCTAAATTCTGAAATTTATAATAATAAATAAAAAAGCGGGTGATTCGCCATCTTGCCCACCGCGGCAGCGTCAAGCAAATAAGTGGTATGATCTATGAGGAGACACAAGGTGTCCTTAAGATCTTTTTTGAGAACGTCATCCGCGATGTGGTGACCTACACCGAGCACGCTCGCCTGAAGACCGCACTACCATGGTGTTGTGCATGCTCTCAAGCGTCAAGGTCGCACCCTCAATGATTTTGGTGGTTAGCTTATGTGGATTTTAAATCATTTTGGCTCTTAGGATTTGTAATATGTCTATCGTTATGCTTGCGGTATATCGAAGCATATCATCTTTTTAAATGGAATAGTGCTCATTTGCTATTTTTTGGGGTTTCAGTGTGACTGTTTAGAAAGAAGGGGGGGGGGGGGGGGGGGGGGGGGGGGGGGGGGGGGGAATTAGTGTAATTATTAGCACATAAGGGAATTGAAAAAAAAAATTATTGCAATATATTAAACTTATATCTGACCCAAAAATTCATATATTTATAAAGAACGTAAATTCCAAATACTGTATTTCTAAAATACATAAATTTTAAAAATATCCAATCAAATAACTCTAATTTATTTTATCAAAATTATAATATATAAAAATTTTATCAAAATTTATGTTGCACGCTTCTGAAAATAAATCTAATAACTTGAAATCCATCATACAAAATATTTTTTTAGAGTATTATAAGCTTATTATAATTGTTTTTTTTAATTTATACCAACTCATAGTTCATACTAGTGTTTTATATTTCATTTGGGACAGTTTTTTTAATGCTTTCTAAAATAGATTTTTATTATAAAAATTTTTAGTTTATAAAAATTTTTATACTAAAAATTTACTTTTAAAAATTAGTAATAAAGCTATCCCAAAAGAAACAATAAACTCTTTTTTGTGATGATTTTCTTAATGCTTTTTTAAGACTCACATTTAGGTTAAAAGTGATTAAACGTTGATGAAGTAATTAGCTATAATTATAATAAACTTAATATTAATTAAATTTGAATTCTAACGTGAAGGAAATTTTACACGCGATATAATAATCATTATATTAAATAGCTATAATATTCGGGGGCTTATTCAAATTTGAATGCAACGTGATACACACTTCAAGTTAATTATTAATAAGATTAGTAAGTGTTTTAAATAAAAAGGTCATCATATAACGTGTCACGTTTAAATTTAAATACTGATATGATTGTTAGATATATTTTAAAATTTTTATTTAAAATTTTAAAGGAAATTTTGACGCAGAGCAACATCATGTTCCTGTTGTTATGTAGGACTAGCTTATCTCTTGGACGTTCTCCACTTGTTGTGCAATACTTTATAACAAACTCGTTCTTTAGCACTACTATTACCTTATTAGTTATTATAGTACTTTGAGAATATGATGAACCTTATTAACTCTTATAGAATCATGGGCGGACCCACGACACGGTCAGGGTGGGCAAATGTCCACCCTCAAATATATATATATATATATATATATATGAGGGTTAATTTCGGTACTTTGCCCCCTCTCTAAAAATGATTTTGCCCTATTCATGCCCACTGTTTGCTATTCCATCCGCACTCCTCTCTATTTCGCAAAATCCCGCGGCACGGCATTCGCCTGGACGTCTCAGCAGCCTGCAAGTTTCGTCTACGCAAATCGCAAGCATTCACCTCGACGTCTCCGTAGGCTTTGTCTCCGCCGGCTACGTCGCATCTTCTTGACTTCGTCTTCTTAGGTTCGTACTTCGCAGACCGGCAGACCGCAGGGGCCGCTCTTCATGCTCATGAGTCACGACGTCAAGGTAACTCACAACATTCCCTCTTTTTTTTTGGATGGAGTTGATTCGAATGGAATACATTTTTTAAATCTTTTCCTATTGATGAATTTATTTTATGCTAGGTTTTAATTCATTCATTATGCTAGGTTTTAATTTCCTTCCCATCCATCGTGAATCATCCGCCTTTGTTGATTAGGCTACAGAGCAACAGATCCTTGTTACTGGTATTAAGGTACTAAATTTGACATTATTAGCAATCGCATTCTCTACACGAGTTTTTAAAATCTTGGAGCATTTCAATTAAGCCATTTATCCATCTCTGCCAAGTAATCCTTCTCTTTCTGATTTGTTTAGGTTTTAATTTAGTCATTATGAAGTTTAATTAAGTGAGTATTTTTTCTTCAGTTGGGAGTAGTAAAATGATGAACAAGGAAGTGATTGCTGTGTGATTGTGTGAGTGATTTGATCGATGTTTTATACTGACCAAAATAATGGGAGAAGTCGTTTGTCTGCAATCTGGTTGTTCCATTTTATATATATCTTCATATGAAAATTTCTTCAGTATTTAATGATTCAAAAGATTAATGAATGTTACTTGTCACAATCCGACTAGCTGAGCAATAACATATATAAACTATACAAACTACAAGTGTGGAAGACTTGAATTATTTATAAACTAATTTAGAAGGTTTAAAAATTCATAAATTGTTGATAAATTTCTAAGTTGGTTAAAAATCAATAGAATAGTTAATTTCATCTATAATTTTTTAGTTATTACTCTAGCTAAAAATTTGTTTAGTAGTTCTAATTTATTACAAAGAAAGAATAACTTTTTTAATGTTTTTCTATATATATATATATTGTCCATGCAAGTTTACTTTTTTGCCAAATTAGGACTCATGATGCTTGATATGAGAATATGAAGAGCTTTATTTTATTCTACCCAAATCATTTATCTATTACTTGTTTTACTAGAAATGGAAAGATTCTTGAAGCGAAAAGAACGTACGTGTCGAAATTGATGTTAACAATCTTCGAGCTGACCCTGGCCTTTGACCATCAATATGGAGTTATAATGTGAATGAGCGTGATAAAGTTCGTAGAGCTTATATGTTGAAAGGGCTGCATCAACCAAAAAATCATTGTTTCCCTCAAAAAATCATAGGAAATATTGCACGTATGTTCAACTCAAAATGGTTTGAAGAATTTCCTGATTTGATATAATACATTGTACAAAAAGATGCTGTATTTTTTTTATATTGCTACTTATTTAAGCCTCAAGAGCAAGCTAGTACTTCCCAAGACGGTGGAGACGTATTTGTTAAGCTAAAATTGATTGCTCTAAAAGTCCAAAAAGAGATTTGTGCTTCTATTGTTACTGAGACCTTGGCTTTAATCATGAATGGTATTGGTTATTCACACTTAACCATTCTAGTTGATGAATCTCGCGATGTGTCTACAAAAGAACAGTTAGCTATTACAGTGAGATACGTAGATAAGTTGGGCCAAGTAATTGAGAGGTTCATAGGTGTTACTCATGTTACTTCAACAAATGCAATAACACTCAAGGCAGCAGTTGAAGTACTTCTTGCAAAACATTCGTTAAGTTTACATAGAATATGAGGAAAATATTATGATGGAGCATCTAATATGTGAAGGGAGCTCAATGGTTTGAAAGCACTCATTCTAAAAGATAATTCTCAAGCATTCTATTTTCATTATTTTGCACATCAACTACAATTATGTTTGGTGGCTGTTGCAAAAAAATATTGGCAAGTAAACTATTTATTTGATATGACTTTAAGAATTGTAAACACTGTTGGAGCTTCATGCAAGAGGAATGATACACTAAAAATTATTCATCGTGATAAAATACTTTTTCATTTAAGCAGTGGAGAGTTAAGTGGTGGTCGAGGTTTGAACCAAGAAACCAATTTGCATCTGCTGGTGACATCCGCTGGAATTTGCATTTCCAAACTTTAATCAGTCTAACAAAAATATATGCTTATGTACATGAAGTGCTAGAAATTGTGAAGGAAGATGGTATACATGATCAACAATCAGTTGAAGCTTGTGTTTTAATAAATGTCATGGAATCTTTTGACTTTGTGTTGACACTGCATTTTATGATTGAGATTTTAGGGATTACAAATGAATTATCACAAGCATTATAAAAAAAGGATCAAGATATTATAAATGTAATGAAATTGGTACAAATATCCAAGCAACGACTGTAAATGATGAAAGAAAATGGATGGTGCCTTTAATTGAAGAAGTGTCAAAGTTTTTGTAATGTTTTGAAATTGAAGTTTCAAATATGAATTCTAAATTTAAGGCTCGTGGATGGTCTGTACGAATATGTGAAGAAATAATAAACTTTCATCATTAATTATCGAGTAGATTTATTCTATGAAGTTATTGATATGCAACTTTAGGAATTGAATAACCGATTCTCAAAAAGTAGCACCGAGTTACTTCTTTGTGTGACATGTCTAAATCCGAGTAATATATTTTCTTCTTAAGATAAGGAAAAATTAATTTGTCTTGCAAAATTATATCCAGCAGATTTCTCTATGATTGATATATCTTGTGTCTCTTGAGCATCAGCTATCTACTTATATTGTTGATATGCGTACTAGCGAGGAGTTTACATCTTTAACTAACATTGATGCTCTAGCAAAGCAGATGGTAAATGATAAAAAAAATGTTGTGTATCCCTTGGTTTAGAAACTTATTATTTTGGCACTGACGTTACCAGTTGCTACTACTACGGTGGAGAGAGCATTTTCTGTAATGAAGATCATTAAGCATCGACTTCGTAGCAAAATGGGTAATGTTTGGCTTAATGACTGTCTAGTGTCATATATTGAAAAAGAAGTATTTGATTCTATTCCGAATGAAGTCATTATGCAACATTATCAGAAAATGCAAACTCTGTCATTTTCTTTTTAATTTAAAAAATTATAATGAAATATATTACTTTGCTTTGAATTTTGCTAGTGAAATATATCCATATTTTTTATTTATATTTTTATATATACCTAGTTTGCCAACCCTAAAAAAGAGGGCTGGATCCGCCACTGTATAGAATGATGTAATAGCAGCATATATAAGTTGTATGTTTTCACAGTAAGAACATACAATAGAATTCTAGATTTATACTTGGAAGCAAAATTTCCTGTTCTTCGATTTTGCTTGTTTCCTTTGTGCAGGTTCTCCTCTAACTACCACATCAAAAAATGCTAGGAGAATAACAATTTTAAAGGGAAAATGCTAGGAGACATAGTTGGGTTATGAGAAGTGAGACAATGCTTCGTTTGAGACAAGGCTTCGTTTGGGACAGCTTTTTTACTATTTTATTTTTCAGACTATAATCACAATTTTTATTTGGCCACAATTTTTTCATTCCTTTAAGTAAATTTTTATACTAGGAATTTACTTTCTAGGGCTGCTTTCACCAAAACAACTTTACAATCCCTTAAAAAAAAATGCAACTGTCCTAAATAAATGCAAATTTTTCAAGAGAACAAATAAAATAAAATTGATTTATGATGACTCATGATGCATCTAATTAGACAAATATCTCTTTTGTTCAACTCTTAGAGAAATATAAATAAAAGTTCTATTTCGATAAACTTATCCCAATTGAGGGACAAGTTATAATATTTGAATATTACCTTTGAATTTAGAGACTAAAATTGTCAAATTTGAATCTGATTTAAGTGATATTCAAACCAAAATTTGAATCTCATTCGTGTAACGACACTATGTGAAGGAGAAGAGGATATCATGATGGCTTGGGATTGCATAATTTATGGATTCAAAGAACTTGGAAGGAGAAGTGTTCACGTAATGTATTTAGGAGATGAGGAAATTTGGTCAAACCGCATTCACATGAGTTCAATCTTGAGTTCAATGTTTTGTAAAGGAGAATAGGAGTGCATGATGGCTTGGTTGGCTTTAGCAAAATTTGGCATTGTGTGAAGGAGCGGTGTTTGTGAATTATGTGTGAATAAGAGGAAGTTCTTGAGTCTCGTGATAGGTTAGGGATAGGAGTCAATGCTATCTAGCGACATATGAGGGAGAAGGGAGATGCATCAATGGGATTTAATGCCGTGTGATGAAGAGTGAGGGAGCTTATGATAACTATAAATAAGTGATGGTATAATATGAGGGCTTGCAAACGAGAAAAAAAAAAAAAGGGAATGATGAGACTAGCTGCAGATTTGAGAAGAAGAAGAGTTTATGGGATTGACATATTTCAAAGACAAAAAAAGGGAAGGTTTGAACTTTAATTTGAATCAAGTTCTAACCACATCGAGCCAAATTCCCAAATTTGAATGTAGATACGAAACAAGGTTCAAAAAATGTCCAAATTAAGTTCAAATTAAAATCAAATTTGAACTAATTTAATTCACAATAGACTTTCTTAATGTGTCTGTGAATAAAAGACAGATAAAATCTAAAAGTACTTTCAGGAAGTTTACCTTTGCAGAATTTACCTTTGTGAACAAACTCAAGAATAAAAGTTTTAACCACCATTGAAGAATTTACCTTTGTGAGCAAACTCAGAGGTTTGGCTAACTACAAAATTGTATGTTCATAACAAAGGGTTTGAACCTGACAACTTGAATGAGGTTGAATGTTTACTTGAGGATTAGGGAATGGCTTACGAAAGAGGGCTTCTTTGAGAGAAGATGGAGCATTTCTAGCATCATAACTCCATTTCATAGAAGTTGATGGAGAACTTTCTGAGTTCCTGTGAGTTTTACTTGCTGGTAGAGGTAGAGAGCTTTGCCCAATAGCAGAATTATCTTAAGCAAGTCTTTGTGAGAAAGAAGGCCGAGTTGCAATAAAATGTGACTTGGCATGCTTAAGTAAGCAATTGACGAGTGGTTGGCCAGGAGGCTAATATTACAAAGAAAAAATTAACGTTAATGCCAAAGGTATCGAAGCCAAGAAGGGATGTGGATGAAAAGACCATAATAATCAGACACATGTTGCTAAGGGAAAGATCACTTATTTTTTTTTATTAAAAAAAAAACATATTTATTTAGTTATTCTTTTTAAAGTATTTTTATTTTTTTATTTTTAAATCAGAATCAATTTATTTTTAAAAAATACTAAAAACAATTTTAACATATTTTGAGTGTTTTTAATAGTAACTATCACAATCGGGTGTAACTACCAGTAGCGGTCGCTACTGCCACCTACTGGCACTGCTAACGATCTTGAATGTCATCATCAAAGTGTGTTCCACCATTGATGTACTACAAGCAACCACCCTGTTGAAGACTATTATTGTCCTGATAACTATTATTGTCTCCACTACTAAAATCATTTATTTGAAATTCAACGCAAATAAAAATAATTTATGTTAAAGGCACAAAAAATATTTTATTTTATGTTAAATAATAAACAAAATAAAATAAAATAATAAACAAAAGTGACTTTAAATAAAATGGAATGGTAACCATACTCGATATGAAAGGAAGGACATAATCTACACAAATATGTGTCATGAAATATAAATGTTTCATTTGGATAAAGTTACCCCAAATGAGGGACCATCTTTTGAATTCATAGAGTTGAAGATCTTCAAATGGGTTTGAACCCAGGTTTGAACCTAATTTTAACCTTAGGGTTGAATCAAGATTTGAACTGATTCTTATTTCTCTCTGAAAGTGTTTATCTTTATCAAGGTTTCTTTTGATCTTATGAAATTTAGGAGCTTGCTAGGGGAATAAGTTGATAAGACAAAAGACCGATGAAGGAGAAGAGTGAAGGCATCAATGTAGCTCATTGAAGCAGCATCAATGGAACCAACAAATGTAAAGGAGACGAGAGCTTTGTGATGAGAGTTTGTTAGCAAGAAAGCATCAACAGTGTGTGAAGGAGAGAGGTTTCATAATCGGAGATCATTGGGTGAACGAGTTAATTGTGTTGATAGTGTTTTAAAGAGCAAGGGATTCATGACAAGAGCTCTCAAAGGGAAGGCATCCATTAATGGTTTCATTCAAAAGATAAACAAGTTTATGATGGGAGCTCACTAGGGGAAGGCCTCGATGAGACCAATGGCCTATGAATGGGAGAAAGTGCTTCATGAGGGGACCTACTTGATGCTTGAACCTGATTTAATACCAAGTTTAAAACTAATTTGAACCCAGGATCAAAATTGGTTTGAATTTGGTTTTTAATTATGGGACTCCGAAATGATGCTGCTGGAGGGGGTTAGAATGCAAAGGGTACGATCGCACTGTCCCATAGGACAAAACGGTCATAGGCCTTTACACTCTACGCAAGCAAGCCAATGGAAAAGAAGATAGAGTTAATTACATCCTATGCTTCAACCTAGGAAAACTCTCAATTAAGGATGCATATTATTCTCTTCCTAATTTGGTGTACAAAGAGGGTTCCTAGGTTCTATTTCAAAGAGGATAAGCTCTTATCTTTATCTTTAGCGATAATTAGATTTTTTAAATGTATGAAGATTTTGATTAAAAATTTGAGTTTAGAAGATCAAAGATTAATTTAACATCTAAGCAAGAATTATGTACACATAATTCATTTAGGATTTAAAAAAGACACACTGAGGGATGTACAATCTGAGCTTTTGCTTGCCTAAAGTGAACTGTCAGCCAACATCCTAAGCACAATCAACGCCATATGAATGTAAGAAAGGATGGCTCTATCATATGAATTCAATGATTTTAATTCAGATATTTAAATCAAAATTATAAAGAATATGCAAAGGAATATATATATTGTTATCTATACATGAAGTGAATGTATAAATAAAATATTTTATTCATTTACTTAAAAATTATACAACCTATGGACTGCAAGAATATGAGTTGGTTATGCTCCACAACAACAAATATGGTTTCTACACCTATAAAACATGCATATTTAAATGTATTTCTTTATCATCTTCTAGCTCTAGGTTTTCTAATAGAACTCCAAAAGGAAATACCCTCTAAAAGAGAGGGAATTATCTTTTAGAATATTATATATGTATATAAACATATAATTTTAAATATTTACAACTCTTGATATCCTACATTTATAGTTTTGACTCTTTGCATATACATCTTCACCTAGGTACATTCTACTTTGAATCTTCTTTTAGAAGCATCCTAGGCATATTCTAATTTGCTCTTCTTTTTGCATTAAATAAAATAACATGAAAAGCATATGCAATATATGTATGATATGACATATATAGTGCATAAAATAAATAAACAAACATACCAAGATTACCCTCCAGGTAAAGGAACTCGCACACACCAAAACACATTATGGCCTAGCCTAAAACTATAGTTAGTGGCCCTAATAAACAAATTCTAGTATGTGAAAAATGTCATATTTTTTATATGTCCTAAGAGATTTATTGTTTAAGTTATTCAAAATTAAAGTTATTTGTTGGTTATAGACCAAAGAAAGTGTTGATTTGAGTTTAGATTTTTATATATATATATATATATATATATATATATATATATATATATATGCTATTAATATCTTTGAAATTTATTAATGATTTATTAAGTGTCTTAAGATACAAGTCTCATTAATCCAATACATATATTCTCTCCAAAAGGAACCAGGCATAACATATGAAGGCTTTGAAGAATTATTTTTATTACTGATTTGGATGAATATTTATTTAAATTTAATAGTAATCACCTTTGTAAAATCAGGGTTATGAGGTTTATTCCACCCTCATTGGGGCTAACTTAATAGTCTTATAAACATGGGTTACCCAGTAATTATCATCGTTGATTATGTTTGATTGTTTGTTAAATGATTTTCATTTGCGTTTACTAAGGATTTATTTAAAGCTTTATAATCGAATGCAATTGTGTCTTCCTAAAAGGAGGTGAACAAAATGCATAAAAGCCTTTAGCTTATTTAAATTTTATTAAAGACCCCCAAATCTAATGCATATATAATTTCCACATGGAGTCAAGTACAATGCATAAGGGTCTTTTGTTATTTAAAATTAATTAAGGACCTTTTAAATCCAAGGCTAATATGCCCTCCAAAAGAATCGAGCGTAAAATATGAACGGTCCTTTAGTTATTTGTTCACTTCTTTAATTAATGAATTTATTTAATTAAATCAAGATTAATTATATTAATTGTGAGTTCTTATTTTGTATTAAAAGAGAAGCATAATATAAATTAAGTTAAGTGTTGCAGAGATGAGGATGCTTAGGTGGATGAGTGGTTTTACCCTTAGATAAAGGATACGAAATGAGCATATATGTGAAAAGGTCGGAGTAGCTCCAGTGGAAGATAAGATTAAAGAGAGTCGCCTTAGATGATTTGGCCACATTAAACGGAGGCCTTCCAATGACCCTGTTAGGAAACTTGAGGTATTATATTTGACTTATGTTAATAAAGGTAGTGGCAAACCTAAAAAGACTTGGTTAGAAAATATTAGAAATGATCTTTCTTTATTAGATTTAAATAAGAATTTGACTTTTAACATGACACAATGGCAAAAAAGGATTTATATAGCCGACCCCACGTAGTGGAACAAAGGCTTGATGTTATTATTGTTGTGAGTTCTTATTTTATTTGAGATGGTTAAAATTGGATTTAATTAATGTTCTTTAATCATTTTAGTTTAATAGTTTAATTTTATTTAAGAATTTTATTAGCCTTTTATTTTGCTTATTTAATTTAATTCATTTAGAGTTATTGCGGGCTAGAATATATGCGGCGATAAAGTTTTAATTATACGTCGTAGCTTTGCACGAATATCCAGCTCACACACAGAGAACACAAAATTTTTTACGTGGAAAACTCTTGAAAGGGGACAAACCACGGGGCCTAACCCAGTTGAAAATGATTCCACTAGAATTTGTTTCGATTACAATGGACTGACTCGTCTCCTAGAACGATCAGATTACACGTAACAATTGTACAATAGAAGTTTGGGTGTCAGGTGATGGTCGATCTAGTAGGACTTCGGGCCTCAGATGATGGCCGAGCAGAACTCCAAGCCTTAGGTAATGATCTGGCAAGGCGAAGGGCCTCAAGTGGAGATCTAGCAGAGGTGAGGGCCTCTAGAGGTGGTCCGACAAAGGTGAGGTCCTTCGGAGGTGGTCCGGCAAAGGTGAGGGCATCTGGCAGTGGTCCGACGAAGGTGAGGGCCTTCGGCGGTGGTCCGGCGAAGGTGAGGGCCTCAGGTGGTGATCCGATGAAGGTGAGGGCCTCCGGCGGTGGTGCGGAGAAGGTGAGGGCCTCAGGTGGTGGTCAGACAAAGCTCTGGCGAAGGTGAGGGCCTCAGGTGGTGGTCAGACAAAGCTCTGGCGAAGGTGAGGGTCTCAGGTGGTGCGAAGGTGAGGGCCTTAGGTGGTGGTCCGGCGAAGCTCCAACAGTGGTCTAGCGAGGCTCCGGTGGTGGTCCGGCGAGGCTCCGGCGGTAGTCCAGTGAGATTCCGATAGTGGACCAGTGGTGGTCCGGCGAAACTCTGGTGGTGGTCGAGGAGGAGCTTCTTCCTTCTATCTTCTCTTTTTATATTCTTCTCTCTCTTTCTTGGTTCCCCTTTCAAGAGAAACGAGGGGTCTATTTATAGTTTTTGGAGTGGTATGGCTCGTAAATAGGTAAGAGATCAAGGATAAATGTGGAGTGGTTTGATGGACGGTCGATATTGAATCCCTTGATCATGGGCCGTTCGTCAGACATTTGGAGGCCTTAATGATTTTGGAATTCAGTGATCTTAGGCTCGTTGGATTCGTCTCGTTGAGCCGCTCGATTTAAATATATGGTCGTCATATTTGAAAACCGTTTGGTAACTCAAACAGTGGTATGAAGCTTTCAACAGCGCTTCGGGTCCTTGATTTGGGCTCATTTGTGCTCGGATTGAGTCGAATTTGGTGTCGTTGGGTTCGTATTTCCGAGATGCTCAGTTTGACTATAAGTTTGCTAAAATCGAAGTTCAGGTGATCCCGGATTTAATTTTTGAAGTTGCTGGCTTGCTTTTGCCTCGAGATTAGTGCTCGATCAAGATAATTTTTTGATGACATATCAAGAGTATATTGCTAATTTATTTGATTTAAATCCACTAATAATTTTTATTTATTTGAGTGTGATAAATTGAATTTGTTTATATTTAAAAGTAGGCTATCACTTATGATGCTTATTTGGTTTTTAAAATATTTAAATGATCTCAAGCATAAAAATAGTAAAATATGTATTAAATAAAAATATTTTAAAAAATATCAATAAAATTAAAAATTAAAATAGATCCCAGAACCAAAAAAAAAAAATACTAGCGGAATCAGTCATAATTTTTAGGAGGGGGAACTTATAAGTAACTATTCGCATATATGTCGGGGGTCCAAGTGGGCAGCGCCCCCTGGCGGGGTTCGACCTGCCCACTCAGGTCGCAGGGTCAAGGGGTAGCGCCCCTGCTGGGGTTTCCGGGGGCAACGCCCTTGCTGGGGTTTCCGGGGGCAGCCCCCCCGGAATAAATTTTGATTTACAATTTCTCTTTGTATTTGGTTTATCATTCCCTAACAATAACACATATACACAATGTATTTAATTATATTGAGGGCAATTGTCTAAAATCTATAGTATTTTAATATTTTTAGGGGGGACAATTGCCTAAAAATTTTTATAATAAAGATTAAAAATCACTTAAATAAGAGTATAATAATTTATTTTTAGGGGTTGCCCCCTAGCCCCAAACGGGTTTCGCCCATGCAACCAAGGAAACTATTTAATTAAAAAGCAAAAAATGATTAATTTAATTTAGAAATGGCAATAATTGTTATGATAATGATTAGACGTCTGCTTGTGTCATTCCTTACGTCAACGCGTAGCAAAAAGAAATAAAATAACCCCATGTCGTGGGCATGCAATCATTGAAATAATCTTATCGTACAAGAGATTCTCACATAAAATTATGAAAAAATATCGGATGAGAATAATCTGATCATATTTTTTATAAAGAATAATTTAAAATATTTTTAGATAAATATGATATAAATTAATTATATGTTGTGCTGATCTTAAAATTCAAGTAAGAATTTTAAAATTTATCATTTTTTTTTTGTTTGGAGAAAGATATCTTAATATAAAATTTTACATGTGCATCTGCATGCATATGCCTCCTTCCATTTACTGTTGCCATTCCAACGCGCATGAGCTCTGCTAGGGTTTTACCCTCTCGCCGCCACTGAGTTGTTCCTCCCGCCCTCGCACGGGAAGGGGGGTTTTCTGGTCCTCCCCTTCCCCTCTCCATGGCTTCTTCCTCGTATCTTACGAATTTCCCTCCGATACCTGGATCCCTCCCCCCTTCTTCTCTGGCTCCTGTCCTTCCGGTTGAACTGAACTTTGTTTCCAACCTTACTAAAGAGGATCCTGTTGCTGGTCAGTTTTACCTTGCGTTCGTCCCACCTTCTACAAAGGTTCCGTTCTCTGCGGATGAGCTCGCTTTAGGAGTTCCTGATTGGGGCTCTTCCCTTGTTGGTTACTCTATCGGGCCAAGACCGACTTACCTTAGTTTGTTAAATGCTGTCAAGAGGGCCTGGAATCCTAAAGGATCGGTGGAGCTTCTTTCACTTAAAGATGGTTTCTTCCTCTTCAAATTTTCTGCTCCGGAGGATTACCAGACTGCATGGGCCGGGGGACTGTGGTTTTTCTTTGGTCGGCCGTTCATTCTGCAATAATGGTCGCCGAAATTCAAGCCCAAGCGAGATGAGTTTTCCTCTATCCCTATTTGGATTAAAATTGTGGATTTACCTTTAGCGGTGTGGAATCCGAATGGTATCTCTAAAATTGCAAGCTTTATTGGTCGTCCCCTTGCTGTTGATGCGCTAACTGCATGGAAAACTCGACTTACTTACGCCAGAGTGTGTGTTCTTGTTTCTGGCAACTCCCCCTTACCGGAAGAAATCCCTGTTTGTCTTGATGGGGACGATGTTTCTTTAAAAGTCATATATGACTGGAAGCCCACGCCTTGTACTTGGTGTGGTTCCATTGTGCATCCCTCCTCTTTATGCCATGTTAATCCACAACCTAAAACTACTGTCCCTCAATCTCGTGGTAGAAGCTCCTCCCGTGCAAGGATTTCTCGACCTCCCATCCCTTCTCCTAGCACCATGGCTCTTCTGCCTTCCCCTGCCCCTACCGGTTCCACTATTCCTCCCCCGACCACCTTACCTCCACCTCCTTCATCAACACCCATTGTCCCACCATCAATACCTATTGCTCCTCCGACCACCTTACCTCCACCATCATCCTTACCTCCACCTGTCACCTTACCCATTGTCACACCTCCTACACCATCATCCTTAACTCCACCTGCCACCTTACCCCCTCCTTCCACTGCTTCTCACATTCCTTCTTCTATCATTGATGTGCCTCAATCGGCGCTGTTGGTTGCTCAGCCGAAGGAACCTCTCCCTAATCTCAACTCTCCCATGGATTCTTTGTCCTCCTCTGACTACCCTCCACACTCCCCTCACCACCACCTTGCTGTCTCTTCTCCTTCTCCTCCGTCCCATGAACCTCACCCGACTGCCTCTGGTTTTATTTGTGCAGATCCCCCTATCTCCTCCCCCAACCGTTTTGCTATTCTGCAACCCGAAGAGGATCCTCCTGATGATTCTGCTTCTACCTCGGTTGCCCCTCCTAAAATTCCTCCTAAGCCTCCCACCAATCCTCCTGGACCCAAAGGACCCAAAGGCAAGAGTGCGAAGAAGACTCGCTCATCCAAAAACTAATGTCTTTTTGCCCTATTGGTTGCTGGAACGTCAGAGGTTTCAACTCCCCTGATAAAGTTCTAGCCTGCAAAAATCTCGTCACTTCTTTTCATCTTGATTTGATCTGTATTTTGGAAGCCAATGTTCCACTTTCTTCCATGACTGATTCTAGGTTTGTTAACTCCCACATGGTGTTCTCTCTTGAGGAGAGTTGCAATAACTTCCATTGCTCCTCTCCTGGGCGTATTTGGATTAAATGGAATCCGACGGTCATTTCTTTTGCTCCCTCTCTCTTCTCTTCGCAGCTCATTCACGGCACTCTCTCTTACGGTTCCCTTCCCCCGATCCTTTTGTCTGTTGTTTATGCGGCTAACATTTATGCCGAAAGGGCCTCCCTTTGGCAGCAGCTTCTGAATTCAGCTACCAATATTTCGGCTCCTTGGATCATTCTCGGGGACTTTAATTGTTGTATATTTCCGGAAGAAAAGGCTGGTGGGAGGGTCCTTCACCATAGCCGACTGGATGAGATGAACAGCTGGATTTTTAATACTGGTGTGTTTGAATTGCCCTCCTCTGGGTTCTTCTACACTTGGTTTAATCAAAGAGTGGATGATCCTATCCACATTAAATTGGATAGAATTATGGTTAATGCTGCTTGGCTTGATTTATTTCCTTACTCTTTTTATAAAGTGGAAGGCCCCTCTTGTTCAGATCACTAGCCCTTGGTTCTTCTTCAGGGCAATGCTTCTAATCATACTTCTAGGTTTCAATTCAAGAACTATTTGCTTAATCTTAATGGCTTTTGGGATGGCTTGACTACTGTTTTTGCTTCTCATAATTCGGGTAGTCCCATTTCTGCTTTTTACTCAAAGCTTCATACATTAAAGGATTTTATTAAGAAGAGCAAGTGGTCCAATGCCTCCTTTCTCTGTAGTAGAATTAAGGAGGTTCAGCAATTGCATGGCTTTTACCTTGAACATATTCAGAAGGATCCCTTAAACATTAATCTTAATGTTGCATTGAAAGATATTAACAACTCTTTGGATTCTCTCCAAAAGGCTTAGAGTGATTGGGTGATTCAAAGGGCCAAAGCTAACTGGCTTTCTAAAGGGGAAGATGATCTGGGCTTCCTTTATGCTAGAATTTCTTCTAGAAAAGCTTATAACAAAATTAGGGAGCTTCAAACTGATGAGGGCTCTTTTTCCAACATTTCTGACATTGCCAATGCTGCCATTCAACACTTTAAAAACCTCTACAATACCCCAAAGCCTGATAACTCTCAAACCATTCCCATTCCTATTGGTGCCACTATTCCCCCTTCTCATATTGCTCCCCTTATTGCTCCGGTTACTGATTCTGAGATTAAGGAGGTGGACTTTGCTGGCTCTACTTCTAAGGCCCCAGGACCTGATGGAATCACCTTTGAATTTTATAAGCACACCTGGGATATTAGTGGGGATCAGGTGTGTAAAGATATTAAAGGTTTTTTTGTCACGGGTGTTCTTCCTAAATGTGCCAAAGCCACTGCCATTGCCCTCATCCCTAAAGGAACTCATGCTTCAAACATCTCCGATTACCGCCCCATCTCTCTTTGCAATGTCTTTTATAAGATCATTGCCAAAATTATTGCTAATAGGATGAGAGATGTCATGCCTTTCATTATCCATAAGAGTCAAGTTGGCTTTATTAAGGATAGAATCTCTACTGAAAATGTTATCCTGGCTGGAGAGATTCTTAATGGTTTTAATGCTGCTAATGCTAGGGAGAAATTTTTCTGTGCTAAATTGGATATCAAGAAAGCTTTCGATACTGTTTCTCGTGATTTCCTTATATCACGGCTTATTCTTAAAGGCTTTCCTCCACTTTTTGTGAAATGGAAAAAGGGGTGCATTGAAGATGTGTTCTTTTCGGTTTGCATCAATGGTTCTTTGGAGGGGTTTTTTCACTCTACTTCTGGCTTGAGACAAGGGTGCCCATTATCTCCTCTCCTTTTCTCCGTGGTTATGGATGCCTTCTCTTGTGGGATTGATGTCAGTAATTTTGAAGGGATCTCTTGTGGAAATACTTCGGTGAAGCACCTACTTTATGCAGATGACATTCTGGTGTTTGGAAAGGCCTCTATTTCTAATGCTGACATGCTTAATGAGGCTCTTTCCATTTTTGCTGATCATTCGGGCTTGAAGGTTAACAATGCAAAATGTTCTATTATGTTCTCTTATAACACTTCTCAAGCCAGGGCCATTACTTCCCTGCTCGGGTTCTCGCATTTTGAGAATTCTTTTACATATCTTGGCCTACCCATTTCCACTAAAAACCTTAAAAATACTCACTTCCAACCACTACTGAGTAAGCTTGCTTCTCTACTTGCTAGTTGGAAAGTCAAATTATTGTCTTTTGCAGGTAGAATTCAATTTCTTAAGTTTACCATCTTCAACACTATTGCTTATTGGATAAGAGGCTCCATTTTACCAAAATTAATTTCCAAGCAGATTGATAAACTTTGTTCTAAGTTTCTCTTCCATGGTTCTGTGTCTGCTAAGAAACTACATCTGGTTCACTGGAAGAAAACCTGCACCCCTAAGTGTTTTGGTGGCCTTGGCCTACCATCCATTAATTCTCTTCAGTTTGCTCATGGGGTCTCTTTCTTATGGAGATTTTATAATTTTGACACTATTGTGGGGGATTGGCTTAGAGCTAAGTATTCTTCCCCATATAAGCCTTTGCTTGTGAGAGCCTCTAAATTCTGGAAATATATCTTATCCACTGCCTCCAAGGTCAGAAGAGACTTGGCTTTTCATGTCTCCTCCATTAACTGCAATTTGTCTATGCTATGGGACCCTTGGTGTGCTGGTTTTACTGTTTCTGAACTGTCTCAAGGACACTTGCTGAATAATTATACTGTGAAGGAATTTATTTCTGATGGGAGATGGTCTTTTTCTAATTGGTCTGCTTTCCCTCTTTTGAATCGTATTACTTATGTTCCTATTTTGAATGGACCGATCCATGCTGTTACGTGGATTGGCTCCTCTAATCCGGTTTTTAAGACCTTTTACATGAAATTTTATTCTGACTTAGAAACGGTTCATTGGTACAAATTTGTGTGGCACAAGAATACAGCTTTAAGGCATTCCGCTTATGTGTGGCTGACCCTTCTTGATGGTTTAAAAACTGCAGATATACTTGCTAAAAGGAATATTGTTATTAATCCGGTTTGCCCATTATGCCGGAAGGAGGCTGAAAGTATTGTGCATTGTTTTTTTCAATGTACCCATACTTTTGCTGTGATCTCTTCACTCATTCCCCTGTTCCGAAACTTTCTGCTTCCTCCCACCCTTCTCCAGCTTTTTGATTTCATTGATGGGAATAGGAGGCTTCACAACTTTGAGAAGGAATTCTGTTACTTTGTTATTTGTTGCTCTGTCTATTATCTTTGGAGGGATAGAAACACTTTGAGATTTACTGCTTCTAAGAATACGGTTCATGATTCTATTAGGAGGATTATTCATGCTATCAAAGTTAAGACCTTCAATTGGAAGAGAATTGAGTTGGTTAAAGTGGCCTTTCCCAACTGTTTTTAGGCCTGCGGCTTTCGATTGGCTCTCTTGGATTTTTTATTTTTCTGATATTTTTGAGGGGAATTTGCTCCCCTTATGTCGGATGATGATGTGCGGGGCTAACATTGCCGGGTTGCCTCGTTTTGTTCTCTGCCTTTGGATGGCCAAGTCAGATCTTCTTTATGGAGGGAGCCGCACGTGGTGCTTATTCTTGGTATGGTTTTGGTTGTGTGACAACCAGGGAATTCTGGTTCCCTTGGAAGGTCTGGATTTGCTTTTCTACTGGCTGGTTTACTTCTTTCAGATAAGCGCTTTATTGATTCTTACCTGGCAACCAAGGTTTGAGTGGTAATATTTTGCTGAGCTGATGCATGATGCTATTGGCTGCTTTGTTTTGCCCCTTTTTCCTGAGTCCGCGCTTTTTTGCCCAGCTTTTCTCTTAGCTGGTTTTGCTTAGTTTACTCTTTGTATTGTTTTGGGTTTTCTTTTCTCTTCTTCCAGTTCTTTTTCCTGGAAGGGAGCCCTCTTGTAATCCTTTGTTTTTAATATACGGGCTATGCCCCAAAATTCACCCAAAAAAAAAAAATATAAAATTTTACCTAATTATAATATGATGGAATTAAAAGTTGATAGATTATTATTAAATCAATACAATTAGGTAAATATAATAATTTTAATGTCCAATTAAAATATTTTGACATATTTTTTCATATTATTCTCCTTAAAAAATTAAAATTAAAAATTTCTTAGAATAAAAAAATTAAATTAATCCCCACCAATTTTTCGCATGTCCTAATCCAAGTCTTAAAAATACTCTAAAATTATAGTAAATAGTGTGTAATAAACTAATGAAAGATTTATATACTTATATATGCCCTCCTCACTCGTTTATCCATCCACTGCTGGTCCTCTTGATACTTGTGAGTGTGATTGTGTAACTCAACTGCAATGGATTGTATTCTCTATAAAACATCTCCTTTTGTAATATACTTATGTTAACATGTATAACCAAAGAAATTATTAAAATATGTTAAACCTCTTATCAATCATCATCTGTGCTCAGTGTTTGGAACTAAGCCCTAGTATGGAGGGAGCTATCCAGACCCCCAATGTTAGATAAATATTCTGTCTGCTCTAATCCATCCTCTTTGTATGATTTGTGCTGACCCAAGTACTACTGAGCTCAGCCCATCACACTCTCCAATCCAAAGCGATCGCTCGCCTGTCCTTATCGTATGAACATGTCTAGCAGTAGAGTTGCTTCGTATTTCTCAAAATTTATTCTAATTTGAGTACCATGCTTAAGCAACCAATAGAAATATCGTTGTATATAACAAATTAAAAAAAAAAATCTTTTTTGTTAGCTAAATAAAATATGGACATATGTTAACAATATTGTAATTTACTAACCTCAAACTTTCTGAACCACATGTCGCACACTTTCTTCAGGATTTTCTTCGAAGAGACATATGGAGCACCAAACCTACTATGTATGATATTCTATATCTTATTTGTGAGCTTCTTTGATTAATAAAACTTGCATAAATTATTTAGGTGAAAAATATTATTTCTTAACTATATGCATAATATAAAACATACACATTTATGTATGCATCACCCATGGGTTGAATCAGTATGCGCTCATCTATAGTTGATGCGTCAGTTTGCATGGAAGGTCTAGTTGTAGAGGGCTGAGAGGGTGTTGTGTAGTAAAATGGAGGAACATGCATGGGTAGGGATAAGTAGTAGGTGTTGACCTCATTATTCAAGGTCAATTTTCTCAGAATCAACTCTAGCACTAAGTCTTCGTAGTCTAGTATAGATGTTATTCCTTTAGGACTCCCCTTAGGTGGATACCTAGTGACGTAGCATCGACTCGACTTTCCAACTCGACCTCATGATATGATCCAAAATAAACTCGAATAAACTTGTCTCAAACCCATTACTTTATATTTAACTTTACGAAGTAAATTGACATGAAACAAAATCAAATTAACTCGAGTCGAGTCAATTTAAATAGCCCCGATTAACCCGAATTGACTTGTCGTAAGCCAATGTCATTAGATATATTAAATAAATGGATTTAAATTAATCTAATTTAATATGTTCATTAATTTCATTTAATTTAAATATACTAATTTTTTTTAAAAAAGTCATCATTGTGTCTTAAAATAAAATTTGTTTATATATATATATATACCCACGCTCCCAGTTCGAAAACAGCGCGCCTCCCTATGTCCCCCCCCCCCCCCCCCCCCCCCCCCCCCCCCCCCCCCCCCCCCCCCCCCCCCCCCCCCCCCCCCCCCCCCCCCCCCCCCCCCCCCCCCCCGCCGGGCGCAATTTAGCAACGGGATGAGTTATATATCCTGAAATCATAGGAAGTTTTATGAAATTGTTATGGGTAAAAGAATGTGCTAGAATTCATTTGAGAGGGCAAGGAGATTTTGAGATTGTGTTTCTTTTATTCTCTTATATTTCAAAAAATCAATAAGGTAATTTACTTTCATGTTATCAAAGATAGAGAATATTTTATATGAAAAATCTAGTGAATGATAAAATATTGGCTTTGCATTTAATTCAATCAATCATTTTGTGAGGTGTTGTAATAAGTTTTATTTCATGGTTTGAAGTGGTATATGTTTTCTTCACAAGAGAAAGTTTAGTGATAGTAAGAGGTTTCAATCCTTCTAGATACGCCATCTTATTTGATGAACCCTATCTATTTTGGCATTTATGAAAGCATTCTAACAATGAAATGTGGTATTAACATCGATCTTTAGCCAATGATATTGCATTCATTGTTCTATTTTGGTATTATATTTATGAACTCAATGTGCACAGTGTTGAACTTTTTTTTTATGATGAATTATGTAATGATGAAGTATTCTCTTGGGGAGTTTATAGGTTCAATTATACTCTAATAATTTATAATTAGTAACAGATTTGAAGAGCCCTCGTGCCTACCAGTGTTTTGATAATGTATAGAATATGTGTTTTAAAAAAAAAAAACAAAAGGGAATTGTATGTATTTTGGAAAATAAGAAAGATGTGCGTGTGTTGGAAAGTAAAATATGTTAGAAAGCAAGATGAAATGAGTGCATGATTCGGAAAGTTGATGTGTGTTTCTTTGGAAAAATGAAAAGTGTATGGTTAAAAGAAAAGTGTAGAGTGTGATTTTGGAAAGCGTGAAGTGTGTAATTGTGAAAAGTAAAATGTTTGTTTTGTGAAAATATGTGTGTTGAAGGTGGAAATCGTGTGTTGGAAAGGTGAAATTGTTATGTGAAAGATAATGTGTATTGTATGCATCTTTTGGAAAGTGAAAGGATTGGATTGAGAAGTGACTTGTGTGTGTATAAGTTGAAAGATAGTGTGTATCTCATTTGAAAAATTTTGGGAAGTAAAGTATTGTTTATATTGAAAGTTGAGATGTGTTAAAAGTGCTTTGAAAGATGAAAGGTGGAGTGTATATGTGTATATAAAAGTATTTTGTGCGTGAGTGAAGTGTACATGAGTTGAAAAAGTGAAATTAAAGTGTGTGTGTGTGTGTGTGTGTGTATGTTGGAAAGTGAAATAATTTACATGTATTGAAAGGAGGAATGTCTAAATGTATAATAGTGAAGTGTATGGAGTGTTGAAGTGAATTGTGTGTGTGTGTGTATATGTTTTAAGGGAGAATTTGTGTGTGTTAAATGGTGCATTGAATATTGAAGTGTATAAAGTATTTTGAAAAGGAAAAGTGTTTTGAAAAGCGTTTGTGTTAAAAGAGAAATATTTTGAAAAGTGATTGTGTTGGAAAATGGGATGTTTTGAAAAGTGCCTGTATTGAAAGCGAATTGTGAGATTTTGGAAAGATGAAAGGTGTATGTTTTGAAAAATGAATTGTGTTTTTCTTTGGAAGGTGACGTGTGTAAGTGTTAAAAGTAAAGTGCGTAATTTTGTGAGAAAGGTGTATGTTGGAAAACAAAGAATGGTAAAAAGTTGTTTGAATTAAGTTGTGTGTGTGTGGAAAAATGATTTGTTTTGGAGGGTGGCATGCGTATTTCTTGAAAGGTAAAGTGTGTGAAAATGAAAAGAAAGGGTTGAATTGTGAGAAATAAAGTGTGTGTATGTAAAATTTTTTTTTAAAGTGGGTGATTGTTGAAGATTGAGGTGTTTTGAGAGATAAGGTGTGAGTGTTGGAGAGTGGTTTAGTTAGGTGTTCATTAAAAAATAAAAGTGTTGAAAATCAATGCCTCTCTCTCTACCCCTCTTTTTCTCCCCCTTTCTTGTGCCTAGGGATAAATGTTGGAAAAGTATAAAGTATGCTTTCAAAAAGGAAAAGTTCTAAAATCAAAGTCAACAAATCAGTGTTCAAGCCTTAAGAAAGGTACATTTTTTTATAGAAAATTTTAATTAATTCATTATTAATTATTAAATGTGCTTCTAATACATGTTTTCTCTTCTTTATCTGCATGAATTGCAATGAATAGTACCGGTCTAGTGAACAGAAGGATAAGGGACTAAAGGCGTCAGTCGCCTCCATCCAACCGGGTGGAGTTACTACGGGTGGAACCACCGGGTTGTAACCCTTGGTGACTATATATATTCTAAAACTTAAAAAGCCCCTAGGAGGCCCTTGATGTGGTTTGTGCGAATCCTTCCCCTTTAGGTCCCTGTAGTAACTTCAATTTTATTAGGATTATTTTTATTTTATTTTAGATCCTTAAACCCCTTTACACATGCGCAATGTCCTAAGGGTGAGCAATAATAAACTTTTTCATCCCATATAACATTAGTGATATTTAATGATAAAAATTAAGGACGGAGTCTTAGAAAACTTAGACTTATGAAGCATACATATTTTATGGTAGAAACACATAACATAGAAAATTTAATGACACCTTATTTTAGAATGAATATTAATATCCTTAACCTAAATACAATCAACTCTAAATAATAATCAAATAATCATTAAAATTCTCTCTTAAGAATTAAACAATAATTTTGACCAATATAAACTAAACTTATAAAAATAATAAATAACATATATTTGTTTAATAAAAGTAAATCAATCCTTAAATTAAAAATAAAATACATATATAATCGAATATTAAAATCACAAATAGAATTAACATAATTTGAGAAAATATTAAAATCATAAACTTATAACCAAAATAATCTTAAATAATTTTTAATAAAAGGTTAATAAATTTCAATCAATTAAATAATATGAATAATAAAAAATAATAATAAATATAAAAAATTTAACAAGTCATTAAAAATTAAATAAAATCTTAAAAAATTTAATAAATCATTAACAATTTTATAAATCAATCAAAGATTCAATAAATCATTTAAAATTAATAAATCATCAAAATATTAAATAAAATCTTTAAAAATTTAATAAATCATTAAAAACTCAATAAATCAGTAAAGTAAATAATATAAAAATTAAAAAATGACTAATTAAAATTCTCTAAAGAACAAATCCTATTAATCAACCTTAACAATTAAAATTCAACCTAAATTGTACTCCAAAATTATTAAAGGTACTAAAATTTAAATCCGAATATAAAACCCACTTTGGCCTTTCAACAAATTATATCCAATCAATTAGAAAATTTAACCAATAACCGACTTAGGATATATTCAAACTACACAGCCTAGTACAACATACACTTAGGTTTATTTGTTTGGACAACTAACTCTAGCTTCAGGTTAGGCCGGTGTTTACTTTCCTACTGGTGTGTAATAGACTTCCTCGATTTTCACTTCATGTTATTTATGATTGATGTGAGTATTTATTTATTTAACTATTCTCTGTGATATGATTTGATTGATGATTAGATTACCCATAGGTTAGGACCAATCTGGTTATTCATAGAATTTTCTGTAGGTGGTCACACTCGTTTAGGATAATAAAAGGGGGGCTAATTAATTAATAATTATATAAATACTACAAGTGCTTCAATTGGTTAGCCCTCAAATAAAAAAGAGTGTGGCCAAATATGGTTGGTGAATTCAATATTAATGTGAATATATAACTGCTTGAGAAAGATTTTTATTATAAATGCTTAGGATAACCCTACAGGTGGTCTAGATTTTCTTTTTCTTTTTGAGATGTAAATAAAATATAAATGTAATTAAATAAATTCAAATGCTATGAAAGTGATTTAGAAATGAGATATCACATCTAACCTCAAATCCAAAGAAAAGAGAAGTGTTCTCTTTTATTTGGAAAGCTAGGTTATGATGATTCTAATATCCAAAGGGAAAAGAAAATACCCCTTTGGGGATGAGTTTTTTTTTTCATTTGGATATCCAGGCTTGACGGATCTAAGGAGCTCATAGAAGAAGAAAAGACAAACTAAGGAGATGACAGAAAGAAGACGAAGAAATGAAGATAAGAAAAAAGTATATCCCATTTTAAAATCACTTGCGTTAGTCTTAGGATTAGAATCCAGATTTGTTATTAGTGGTGCCCAGCCACTTAACTTTTCGGTAAATTTTAGGTGTAAATAAAATGGCTTTTGTTATATGGACATTATACATTATATTCTGGATAATTTAATTTGATTATTTACATTATTTATGCAGTAGAATTATCTATCTATATAGGTTTCCTTGCATGCCGTGTTTTATTTTAGCCTGAATATGATGGGAGTTTTGGGTAAGGTTATGATAAAATTTTTATACTTAAAATCATAATAAAATTTTTAGGCTCACATAGTAACTCTAACGATCTAAGAAGTAAGCTCGGGACCACTGAGAGTTAGCATAAGCATATTATTATCTTATCTTTCTTATTAGGCGCCTCCCTGCCTGCGAGTTATGACAGACCACCTAGCCTATGAGGGTGCAATTCTATTAAAGAGGATATTGTACAATCTCTAGGAAAAAAATCTATTTTCTAAGCCTAATTTTAAAATGCTTCATATTCATTTTATACATTCAAGTCAATCAGTATGCATTGCATTAGATACAAATAAAAGAGTCTAAAATGTTAATTATATTTTATTTTTAGGCATTATTCACCCTACATAAGTTGAGGGGCCAATTAGGATCTGTCTTAGATATTAAACCTCAATTTCTTAAAACTTAAGCAATGTCTCTACCTATCTTTCATAAAGAGACTCAACACATCGTTTAAAAGCGCCTATGTGGTTAGCTGGTTCCACAATTTAGACTGGGGTAAGTTTAGATTTGCACTTCAGTAGTTAGGTTCAGATAACTACTTTGTAATGCCCAAATTAGATTAAGGTTCTGAGGCAAATTAATTTTTTTTAAATCTTTAGTCATCACCATCTGGGAATATAATCCTAAATTTCTAATAAAATGTCAACTTAAACATAAAAACTTCTCTTAAAATATAAAGCCCAATATAGGATAGACTGAGGTTGCCTCTAAGCTTCTCAGATTCCGGCACCTCCTACTTTTCCTCCTTTGACCCGTTAATAACTGTTCAACATTGAGCTTTTTCCTTGAAAAATTCTTATTTTTGTTCCTTGTCTTTTACTTTGTAGTCAAAGAGTATGAAATTGCTACTTTAATTGAGAGTTTTCTTAGGAGCATCATTCCTAGGAGGTAATTAACTATTTGGGCTTGCCCTTATAGGGATTTGAGAACCTCAGATTAAAATAAACCTTATTTTATTCCTATAAAATATGAGAAAAATATTTGGTAATACAAATATCTTTTTTTTAAAAAACCATTTCTAATTTTAAATATACTTGTACAATATTATTATTATCTTTCGGGTAATATAATATTCTATTTATTATATTCAACTTTAAAAATAATGAATTTTAGGAAACTCATTATTGTTTTTAGATGTCTTGAAGAATATTATGTTTATCTTTTGAGATGATATAATATTCTTCTTGTCATATCTAATCAAAAGAGTGGATTAAATTTTCAAAAAATCCTATTTCTATTTTTAAACATATTTTTATAAAATTTCATGTTCATCTTTTGAGATGATATATTATTCTTTGAATGGTGTTTGATCATAGAAATATTATTTTTCAAAATCTTATTTTGATATTGAATATATTATAGAATACAATGTCAGTCTCTTGAGATTATACTTTATTCTCAATACAGTATTCGATTACAAAATAGGAGAAATCAAAATCTACATGGCGATACATTTTTTTCCCACTAGCAGGGACTCCCTAAGAAGACAGTGGGGGATAATACAGGTAAAAGGGATTCGTCTGCATAAGTATAGTGATAAAAAGCGGGGGTTTGTAGAGTAAAACTATGGACTCCCTATAAGAAGTGTAAGCAAATGGGGTCTAAGCTAGGTATGAGTGGAAGGATGTGAAGAGGAGGTTCCCTTAGTCCTCCATCCCTACCGAATCATCCACCGATATTATTCTTGCTCTTGAAAATATTTGTGATTAACATTCTAGGGGTTCATCACCTTGTAAATTCATCTGCAATATATATATATATATATATATATATATATATATATTATATATATATATATATATATATATATATATATATATATATATATATATGAACATACAGGAAATAAGTAGTAACTGCTGCTATATTATAAGTAAAAAATATGTGTTTACTACTACTATGTTATAGCAAAAAAGAACAAATGCATGTATACTAACATGTAGTACAAAAATTACTAGGTGATTCACATTTATCTACTAACTATTAATCACTTGGTGATTCACTACTAACATCTTCAATATTTTTCACAATGTCTAAGTCTATTTCCTCTTATTACAACTCGATCTCAGTAGCTATAATTTGATCATCAACATCATTAGCAAATCTAAAGATCCATCAAGTAGCTTTAGGCTCTGCACCCACTCACAAACTGCTCACCTCTACTCTAAAGTGAAGATGAATAGAGCTTTTGGCTTTAAAAGTTTATCATTTTCACCTTCCTTCAACTAAATGATTTTACTCCTATAAATATCCTTCAAGTCCATCCTAGCTTTTACGTTATCTTTAGATTTTCCCTTGTTGTCCATTATTGTATTGAATATATTCTAAAAAATATTATTCTTTATATGCATCACATCTAAATTATGTTTGATTAAGTTTGTTCTCCAACATGACAAAGACTATAAAATGCTCTTCTTTACCCAATTGTGAGTCTTTGTAAATAACTAATGATGGAGATCAATTATCATGAGTATGAAATTTACTCTGTCAAATATTTCCTCACTTCTTAACCTTAGTGGAGGCTATATCATCCCCATTTTATTTTTAATAAAAACATCCTTATTTTTCTTGAATGGATGATTTGCAGGTAAGAGAAAACGATGAAAGTCAAACAAAGTATTTTTTTCCCATGCTTTAAAGTGAAAGATTTAATATTTTTCATGCAATATGGTCATACAAAAACTAGAGTGATGGCTTTTATTTTAAGACTTCATAATGTAACAATATATCCGAATGTCACATATTGGAAATGATGAAATGTTTGAGGAATATTCCATTCTCATCGTTTATTATTTGTTAATATTATATTTGAGTTTTAGAGAATTTTGCATGTCTATATTTATTCAATCAAGAACCTCAAACAAAGGGAGATTTTATTTGCATGGATGACTAAGTATTTGATGGAGGGGGGTTCTAAGGTTGAAGGAAGATGTTTAATGAGGGCTAAGATTCGGGAATGAGTTTGGAAGGTGACGGAGGAGCCCAAAATTGAGAGCTTATAGGTCTTATGGGTTAAGAGGGTTGTAAAATTGAGCGATGGGCTTTTTTAGTTATGTATAAGAGGTAGGAGAAATATATAAGTGATTTCTTATAAATGTTTGAGAGATGTAAGAAGGTAGATATAAAATAAAGAAAGATCTTTGTAAAATTCTTACACTTTTAGAAGCATCACAACACACATAAAAATTCAAATTTCATACCAGGGAAGAGAGTTAGCTGGTAGTTCCAAGTGGTGGAGCTGGAGGGTGACATGAGGTTTTATTTTATGGGGTTGATGGTTGTTGGACCCTCATGCATGTGAATTGGCTTCCACTAAACATCCATTTGCATGGGAGTTGAATTAAGCATGTGTTCATTCACTTGGAATGATCAATAGTATGATATTCATATTATAGAAATGTCCAACAAATGGAGAACATACCTTTCAGGTTGTTTGCACATGTATGGTTTATGATATCCTAATTAACTTTAACCATTAAAGAAATTCAAATATTATAATTAACTAGCCACTATGAATTAATATTAATTATTCAATTTGCCAATATTCATAATACACATGATAATATTCTTAAAAAGAATAAATTGAGTAACAAAATGTGGTTTGGAGTGCCACTAGTGACATTGCATCATTTTTTTTTCTCAACAAGTATCACACATCAAAATAAATGGGGAACTTTGAGTTTATATGCTCCATAATGCACAAATTGGAGAAATATGTCTTTTATTTTATTTCTCAGGAAATATGCACAAAAGTTTATTTTGGACCACAATACTCTCACTTTTGACTTTAAATTACTTATTTTAAGTCAATTGTGACCAACATTGATTCAAATAAGCGTCAAATAAAATTTGAATAAGGTTAAGATCATATGAGATAAAAAAATTTGATTCATAATTGAACATTATTTAAACCTTAATAAAATAATAATTGACCTTCCCAAAAAGTTTTTTTGATCAAAGTTAAAACATGGTTCAAACAACTTTTTAAAAGACATTCTTCAAAAACTTTATTAAATAGTTAAAACTTATTCAAACACTTAGTTGACCTTAGTCATTTGCTAGTTTTAGGTTAATCACAAATTAGGGTAACATCTTGAATGAATGTTTTAAGACCGAAGCATCTAATGGAACCACTATCACTTGCATTCTATACATCTACATTATCACATATTTTACATGTGGAATGTCCATTTCATCAGCTACACTAATGATATATGGTAAACTTACTGATATTGCATCAGTTTCATTTGCACAACCTAAAAATCTTCTCAAGAGTAATAGCCACACATATGGGAGACTAATGTTTAAGGGATAAGGATATCCCATCTAAGAAAGCTCAATTAAAGAAATTGATGGTGCTTAATCAAAGCGTTAAATCACCTCTAGCTATAAATTATACGCACTCTTATCAACCACTATCACTTTCTATATAAGATCAATGAGATCGCTAAAGAAAAGATTTCTCTATGCTATCAATTATTTAGTTATTATTTTTTAATTTCCAACTAGTTTTTATGCCATCTTTTCATTTTTTTTCAAATAAAATAAAAATGCTAGTGCTTGATTTACCTATTTAAAGAACATTGTTAGTACAAAACTTCACTATTCTTTGAATCAGATTCTATCTTGTATCAAATCATATTTGAAATTAAATCGAACAATGATCAAATATATTCAATCTACAATCAAATAATATAACTTCATCGCAATTTAAATATAGTTTGATCATGAATTGAACTATATTTGAATATGTTTGAAAATCAAATGAATGATGAAAATATGATGATAAAAAACACTCAATCAAGATACGATTGTACCATATTCATAGTTTGTTGAAACTTCTGTCTATTTAAGATGTCACCATACATTATTATTAAATACCATTCTAATACGGTTTGAGTAATGATCAAACAACATAGTCTTTGGCACATTTGAATTATGTTCGATCATAGTTCAAACAAGATCCGAATATAGATCATGCATATATTTTAATAAATACTAAAATAAACTCTTTTCTCTACCTATGTATTATATTTGCGTTAAAAAGATCAAATCAACTAAATATAATGGAAATATACAATAAACAGTACTCGTGCATGTTAAGTCATGGAAGAAAGAAGTATTATGCATCTCATTGTTACGGTTCCTCCACTACGATGAAATCTTGATGAAGGTACAATAAAAACAATAATGGAGAAAGTTGAAGTTGCAAGGCCGTGAAATCATCAGTGAGATATTAAAGATAGCATGAAGTTTATAGACGTTTTGATATAAAATTGCTATTGGGGCATATTTATCTAAGAACTGAAATATCACATATATTTCTCTATTTTTTAGAATTTCAAGTCACATAAACTCAAAATTCTCAAATAAATTATAATTAAAATTGGAAAAAATGTTTGAAAAAAAGAAGAAGAAATTAGATAAAAAAAGATGAATGGTTTGAAAAGGAAGCCTTCAAAGAAAATACAAAATAAAAAATTAATATCATTGTTTATCTTTTAAGTTTTTTGCTGTCAAAATTTTTTACATTATGGTCAATTTTTTGAGTCAATAAATTCATGCATAAAAATAGTATTTGAAATGAAAGAAATAATAAAAATGAAAAAAAAAATTCAATTGATTTTTATAATTAAAAACGTGTAAGTATTAATTTAAAACTTTTTTATTATTTATAATTTTCAAGAACCGATAGTTCAACTACAGGCAAAGAGCAGAAATAAGATATTAATTATGGTTAAAAAAAATTGCCTGCTTGAATAGTTAGAAATTAATATCTTAATAAATATTAAAATGCATGTGCTTAAGTTGGAACCCACGCGCTGGCTGGAAGGTCAGGAAGACGTTCTGGGGATAATAACGGAGACCCGTTTCTATCCTCTTCTGGAATTCTTCTTTAAAGATTTCCGGGCCGCCGGAGGGGATTCCTGGAGCAAGTGCATCGCGGCCGAAGCTTGGCCGACATAGCTGTCAGAGTTTCTCAAGTTAGCCGGAGCTGTCTTATTCTCTTCCTCTTTTTTTTTTTCTTCTCGCTATTCCGCTGTCTATCGCTTCTATACCTGAGGAAAGATGTCGGAGCTCGCGGCAACGGAGTTATGCGCCTCCGGGCCAGGTGGTGCGAGGACTCTGCAGGTCTGGAGGACGCTGATGAGCTGGTTCGCCTTCGTTTTCCGGATTTTCTGGGAGATCGTGAAGGGGACCCCTTCCTTGGCCCAGGTCCTCTCCTTTCTCGGTGTCCGCCACCCACTGCTATCCTCCTCGCTTGCCTTCAAGCCGCTCCCTGCCGATGCCCCCACTGATACGCCGCCGCCAGCCACGGCGGCGCAGAGTGCCATCCTGGGAAAGCTAATGGTATGTGGTTTTCGTTGTATGACAACCTTCTCCCGTTTTTTGTTGATGTTGATCTAATTTCAGTGAATTGGTCTGTCCTTCGAGGCTTCGTACTGATGCGAAGTAGCAGAGCAATTAAAGTTGGTTTAGAGGATTAGAGTTTGGGGTCATTATGTGATATTCTTCAGACTTGTTATGTGTCATAGTCGTTTATCCACCCATATATACTGGGGATTAAGTGTCTTTGATTTTCTTCTAGAAATTTTCTGTTATGTTGCTTCCTTTCTCGATTTGCAATAACAAAGATTGGAAGAGATCGATGGTAGTAGAGGCGGTAATCGATCTGGAAGTTTAGGGTTTAATCATGGAATTTTGATTGGCACCTTTTTTATTTCGGTGTTTTGGGACGAAATCGAATGATTTGCTTTCCTCCATAAAGTGAGAGGAATGGATTATTTAAAAGGGCCGAAGTGATGTTCTGGATGAAACGGCTTGAATGAATTTGGTGAGCTGATTGGTACGTTTTGCACAGGGACGAGCGAATGATGCACTGAAGTCCACCAATCTGTTTCTACGAACTTCCTTTATTCCCCAACTCAATTCAAGGCCTGTTTGGTTCAATGCTATGCTGGATTCTAAAGTAGACTAGAAGAGGATAACATGTTTGTTTTTTTGGAGGAGGAAGGTGTGTGTGTGTGTGTGTGTGTTGGCACGGCTATTGAAGATACAGAGCATAACTAAGTAGTCGTTCCACTGCCCCTTGGTCAGTGCAGTCTGCGCGACTGCCATCTCAGGACCTTGACTTTAGAATTGAGAGCAAGCACAAACATAGCATATAAAAAGTTACTAGTGTAAAAATAAAAACCGCCGACACAATCAGAAAAGAAAGCTGTAGCATCATATAAACAAAATAAATACTAGGTCAAAGAGTCAAATGGTTTCAGGGCTATCAGCAAATCAAAAACTGGCACCGGAAAGCTGCTTCCAATAACCACTTGAGAAGCATAGTATTTGTACGTAGTATCTGATCATGTGCCAACTGGCGGTAGGGTTGGGCTTGGCACATCATTGTCTAGTGCCGTACAGATTTACGTTAATAGAGAGGGAAACTTAAGGAGGTGCACTAGAAGGCTACATTTGAAATGAATATCAAAACATTGATTCAAATAAAGACCCTCTTAGTGTTGACAATGTTCATGACTTATGAGTTGCTATGTCATTGTTATTTATTTTTTGAATTAAATGTCAATGAGCAGGGTATTGGGAAAGATAGAATTTTGAGTTGAACTATATTTTATGTTGCTTTATTATTATGATGTTTTGATTTTAATTCTATTTTTCACAATTTATTACTTGTCAATTTATATCTTGTGCATTTTTTTTGTTTCATTTATATGATATTTATTTCTTATGTCAACTTTTAATATATTAATTGGTTTTTATACAAAAAAAATCCTCATTTTAAATTTATGCAATTTTTTAGTTTGAGGCTTATGCCTCACCTCAGGAATGAAAAATGTCTCAATACCCAATTGCTCAATTATAAACATTGACATTTTATACATGGTTATCATTAGAATTTGATTCATTTGACTAAGCGATTGGTAAATATTCATTTAACGATTGTTCGATTTTAGATTCAAATTGGAGAGATAAAGACTTGCGATGAAGGATTATTCATTTTATTAAACAATTTGAAACTTAAATTAGAGAGAGTAAGAGGCTTAGGAGATTTCTCCTTGCCATTAAAAGGGATAACTGTTTAACTTTTGGAGTTGTTTCTTTTTTTCTTTTCCCTTCATCATTAGAACTCTCTTTTTATGAAGTTTTAGTAGTGATGGACCCTTTCTATCCATTAAGTTATTTAAAAGAATTTGTAAGGAGTTTTTTTTTTAATGGGCTTTTAAGTTCCCTTTAATGACTCTAATGGGGTTTTGAATAATTTGTTTTAAATTTTTAAGAATGATATAAAAATAACAACTTTAAACACTCTACATCTATAAGAATGTCACAAGTATTGCTTTTTTGGCTAGGCATTGCTATTTTGATGAAGAAGTTGTGGCTATTGATTCTGATTGCCTCTGACTAGGGATCACTTTCCTATGAATTACCTTAATAGTTCCTTATCCTTGGTTCACTATATATCAGGAAGAGTCATTCTACTAAATTTGCATTCATTCTCAACCTAATCTTTGAAACATAACAGTCTTCTAACACACGAGCCAACATCTTATAGTAAAGCTAATAATTTGACTCACTATTATTATCATTATCTGCTAGTCTTTTAGACTTACAAAGACGAAAGTTCTCATCCTGAACTAGTGAGTTGAAGATTTTTTTGGTTGCGACCCATCTGAAATTGTACTGTTGATTGATTTTTTTTGCCATTTCCCTAGAATCAAGCTTTTTGGTTGCCTTCTATTTGTTCTTGGGCTGCTCTTCTATGATTTGAATTTGTTTATCCTTATCCAAAAATAGTTCTGACACATTGTATTTTCTTTCAACCATTTTTTACACTATTTTCTTGGCCTGGTCATTACTGTTGTTATCTTTGAAAATGGTCAACTTTGCTGCCTTAGATTGTAGGCTGGATGCTTTGCTAAGCAAATGTTTCAAACGTCCTAATAGTAAATTCTTTGAGGTTGAGTGCTTTTAGGCCATGAATACTCCCTTAACAAAATTTCAATGGCATGTTGTTATTTGAATTGTGATTTACATTTCATGCTTAAGTTTCTCCATCTTAAATTGTAATGCATAAATCCCTCATTGGGCCTTTGCTTCTCAACTACTTAATTGCCCACTATGATCTGATGCTGAGCTCCGACAATTTTTTTAATAAACAAAGTTTTTAACTCCATAAATATTTTTACCAAGCCATTTTGTAACTCGGCGTACAAATAAAATGCGACACCAGACAAGCTTGTTACAAAATTTCTAATAATAATGAGTTATTGCCACCCACATGGCAACATCCAGCTTTGAAATTAGTCAAATATTGGCATGGTTTCCCGCTCCAAATAAATTAAATGATGGGGGAGTAAAATATTTTTAGTACCGAATCAATTCAAACTCATCTTTTTATGACCTATCTCTCTGGATTGACAGACCTCCCTATGTTTGAGCTATTAATTATTTGATTTGTTAGCTGATGTGATCCTTCAATTCTTCTGTCGAAGGTTGCAGATGCATAGACTTGAGTTTCTTTTTTTACCGACTCCCTATATCTTAATCTATATGAACTATATTTTTTTCTTTCATATTATTCGTAGAAGGTTTTCCTGCTACATTTGGGATCTTTTAGAACCCCAAAAGTCGAGGCATGAGAGTTGTCATGATAGATGCTATTTCATGCAATCTTTTCTCTATATTGCTAATTTATTCATTTTTTGCTTTTAGTTGTTGAAGTAAGAGAATGACTTGAGAATTTTCACTCATATCTTCATCATAAACTTCTAATAACTCCTTCATATGAAGATTTCCCAGTGGAAGGAACCTCTCCTACTACATTGAATAATGTAAATATCCTCTTCATCCATGAGATCATCCTTATCAGGATGGTGGCTTTCTATCAATATTCTTTGATTTTTTACCCTCTATCTTCTTTTCCTTGTTTATTTTTTAGAGACTATCCTTCAAGTATTCCATCATTTCTTTAATGATTTTATCTATTGCACGATTGATCTGGGATGAATTATACTCCTGATGGCTACCAATTTTCATTATTCGATTCTCTTTATCTTTTGAATCAATCCAAGGATTGGAGAATGTATTACAGATAAAGCTGTCATATTGGGTTTCCATTTTTCTTCACCCCGGATGAGTATACAATAACAACAAGCTTTTATCCCATTATGTAGGGTCTAGTACATAAATCATTTTTCTCTATTGTGTCATGTTAAGAGTCAAATTCTCATATAAATCTAAAAAAGAAAGGTCATTTCTAATATTTTCTAACCAAGTCTTTTTAAGTCTTCCTCTACCTTTTTTAACATAAGTTAAATCTAATACATCTACTTTCCTAACCGGGTCATCGGAAGGCCGTCATTTTATGTGACCAAAACATCTAAGTTGACTCTCTTTAATCTTAACTTCCATTGGAGCTACTCCAACCTTTTCAAGTATATGCTCATTTCGTATGCTGTCTCTAAGAGTAAATTCACTCTTCCACCTGAGCATCCTCATCTCTGCAACACTTAACTTAAAATTGTGCTTCTCTTTTAATGGCCAACATTCTGCACCATAAAGCATTGCAGGCCTCACTACCATCTTATATAATTTTCCCTTAAGTTTGAGAGGGACTTCTATCACATAACAATCCCGATGCATTTATCCACTTCCACCATCCAATTTGAATTCTACTAATAATATCCCCATCTATTTCACCATCACTTTGAATAATATACACAAGATATCTAAAATTTGTAGTCTTATTTATGACTTGATCTCCTAAAGTCACTATCCCCCACCAGATCTATTATTACTAAAATTACACTCCATATATTCAATTTCAGATCTATTCAAACGAAAACTTTTAGACTCTAAGGTTGACCTACATAATTCATGTTTACCTTCAAGTCCCTCTCTAGGCTTATCAAAAACAGGATTATTATTAGCAAAAATCTTACACTACGGTACAACCTCTTGCAAATGTCTAGTGAGAACATCTATGACTAAAGTAAAAAGATATGGGCTTAAGGCTGAACCTTGATGCAATCTTACTGAAATAGGAAAATATCTAGTCAAACCCCATTGTGTTTGAACACAAGTAAATGCTCCTACTACATATCCTTAATGACTTGAATATAAGCATTATTAACCCCTTCCTTATGTAGAACTCTCCATAGCACTTTTTTTGGAACTTTATCATATACTTTCTCTAAATCAATAAAAATCATATATAGATCCACTTCATTCTTTCTATACTTCTCCATCAAACCTTTCAGTAAATGAATAGCTTTCATATTAGACCTACCTGGCATAAATCCAAATTGATTTTGAGAAATATTAGTGTCACACCACAACCTATGCTCCATAACTCTCTCCCATAGTTTTAAGGTATGACACATTAACTTAATTATTCTATAATTCGCACAATCTTGTGCATCACCTTTATTCTTAAAAATATGAATCAACACACTCATTTTTCACTCATCTTACATCTATTTAATCTTTAAAATAATATTAAAAAGTTTAATAAGCCAAAAAATTCCTTTATCTCCTATGCATTTCCACACTTTTATTGAAATATCATCAGGTCCAATAGCTTTTCCATACTTCATTTTCTTTAAAGTCTCTTTAACTTTGGTTTTACTAATATGCCGATAAAAACAAAATTCTTTATTTTCGTTTAAGGTAAAATCAATCACATTCTCATAATCTTCATCAAAAAGTTATGCAAAATATCTCATTCACCTTTGTTGAATATCCTCTCCTAGTAAATGCACTTTTTGATCTTCATCCTTAATACATTTCACTTGAACTAAATCCTTAATATTATTATCTTTTTATTTAGCTAATTTATACATATATCTTTCACCATTCTTCTAATCAATTATATAAATTATTAAAAGTTAAAAGTTTTGCATGACAAATTGCTTTATTAGGCTCCTTACGGGTCTCTTTATATCTTTTCTAATTATCAGAATTTTTATAGTTAAATTAATTTTTATAACAAATCTTCTTATTTATTTATCTTTTCTTGCACATTTTGATTCCACACCAACTATTTTTTAGTATTAGTAGTGTACTAGTGTTTTCTTTTGATACTCCAAACACATCTTTTTTAATATTCTTAATATCACTAGCTATATTTTCCCACATAATATTAGCTTCCTCATGCACAAACAAAATCTTGAGATATAAAATTTTACTCTTAAAATTTTTTTGTTATTATTCTTTAAATGCCACCATCTAATCCTAGAATAACGATTTACTTTATTTTTTATCTTTTCCTCTTCATCTTAAAGTCTAAAACTAATAAGTGATGTTGGGTACATAAACTTTCACTAGGAATAACTTCACAATTTTTGCAATCTAAACGATCTATTTTTTTATAAGAAAATAATCAATTTGAGTTTTGTTATATCCATTCTTATAAGTGATGAGATGCTCATCTCTTTTCTTAAATATGATATTAGCAATTATAAAATCATATGTTAGAGAAAAATCTAATATGATCTGACCACCTTTATTAGTCGCTCCAAAGCCATAGCCATCATGAATGCTTTTAAAATCATTCATCTATCTATCAACATGTTCTTCTAAATCTTCTTCAATAAAAACTCTTTCTTTGAGAGGTATCTTTTGTATTAATTCTTCTAGGTTATTCTAAAATTTTAATTTTGAGCACATATTCAAACCTACTTGAGGAGCATAAGCACTTATAATATTAATAATCTTAGCATCAACAATAATCTTTAAAGCTATAATTCTATCACTATTTCTATTAATTTTTACAACATTATCCTTCAAAGTTTTATCTATAATCACACCTAAATCATTTCTAATACAACTCATACCAAAATACCATAGTTTAAATCCTAAACTATCAATCTCCTTAGCATTTTTTTCAACCCATTTAGTTTCCTGAATGCATATAATATTTATCTTTATATGGATCATAATATCTATTAATTCCATTAATTTACTTGTAAAGGTAACCTAAATCTTAAACCTAATATTTTTATTAATTCCATCAATCTCTTTAGCCTTCTCACCCTGAATGAGAATGCATGAAATTTTTGGCATCCCGAAGCCCTCTCATATATTATAAAGTTTGAATGTGACCCTTAGATCGTGGCTCATCCAGAGGAATAGAATATTCACTTCTTGAAAGACCTCCTAAATCTAAAGGTACATTTAACCTACTAGAAGCTAAAAGAGAGGTATGAGCGATTATTCAGTAATCGGAATGATCAACCTTTGGTCTGTAATGGAGCTCAAGTGCTGTAGTTGAATTGTCCTCCAAAATAATATGTTCGCTGAATGTTCTCCTATGATGAGGCTTAGAGTTTTAACCGTCTATTAATGTTGACACAACTGGCTATTGGGCATATATTTGCTTATTTTTTCGTGAATGTTGAACAATCAATTTACTATATTCAGGGTAGTTGTCCTCCCTTAAAACTGTATCAGTCTCATACAGATCATGTTTTTTATAGCTTTGATCATCTCTTCTTTTCTCGAATTAGTTTTTTTTTTATTATCTTTTGAAAGACATTGTTAATTTTCTTCTCCCATTGCTTTTCCCTTATATGGGCTTGATTAGAGTTAGGGGTCACGACGCTATCTTCCGACATTCTCCTCGCCTCCAAAAGCAGAAAGAGGATAAAACCCACTACCCTCAGCAAAGGGAGAGGTCTCCATCATCTTAGCTTCTCTCTAACCCTACTCACTTTTTTGCCTTATCTGAAATCTCCTGTTTTTGTTTCACCTTTTAGACTTAGTGAGAACATAGACATAATTACTTCTCACCTCATACTGACTAGACTGGAAAGTTTTTCTATGAAGTTGATTGGACTAAAGGAACTGTCAAAGGCTAAACTAATTGAAGTTGTTTTGTTATTATCGGCTGCTCAACTGTTGTTAGAGTCAAAGCTGTTTGTTTTTATTGAACTTTTGAAACTTTGGGAATGCCAACTTATTGAAAGTAGATGAACGAGAGGCTAAGGCTCTTGGTTTTATCTCAGCCGCCTCTTTTTACTGTTTTGATGAAATGATCTCTTCCTGGTAGTAGGTAGGTTGATTTCTAAGACCTTATCAGATGAATGTTGTTTTTTCCAAGGCCTTCTCTATAGAGGACGTAGAGACTTGAAAAATCAGCTTCATGTCTTCAAATCGCTGCCAAACTTGATCATATCTTTAGGGACAAAATGACACTGGTGAGAGGACAACTGAAAATGTTCATCGAATTTAAGATCATTTTTCCTCCATTAGGTCTAATCGAATTTTAACTGAGCTAACTTTCAAAATTTTTTGAAGAGTAAAATTTATTTTTACTAATTTTTTACTGCATTTTCTTAAATCCAATAATCATTTCATCAACCAATCATTGCACTTTTCTTATGGCATTCTGACCATTGTCTTGTATCATTAACCTCCATAACTGTGACTTGGACCCTGATGATAGAAATTTTAATAGATTTGGAAATCACATACCACTTGATAATGCTTGGTTATAGATTTATACAACTGCAACAATTATTGGTACGATAATGATTTAGAATTGCATCTCTTTACAAGTGTGCTTTTTGAAAAGATTGATGTAGAAAAACTTGATTTCATTTTAAAATTATTCATTTTATTTTTAAATTTATTTTTGAAGACATTTTTTTGTTTATATTGTCATTATTTAATCCAAGATTAAAATGGGTGATGCATTTAATGCAGGATTGATTTTATAAAAATTTTAGGCAATTATTTAAGATAAATTACAAAATTATTATTTTAGATGAAGAGAGGAACAATTCTCTAGTGGTGTCACCTTAAAATCTGTTGGTGGAATTATGCTATGCTCAATGGACTGAAATATTTTTTTAATCGATTATATAATATAAAATAATATATTATCCCTCAGGATAAAATATTATTTCGTTATAAACTTAATAATAATTTATATTTTACCAAAAATTTATACCTGCCTAGTATGCTTGATTGGAGAGGGCTTATTTTATTCTGGGATAAAGATTTCCCATAGGGCAAGTCAATATGTTAATTGCATCCTAAGACTTTGTCCCTTATGAAAACTTTTAATTAAAATAATAGTTTATGTTATTTCATAAAAAATGGACTAATATTTTACGTATATTTTGAAAAATTCTTATCACATATGTCATCTTTGAGAAGTTCAAGGAAGATTGGATAAACTTAAATCAATTTTTGAATGGAGCTAAGAAGAAAATATAGGAGTATTTGATTTTGAGAAGCTTAGGCATACTCAAAACTATCATATGTTGGATTTTACATTTTAAAATTAAATTTAAGTTAAAGTTGATCGATTTAATTTAGAAGATTAAGGTTTACATTGTAAAAATACAAGTTAGAGTAAATGCCTAAGAATGAGCCTTGCAATGTAATTCAAAGAGCATTAGCTTCAGATCCTAGATCTAATATGAGAATCACTGGTAGGCAGTAACTTTGACCTAAATCTAACAACATATAAGAGACTGACAAACATGAAACCCTATATAGAGTAAAGTTAGTCTGACTCTAGACTTACAACCTTGAATGGTAACGACTGATAGCTAACCTTCCTAAATATTTGTAAAACCATGCATGTCTGATCTGAATGTATATATAAGATAGATAAGGTTGCTTTGATTTTAGAGGATATGACTTATAACTTAGTCATTTAAGTTAAGATTTTTCATCATGTGGGCATACAAATGCTAACTCATAATACAATTTTTTTGTTATCGAATCCTTAATGTTATGGTTTTTATTTACATGCAACGCACTATGATATAATATGATCATTTTTTTTATTTCTAAAATTTTGCTTATTTTAGATAAGCTATGTAACTTTGTTGAAAAATAAATATTATCTTATGATTTATTGTTTAATTTTTAATATGTAGAAAATTTAATTTTATCCTATGGCTTTAAGGCATAAAATATGTTCAGGCCACCTCAAAGTAAAAAAGAAGAAACCTAAAAAATCATACATTTTTAATGCACACTTAGTAAGTAAACAATCAAATATTTATAAGTCAGGCATAAAAGAGTATAACATAATTCAATTATTATAAAAAAAAAATTGGCATCTGAATTTTTTGACTTATATAATCTAATTTAATTATTGACTTGGCCTATGAGTCTTCAACTTTGACTTCTTATGCATCTAAGGCTTCACTATAAAAAGGTTCATCTTTCTTATTCATCATTCCTATAGTTGTCTTATAGGCCTATATAAATTTTTAAATTTATTAATTATATATAAAAACAAAAAAGGGGAAGACTCATCATGCAATTCAAATGTTAAGAAGCATATGCATATGAAAATTATCCTCTCATAGATTGCCTAATGGTTACAGTACCAAGTTAGCTTCTACCCTATTGATTATAACTCTTTGTAGCTTTTAAGCAGCGCATTGTAAACAAACTTTATTAGATGATAAGGACTTAATAATTTGTCCCTATTAGGGTTTGGCCACCTGTATGAAAAAGCATATATATATATATATATATATATATATAGTTAACATTTAATTGCAGTTCCCATAACATAGACATTCTAATATAGATCAACCCAAACATTAGAAATACATGTGCAGAAAAGAAAAAATCATAGTCCTAGAATGCCTAGGGAGCTGTGTATCTAAATATATGCTAGTTTGTATGGCTTGTCACATTATAATAGGATATTTTGTTTAATTGTGGAATAGGAAGAGATTTAATTTAAATCAAGGAGTGGTTTCACTTTACGGTATATATGACTTAAAGTTTTTATTTAATTTTTGAAGATATTTTATATTTTTAGAAGAGTGTGAAGAACTCATGGAATGTTCACTACTTGCTTTGAGGAAAACTAGTAGTTCATGAAATTTTAAGATTCAATGATGTGAACATTCTAATTTTAGGGGTGGAATGATACATCTTTGCTTCAAAAGAAACCTAAGTTTATTTTATGAATTTTAGTAATTTTTTTCAATGTTTGGATAAGAGAGAAGTGGTTGCGTGATAAGGTGAAACAAATTTGCCTAAAAGTTTGACTTAGGATTTGGTGAAATTCATTTAATTTGGTAAGGTTAATTTTCAAAAGATATAAGGCTTTAAGGAAACCTAGAAGTTATAAATTTTCATTGTCATGAAGGGTGCAATCACCTATTTAAGCTAAGTGAAGGCGAATTTAGAGTTTGGATTTAGATTGAGAAGTCACCTTTTTCATTAGGCTAAGTAGGTGGGCTTTTGACTTTTAGGCCAAAGAAATGGAGGGCTTCTATAGCTTTTGGGCTAAGGGAGGAAGAATCTAATCTATTGCTTTTTGGCTAAGATTAAGATAATTTCTTAAGGCTTTGATGCTAAGGAAGGCGGGGAATTTTTTAGGACTTTGGGTTCATAGACTTAGGAGATGATTCACAATTTTGTGGCTTCAAACTAAAATTATGTTCTAGAATTTTTGTATCGAAGGATGAATGTTCATTTGCTTAATTTAGGCTAAGCAAATATGGGAGGCTAAGACTGAGTTCTTATGTTTAAGGTGGGGTTATTTGCCAATTATGGCTTACTAAATGAGTCTATGGGATTTAAGGTTTGTTCCCAAGGCTCCTTAATATTCTCTTGAACTCTTTAGAGGTTATTTAGAACCTCTATATGAGTTCAGGAACACACAAGGCTAGGGGAGGGTTAGCAAGGTTAACTCGAGTTGAATTTGGTTCAGCTTGAATCAACAAAATCATAGGTCTTACTAAGGAATAGGTAACCCCTAAGGGTTTAGGGGTCCTAGGGGACGTGCAGTGAGATGTTTGAAACTTTGGGGAGCTCTAAAGCGCCATGAAGTGAATGAGAGCTCCTAGAGAAAGTTCTTATTTTTTTTAGAATGTTTTGAGTTCATTTAAAATAAGAGGATCATTCCTACAACCTTAGGAGGATCTTTTGATCAACTTTGTCTTAATCTAAGGATGTCTGTGCATTCAATCAGTTGCAATTTTAAGAATCTTATAAATTTTAGAGCAATGGATTATCATTTTATGTGCTCAAGCTTTGCAAAATATAAAAAATGAATTTGATTAGCCCTGCTCATTATGGGATTCACAACATAGATTTTTGAGGGTCTATGAGAACTCCTCAACAATTTGGTAGTTTTTTTGAAATTAATCAAAACACATTTTGAGCATCCAACAAAGCTCATGTAGGCTAAAAGTCACAGCCAATGCAATCATAACCTATTATTTGCTATAAATGAAATGCGAATTGGTTGAATTTTAAACCTGCGTGTCACTGTTCAAGTCAGGATTGAATAGTGACTTCTAACCTAGGGTTTGATTATATACAACGGTTTGAGATGCAACATAAATGCAAGCAAGTTTTCATGCATGTGGGGATAATTGGACACGAGTCCAACGCCATCCTCTTTAGGTTCTCAAATGAAGCGATATGTTGGAAATCACTGGATTACTATAGGTTTGTGGAGAGGACTGCAAATATACAGGGATTTAAAGAGCATAAATTAAGTTTCTACTTGGACCTAGGGGCACGGGATCGTCAGACATACATCTAGCCGCCTATAAGCTTACGTCACCTTTGTTTAAGAGTTTTACTTTGTCGGAGCTTATGTCTGATGGTTACCAACCATAGTGCCTTTGTCTAGAAGAGACAAAGGCAATTGAAGGTGAGAAGGGTCTGTTGTTTGGTTTGCTAGGGATGTCGACTTTGCTGCCACCTTGTTGGAGTTGGTAAGAAAGACAGGAGAAGCTTTCCATATCCTCTTGATTGTACAAAAGAAACTGTAGCAGTCCCTTGCTACTTTGGAAGACACAAATAGCAACACCTTCCCTTAGTTCTCAGTTTCTTCACACCTAAGGCGAGGGTTCACACGCAGGTAGCCGTGGGAAGTAACAGTGAAATACTCTAGGAACTAGGGTAGCAGCTATTACCTCTTAAATCTTCGAAGAAGAAGAAGTTATTGTAACCAGTCTCTCGGCCCTTGGTTTGGAAGAGTCGAACAGAAATCTACACAAATCTAACGGAAAATTAGAGAAAAATAGTAATTTTATTGCAATAATCAAACTTGAAGAAAAATAACAAGATACAATTGATCCTCTATTTGAGAGGACGATCTTTCTCTCTCAAATCTCTAGACGTTGCTAGAGCCCAAAAACCTAAACCTAAGAGATTTCAAATTTTTGACAAATTCAAGATGCCTTAACCATAGTAAAACAAACTATTTAATGCATACATTTAGAAAGGAAATCTCTAAACAGTCCCTACATTCAAATTTTCCTCCTAACTCCCTCAAAAGTCCTTCCTAAACAACTCCTTTTGATTCGGCAGTTCGAGCGGTGTACAGGAGGCGGAATTCTTCCACCACTGTTCCGTCTGAGCTGGTCCTATGTGGATCGGTGTTGACCTATCTGCTAGAGCCAAAATAAACAGACAAAACAAGATAAAAAAAACTCAAAATCATTACCTGTGGCAAAATCTCACCCAAATCGCTGCTCTCGTCGCTGCCACAGTCGTGACCCATACCCTACGATTTGTTGTCGTTTGCAATCATCCCACGCTTACCTCGATTGTTGCTCTTGCTTCGCGTCGTTAAAATGAGAGCGAAGGCTTTCATTCGTTCTTTTTCTCTTACACGATTGAAGCCTTATTCTCTTCGCTTCTGCTCTCTCCCATGACTCGCAAGCCCCACGACTTCCTGCTCGTAGCTCTTCCCTAGCCCGTCGCCTACATCTGACTTCACAAACTCCATCTCCCGCAAGCAGAGCCGAACCCCTTCCAATCGCAAATCCTCCCCAACCTCTACTTCTCTGCTCTCTAACTCACGCCCAAACCGAAGGCTCTCCGACCTCATCCACTTAGTCTCGCGACATCCCACAACCATCCAATCTTCCTCTGAGCATTCCGACATCCTCCCACCTCTCGACCTCCAAGACCCCGTCGATCGAAGCCTTAGCCCCGACCCAGCAGCCTGCCTCTCTGTCCCTACCCGACGCCTCCACCTACAGATTTCCTTGTTTCAGAGAGAGAGAGAGAGAGAGAGAGAGAGAGAGAGAGAGAGAGAGAGAGAGGTTCTCTGCTTACCTTGACCGATCTCTTCAAGTTGACACCCCAGCCACTCTGACCTGCTTCAATCCCATCTGACCTAGGAGCCTTATTTGCTTTACCTCTTCTTGTGCTAGTTCGGCCCTAATATACTAGCCGAATATCCCCTGTCCAACCCATCTCTAGCCGCAAGCAGCCAGAACCAGCTTGCCCTTTCTTTCCTATTTACTTTGTCGCAAACAGAGAGAAATCTCTCTATAGGTAGTTTTTTTTGTTACCTCTCTCTCACCTCAATACATTGACACTAATTGCATTTAATATTAATGTTAATATTAATTCTAATATTAACATTAATGTTAATAATAATTCTAATATTAACATTAATGTTAATATTATTTTCATAATATTATGACTACTATTATTTATGATAATAATGGTATCATTTTGTTAATATTATCATTGTTTATAATAATGATACTGTTATTAGTAAAATTATTATGAACAATCATAATATTATATTTACATTATTGATGTTTGTTAGTGAGTTTATGCATGTAAAGAGAAAAAGAGAAAGAAAATATTCAAAAAAAAGAGAGGGTTTCATTTTGTGCTTCCCGCCATCGTCACCACCACCGTTGGATGCAAAGGTATAAAAACTTCTTAACTCAAATTTCTTTTTCTCGTGGCTTGCGACGGGCTGGTGAACCCCCTATGCGCTCACGTAGCGTAGTAGGGAGGGCAATCGGTGCGACGCTCGCAACGAGGTGGGTAATCCCCGGAGTGCTCATGTAGCACTAGGGAGATGAAAAATAAGTATCTCCAAACGCTCACGTAGTGCAGAGGGGGGAAATAAACTGTGCTCTTTTAATAACCAAAACCCTTAAACGCTCATGTAGTGGACGGGGATAAAATAAAAAAAATATGCAACTGCGGTGGCATTTGACACCTACCTGAAGCGCTCATGTAGCATCGAGGGGAAGGTTGCCTCTTGGTTTTTCCCCTAAGCGGAGGAAATGCCGGGAGGCTGCCAAAATTTCCACTGAAACCGATGACTTGAACAATTTTTTAGAACTTAATTTGAACATAAAGTTGAGCTTAAATGAATTCAAATCTAATTGAAATTGAACACATTGGCTCGAACTCAAACTCAAATGAGCTAAGTGTGGTGGACATTAAACTTGAACAAAACTCGGACTGCAGGGGACATAGAACATGACTCGAACAATTTGAACATGCAAGTGAACTTGATTGAACGCAGGGGACTTTGATTTGGACTTGAGCTTGAACAATAGAACAAAGGACTTTACTTGGATTTGAACTTAACTTGAATATAACAAAAATAAATATTCAATAAGGAATTTGAATGCAAATGCTAATACTAATTAAAAGTTTCTAGTCACTCATATAAGCAAACAAGTGCTCATGTGTAAGAGATCCCTAACTTGTCACTCATTAACAATGAAGTTAAGGTGATTTGTAAATAATCACATCAAACTTTTATGAATTGTTGAAGCTAATGAGCTTAGTGAGACACCAACAAGTATGAGTGAAAAAAGTTGAACATGTCTCACCTACGAACGATGAAAGTGAAGTGACAGAAAATACTACTTGATTGCCAATGTTGATCCAAAGTTCTCTTCAATGAATATTGTTGTGATGTCGATCGCCGGTGATACTATAAGACCATTAAATTATCCATGAGCTAGATTCAAACTATTTATATTTGCAAAATCAATAGAGTCAATTGAAACGGAGGATAAACGAAGAATGCAATCTATTCACAAAAAAAGGTTAATTGGAAAGTGCAATGATATGATTGCAATTAAAACATGAAACTTTAATGAGATATCAATGAGCCGTCACATTGATTGGAATAAAAATGTTATCAAGCAAATTTGTTACACGAGATTTGAATCTTCTTTACATAACAATAAAACATTTATAATTGTCAACATGGCTCGTCCACAATTAACAATCAATAGTGGTTGTAGAGAATGTGGTGACCTACTTGCGGACAACAATGGTTAGCATACAATGAGTGTAATAATTTTCCAACATTCGACAATCAATTAGCTTGCAAGCAAAGGTTGAAGAAGAACAAGAAAGAGCGAATGACTCTTAAGCACCACAAAGATGAAAGGAATTTATGATGAATATACGAATATCAAGTTCAAAGTGACATGTAATCCTTCCGCAGTCAATGCTAGTTGACATGCATTCAAATCTACAAGCAACAAAGTTTCTTACAAACATACACAATGCAACGCATTTGAAGCACATACGGCCCCTACGAAATCAAATGCACCATACCTGCAAGAACAACGAATGGTTGCAGAATGCATACGTTTGTCCTATATGCGTTATTGAGATCTCCAACACAAGCAACAATGCCTGTAGATTGAGATGGCAATACTATCCCTTGGTAGTGGAAGACCCGTCCCTATAAACAAGCACGATCATCATACCACCTGAGATTGGGGAAAGGTGGATATAATGCAAGGACAATGGTTCTTCAATGAACACTCCCAAGAGTTCGTAATAAATACAACGGATCCTTACAAATAAACACGAGCTACTTGTGGATAACAACAATGGATATGTCATAAGTATAACGAACCCTTGTGGACACAAGTACAAATATCACCTACAAGGCTACAAGAATGGTAATTGAGATTCGCAAGTACGTCGGGTATGAAGACAACTCGATGTAAAAAAAAAAGGCATTTCCCAGTAGGACGAAAGCAATGTTTGAATAAATTATAATTAAACTTCCTAGTGTTCCAAAGTTTCTTCTTGGTCCTATCCTTAGGAAGAAAACAGTTCTGGTATCCACAAACACCGAAAATAACTGGTCTGCTATACTGGTGATCTTAAAAGGAGTTCTTTTCAAAGCTGCAGCCACGAATTTCAAGAAAGACCTTCCCGTGAATGAGAAAGGGGAGTCAACATCAAGATGATGAAATGCCTCATAACATCCAGATAAAATTTCCATCGGATCCGGAACATCCATACAAGTGGACAAAAGGCGTTTACAAATATTTCAAAGTGCCCCCGTACATGCACCATAGTTTGTATACACACAGGTACACTAAAGGGGTAAATACAATCACGACATGCATGGGCCCCGACGAGCGTGTTATTGGTACACACGTGACGTTTAGGGATGCTGCACGAGTCAATAAATTTGAACCCGATCCTCCTAAGCAAGAAGTCGACAATGTTGAATAAATAATCATAAAATGCCCCCAAGCACCCGCATGGGCCATAGCGAGAGTGTTATAAGTAGACATGTGACGTCTAGGGATGCTGCGCAGGTTAATAAGTGAATTCAAGTTCAAACCCGATCCTTCTATACGGATCAATAGGAGTCGACAGGGTTCAAACCTTCAAATAAATACACGGTTGTGACGACCGATGTATTTATTTTAATATATTCATATTAGGCCTTCAAGGCCTATAATTAAGAGAATTCACTAATAAAGGCATAAAGCCTACGAAACCCAATTCTCTTAAGCAGGTAAATAGGAGTAGATAGGGTTCGAACCATCGGATAAATATGCGGTCACAAAGTTGACCGAAATATTTATTTTATACATTCATATTAGGCCTTCAAGACCTTTTACAAAGAAAATTCACAAACAAAGGCATGAAGCCTGAGAAACCCGATCATCTATTGACAGCTCAATAGAGTTGACAAGGTTCATCCATAAAATAGAGATGTTTTCAAATGGAAATGACTTTAAAAACACCCCGATGGTGGCCATGTTGAATGAAGAGCTAAATCGGAGGGGTTCATAAATAATTTCAAAATGCCACTCAAATACCTACGAAATTCAAAGCTCCAAAGAGTCCAAAATTCCAAAATCTTCCAAAATCCAAAATATTTAAAATTGAAATTAAATCATCAACCACTTAAAATAAAATCCATTCACCCTCTGCAACAGTTTATCGAGGTGCACAAATTAAAATTTAGTTAAGCTCACAAAGAGCTAATGCATAGTCGAGAATATCACTAGGATTCATTCTCAAATAATCTACTACTAGTAAAGACGTAATACATGTCCTCTAACCGGTGTTTTTGCCCTCTAACAGGCGTTTTTGCCGCCAAATGGCACCGCAGGATAAAAGGTTATGACCAGTGGCCCTTTGAACCTAGTGATTTTGCCACCAAATGACACCACGAAATACCGGTTATGACTAGAGCCAATACGTTTCTTAGTGACATAAAATCCTTGAGATATGAATCAATAAAATATGATCGATAGGGCACAAAGCCCTATGTTAGCTAAGGTGGGTTCAAATTTGTCCTCTTAGACAAATATTCACCCCAGGTCTACAAAGTACCCTTGGACGAAGCAACCAATGGTTGCCGACAAGGATCCTTCTGTCAGGTTGGGTCGACTACCTCCTATGACTAAGTAGACCAAGGACCACGATGGTCCGGGACGACAGAACCATGGTATCTTGATCGGGTCTATCATTCATTCTCCCACCATTCGCTTTAAGTGCAAGATGGTGAAATTTCTAATTTTAAATATCATCCAAACTCAATACTGCTACTATATGCCAGATAACACGTATTCTGTACATATCTGATTGACGACTAGCCTTAATCGAAAGTTCTCTCTCGTGATCGGAAGGGGTAATTAACTATAGGGGCTTGCGCATATAGGAAACTATAACTCAGATTATAAAGTCCTCACAAAATGAGGGCGAAATCTCTGGGTAATGTCTTATCTACAAACCCATCTACCTTTCAAAATTTACATCGGAACTTAAATTCGTTAAAACTCTCTTGCCGAAGAGAAAGTAAACAAAGCGGGCGGAGGCCGGGGTTTCGGAGCCCACAATCGGCTAGACCGGTCCAATGGACCGGTATAACACAAGGCTGCTCGGTTCTTCTCCCTGGTTGCACGCAAGTTTGGCGCACCTGCAACCTTATGTTCTCTCTCAGCCATGTACAAAAGAGAAGCACCGAGCTTTTCTGTTCTCTGCAACATCAAAAGAACAAGCACAAGGTGCACGCGAGAAGTAGCTTCCCCAGGTCGCATGAATAGCAAGCAGCTCTCTCTGTTGTTTTCATTCTAGGTATCAACGCACGAAGAGGCAAAATGAAGAATGTGCCGATCTTACCCCCTTAATCTCTCATGGTTGGATGGCTATAAGATGCAATCCTTGCAATATCCTTGAGAGTTCAGGACTACTGCAGCGACAGTAAAATGTGGAAATAGCTTGAAGCTGTGGGCATTTCAATTTCATCCATTGGATGTAATTACCCGATTTGGAAAGGATTTGAAAAGCTAAGGAAGGCTAATGGCTGAATAGGATGGGCTGAATGGGACATTGGGTTCAACTTGACTCAATTTAGTCCGAATTGGCTTGATTCAATAAATTGAGTCAACAAGCATGCCCTTCCAGAAGATACATATTAACTAAGCATCACCAATTTGGTGTAGTTCGACAAACATCCTAGGCATATTTGTAGACGTTAGAAGTCATTAATATCTTTTGCCTTTTTTTGATACCTTCCGTTTTGATTTGACTTCAAACTTGTTACAGAAATATCAAAGTAGTCCTTTTATATTTTCATGATACAGTTGGTTCATAAAATGAAATGTTGATATTGATCTGCAAATTGATTAATATTTGTCCAAATCATTCTATTCATTCTAATTGTTTTTTCTATCTAAATAAATGTTTTTAGTTGAGATTTCCCAGACTGAATATTGCAGGTGGTCCTTGACTTGGACGAGACTTTGGTATGTGCATATGAGACGTCTAGCATTCCTTCTTTTGTTCGTAAACAGGCAATTGAGGCTGGCCTGAAGTGTTTTGAACTGGAATGTATATCTGGAGAAAAGGTTTGTATCTTTTTTAATTATTATTTGAATCTATAACTATATTGTTGATTGCTTGGATGTATATGATGAAACTTTGCTTAAAAAATTATTGTTAAAGGATGTTGAAGGAGAAGCGAAGGTTAGTCATGTAACTGTATTTGAACGTCCTGGTTTACGAGAGTTTCTGCAGCAAATTAGTGAATTTGCTGATCTAGTTCTTTTCACCGCTGGTCTTGAAGGTCAGATATCTAAATTAATGCTTACTTTTGTTTGTTTTTTTTTTTTTTTTTTGCAGTCCTCTTAAAGGTTCCACCTTCTGAATTACTGGAGTTACTATCAATAAATGCTGTTTCAGGTTATGCTAGACCACTTGTTGATAAAATTGATGTTGATAACAAATTTACTCATCGTCTTTACCGGCCTGCAACTGTCAGCACGTAAGTCAAGCATCTGTTTTCATTTTCTGTGACGATTTATGGAGCTGGTTGCCTGCTATTGTTTCTGTAATATTTCTTCAATTATCCAGTGCTTCCATGGAATAGTTTAATTTATTCCTTGTTTTGTGATATCTGATATAATTTGGATGCATGCGCTGGCTGTTATGGATGCAATCAAAGCAACCCTCATTGAAAAAAAAGAAAAATGACGAAGGTTCCTTTCTTAATGGTATTTCTAGAGCTTTTGAACGAAAAATTTATGCTCCTTTTCTATGGCTGGGTATGACTTTCCAGTCTGACAAACATGGGCAATTGCTTGTGTGGTTTGCAGGCCAATGACTTGTATTATTTTTTATCATTAAATTGGTAAAAGAAGATTAAAAAAAAATTTTAATAAGCGCTTCAAGGTTTCAAGCTGCATTTTAAAACATCCGTGTTTGAGCATAAATATCTTCTAATTCAGGGACACAAACCTCTTTAAAAATTCAGGACTAAGTTTGCGTATATGAGATCCCTTTCAGACATTCATTAAAAAGAGAGAATAAAGCATCTTCTAATTCATGGACATAACCTCTCAGTCTGCGTACATGAACCCTTTCTTCATGACGTGCATTGAATAGAGATTTCATGCAAGTTACTTTAAAGAAGAAAGAGTTCTTCATCTATGTTATTTGACCTTGATCCATCTCAATAGCAGTTTAAAGGATGCCATTTATAGTAACTACTTTTGTTAAACAGTAATTACTGAACCAAAGTTTTTGACTTAAACGTGTCCTCTATATAATTTTATGATCTGTACTCCGAGTCCAAATTTTGTTACCGTCATATTCTTTTGACCTACATTTCTAACTGAACATACGTACAAAAGAACACCTATTTGGCAGTGTTATTTTTGGCCAAATTTATAAGCTTAACAGTAGTTATTTTTGCCTGCTTAGATCTTAAGCTTGTGAGGATTATATAGTACAAGTACTTATGATCTTAATTTTGAGGTGAAGACATGCTTAACATGCAATCTAGACCTGTCAATTCAATTTAGAGCTGTAATTTATACGGTGGCATGAAAATGTGGGCCTTTCAGATCTTAAAAAATTAAACATGTGCTCTAACGCCTAGCTTGTGAGCATTGGATAATATAGTATAATATCTGAAACCTTGTATAATGAGAATTTCTTTTTTTGATCATACTCAGGAAGATATCCACTATGAAGAATGATTTGTTAATTTTCTTTCATACTCAAAATATAATAAGGAAGGCATTTATTATGTTCCTTTAAATTCAACTTCAAATCACAAATAAAATCTTGCTGTTTTTCACTTAATACTAATACTTGTTGCGGACAACAAAATTTTGCTATGCCAAGCATCTTTTGGATGGATAGTGTTGAGAGCTGTTCACTTATCACTTATAGGTAATATTACCTTCAAGATATTGCATGAGATGACAACAACTGAAGAAATGAAAGCTTTTTCAAATGTGTGTGAGAGCTATCAATTATGAATATAGTATTTCTTATAAGAATTCTTAAATATGAGGATGGCAGAAGATGCTTTTGCTATAAAACAATCAATGAATTGTGTTTGATCGCAAGTCATTGACTTTGGGTTGTATTAACTTTAATGATGAAGTTCGTACCTTGTGCCTATTGGTGTCACTTTTGGAAAGCTAGTGTATTTTGAAGCTGAAGTTCAGTAATTTTCTGAGTTTAATTTTGAGTTAGGACTTATGGTGATAGAGACTTGGATGAAAGATATTTTTCTTTTGCTTAAAATATCGAAGATTGTAGAATTATAAAGGGGGTACACTCGGTTCAAATTTCAAAGATGCTGACAATACAATCAAAGAAGAGGTTGTACAAAGGTAATATCGACATATGCTTGCAGTGTTGAAAGACAGGGCACGGCACATGAAAAGGAATCGCATACAAAAGAAAGTTGATAAAATGTTTACCAAAATGAAGATTCGGTGAATACTATCATAGAAAAAAGTTAGAATGTATTGAACCACAGTATTGATAGTCCTATGGAATATTGGAGACTAAATCCAAGATATTTTAACTTTTCTTCAATAAATTGCCCATTTCTAGTTATTATGCAAAAAAAATATGGGAAAGTATATCTCTTTTTTGATTGGACCTAAAACATTGTGGGTGTTGGTGATATTTAAATCAGAATTGGCAATATAACTATATAGAAGCTTTACAAGGCAAGACATTCTAAGAATGAAGCGGAATCTATATATCTATAAGGCAGCTTGATGAAGAAGCATATAATTTAACTTTTAATGCTCTTACTTGGAAGATATGCAAAGTGTTATTAGGGCGAGATGTGGTAATAAAAATGGGACATTTATTTGAACATTAGAACAATGGGTTGACAACATATTGAAATATTGATTTATCCATATAGCATTCAAGGCGCTAGTACTTATGAATGAGAAATGAATGGACATTTAACATTCTAAAGAAGATTTTCAAATTTGAAACTTTTGGATTATGCATGAATTTTATACTTGGAAGGTAGAGAAAAGCTAGTTTTTTCGATGGCCTTAAGGGAAGTTAAACTTAAAATTAAAGTCTGTAGACACTATTGTTTGTGGGCCATCTCCAGTAGCATTTTTTATGGCTCTCTTTATGAGAAAACCTTCTTCAATAACTCCACCGTAACAGTTTATATTTATTCTTCATTTTGAAGATACAAAAGTTTAGTGGAGAACGAGTCTGGGGCAAAGAGTTTCTAATATTAGATAATTGAGGAGAGAATGACACTACGGAGTTCAAGGAATTTTCCACAGCTATTGGAATATGAATATAGAGGATAATTCTAGGAACTTGATATTAGAATGGGATTATCAAGCGCATGATAAAACTTTAAATGTAAGAGTTAGAAGCATGAGGTTTTAAAGAGGATTGCGTTTGACTTTTTAGTGAATGTCATAAGCATTTCTTTATGCTAGAAATTATCTAAAGAAGTCTAATTTGGTTGGCAGGTAAAAAATTTCCTCATTTAAAATTTTTTAGTTGTACATCTTATGTTTATTTGTTATATATTTGTAGAGAAATGAATATTACAATTTATAAAATATTATTTCAACGGACTTGGAGTTGATAATTTTAGCCCCTAGATTATTGGGAATATTATATTTGATGAAACTATCATATTGTATAAAGACACATCTAAATATTAAGAAGCAGACCTCCTTAAGAGAATAGGTTAAGTTTGAGGAAATTTCTGAAGATGAAGTAGAAGAAATTGGTCAGGTAGTTCCTAAGGATGTTGAGAAGTAATCGGATATAAGCACTCTTGTAAAACAACTGAGAAATTTTAAGAGAAAGTTTATGTTAGCTTATAGATATTCTCCTACTTTACATTATCTGATGCTAGAGGCTTTAGTTTTTGAAGTTGTCATTAAAGAATTTATTAAATGGGAGGTAGTAATGAAAGAGAAGATATATTTTCTAATATAAATATGTCGCTAGGACATCAACCTAACTACTAAAGGATAGAAGTGTACTGCCAAAAAAAAAAAAAAAAGATTTTGAAGGTCAAAGAAAAGCACAAAGCAATAAGAAGTACTAAGCAATGTTTTTGGTAAAAAGATTTTAGCAAAAGGAATATAGTAAATTTAATGATATTTTTTTCTCTTATCAAATTAACTATTAGATTGATATTGCTTATAGTAACTTCAGATTATTTGTAGCTTGATTAATCATATGTTAAGTTGGCTTTTCTTTATTGTAATTTGGGGGAGGATATATACATGATGCAACTTGATGGCTTTGAAGTCCCTAGAAAAGAAATTCTTGTATGAAAATCAAATAAAACTTACATGGTTTAAAGTAGGCTCCTCAACAATAGTATTATAAATTTAATGGGTTCATGCATTCAATTGCTTTGCGAGATTTATTGTATATCATTGTTGCTACATCAAAGAAGCTAATAAGTCTTGTTTAATATTGCTCTTATATGTAGATGACATGCAAGTTTCAAATTTATAGGAGCATGTGTTAGTGAGACTAAGAAACTAAAGTAATATTTGTCGAAGTAATTTGATATGAAGGTCTTGGGAGAGGGGAAGAAAAGCTTGGGATGAGAACTACTCATGATTGATTAACTAATATGTTGAAGTTGTATTAAGAAGATTATATTAATAAGGTATTAAGCATATTTAATATGCTAAAGATGAAATTTGTAAACACCCCTTCTCTAATGGTATAAAAATAATGAGTTATATATATATAGTCAAGTTCATTATGCTCGATAATTTGTTCACTAATGTATGATTTGTGCAGAAGACTTAATATAGTTCATGCAGTGAATTATGATATGTCAAATCCAAAGAGGGAACATTAAGGATTTGTTTTATTTGTAAAAAAGGTGTAAAGCAATTCAAATATATGGGCTTTAAAAATATTAGTGTTTTATTTGAAGCAAGAGGAGTGCAAGGTAAAGTTTTAATTAATTCTAAACTCACACCATAGGTCTTTGTGATGTACCCAAAAGTTCGTTGATTTTGTCAGTTATGTATACATTGCAGGCCTTCACTATTGCCTCCATCCATAGCCATCTATCCCCACCCCAACCTAACATTGTTTGCCACTCACAACTACCATTGACAGTATAGTCATCACCACTGGCCGCATATCTCCATCATCCACGACTATCAATTGTTGCCAGGCATTGCCAACCACTGCCACACTCGTCAGCCACATCGCCCACCACTATCGTCGAGCTTTGCACTGCATTCATTTTATTTCAAATTAATCACAAAAAATAATGTTCTGAATTTGTTTTATTATGAACCAAACAACTAAAATATATTTCAAATTCATTGTATTCCTTGAACTCTTATATTCAAATCATTAAAGATATGTATGCAGGAGCTGTTACTTGTGTTCAAACACAAGGTGGTTTGACCTAGTATTTCCCTATTTCGGTTGGGTTACATCAAGAATCAACCTTAAGCCCATATCCTTTTGCTTTAGTCATGGATGTTCTCACTAAACATTTGCAAGAGGATGTACCTTGGTATATGCTTTTTGCTGATGATATTCTTCTTGTTGATAAGACTAGAGAGGAAGTTGAAGGTAAACTTGAATTATGGAGGTCAACCTTAGAGTCTAAAGGTTTTCGCTTGAGTAGATCTAAAACGAAATATATAGAGTGAAATTTTAGTAGTAATAGACATAGTGAGGGGATTGTGACTTTGGGCGATCAAGTCATTAATAAGAGTATACGTTTTAGATATCTTGGATCTATTGTTCAAAGTGATGGTGAAATAGATAGGGATATTATCAGTAGAATTCAAGTTAGATGGTTAAAGTGGAGGAATGCATTGTGCTTGTTGTGTGATAGAAAAGTACCCCTCAAACTTAAGGGAAAATTCTATAAAATGGTGGTGAGGCCTGCAATGCTTTATGGTACTGAATGTTAGCCATTAAAAGAGAAGCATAATATTAAGTGTGGCAGAGATGAGTATGCTTAGGTGGATGAGTGGCTTTACCCTTAGAGATAGGATACAAGCATATACATGAAAAGGTTGGAGTAGCTCCAGTAGAAGATAAGATTAGAGAGAGTCGCCTTAGATGATTTTGTCACATAAAACGGCAGCCTCCCGATGACCTGGTTAGGAGAGTAGAGGTATTAGATTTGACTTATGTTAAGAAAGCTAGAGATAGACCTAAAAAGTCTTGGTTAGAAAATATTAGGAATGACCTTTCTTTATTAGATTTAAACGAGAATTTGACTTTTAATAGGACACAATGGAGAAAAATGATTCATGTAGTTGACCCCACATAGTGGGATAAAGGCTTGATGATGTTGTTTTTGTTGTTGTTGTATTCCTTTATGTACTTTGCATTTCTTTGGCAACTAAACAGCCCCTAAAAGTCCATGAAGTGGTTTTTGTTTTGATTGAATGTTACTACTAATTCATCATTGATATTTGAGAAATGTGGCATTAAATTATAGGAATTTGTTGATGTCGTATGAGTTATAATTTAAATGCCTAAGTATGACAGGATATACCTATACCTTTAGTGTTATTGCTACAGATTTGGTGTCATAGTAAAAAAAAGTTCCTTATTTACCATAGAGGCAAAATTTCTTGCAACTACTAACATTGGCTATGAAATGGTTCGATAAATTTTTTGGGAGATTAAATGAATTGAGTGACAATGTTTTTTCTGCTTATTAAAGTGTTACACATCTTGATCAGAATGTAATATTCCATTCTATGACAAATTATATTTAGCTTAGTACTAATGTTATCTTAGGTCTATTAGAAATGAGTTTCTTATCATTGAACAAAAAAAAAAAAAAAAAGAATTTGAGAATTTGGCAGACATGCTTATGAACAATTGAAAGAATTAGATAAGGCTTTGCAGATTTCTGAACCTCTGAAGATAATTAGGAGGTATTGCACTAAGTCAATTTCTACAAGTTACTAAAAAATGTTGTTTCCTGGTAGGAGATTATTAATGTGGAGCCCCAATTTTGCTTTGCTTGTTAAGATTGTTAACCTCCATATCACAGCAAAAAAAAAAAAAAGAGGCTTAAATCGTACCTAAAATTTTGCCAAACTTGTGCGAAAATCCTGCTGAAATACTGTACATGCGGCGCCGTTTACATCACTTCCCAAAAATCCCTCACAGAGCCTCGATCCATTACCGCCCTTGTCAATAAAACGAAGACAAAGGCCTTCATTTTTGGCGGCTTGATGCGAGACTCTTCTCCGCAGACTCCTACCCCATTCGCTCCTCTTCCCACGCGAAAACCCCAACCTAGCTGAAGCCTTTGCCTTGTCCGATCTTCCTGAAGCCGCAACCTCCGAACATCTCGATGCCTGGCCAAGCCTTGATCATCTCCTTCCGCTGCTTTGTCCGATCCAGTTCAGGGAGCCGACTAAACTTCTCCTTCCTGAGCCCTTACCCGTGCTTGGCAGCCGAAGCCTTACCCGATTCCTCCATTCCACAGAGAAAGAGAGAGAGAGAGGGAGAGGAGAAGGTTTGTTCCATACCTTGCCCTAGCCAACGTCGCCTTTGGCCGAATCCCTCCTTCGATCTTCAACCCCTAGTCGGCCCTTCCTTGAGCCGACGCCAGCAGCCGCAATCTCCCCCTCCACGACACCTCTTGTTGGATCGGAAGTAATAACTAGGAGCTCACCCTCTGCGAAGGTATTCGGCCAAATCCAGTGAATCCGCTGAGCCTCAAGATCCTATTTTAATAGGATTTAGTCTAAAATCCTTTTCAAATCCTGAATAGATCCTGCTTAAATCATGATTATTTAAATAGGGTTTAGTTCAAATCCTATTATTTAAGCAGGATTTAGTTTAAACCCGATTCTTTTTAATTAATTATAAAAGTTAACTATAACTAATTATAATGATTATAAATAATTATAATTGATCATGATTAATTGTCATTAATCATTATTAATTATTTTTAATTACAATTAATTATTATTAATTATGATTAATTATGACTAATTATATTTAATTACTTTTAATTATTTTTAATTAATTATGATTAATTATAATTAATTAATAAAAATGAAAAAAATATATTTATATGCATTTTTCGTCGCCGCCGGTCGCCAAGATATAGATATAACCTCCTAAACTTGGGAGAACCTGCTCTCGGCACTTGCAACAGGGCAAATAGCCATCTATGGGCGCTTTTCTAGCACGGTGGGAGGAAGTTCGCTTCGGTGCTTGTGGCGAGGCGGGCAATCCCCCCTTTAAGTCATGTTTTCGGTGTTCGTGGCGCGCCAAGGGACCACCCATGCACGCTTTTCTTAGCGTGTTGGGAGGAAACTTGGTGTGGCGCTTACAATGAAGCTGGCAATCCCTATGTGTGCTTTTCTTAGCACAGTGGGGCAAAAATATAAGTACCCGTACGCGGGGAAAGAACTGCTTTTTCAAATATCTGCTTTTAAAGACCCATGCACGCCTTTCTTGGCATGATGGATGATAAAAAAAAATTACGCCCGCGGTGTCTCACAACACCAACCGTGCACGTCTTTCTTAACGTGGCGGGTAGGCTGCCTTTTGATTTTTTCCCTTAAACAAGGGAAACGTCGGGAGGCTACCAAAATTTTGTCTAAAGACAAGGACTTAAAAAAAAAATAAACTTGGACTTGGACTTGAGTTGATACTCGAACTCAAGCAAGGACTCGAATTGAACAACAAGAAGCTTGAACATGAAAGTGATACAAGAGACTTGAACAAACTATAAATGATAATAACAAGGACTTTGAATCAAATTATAATAGCTTAAATTTACAAATTAGGGAAGAAGTTTGGATCATAAACTTGATTTGAACTTGATGAACAATCAACAAAGGTACGGACTGGAATAATCTTAAATGAAGACTGAGAGTGACTACTTCAATCAAAGTGAAAATGAAAGATGATATCAAACTTATCATATGCATTGAACCTTTTTTTGAAGACAAGGAATTTGCAAGTAGAACCCAACATCGCAGGCAATAAAAATAAGGGGAATACTCATGAGTGAAGCATGTGGGATATGTAATGAGTTATAATGCATATTGCATGTTACAAGAGTAATACATTGGCAAAGCATATAAACTCCTACAAGCTAATGTATAAGACTCTTTATTCATACAATGATCCTATTTACAAGCGATCATGGTCGATGTAGTCTATTGGAAAATAGCAATCATTGAAATGCTATGAATATGGAAGATCACAAACAAAAATGTGGATGAAATTATAACAAATGAAAACGTCTACGAGCTGTGTAGCAGATGACAATGGGTATGACAAGATCCTACATTCAATACTGGTCAAAATACAGATGAACGCATCAGTCTTCTACAACACAAGACTGATGTATAATAAGTGTTGGTGGTGCTCTACGACCCACATCAAAGAATAGGTGGATATATTCAGCTCCAAAAGCAACAAAATTAGAGATTATTATATTCTTCATAGTAGTAATGCAAGAAGATATAACGTCCCCATCACTTGCAATCCCCTAAATACAATCTTCTCTCCAACAAGCATTACACCTTATATGCACGATAATGCACTCATAAGTGACGAGGATTGAGTATGATGCATGTTTCAGTCACTTAAACGGACATACCGCTCTATTGCAAACAAAAGAAATTAGTGCAGATGGTGATACACAACAAATACAACACTCCACAGTCAACGCCAACATACAAGAAATATTCGAGAGGATATACGAGACAAATGAAATATCAAATTAAGGCTGAAGTGTGGCCCTCTCACAGTCAGTACAAGTCAACATACAAGTAATCATATAAATGTCTTGCAAATTAAAAGATCAGGGTGCAACGAATATGATGAAAATGCAGTTGGTGATATGTTCTACAAGCATATGCAAAAGCATGTAGCAAACGCTAGGGTATTTCTACAGTCAACATCAAAACATAAGCAAATGCATCTGAGATTGTAAGTGATGAAAGTGAAGGGGATATTCATGTCTGAAACATGAAGAGTATGTAACTAACTACAATACACGTTGCATATTGCATACAAGCAAGAGCATTATATTGTCAAGTATAGGAGCTCCTATAAGATAATATAGAAGATCCCTATGCATCCAATTTACTATCCAAGAACAAAATATAATACAATCACATCAAATGCAAATGCAAATGCTTACGAGTGGCATTAAAAGATCTACAATATATATAATCTCTATACAAACATGGATGTACATACTACATGCCATTTATGGGTAGATACAGAAAGACTTCAGTAAATGCAGTATCCTGTAGTCAACTTTAGTCAATGAAGGAATACATCTACCTACGTACCTGTTGTAATGATGGATATACTGTATGGGCCAAAGATCATAGCAAAATGCATAAAGAATGCGGCAGATGCAAATTCATATGATCTTCTGTCAGAGATCTGCTATAAACATTAAGTAGAAGGCTTTCTGCAAATATGAGCTCCCATGAGCCAAAGCAGGAGATTCGTTAGTGCACTACAATCTACTTGGAGAAAGCGAGTAGTGCACAACAGTCTACATGTACAGAGCAACAAACAACTCAATTTAGAAGCTGTTACGTAATGCCACTGGATCTGCAACATTCATACAAGCGGACAGAAGGCGTTTATAAATATTGCAAAATACCCTCGCACATGCACCGTAGTTTGTATACATATAAGTACACAAGGGGTAAATACAATCACAAAACTTGCATGGGCCCCGACGAGCGTGTTATTGGTACACACGTGACGTCTAGGGATGTTGCGCGGGTTAACAAATTTGAACCCGATCCTTCTAAGTAGGTAAAAAGAAGTCGATATGATTTAATTATAAAATGCCCTCAAACACCTGCATGGGCCCCAACGAGCGTGTTATTGGTACACACGTGACGACTGGGGATGCTGCGCGGGACAGCAAATTTGAACCCGATCCTCCTAAGCAGGTATGGAGTCGATAAGATTCAATAAATAATTAGAAAATGTTCCCAAACACTCGCATGGACCCCTGCGAGCGTGTTATAGAAATACACGTGACGTCTAGAGATGCTGCGCGAGTCGATAAGTGAATTCAAGTTCAAACCCGGTTCTTCTATACGGATTAATAGGAGTCGACAGGGTTCGAACCATTAAATAAATATATGGTTGCTGCGACCATTATATTTATCTTGATGCATTCATATTAGGCCTTGAAGGCCTATAACAATGAGAATTCACTAATAAAGGCACAAAACCTACGAAACCTGATCCTCTGTTGATAACTCGACGGAGTCGACAAGGTTCAAAATATAAATATTTTCAAATGACCCCTTTCATCCCGATGATGGCCATGTTGAATGAAAATATCAACCGGAGGGGTTAATTCATAGTATTCAAATGCCTTCCAAGCTCCACTCAAATACCCACAAAATATCAAAATCCCAAAAATCCCAAAATCTAAAATATTTAAAATTGAAACAAATCCATCAACACATAAAGCAAAATCCATCCATCCTCCGTAACAGTTTACCGAGGTGGACAAATTCGAATATAACTTCAACTCACATAGAGCTAATGCATAGTCGAAAATATCACTAGGATCTATTCTCAAACAATCTCATGCCAATAAGGACGTGGTACGTGTCCTCTAACCGGCGGTTTTGCCGCCAAGTGGCACCGTAGGATAAACAGTTATGACTCGGGGCCCTCTTAACCGAGTGGTTTTGCCGCCAAATGGCACCACGAAATACCAGTTATGGCCAGAGCCAATATGTTCCTTAGTGACATCAAATCCTTGAGATATGAATCAATAGGATATAATTGATAGGGCACAGAGTCCTCTGTTAGCTTAAGGTGGATTCAAATTTGTCCCCTTAGACAAATATTCACCCCAAGTGTACAAGGTCCCCTTCGACGAAGCAACCCATGGCTGCTGATAAGGATCCTTCTGTCAGGTTGGGTCGACTACCTCCTCTGACTAAGTAGACCATGGTCCATGATGGCCCGGGATGACGGAACCATGGGATCTTGATCGGGTCCATCATCCATTCCCCCACCATCCGCTTTAAGTGCAAAATGGTGAAATTTTCATGTTAAATATCAAATCTTCCAACCCAAATTCCAAACATCCGAACTTGTCAAATACTTATGCCCATGCTGCTATTATATGCCAGATAACACGTATATTCTACGTATCTGATTGACGACTAGCCTTAATCGAAAGTTCTCTCTCATAATTGGTAAGGGTAATTAACTAAAGGGGCTTGTGCCTATAGGAAACCAGAACTCAGATCATAAAATCCTCGCATAATGAGAGCGAAATATCTTGGTAGTGTCTTATCTACAAATCCATCTGCCTTCCAAAATTTACCCGGAACTTAATCCGTTAAAACTCCCCCGAATTAAAAAGCTAAGCGGGCGGAGGTCAGGGCCGAATTTTCGGAGCCCACAAAGATGAAGTGTTGTTACTTCATAGGTAATATCTATGCCAAATGAGTTACTTCCCTGCATTCCTATTTCTACGCCTCAGTTCCTATACTGTTGCTTGGTCCTCATGGATGTGTTATTTTGTTCCTAATTTTAAGGCTTTATTCAATGATTTTGATTGACTAAGAACTCTATAAATATATTAATAGTCTTATTTAGCAAATATGTTTGAATATGCTCCAGTGGAAAATGGTTGAGAGATAGAGGCCAAGAGAGAGAAGCAAAGGAGAGAGCAAGGGAGGTGATGATGGTGCTTTCTTGATCTAGGGAAAGCATGGTGGCATGTTAGTTCAAGAATGATGATGATGAAAACAATCATTATAGTGTAGTAGGCAAGTTCGGAGGTGCCAAAAACAATTTATCGTTGTAAATGGGGAATAATACTTAATTTTCTTTGATGTTTTCTCTATCAAGATTTACCGCCAAAAACAATTTATCGTTGTAAATGGGGAATAATACTTAATTTTCTTTGATGTTTTCTCTATCAAGATTTACCGCCAAAAACAATTTATCGTTGTAAATGGGGAATAATACTTAAGTTTCTTTGATATCTTCTCTATCAAGATTTTTTTTAATAATTTGATTATCGATTATTTTTTTATTGTGACCTAATTCCACTATATCCATCTTTATTATAGTAAAGCATTTTTGTATGGCTATGGATATAGATTAGCCAATCTCCTTGAACTGCTTAATTTTTTTTTTGCATCTGATGCTTAAATGTTTATACCGCATTATTTTTTATTGCTACTCACAATCTATTTTTTTTAACAATGAGGCGACAGTGGACGTCGGTCAATGCTAGGGTTAAAAGGCAATGATGGGGGTAGGCTTGAAGATGATGATGGAGGTTGGTGCAACAAAAATGTCAAAGAATGTTATTGTTGTGGAGATGATGGAGGTTACACTAAAGATGATCATTAAGACCGCACAACAAAGATGTTGGCAAATGCTGATGCCATAAAGACCATTAAGGCCCTTGCATTAAAGGCACTCTTAGTGTAAACAATAATGGAGGTCGTTGCAATGATAAGTGTGATAGATGGGCTATGTACCAAAATCAGTTGAGGACAACACAATACAGATGATCATGGAGGTTGTTGTAGCAATACTTCTTTGGAGGCCATTGAGTATAGACGACCTAGGAGGTCATTCTAGTACAAATGTCAATGTTGGCCATGCCATCTATGATTTTGATGGAGGTTAGCTTGGTTATGATGATGATGGAGGGCGTTGCAGTGGAGATGACTATGGTAGTCAACTTTTTTGTCTCAAACTTTTCCTTCTATCATTATACATCTCTTCTTCGTGGAAGACTAGAAACATGTTTGCTACAAAAAGAGTTAGTGTTTTGAGAGATCGATGAGATAAAACCAGAAAGAAAAAGAGGGAGGGATCATCCATGTATATTCCTTCACAGCATCCTCCTTGCCCATCCCTTTATGTTGTTAAAGAGAGTTATATATATATAAGAGAAGTTGTGAGGCCTACCCAATTTTCATTATGTCTAGTAGGTCTTCCATAGAAGCTATGCATTTATTTAGAGGGTTGATGGATAAGTATAGAGAGAATAAGAAGGATCTACATATTATATTTATTGATTTAAAAAAGCATATGTCAAAGTTCCAAGAGAAGTGCTTTGAAGAGTTCTAGAAAAGAAAGGAGTTGATACTTATATTCAGGTCATTAAGGATATGTATGCAGGGGTTGTTACCATTGTTTAAAATTGCACAATATGAGGCTAACATTGAGGCCCGCCTTAGCGCAATTCCAGTGAAAATTGTTTCGAGGCTTACGCTTTGAACTTTTTTTATGAGGCTTGTGTTTCAGCGTGGCTGAAGCCCACCTTGAGACGCGCCTTGCCTTACTGGCGTGAGGTGTATACCTCACCCGATTTATATATTTTTTTTATTAAAACGTATCTAAATCCTAAACAAAAGCCTCGAATAAATCATGCTGTCATGCACCCCCAAGCCACAACAACTTCCTCTCAATTGCCTTGACCTCCAACTCACCGCCTTTGTCGTAGCTACCACCATCATAGCCACTACCATGAATCATTTGAAAGCCGTACACCACCACCACCTCCTCTAAAAATTTTGGAGTATTATTCTATCTTTATGTTGATGACAATTATTTATAAAAGAGAAGGATGATTGAAATAAATGCTGAAGAAACAAATTGAAAGGCATTGAGTTCCATAGGATGAGGTAGGAGAGAGACCAACTTGTTATGACGACGACTCAAATAAAGACCCCCTCAGTAATGACAGTGCAGATGATTTTTGAGTTACCAATTTTGTCAGTTTTTTAAAGAATTAAATGTGATTGAGTAGGGAACTGAGAAAGAATGAATTTGGAGTTTAACTTAATGTAGGATATTTTTATGCAATTCCTATATTTCATGTTATTTTGCTCTTGAAATATTTGGATTTCATTTCTATTTCACACAATTTATCACTTGTTTGTTTTAGTCTTATTCAATTTTTTGTTTTATATGTATGCCAACTTGTTGTGTTCAAACACAAGGTGGTATGACAATGTATTTTTCTATTTCAATTAGACTATATTAAAGATCAACTTTAAGCTCATATTTTTTTTTTCTTTAGTCATAGATGTTCTTTGTAGAAATTTGCAATAGGATGTACCCTAGCCTATGCTTTTTATTGATGTTATTCTTCTTATTGATAAGACTAGAGGGGGAGTTGAAGGAAAACTTGAATTATTTAACTCAAGCTTAGAGTTTAAGGTTTTTGTTTGAATAGATCTAAAATCAAGTACATTGAGTGTAATTTTAGAAGTAATAGATCCAGTCGGGGTTGTGACTTTGGATGATTAAGTCATTAAAAATAGTACACGTTCTAGATAAATCGGGCCTATTGTTCTAAGTGGTGGTGAAATAGGTGTGGATATTATTAATAGTATTTAAATTGGATGGTTAAAGTGGAGGAATGCATCTAGCCTATTGTGTGATAGAAAAATATGCCTCAAACTTTAGGGAAGATTCTATAAGATAGTGATGAGACTTGCAATGCTTTATGACACAGAATGTTGGCCATTAAAAGAGAATTATAAAATTAAGTTTAGTATTTTACAGATGAGGATGCTCAGATGAGTGACTTTACTCTTAGAGACAGAATGCGAAATAATAGGTCCAATGACTGTCGTCTTTAGATGGTTTGGTCACATAAAACGTCGATCTTTTGATGAGCCGATTAGGAGAGTCGATGTATTAGATTTATCCTATGTTAAAAAAAGTAGTGGTAGACCTAAAAAGACATGGTTAGAAAGTATTAGAAATGACTTTTTATGAGAGTTTGACTCTTAACAAGACACAATGAAAAAAAAATTATTTAGCCGACCCACGTAGTGGGATAAAAGGCTCGATATTATTATTGTTGTTGTTGCTCCTTTTTCATTCTGCATCCCTCATGCCACTTATGGTGGGTGCTACATGCGGTGTGGGGTCATCCCATAGCAAAATCACTGCAAAGTAGTTTTGTGCACGGGAGGTGATAATGATACCTTATGCGATTGATTTAGTTGTCGGCAATGCAGTTTATTTTAAGAGAGAAATCTTGGACATTTACCGGCTCAACTCGTAAATTTGATCTTTTCGAACATGCACAGCTTCAATTTGACTTGTACAAGCTTACTTGGGGTTGGGTTGAGGTTAATCTATAGGCTTTTTGGGTAGCGATCCAAAGAAAATGAGCATAACTTATTTGATTTTATCCCTCCAAAGTGTACGAGGATTCATATTTTCTTCAAAATGTTTTTGTTGGTTGAAGAAAAGTTTTTTTTTTTTTTCCAGAATCAACAATAAAAGAACTTCCATGTGATCTCAAGGGCATATGTACGAAGAAATTTAGGTAAATTCAAAGAATAGAGATTTATGTTCTTCTTAGCTCTAGAATTTGGGCGCACACATAGTCAAAAGAGTTGCGGTGATTTTTTTTTAACTTTTCTTTTTTGCATGGAAAATTTTGAAGAGGAAAACCACAGGGCCTGGTTTAGATAATGAAACATTATTATAGGTAAAATTTGAGTGTAGAAACTTGTTCCATCTGATCATTTTAGGTGCATTAGTATAATGACACCTCGTAGGAGATTTAATCTATAGTGGTTGTGAGAATTAGATTAAGCACTTGTTGATGTAATAATGATAGTTAGCTTAAGCATCACAATATATTTATGTTGGTACTAATTTGGGTGGCAGTTCGAGTATTGAATCTTGGCACAATGACAACAAAAGACCTGAGATGACAACAAAAGGCCTAAAGGTGGAGGCTATTATTCGGGAATGTGAATAATTCCATCTTTAATCGTCATAACCTTGGTGCAAGATTAAATCGAGTCCCATCTATCCAATTTTGAGATTAGTTAGCATTAGATATATGCTCGCTTGACTCGATCTTGATTCGGCCTATTTCTTTTGACGTGAGTTTGATTTAAGCCAATTTGATTATTTTTTAATATTTTAAGTTAAATTTTGTCCCTGCATATGCATGTATGTATATATTGGTCCCTAGAAGCATATATGCATTAGTATAAATTTAAATATATACAAAAATATAGTATAAATCAACTCATACATGTATAATACACATTTCAATTTGGTCTAGCTTGCTCAATTTGATATAGGCTTGACTTAATTCAAATTTGTTGTGTGTTGGGCATGGCTTGTTTGTGAATTCATTCATTTAAAAAATCAATCTAATTTTGAACTCTTCCTAATAGAAATAAAGATGGCATTCAAGCTAACCTCATTCTTGAAGTTGAATTTCCAATCATAATATGTGGGAATTCGAAGTGTGGTGGCTATAACAAGTTGTTGACCTCAAAACGTCTGCCTAACTACCTCGCGGATCCAATAACCATTCCCACTCACAAAAGATCTCATAACCGCCTGATTCACTACACAAAAGGCCCTACCTACCCTATTCGAGCAGTCCACACACATAGGAACCCAAGGCATTCAAACTCTCAGCCACACAAGGAAGTAGAAGCCCAACGATCTCCCTCTCTAGTCTTCTTTGTACGCAAGCAAGGGGGTCGCGCCCAACTAGACGCCCTCTCTCTGCCGCACGACCGTACCCGCCGACCCTGTCCGACTCTGCCGTCCTCACTAGCAACTGGTTCCGCCTACATGTAACGACTTCCTTACCTCCCTCAATTGCACGACCTACATCTCTTGTCTGCTCTGTTCTGCTTGAGGAAGCCGTCGATCCTCCATCCTGAATCCTTCGATCCGACCAAGCCCGCACACAAGACTCGTGCTCTCGCTTCCATGTACGACCCAAACCTGATCCCAACGCCCGAACCCGCCTCTGATTGCAGCACCAACCCTAGGATCTCTTCTTGAGGGTGAGTGTATTCATCCCGACCAGGCCACTACCTATTAAGATACATGTGAAGGCTTTTATGCATGTATAGAACTCTGTTCTTCTTATACGTCATCTGAATAAGCTATTATTCAACTAGTTTATGATTTTGATTGCAGTGTCCTACTTTATTTATTCATTTCTAATTTTCATGTTGGACTATATGTATATGCAATGCTATTTATTTTTGGCTTCTTCGCCATAACATTTACTTCTCGTCAACTTTTTTCATGGAATAGTGATAGTTTGCTGTATTGCATGCCTTCTTGTGTGGCAGTTAATTTTTTTATTTACAAACGCGTTATTTTCTAACAATGTCCTGTAACATGGTCGTAGTAACATCAGAGTAAGTATCTCTTATATCTTTATATTTTACTAGATTGCATCAAAGTTTTCCATTGAAGTTAAAGATCAAAATTTTGCTACAACACTCCAATCATTCCTTTTACTCACCCAATCACACCTCAATATTTTGAATCAGGGAATATCGGGAACATGTTAAAGATCTTTTAAGCATTTCGAAAGATTTGTGTCGGATTGTTCTTGTTGACAATAATCCATTCAGCTTCTTGCTTCAACCATTAAATGGCATACCCTGTGTTCCATTTTCTGCTGGACAACCTTATGATGAACAGGTAACAGAGCAATTCTTCTGTATCAAGCTAGTGCTGTCAAATTTTTAGAAATTTTTTCTTATTTTTTTCGTTGGCTGCAATAAAGTAAAACTTTTGTAAAATAGGTAAAATGAATTTGGATGCTTTCCCTTCAAAATTTTAAAGAGATTAAACTTTGAAATAAATCAACTTCATCAATTTTATTTCTGAGTCATACTTGAAATGGTTACTTACATATAAGAACTTCATATCAATTTACATACCAAAGTCATTTTCTTACCAAATCTGGCTAGTTGAAATGACTAGTTGAATGTTGTGACACCATCTTATTGATAAGAAATGTTTTAACGGTCAAAATATTTTTGTGTAATAGATGTTGTCACATTATTGATTTTGTCAAAATAACTTGAAAAGCCAAAATTCTCAAGAATATAATTGTTCTTTCAATGTATTTTTCCTCACATTTGCCTTGTCTTTCCTCAACCTTCTTTCAATCAGCTTTTAGGTGTTATTCTTCCACTTCTGAAGCGCCTCTCTCTCCAAAAGGATGTCAGGCCTGTACTGCACGAAAGATTTAACATGCCAGAATGGTTTAAACAGCATGGAATCCCTAATGTTGATATCAAGGAGTAAGATTTGTTCATTGAGCAATGGTAACTTCATTTGCCCAACCCCCTAATTTTTGTACATTATTTATGGTTAGGCTTGTGGAAATCGTTTGGTATTTATTGGTTATTATTTGCAATGTAAAAAAACATGAAATGTTTATATGTCTCTGTATACTTCTTTAAAGATATGGTCTCTGATTATTGAGTTATGTAGCTTCTAGCACCAAAAATTTGATTGATCTGCTTCAGAGTTAAAGAGCAATTAGTAATATTCACACCTTCACTTTTGAAGTATAAGCAATATTAATAATATATCTTAGCTATGCACCCATTAATAATTTATGAAAAGAGTGACAAATATGGTGAGTTTGGGATGTTATTTTTGGTTTTGTTTGCAGCAGTATTTTTATTATTTTTTATGGCAACTTTTTAGTAAAGCTTTTTTCTAGTTCTTAAAATTTTTGTATTAAAAAGTTGATTTAAAAAATAGTAAGTTATTTCGAAATCTTAGCCTTAATTAGGATTGTTGCTCAGTAGTTGCTAGGGGATGTTGGATGATGTATCAAGTGTTGTTGCCTTGTGGTCAAGGAAAAATTATTTGGTGCGGAGTGCGCATCGTCTGCACAAGTATTGGGTACCTAGCGATACCAGCGGGACCGAGTGCAGGTACCATTAGATATCCAATGCTTGTGCAGATGGTTCTCCCTGTCCGCACTCTGCACCTAATAATCTCTCGTGGTCAAGACTCTGGCTCCCTTAGTGATTGTCGTGGTTCGAAACAAACTAGTAATAAATATCTAACATATCCCGATATATTTGTTTGCTTCCGAATAAAGGATGGTCATGTTGAGGGTTTGAGAGTTTCTACTTTCTTGGAGTTGCATCACCTTGGGTTTGGGTAAGATGTCTTGCCCATTGTTGGTTTTGTTGGATGTTAAGTATTTTAGGATTCAATTATGAAGTTCTTAATTATTTGCAAAGCTTATAGTTTATATTGGTAAATTTCAAATACTGATTTTATTATTTATTTTGATATGATTTTAGTTAGGAAAAATAATTTTATTAGAATATTTTGATGCAATGAGGATATATATTTAAAATAAAAAGATAATTATTCCAAGTTATAAGATGTTTAAATTATTTCTTTAGAAAGAAAATAAATCCTTATATTTTCCTTTGTTTTTTTATTTAAATGTGCTATAAATTTGATTAAATAGTGATTTATTTATTTATTTATTACTATGTTGATGAAATTAAAAAATTTATTAATGCAATGAAGTTTGTTAGAGCATATTGCTTCTAACATAATGGGCCCTTCAATAAAAGCTAAAGCTTGTTGATTTTATTATAGTCCTATTGAGGATCGGCCTATAAAAAAACCGTTGAATCCTAATTCGATAGGAGGGAAATATTTGTTGAAGCTCATCAAAGATGATTTAGGGTTTAGGTTGATGTTGGAGTTGTAGAGGGATTGACCAGACCTTGCTAGGAATAGCAATGGCAACCACTATGTTGGTGGTGCTTGCTAGATCTTGGGATGTTTTAGTTATAATATGTTGTGTATTTGAAATATCTAAGATGATAGGTTTACTTTGACATTTAAGGGTTAGAAAAAAAATCTTGATCACGTATAATAAGGTAAAGAATAACATACATGAGATAGTTTTTTTATCTTGAAAAGATTAAGAAAAAAAAAAAAAAACTAGTAGGTCGAGTCTAGTTTAAAAATTTTCATTAATGCGTCAAATATTACTAAGAAGATATTTTCTTATTATTGAAAGAGATGCTAATGCATAATAAAATATATAAAACATGGACAACGTCTCTTGTTATGGTATTAGAAGTTTTGGATACTAGAGCTATCATTTTGTGATTAGTGTTGTGTGGGGACGTCCTATTGAAGGTTGGCCTGCAAAAAATTGTTGAGTCTAGTCAAAATAGAAGCAAAGGATTTGTTGGAGCTCATCAAAGAGTGTCTAAGCTTCTATTGAGGTTGGAGTTACACAGAGATTTATTAGACTTTACTAGAAATAATTATGACTACATGCTTAGTTGATGGAGCTTTGCTAAATGTGTAAGATGAAGATCAAGGCAAAACACAAGAGGGGAAGGTGAGATAGTGTGATAAGCACAATTTAATGAGAAAATCTTCCCAACCTAAAAGCCTTCCATATAACATGGAATATAAAATTAAATATAAGATAATTAAAGCTATCAGTGAATTAAAAAAAATAATGATATTACCAATCCAATGTTGTATGTGTTTGGATATAGTATAATAATCATTAATCAAGTAGGTTGCCGCATCAATCTAAAAGCATATAAATTATAAGTATTTGTGCAAGTAATCAAATTATTGAACAATTAGACATGATCATTTTTTTTTTTTTGTCGTTAAGATAGATTCATGCCAAGCCCAACTTGTCACTACCCCCTAAAGGCTTACTATCAAAGCAACTATCCTTCACTTCATGAGTAGGTGGAGAAATCTTTTGCATAACTTCCTCCTTAATAAGTAATATAGACACATCCCCAATACTTCTATTTTAAACCAATCAACAAGATACTAATAGTCCTTTCTAGTAGGTCACCAAATTCCTTCTTTAAGGTGAGGAACCTACCATTTCTTGTCCTCTCCACTAGATCACAATATTCCTTCTTCAATCTAATACTCTTAGCACAAAACGCTAGGTAATGAAAATTATCTTTAAAAATTAAAGTGAAACTCTCTTAAGCTAGGGATGTGACTCAATAATTTTCGCGTACAAATAAGGCTTCTATATTCTGTTAAAAAATATGATTGTAAGATGAACACATTAAAAAAATTAATATAATAAAGTTTTTAAAAAACGCTTTACAAATAATTAATGGAGATTCTACTGTGATGATGAATACATTGAAGTTTCTCATAGTTCTCTTCAAAAGATTTTATAACTTAAGCTTTCTTTCTTAAATTTTATATTCAGGGGCAGACCTTCCTTTAGCTCAGAGGGGGCAATTGGCCACCCTAAAAAATAAAAAAAAATCTTTATTATATGTTTTTTTGGGTAATTTGTCCACATCCATTTATTTTGTAGTCTTTATTACAAGGATTTTTAGGAACATAATTTCCCACTCACATAATGTTTTATCATTTAGACCACACTATATGATTTATATATTTTAATATTATATACAATGCAAAGCTTAACAACTATTTTTTAAATTAGATCATATTTTGTGATTTTCAATCATATTATTTAATGGTCAATCATACTAATTTGATTATCAGTATGATTATTTCATAATTTATTAATAGAAATATATTCTTATAATTTTTAATGAATAGCTTAATTTTCATATTGAATGATTTTATTATATAATTTTATCAATTTAAGTTAAATAATTAATTTTAGAAAAATAAGTTTATATTTAAAATAATTTTATAAATTTAGATAATATTAAAATTAAATTTTGTATGATAAATTTTTTTTTGCATATTTAAGTTAATTTGTTTATTTCTCTTTAGCATAGTTTCTAAATATGATCTTAAATATTTTTACTGATATATATATATATATTATTTTTAATTTTTTTAGATATTTATATATTATACTTGATCTTAAATATTTATATATTATATATATATATATATATATATATATATATATATATATATATATATATATATATATATATATATATATATATATATATTATTTTTAATTTTTTTAGATATTTATATATTATACTTGAGTCTTTATGAAATTTTTTTGTTATTCTCTATAAGTAAATAAAGCCCCAACTTGGTCCATCTCCAAAATAAAAGTCGAACATATATTATATTTAAGTAAATAAATCTCTAGGCTAGGCTAATACAATATCATTTTTATGTTTGTTTTTGTATGAGTAACTTATAACCAACATAAATACTTTGCAAATCACAGTAGATGACACGTCTTACTTGATTTATATCATCAAGTCAGTAATGAGCCACATATTAGTCACATGAGCTAATGGAGCCAAAAAGATTCAAGTACGATTTATAATATGTTGTGTTTTTGAAATATCTGCAATGATAATTCTTTAACATTTTAGGGTTAGATAAAGTTTTGAACACATAAATATGTTAAATATTAGCATACATGAGCCACAATTTATTGTATATGAAAAGTTTAAGAAATTTAAAAACTATTGAGCCTAGTTTAATTTAAATAGTTTCATTAATGTGTGACAAATATTACTATGAATAACATTTTTCTTAATTGAAGAAGATGTTAATAAAATATAAAATAAAAGAAATTTGAAAGACATATCTTATGGTGATACTAAATATTTTGTGGTATCATAGATATCATTGGGTGATTAGAGTTGAATAACATGTTATGGTAGATGTTCAAGGTAGAGAGATGGGAGGCAATTGATTTAGTGAAGCTCCTTATAGGATTGTAGATCTAGTAATCAAGAAAATATGTCTCATGTATTGATGGCTAACACACATCAAATGTCAGTTATTAGTATGTGTCATAGAGCGCACTAGTTAATAATGAAAATTAGAAGTCAATTAATGATTGGTGATAGAACTTAGTCATTCTCCTAGTAGGATGTGTGAATAAATGATCGAGAAGAAGGGAAACATGTATTAGAGGTTGTTGATTGTTGGTAAGCTATAGATAAAAGTTGACGAGAAATATTTAAAATCAAATATTAGTGGGTGATTGGCTTTGCCATTCTATTGATATGAGTAGAGGCAAGGTGATTGGGCGGCAGATGTCAAATGTTTATGGCTGACATATGTTAGACATTACTCGTTGGTGTATGTTAAACAATAATTAATAAGAAATATGAGTATCAATATGGATTTTTTTTAAGTCCAATGATTATGGATGATTAATTTTATTCATTCTCTTAATAGTAGTTGATCTACTGATTAGTATAATGAATACCATATATTGGTGGTTATTAAATGTGAGACATCAATCAATATAGACAACAGGGGATCAATAGTAAAGAATAAAGGAATTCAAGCAGAATTAAGCAACCTACTTAGATATTATCCCTATAGGACTTATGATTAGATGATTGAAAAGATGATTATCAAATGTTAATAGTTAATTAAGATCAATTATTCATAGTCTCTAAACAACAATTAATGAGGACTATTAGAAGTTCAAATAATAGAGGGTGATTGACCTAGTTACTCCCCTAATATGATGGGAGTTGGCATGACTGATTAGATTGGACATCAATGAATGATAAGAGTTAGATTTTTGAAATTGAAAAATATAAAATTTTAATCATCAGTTTGCATTAGATGATGATTAATAAGAAATATCAAAATTTAATCTATGTTGGGCACTTAGCTTAGTCTTTTAGGTGATTGAGGGAAAAGATTGGGAGATGGTAAAATATATTTCAATAATTAATGGATAATAAATAATGAACTTCACTCATTAGTAAGCATCACATATTGATTGATTGGGGAAACACCAAAAGTTGGGAGAAAATTTGTATTCAAATATATGGAAGGTTGGGAAATTAGTGAGATGGAAGTTAAATGCTTGTAAATTTGAAATATTAAAATTTTAATAATGATGAGTGGTAAGCATCATAATTCTTCTAATATGATGGAAAATCAAGCTATAGGAAAGATGCATGATAGTGCTACTGCGTGTCATATGTTGTTCATTGATTGAAGTCATACGATGGCTGATCAGAACATGAAAAGTTGAAAGATGTTGGATAGTCAACCTAGACAATCCCTTAAGGGGAGAGAAAACTGGGCAATCAAAAAGATTAGTGTAAGACATTGTTGGTTGATAGATGTCAAACATTAGTTACTGGTAGGTATCAAATGATGGTCGAGGGAGATTAAGTGGTTGAAATGGGGCATATAATTATTAATGTATAATATATATTAAATATAAGTTATTAGTTTATGTTAAATGATGGACAATGAGAAGCATCAAAGGTCAGCTAATGTTGGATGGTTGATATTCTTATTCTCATAATAGGTGGTGAGATCAGACAACTAGCAAGATGCACATTAGATGTTGGTAGCTAATGTTAGATCTTGGTAATTTATAGGTGTTAGAAGATGGTTAATATAGAACATTTGAAGTCAGATGGTGGTGGGCAATTGGCTTAGGCATTTTTTCTATTAAGAGGGGAGATAAGCTAATTAATAAGACGGGTTTTGAATGTTAATGATTGATGGATGTCAACAATTAGTTCTTAGTATGAGTTAGATGATATTCGATGAGAATGTAAAAAGCAAGTGATAGTGATTAATCAACCAAGTCCTTCTTATAGTAGTAGGGGAGATTATGCTATCAGGATTAGGTGCATCAAATGTAGATGATTTATAGACATCAAATATTGACAAACATAAGATGAATGTTGATGGGAAATATTGGAAGTCCAGTAATGGTAGGCAGTCTACCTCTTTAATCTTTTGATAATATATGATATCAAGTAACTCGTAAGATAAGCATTTGATGTTAGCGATTGAAAAATTTTAGATGATTTTCATTCATAAGCTTAAGATAAAAAAACCATTGTTGATTCATACACTTACCATGAATGTGACTATTTATCCTGTAGTATGCATGAAAAATGGGATAAATATCTTAATGGTTCTTCTTGGTGTGAGACATCAAGGAATGGGTGCTCATCCAAATGACCTTAGAAGCCTATGGGTTTTCCTACCAATTTCTATTGGTAAAATGATGGTAGTGTCAATTTAAAATTGTTATATTGTCTTATATAAAGGTCTTATGGGTAGAGTGGAGATCTCATAATATATGATAGTTCTCTTGAGCTCCTTCTAACTCTCCCATCTAAATCTCTAGTGCTACCATCTTCTCTAACAAAGACATCGTCATCTTCATTTTCCACCAATATTGAAGTTGTGGGTTATTCCAAAACCCCTTTCTAATGATGAAATGACATTCATAATTAGCTTCCTGCAAACCCCTTGTCATTATACTATATGGCTTAACAACAAAGAAATGTATTCTTCGTAGAATATCTTCCTCCTAGGATGTCAACTCAACTTCTACTTCTAATCAAGATCATCTAAACCTTGTTCGATTCGTGTTTCTACTCTACCAATCTCAATTCTATCATGTGCTACCATATTTAGTCACTTTGAATATGGTGAAGTTCTTTAGGATTGTTGTCTTATTTCTATGTAGAGTGATTTTCCCTTGAAAGTGATCAAATTTCTATACTTCTTTCTACTCCTATAATAAGATGTTTTTGTACGTGATCTCATTCCACTTGTATTACTAAAGATCTAAAGATGGGAAACTCCATGAAGAATTGGCATAACAACTAACTCATTTTTTAATAAGGGTGGTTAAATCTGATTGCCCTCAGGAATCCAAATTGAGTGGTCATAAACATTTAGACAAGCCTTAATTACTTAATACCTTAAAGGAATTCATCACTTGGATTAAGAGGCAATTCTTCATATTTTTACTAAATAACACTCTGAACTTGGGCCATAAATTGGTCACTATGGAAGAATCCAATAAGTGGATGGATGCATCCCCTTTGGAGAGGGACACATGAATGAAGGTAAGTGGTGACATTAGTTTTTTTTGGGAAGAGGACCAATGTCTTAGATAGCTCATCTAACTTACAAGAAGATGTTGAAGAAGACAAGGTGGGCATATCCTTATATTTGCCACATACAAACCACTTGTTGACACATCAAACATCTCTAAGTTAGAGATGGTATGATGTTGTAGTCTCAAGTTACTCTTAAGAAATTTTGGAGTGTAAGAGTTAACAAAGTATGTTATAAGACAAGTGCTAGCCTTTATCCCAATGGATAATATTTATAGGAGAAAGGGTAAATTTTATTTGAGATGAATTTGATTTTGGAAGATAATACAATAAAATGATCCTATGAAGATACTTAACAAAAATCTTTACTTTCACATATAAAATCTGGCAAACTAAACTTTGGTTAAATGTCATCGTCCAATCAATTTCAAGATATGTTATAACAAGGTTATGATTCCAAATTATTTATCAATTTTATTTATTATAATTTAATATTAATAGAAAGTAAATTTTAATTGCTTAGCATGAAATTGTATTTACATAAGTTTAACTAGAGACTCAACATAAATCTGTCGTAGCACTTAAGTCAGCCAAAATGGTTAACATGTCGGATTTGGGTTCGTGTATGACAAAAAAATGACCCAACCTGAATCAGGTCAATTCAAACCTAACCCGCTTAATAAACGAGTCAAAAAATTGAATATGAACCCGACTAGCTAGCAACCCGAACTTGAATCGATAACTCATTTTAATTAAAAATATTTTTATTAACTTATTAATTATAAAATTTAGGTTAATTAATAAAAAAATAAGAATATGAAACCAATAAAATAAAAAAATTATGAAAAAAAATTAAATCATGTCAATTTCAAGTTGGCAGGCTAACCAAATCTTTCCCATTTAATAAACCAGCCATAATGCAATGACCCGAACCCTACCCATTTATTAAATTGGTCAACCCGAATCCAAATTTGTTGGATCAGGTTCAAGTCGGGTTAACGAGTCGAGTCATGTATTGACATCTATGGCATTACTTTCTTAGTCAATTCTTGGACTTTACACACAAATTTGTTCATTGTTAATCCTACAAAAATTAATGAAATTAAATGATTAATCGACTCATAAATTGTTTTCATCTACAAAATTAATGTAAGGGTGAGTGCCAAATAGCTTAGTTGATAATATCACAATTTAAATGACATTTTAACTTTGAGGCCCACCATTCTATAAAAAAAATAAAAAATAAACATAGGTGTAGCATTTGTGAACACAAAATAGATAAGTTACGATAACAAAAACAAATTTACTTAAGTTGTCAAACAAGTAATCAAAGAAGAAGGCAACTAATTTATCATTTTTGTTTCATTCAAGAAATGTAAGATTTTAAGGATAAATAATTATCCACATATAACTATTTATTATTATCAAAGTCAACAAAGGATGTATCATTTTTAATACAAAATAGAGTTGATCGTAACAAAGCTCAAACAAATTGTTATATGACACATAGCCTTCATAATTTTATTTATAACTCATTTCTATTTTAATGATCTATTGACCTCCATATGTATTATACAATCAGTTGAGTACTTACAACAAGAATGGCAATCAACTAATGTGCAATCAAGACCATTCGAAACTTATCTACAATCAAGTCCAAATCATATAATATGCAATCAAAACCATTCAAATGTTACCCATTCACAAAACATATTGTATTGATGTATTTGAAACATTGAAATTATCAAAGAACTGCCCATCATGTATGAATCAAGCTAGTATGGTAAAAAATGATGGTTTGTGGGTGTGATGTAGGGGAAAATCACCCAAATAGCCACTGCTCGTAAAATAGTCTTCAACATGTTTGAAATGCCAAAATCACCATGGAAGGACCTCCCATGTTTAATTCAAGCAAATTTGCTTGAAGATGATTGTCTACAGGTACAAAATTGTGTGAAATCATCTGAACACCATTTGTTAAAAAAATGGGCTATATCAATACATTCTAAACATAAAAATTATCTAAAATTGACTCCCACATTTCCAAGATTGTTACCTTAGTTGAAAAAAAAAATTCCCATGCGCGAGATGACAATATGCAAGTTGAGATGCATCATAAATGAGAAATAATGTGAGCAACAAACATGCTTTAATTTCCAAGATTGTTACCTGAGCTGAAACAAAAAAAAAAAAATTCCCATGCACGAGATGACAATATGCAAGTTGAGATGCATCATAAATGAGAAATAATGTGAGCAACAAACATGCTTTAAGGTTGTTTAATGTTGTTGCTCATGTTACTCTAACTCAACAACATATATTTCTTCAAATGTACGCACTTGTATTTCCACTTAATCTTTTCCACCTCCCTTACCCCTCAGACACTCCCAACTAATCCTTTAGCCATCACACACCTAATCCGATCTCTCCCCTCACTAGCCCAAGCAATCCTCCTCACATTGAGCCTATAGCCCTGGTCACTCAATTGATGCATGCTAACTTTCTCCAGCTATGCTTGTATATTCTTCACTATATTTCTAGGTGGTATTGTTCTCATTCTCTGTAGATGTCTTAAGTGGTCTAATTTAGAATTTGATGTCCTTAAAATCCATTTCAAGTGAAATTCATCAATTTATGTTCATAATGGCCACATATAAAGTATTGTCTAGTAGCTAAATAATATTGTCTTGAATGTATTCTTCCATAGCTTGTAGTTTATGTTGTACTACCAATATATGCCATATTACCCATATTAGATTCACTTGGTGAAAATCTATTATTCTTTCCATTAAAACAACCTTTAGACATCTCTTTGCCAATTCTCTTTCTACTTATGTCTCCCACTTATGCTAAGATACTAATAGGTCCTTTTCCACTAATCTTTCCATTACTACAAAGATGGTTTAATAATTCATTCTCAATAGAATTAAGGGATATCATAAAGAATCTTTAGGCCCTACCAAAAAACAATAATAATTCCTGTAAGTAATACCACCAAATTGTGGGCCATACACAAACAAAGGAGTAAACTCAGTCTCATGCTATATAAAAATTATACTCCTTTGCATCAACCTCATAAAATCTTCGTAAAGATGCTTTCTAGTTGGAGGAACAAATTACTCTTAGATAATGCTTACAAACTCCTCTCTAATAATCAAAGAATTCAACATACCCTAAAATTACTCTCATTATTGTCCTTACCATCAACATTCTACTTCTCCCTCAAATAAAAAAACTCCCAATTAGGTGGAAAACAAGTCTAGTTGAGCTCGAGTCAATGCTAAATCAAGCTTGACTCACGAGCCAAATCCTGAGCTCAGACTCGAGTCAAGCTCAAAATGTGAGCTAGAGCTTGGCTCATGCCACTAAAAAATGAGCCTGTGAAAAGCCTTCCATAGTTCACCATTTTCACTCCTTTCACAGTCTTTTACACGAGCTTTTCCAGTTCGCATGTTCTTCCACGGTTTGCTAGTTCGCACACACTTCTACTCTTTCGTGAGCTTGAGCTTAGCTCAGTCTCGGTTTGCATTTTGCATGTGCTTGCACGGTTTGGCTTTCCATGGTCCGCCTTTCACTTATTCGATTCGCTCGACTCCTAAATGGGTCGATGTCGATTCGATCATAAACAGATCAATTACACAACTAGCTCAAAAATCTACTCATACTTGAGCTCAAAACTCGATAAGCTTGACTCGTAAGCTTGTTAAGGAGTCAAGCTCGAGTAGGTATGCGAGTCAGCTTGACTCATTCACACCCCTACTAATAATATTTTATGATCCTTTGGGTGCAAAATCTCATCAAAATTTATTCTCTAGTTATAGAAACCAATCTCCTACTACTTATGGCTCTACTATACCCTTGAAAAGTGACAGCTTCAATCTCTGAAATATATATAGATATTTATCCCCCCACTATAGGAAAATGTCATGTTTTTGGCGGACTAAATCCATCGGTAACAATAGAAAAATGTCAGAATTTCTGACGAAAACTCATTCGACGGTAATTCCAGTGTCGAACAATCTAAACTGGCAAAATTTTTTCACATGAAACATTTTCGGCAGCATTTTCGGTGTAATTCAGGCTAAAAAAAGATGTACATCAGCTTTCTTAACTTATTATGATGTTTAATTCGTCGATTTTTCTAATGGAAAAGTTACATCAAAAGTACCGACAGATAATCTGCCACCTCGATTCATCGCATTATTATCGATGGATAGTACCAACAAATTATTCACCTAAAATACCGGTATAATAGTGTGCCAAAATAACCAATCTATTTTTGCTATATCATACTGCCAATGGATTTTTTGACAGAAATTATATCGAAAACCTATTGCATAAATAAAAAAAATAAAAATTTGACTTATAAAACTAATTTCTACAATACAACATGCATATAAAAATTCTAATACTATATACATTCAAACATACACCTCTAATAAAAAATATCACCAAATATTGAATATAAACATAAACCAAAACAAGAAGAATATCATCAATAAATATTCAATGATAAATAAGTGCAGATGTCCAAAAAAAACAAACAAGTATATATATCCAAAAATAAATAAGTACAGATGTCTAGAATAAAATACATAATATGTACTCTAAATCAGTCTCCTCCTCTGCTGAAGTTGCATTCTTCCCACTGAACTGCTCCCTCATTTTTTGCATTTCATCTAACAACTGAGTTTGTTGCATCTATATCTACTTTTGCATCTGCATCTGCGAGTCAACTTGTGCTTTCCTAACCTTCTCTAGCTCAACTATAAGGCAACCTATCTGTTGGTTATATAAGGAATCATGGGTACTTATTGAGAAACTAGAGACACCAGATATCTACCCTGCATATGCATAGGCTTATGAGCCTAAATCATAAACTCTATCGTGTTGTAGTCCTTCTACTGCTTGCGACCAAGTGCGGTAGTTATAATATTATACTAATTCACTAGAAGAAACTTAACCTGCTATAGCCTGGCTCTCTCGAAGCCGTGTATACTCCTCCTATGAAAGTTAATAAAAATTTAAATTATTTAGACATGAGACCAAAAAATATTAAACTTATATACTTATATAGGATCTCCTTGCTCTCTCATCAACTCATTTTTTATCCTGCTGCTGCTTGTGGGTATGACTATGCAATTCAATAGGGGTTAGTTCTCTACCCATCACCTCTTTCTATATAAAAGACTTAGATTAGTATTCATATTAAAGTAAATTATTAAAATCTTTTAAAATTCATTATCAAACATCGCTTGTTCTCAGTATGTGAAACTAAACCCCAATATGAAAGGAACTACCTAGGTATAGAAGGAGGAGGGACCAAAATTGATAGAACATAGTTTTTGATGTTGGGGCACTATTCAACTCAACCCATACACTCTCACCAATCCATAGTGGTCGCTCGCTTGACTTTCTAATGTCTATAAATATATCTCACATGTGAGTCGACGCATGCTTTTTGAAATTCTTTTTGATTTTATCATTGTGTTGGGGCAACCAACAATTTTTTTTTTTTGAATTTAAAATATATATAATATAGAATATATTTTTTTGTTAGTGTTTGTAAAAAAGATATAATATAAAACATGTTTATATAATAACTAATCTTAAATTCTCTAAACCACATATCACGCACTTCTTTCTGGACTTTCTTTCTAAAAACATAAAGAACATCATACCTGCTCTATATTATGTCCTGTATTTTATGAATCAGCTGTTTTGACTGATGAAACCTACAATAATTATGTTAGGTGACAAAAAAATTATTCAATTTTAGTTGCATGTTTATAATATAATAAGTATATACAAGTCACCGTTAGGTTCAATCAATATGCGACCCTCTATTGCTTGCTCTAATGTTGTTGGGGTGGAAGGTCCACCTATCGCGGGATGAGGGGGTCATGGAGGATAGTATGGTGGGATATATGGTGGATATGAATAAGTAGGAGGGCCACCATGAGAAGGAGGGTGGTGGGTAGTAAAGGTAGAAAGGAGTACTCTGTGTGACATATGGTAAAGGAAAGTAGGGGTCTAGTGAGTAAAATTATGGGCTACTGGTTGCAGGAGTAGCTGAAGGCAGCCTAAGCTGACTCTGGCAGGTTGAGATGAAGAGGTTCCTTTAGTACGTACAGACCTATTGGGTGGGCCACTAGTCATCTTCTTGTTGTGCCTACTAAATATATTTTTTTATCAATCCTTTATGGCGCTCATCATTTGAAGCCATCTACAAATTTTTTTTAAGAATTATTAGCAATATAAATTATAGCAAAAATTAAATATAAAATAGTACAACAATTAAATAAATGAAGCACACTAATGATGTATGGGTCAAACTTTAAATATCTCATACCTCGCTTAACTTCAATTATATCGTGAAGTGGATGTATTCTTGTACCTTTGTTCTGTACTAGATAAAGACACTCATAATTGAATAGATACATATTGTTCCCATGGCCAGGATATTCCAATTATAACATTTCTTGTAATATCCCATAGTACTTAAAATCATCACTTGCATTGGTGTTCCATCTTACGCAAACATTAAAATTTTCTATCTTTCTTCCTTCAGACCAAAATTTTGTTTGGAATTTGTACCCATTAACAAAAAAAAATTGGATAACATTTCGCTACTCTATTTGCTCCCCAAGCTAGATCAAGTAGCCCATGATACTACAAATCACTTTCTTAAGTGTGCACCTAATTAGTAGATAAAATATATTCTATCTTTCTTCCTTCAGACCAAAATTTTGTTTGGAATTTGTACCCATTAACAAAAACAAATTGGATAACATTTCGCTACTCTATTTGCTCCCCAAGCTAGATCAAGTAGCCCATGATACTACAAATCACTTTCTTAAGTGTGCGCCTAATTAGTAGATAAAATATATTATTAGTATGTTTATTAACTAAATAAAGACATATTAATTAATATGAATAGTCAAAATATGTAATGTATTTTTAAACCAATTATGGAATTATGTTTCCACTATCTTTTGGACTTCTACTGGTTCTAATGTATTTAAACCATCAATGAAACTCTTATAAATATTAAGGTTCAGATTGAATTTATAAGTAATAAATTTATGAGTAAGCTAAGTCATACTTACTTGAGATATAACTCAACTTCATCACAGTTAAGCAAGACATACAATGTGGCAACTCTTATCTCCTTAGCAGTCAAATAATGTAGGGTGCTAGTGCTTGCGGGTTAACTACTTCTGTTGAATATAGATAAATTTGAGGATTTACCCACATTTTAAGGTATAATAATCTGTCTTGATTGTGACACTATTTTAAAGTAATACGAGCACAACTGGGTTTACTCGTATATTAAATATGCTTCACATATTAAGCCTTCAAGATGTGTTTTATTCTTACCAATATTTTTAAAATTATTTAAATACCTCTTAAAATGATACATCCACTAATACTGAACATGTCCAGTAACTGTAGCCTCATATGGTAAATACACGAGTAGATGCTCCATAGAGTAAAAAAAGCTGGAGAAAATATCATCTCAAGTTTATACTGAATGAAAGGGATATGTTGCTCCATAAGAATTAGATGCTTCGTATTTAATTTTGAAGAGCATAAATCCTTTAAGAAGATACTTAGCTCGATCAAGGGTTTTAAAATTTTATCTGGCAGATAACTAAAGGTAGTTGGTAATGGACATTGCATAAAGATTTGTCAGTCATGACTTTTCAAATCAAATAATCTCCCAAATCATATGTCAACACATATACTAAGATTTGAAGAATATCCATCAGGTACACGTAGAGTCTTCTCCCATTCACAAACTGCTCATATTTGCTTTAAAGTCAAGGTGAAAGTAACTTTTGGTTTGAGATATTTTAGATTTCAACCATCCTTCAATTATAATACTTTCCTCCTATAAATCTCTTTTAAATTTATACTTGCTTTTATATTGTCTTTAGATTTATCATTGATGTCTACGACTATATTGAATATGTTATCAAAAACATTTTTCTTTATATGCATCACTTTCAAGTTATGTCTGATCAACTTTATCCTTCAATATGGAAATGACCAATAAATACTTTTTTAGGTCTAATTATGGTTGACTTCATGCCCTGGAAATTTATAATCAACTAATATTATAGAATCCACTATTGAGGGTATGGAATATACTCTTTCAAATATTTTTTCATTAGTTAATCTTGGAGGAGGCTTCAACGTCACCATTTTATTTTTAATAAAAACATCATTATTTCACCTGAAAAGATAACCTATAGGTAAGAACTTGTGATGAAATTCAAACTAAGTATTCTTCCCTCCATGCTTTATAGTGAGTGACTTTGTATATTTCATACAATATGGACAAGCTAAGTTGTCGGGAGTGTTCCAACTTTAGAGCATACTATACACAAGAAAGTCACCAATTGTCCAAAGTAATACTGCCCTCATAATGAAGTTTTATTTAGTGGAGATATCATATGTACTTACTCCTTCTTCACATTATAAATTTAAATCATCAATTAATAGTTATAAGAATACATTAATCTTTACTTTTGGATTATATGGCCTTAGAATGATAAGCATCAGAAACATGTAAGGAGTAGTCATACACAACTCCAAAGAAAGATCGTGTGGGGTGATTATCATTGGCTAGCATGAATAAGGTAAAGCATACTGGCTAAATGGAGTAAAACCATATGTTCATAAATCTAATCTTGCTTTTATTGATTCTATGATGAAGGTGAAATATGTATGATCAAAGTGTTTCCAATCATCTACTTCTGACAGATATGTAATAAATCCTTCTTGCGAGATGTGTTCATTATGCCATCTCATATGTGCAGCAGATCTCAAAGATGCATATAACCATTATAATTTAAGAATTATGGGTAAGTAAAACATCCAACAGATTGGTACTTTCTTCAGATTTTTATTTGTGATAGATTTTGATTTAAATCTTGGTGCATTACAGTAACAGCATGCAATCTCTGATTGATTATCTTTATAGAATAACATGCATCCATTAGCATAATTATCTATCTTTGTGTATGTCAAACCAAGTTTGGAAGCAAACTTTTTAGTCCGATATAAATATATAATAATTATGTTATTTATCAGGTTTGTTTTTTTAAGCAATCTAATGAATTGATTAAAATATTCATGGGAGATATTATATTCTACCTTGATGCTTAACTTCTTAATAACAATAAATAACTTTGAGTGAGTAGTGCATCCCTTTCATATTGGTTGTTGGGAAGCATGCAACAAATCATAAAAATTTTGAGCCTCCTTATTAGGTGACTCTTATATATATTATTTAAATTGCGCTCCAGTTGCATCATGAACTAAGTCCTCAAGATCAGGTCAAATATTTTCTTCCTTAGTAATATTAAAACTTGTTGAAGGGATGTAAATTTTGAGAATTGTAATGTGGCTCATACTCACCGTGATAAGTTTAATACTAATATTCTAACATGAAGCCTCTATGATATAAATCAACAGTTACATCATCTGGGCTTAGATGCACTTAATTTTTATGTTTAGAATATGAGCAAAAAAACTTTCCATCTAAGATGAAATTGGGCAATTAAGAAGCTATATGAATGAAAAAATTCACCCATTTAATGAACTCATATGTTAATATCTTTCATCCTTATGCCAATCAATTATACATCCAACTTCTTTAATTTTTTATATCTATAATTTAACATACATATAATATGGATATTTTAGATATTGTTGTAATGTTTATTAAAGGAAAATAGATGAATTTTCCCTGTCAAAGAAAAATATGGCAGCCTTCATTTAGGGGAAATGCAAAGAGCCTTAGACTTAGCGGAAGGCCTCCATTTTATGTGACCAAACAATCTAAGGAAACTCTATGTAATCTTATCTTCCACTGGAGCTACTACTCCAACCTTCTCACATATATGCTCATTTCGTATCATGCCTATAAGGATAAATCCATTACTCATCCACCCGAGCATCCTCATCTCTGTAACACTTAACTTAATATTATGCATATCTTTTAATGACCAATAGTCTACATTATGAAGTATTGCATGTCTCACCAACATCTTATATAATTTTCCCTTTAGTTTGAGGGGAACTTTTTTATCACATAATAAGGCCAAATGAATTCCTCCACTTCAACCATCCAACTTGAATTCTACTGATAATATCCCCATCAATTTCATTATAAATAGATCAAAAATATAAAAAAAGTGTACTTTTATTAATGACTTCATCGCCCAAAGTCACAATCCCTCAAGTAGGTCTTTACTACTAAAATTACACTTTATATATTAAGGTTTAGATCTACTTATGCAAAAAAAATTAGACTCTAAGGTTGACCTACATAATTCAAGTTTACCTTTAACTCCCTTTCTACTATTATCAACAAGAAGAATATCATCAACAAAAAGCATACACCATGGTACATTCTCTTGCAAATTTCTAGTAAGAACATCTATAACTAAAGTAAAAAGCTTACACCATGGTACATTCTTTTACTAGAGGCGGTGACCTACAATAATGCACGAAATGGGGATACGAACTTCGGCAATGAAGGAACCAAATTTAGGCAATTGATGGTGGCGAACATGGGAAAGCTCGATGGCAAACATGAGCGAGGGACTGGTTGCAATAGCGGCGGCATTCGGGCAAGCTCTTAGATGCGAGTGGAGTGAACAGAAATGAAGAGGGAAAGAAATGAGAAGAAAGATGACAAAGCGGTTGAAATATGGCCCTTACCATTGGACTTTCCGGCGGATTATTCATCGATAATTTTACTGGTGGATAATACATTAGAAAATGTTCATCGAGTTTAAGTAAGCTGGCGCAATTTATGCCAGTGATTCCACCGGTAATAACAAGCAAAAATTGTGTCAAAATATTTTATATACTGATGAAAAATTGGTGGAATATACACCAGTAATGTAATGACAAAAATTTCACCGAAAATATCGCCATAAGGTTACCAGCATATATTCTATCAGTTAGGCCGTCACTTTTTCTAGCACATGTATATCCGCCGGAAAGTTTGATGGTAATGAAAAATTTTCCTGTAGTGCCCTCGTTCTCTCTATTAGCATACAACCTATTATTTGCATCACCCATTAGCTGAGCTATTAAATTAACAAACATCACGAACTAGTGTAAGGTCATAGGGCCTACTTTACTCTATCCCAATAATGCTTAACTAGATTTTTATCCATTAGTCATTTCTTGCTCTTTGGAAACCATGAAACTATAACAAGAATACTATCACACTTTTATAATCATCTATAATAATTCAAAATAATGGATTTTCCTACATAAATGAAGGAAAATATTAATAGTAAAACTACTAAAATTTTTATCCATCTTATAATTAATTTTATGGCTTCGCACATAATCAATTTCATGGAAATCATTGCTCTAATATCATAGAATTCTATCACGACCCAACCTAACATATATGTATATATATATATATATATATATATATATATACATAACAATCCATTGATCAGAAAGTAAACATATGCTGGGTAAATAACTCCAAAAGTGACCCTTATATTGATTTCATATACAATATAGTAACCAAGATTATAATTTCAAAATTATAAGTTATATGGGACATCATATCATATTAGAATTAATTTATGTAATTCATGTTATCATGTTTAGAAGTACATCACTACACATATTAAGCCAGTTAGATGTTCTAGCTAATCATATCATATCATGCAGTATTTTTCCTCTACCAACTATAGCAAGTCAGTGGATTAAGCACAAATTTGAAAGGGAAGCTACTTAGGAGAAGGAATCTAAAATAAGGCAATTGTATCCTCATCTAATCTATTAATCTAAATTTTAAAATATTGAGGATGATATTTTTCTGAGGGAGAATTGTAACACATACTAAATCAAGATACAACTATATATATTTTGACTACATTTGATTTAAGGTAATCCACTTATTTTTTAGATTTTTGAATCCTTCTGCATGTATCTAGGAATATTTTATATGTATAAGAATGTTTGTATCCGTTTTAGAGTAGGTCTTAGGGGTTTTTTTGTATGTCCTAAAAATTTGGAATTTTCCCCTAGGGTATCGTAGAGCCAGGACAGGTTGTGCTATAGCACTGATCTATATGGAATTTTAGAAATTAATTTAGTGTGGTGGTGATGAGGGTGTCAATGTGCATTGTGGGCTCCAAGAGTGAGCATTGAAATGTGTGTAATTGGGTGATGTGACTCTTAGTTGAATTTTTTATATAAAATTATCATTTTTCACTAAACCATTTCATTTCCACCTAATCAAGGTAGTCAGCTAGAGAGAGAGAGTTAGAAGGAATTCTAGAGAAAGAAACTCCATTTGAAGCCGCTTTTGGTTATTTTCTATTGTAGGTCAAAAGTTTTGAATTTTTTTTGGCTCAAGGTAGATTTTATTTTGCTTATCTTAGTTTTTAATAATTCTATGATTATGGATATTTTTTTTTATTTAAAATATTAATTGAACTGTTTGAACTGAGACAACTTTTTAAACATGGAAAATTTCACCATGTAACTTTTGATATATTATAAAGAATGTAGTTATGGACATTTAAATATTTTTTTGTAAAATTTATGTTGGGTGTTTTTGAAATACTACTTTTAAAAAACTATAAGAAAATATCCCGACAATGAAAAATAGTATTGTAGAATAATTAAACTTCTGAAATATAGTTTTTAATAATCACAGGAAAATTTGGTAGGATTCTAAGTTAGTAAATTTTAGCTACATTGCATTGGGTTTCACTATAAAAATGCTATCCGTAGCACAAATCTTTGAAGTTCTATGAAGTTTCATTTATGTTTACTATGCATTTCTTCATCTTTGTATGAATCTAAGGAGTTCGAGGAGGAGTTTTGTGTGGAATTCTAATTATATATTTGTGGAGTTCAGTTGCAAAATTTCTACATATGTTGAGAGCACTAGAAGGTTGACAGCTCAGAGTTGTGAATGGGAGGCTTAGGGTCTGGAGTTATGAATGGGACATATAAGGGCTAGAGTTATGTTACTTTCTGCTCTACATTGTGTATTTATTTATATTCTATTTAAAATACTTTACATTCTATTCAGCATACCATGCTCTGAATGATGCAACATACTTACTTATATGCAAAATCTTGTATTGTTCTTACACCACTATATTATAAGTCTGTTATTAAGATTGGAATAACTACTTTATTTGAAGTACTAATTTTAGTAATTATTAAGAAATAATGTAATCTACTAAGCTGTGTTAGCTCATTTTGTATTATATTTTTAAGTCAAGGCAAAAGGAAAAATGATTGCTTTAATAGCAAAGGCCAATTTTCTTGGTTGTTTGTTGTACATGCAAATTTTCTATTTTTGTTTTATTTTTTTGAACATTCCTGGCATTTTTCTATTTTCTTCCCTATGTGTATTTGTTGTTGAAGATTTTTATAGCAAGAATATATAAATACTTTGTAGAAAAATATAAATAAAGAAATTTTGTAGATGAGAAATTTATGCATATTTTAAAAATTAGAAGCTCTTGTGTCTATTTTCTAAAAACAAATATGATATTTTTTCAAATAAAAGATATTGGTATGTTCTGTTATACCTTTGTTTTGTCACCACCTAACACAGTGTGATGAGTATTTTTAGGTCGTATTAGGTTGGGTTGGGACATCTAGTCCCTACAACATATCTTTGATCCTTTTTTAAAAAAAATTATGTTGACATTGGTGATGCTAACTATCAGTATTGGATTTAATACCATTGGAATCATTTAAGTTATATTGCAACCAACGATTTTTTTTTTTCAAAACTATAATAAACCTAATAGGAGAAGAGAACACCTATTAAAAATTAAGATAAGTGTTTAAAGGCTATAAAAATAATTTTCTTATGATGATGATAAAGAGGGTGGTGTTATCATATATATTCATTAGTATTATGTGTGGGATTATAATAGAATTTCTTATTTTTATAGCTCATAGATATTTGTTTCATCATAAATTATACAAGCTTAACTAAAATTTAGACACTCAAGTGGCTAGAAGTAATAATGACAAATGATGATATATCAATCTTTTGAGTAACACTCATCCAATATTCAAAGAATTTGCCCTCCATAAGGAACCAACACTTTTAGATGCTTGCTTTTTTTAATTATGATTAATATTTTGACAAAATAATAAACATATTTCAAGACTGAAATCTTGATTCCTCCTAGTCTTAATCTACTTCTCATAAAATTGTTGTAATAATTGATGATATATAGTTCTCTAACTGTAACTGTGCATAGTATAGTATCCAATTTGATATTGTAATTGAAGTTATGACATACTTGACTTACTCTCCATATAATTGATCAAAATAGTATATGGAAAAGGATTCATCTTATTATAATAGTGCCTAACATATTCATGTGAATGACCTTTGGAGACATAGCAAAAGTTGTTCCTTAGTTAATAATCAATTCTTACATACAGCTCCAAATTATTATATACGAAAACATTTATGATAGTTAAGAGAGAGTTTAACAGTTTAGCATTTTTATGAAGATCTAACATACACAAAAATGGATGCAAAATACACAAAAATTTTTATGTGAAAAAGAAAAATCTTTGGAACTGATCAAATTGAAATAATTTCACTAATATTTATAAATGATGCCCTTTCCCCATGATTGGGAAAGTTATTGATGCAATATAATGCTGGCCTCATTTTTCTATGAAATCACTTGGACCCACTTCGGTTTCTTTATGGTGACCTGATGGCTAGAAGATACGGTATAGGTCCTGGTCAAAAATAAATCCAAGTCTAATTAAATCCAATTCCACCCCTCGATTCAGTTCCCAGATCAACTTTCAATCAACTTTAAAATCAAATCCAATAAATCCTAATGATTCATTTGATTTTTATTGATGTGGATAATTCCAACTCAACCATTCAATTTCAAAATCCAATCTAAATCCTATATTCCAAGCAAAATTTTAGGGTTAAGGACCTTTGTCCTGAAACCCTTTATGGGTAAATATTCTATCACCTAGAAACATAATCAAATGGAATATGATTTGGGATATTTCAATTAAATATTTCTTAGAAATGTCTCTAAGATCATCCCACCATATTTGAACCCATTCTGAGGTCCCTAGCCGTAGAAACTGGATTGATTTCAAAGGCTGCAAAACCTTCAAATATTTATAACCTATGCCACTAGACTTGGCATCATATGGAATTTGACTTTGGGACTCTTTCCAAACCATCCAACCACACTCATTAACCTTTCATGACTTGTTGATCAATAACCTACAATTTCTTGGGCCTAGTTTGACCCAGGGTTGACTTGGGGTCAAAATGAACAAAATGCCCATAAAAAGTTTTTGGTCTTTTCCCCAAAATTCAACATGGACTTCCAATATCAATCTTCAAAACCTATTCCAATGGATCTTATATATCATTAGGAACAGATTGGATCCAAACTCACACTTTGTTTTGGCTTGGTTGACCAAGTCAATCATAGTTGACCAAAGTGGGCTTTAAGGATTTAAACACTCATTTCCAACCAAATGACCTTCTCTTGGCTTGAGACCTCCTCCATTGTGTCATATGATCAAATTGAACTCAATGGACCCAAACCCTTGAACCTAGGTCAACTTGGTTGACCAAGTCAACCAATTTGACCAAACCTTCCACACACTCCCACCTTCTCAAACCCTTTGACCAAAAACTCTCCAAACCCATAGGGTGACCCATTGGATCCCAAAGAGACCCCTTTTCAAGACCCAAGCCTTGAGCCCACTTACGTTAGCCATTTTACTTGACCTAGGTGACTAAAGAAGGGTTTCCCTTGAGCCAAGTTCCAACCCTAGCACAATTGGATCAAACCAATGGTAGCATTGGGTTCCCCTTAACCCAATATACCTTCTCTAGTTCACCATACCCTTGGGTCAACTTAAGTTAGGAGTTAGGCTAACCTAAAGTGGCCAAAACCACCTCGGGTTGAGCCATTTCTCAACCTAAGTTCAATTGGACACAATCAACCCTTCCATTGGGTCGCTCTAGACCCAAGGCACTTACCATAGTCAATCCCACCCTTAGGTTAACTTGGGTCAGCCATTAGGCTAGCCAAAAGTGGTTAAAACTACCTTGAACCATGACATTTCCTATCTCAGATCATATCAAGTCTCATCACCACTTGCATTGGGTAGTTCTTGACTCAACCCATCTCCCACCTCAACCCCATGACATGGCTTGACCTAGGTTGGGCTCAAATAGGCCCAAATCATATAGGTTTGGGTCAACCCAAACCTATCCATGAAATTGGGCTCTCCCCTGCCCAATTGAGCTTACCCTCAAGCTCGTCAGACCCCGAAAAACCTTTCCAAATCACCTTGAACTAGTTAGTGGCTAGCGGCTAACAGAGTGAATGAGATAATCTTTTGGTAGTATCCTCTATCTCGAGCTTTGTCTAAGGCTTCCCAGTGGACCATTCCATTAGTTTTGAGCTCACAAACCTCTGAAAGGGTGTTCCCTCCCAACTAGAAACCATATGGCCATCCACCTGCTTCATCCCTATCATCCAAGCTCATGGAAATAGCTTGAGTAGTGCTCCCTCAACCAGAGTGCCTCATTCGATTCCAAGATTTTGAAATACTTTCCAAGAGCTCTCTGAGCATTCCCCTTCATTCTCCCAGCTTCCCAACCCCTTCTAGTTATGGTCCCGATTGTACTCCAATGAAAGCTCTCTGCCCTCTGCTCGAAGTCATACTTGGGATAATCCTCTGATCGAGATGACTGAAGGAGAAGTGCTCGCTATCCCTCCCTTAGGCTTCCTGATAGAAAAAATCCATTTATTGGAGCTTTCTACATGGTGAAAATCCTTTCTTGAGCCTCCTATATAGGTAGTCTCGTCAAGTCTGAAGGAAACCTTCACCCCAATATATTTCCACTTTTAGATTGAATGTTTCCATTATTTTGTTGCTCCCTATGACGTTTGACTGAGTTTTCACCAACGAGATTTCTCATGTCATGCTGGAAAATCCATATGGTCTCAAGTAGCCATGGGAGGTTGAAGATATAATTATCGTTGTTGTTTTAGATAAATAGTGTGATTCAGATCCCACGACTGTAGAGCCCTATTGATTACAGCCGTTAGATTTGTAAATTGATGGCTGGCTTTAATCCCACATTTACACAACCAGTAGGAAACCATTGGCCTGCCAGTCAGAGAGCACCGCGAGTAAAAGCATGATCCGATTCTGTAAATCTGGGTTTAATTAATTCAAAAATAATAAAAACTTCAAAATTTCATATCTCTCAATCTACTTGGCCGATTTTGGTGTTCTTAGGCTCATTGGAAAGATCTCAAGGAGATATTCAAAAGCCTTATGCTCCTAAGCCTCAATTATTTTTGTATAATTACCAAATCTAATTTTAATTTTTATGTTATTAATGCATTTTTGTGTTTATTTGAATTCATCATGTCTTGGGACTATGGGAGAGTGAATTTAGGTATGTCTCAGACATGTCCAAATTTTCTCTCAACTATTTGATGTATTTAAGGGAATGTCCATGCAAATTTAGGCTTAGGGGTCATAATTTAACCCTCTAAGTTCAAATTAAAATTATGATCTTTAAAATTGTACAAACTTAGGATCTAATTAACCATCTTAAGGTTTAATATTTAGGAAAAATATCAAAATCTCAAAACTAACCTTAATTTTAAGATTTAACTTTTAAAACCTTAGTTTACACATTTAAATAATTCCAATAATTCAAAAAATTCAATAATTGATTAAAATTTTAGAAAATTCTAACTTGATTAATAAAATTATTTAACCAATATTCCAATACATAACAAGCACTCTGAAGATAAAGTTTTTAAGATAGACTACTTTGAGCTGTGGGGCTAAGTGTCCTAAGAAAGTCTAGTTCCTCAAGCCTGATGGCATAATGCTATGAATGTATTCAATGAAGAGTTAAACCTTAAAACTAAATTACTCTTAATTAATTAACTAAACTAAAATCCTTGATTCAACTATATCAACCATGTTTTTAGGATGGACCAATTCGGGCTACGGGGCTAAGTATTCTAAACTAAACCTTAATACATTAACATTTGTATTTAAATATAAATTTACCCTTCAAACTTTAACAAACTTGAACATTAGACAAATTTAACAAATTACCCATTCTATGACATACCCAGCCACACAGTCTTGTCACACACTTTAGATTATTTGTTAGGACAATTAACTCTAGTCTAAGCTAGGATGGTGTTTACTTTATCATTGTCTATTGAGTTTACTAAGATTTCATTACATGCTGTGATTAAAATTTGATTGATGTGAGTGTTTATTTATTTTTAATACACTTTATAAATTGATGTTATGGGTGATAGTTTACCCTTAGGCTAGGACTGATTTGATTATTCACTAAGTTTTTTTAGGTGGTCTTGCTCGTGGAAAATAATAAAAGGTGGCTAAATTATTTATTAATATAAATGCTATAGGTGCTTTAGTTGCTCAGCCCCCAAATAAATAAGAGTGTGGCAAAGTGTGATTTACTTTACTACATATATATTAATTGTTTGGGATTTATTTGATTATTAATTACTTAAGATAAACCAACAAGAGAGGTTAGATTTTTTATTTTTATATCAATATAATTTATTTAAAAGTTAAAAGTTATGAAAGTTAGTCTTTATGTCGGGATACAAGTATCCAAAATTGCATTTCAAAGGGGAAAGGATACCCATCAGGGAGATAGCCCGTTTCCATTCCGAAGCCCAATTTTGGATCATTTTAATATCCCAAAGGGGAAAATAATAGCCTTCCCTCTCTGGGGAAGAATTTTCTTTTCCATTTAGGTATCCAGGTACGACTGATCCAAGGAGTTTGAAGACAAGAATGATGAAGAGTTGAAGACCAAGAGTATCTAACTCAAAGTCATTTATGTTTGTGTTAGGATTAGAATCTGAGTTTATGGTTAGTAGTGCCCAACCACTTTTAATTTTTATAATTCTGGGTTGTAATAAATGGGGCATTTTTCTACGTACATTACTTTAAGGAATTAATTAAACTGATTAATGTATTTGATTTGATTTGATTGTGTATGGGGTTGCCTGATTTATAAAGCTTTTCAATAGTTTGCATGTCATTTTTTTTTTAGTCTGGATTCATTCAAAGGCTTGTGAGGGTACGCTATATAATTTTTCTAATTAAAATCAAAATAAAATTTTAGGCCAACATAGAAACTCTAATGATCTGAGAAGTATGCTTGGGACTGCCGAGAGTCAGCATAAGCATATTTTATCTCCTCTTCCTTGTTAGGCACATCCCCTCCTATGGGTTTTGGCATACCACCTAGCCTTTGAGGTGCAGTTCTGTCAAGTGAATGTTGTGCAATTTCTAAAAAAAATATATTTTAAAGCATTTTTCAAAATTTGCTACATATTTATTTTATGCATTTAATCGAGTCGATCAGCATGCATTGTATTAAAAATTAATTAAAAGAGTCTAAAATTTTAATTATATTTTACTTTAAGTATTTTTTCCCAACATAAGTCAAGGGATCAATTAGGATCCGCTCTAGACACTGGTCCCAATTTTCAAAAACTTTAACAACAACGTCTCTATCACTTTTTCACAATGATGATAGGACTCATGGATTTTATATCGACTAGATGGTTAGTTCGCTCCCCAATTGAAACTGGGGTAAGTATAAATTTTGCACTATATTAGTTAGGTTCGAGCTACTGTGGTCCAGTGCCCAATTTAGACTTAGGATCCAAGGTAAATTTTGGATCATAAAATCCTAACCTCCAGGAATATAATCCCAAATTTCTAATTAATTAATCAACTCAAATTAAAATTTCACTCATTCCAAAATTTAAAGCCCAACCCTTTGATTAGGTCGGAACACTTCTAAATTATTTCAAATTCTTCAAGTGTCTCCTACCCCTCTTTCTGTAACTATAAAAATAAGTGTTCAAAACTTGATCCAATCCCTATTGAAATTTCAAACTCACCTCCTTTGATATCACTAATAGAAATCTCTAAACATAATTTTTGTCGTCATTTTAATTAAGAGTATTCATAGGAGACCTTGATCTCTTATAATATAATTTACTATGAGGGCTTGCATTCGTAGGAGATTAAGGATCCACATCCACCTTTCAAAATAAATTTTCAAAATTTAATTAATTTTCTTTGGGAAAATCAAAGTAAATGACGATCGTTATCATCATGTTTGAATAATCATTAATCAATGATATTTTTCTTAATTTAGAGAGATATAACATTTGTTGATAAAACTTTGAATATGAAATTAATGATAATTCATCTAGATTATCATAGCTAGATATTCAATCGAACTTCACTTTGACCCTCTAGGGCAATATGTAGTTCTTTCCTAAATTTGGCTATGATATTTGCGATGGAATTTGCAATTCTAAATTTGAACCCCAATTTTAAATCTTATATCTACTCTCGAGGTCGTATATATTTTCTAACAGGTCGTCCAATTTCAAAATTAAAATTCAAAGTCAATTTTAGATTTCCCAAATAAGAGTAACCTTTTCAGAACCCTCTTTCAACTCCAAACATACAGTAGATATAAATACTACAGAACAAATTTTTTGGTAGAAGTTGGAAGACCCTTATGGCATTGGAGATACCTTTAAGATATCATTTTTTATTTGTTTGATCGATCTCCTTGAGTAAGGGAGACCTAAGACTGAGAAATTCAACATAAATCTTGGTGATAACATTAGGGGTTAAATTTGCAGTTAATAATATTATCAACATTATTAGAGATGGTGTGTAATTATGCTATAGTTATGGCATGTGATGAAATAAATGGCTATTAAATTAATGTATTCGAGTGATAAGTGTCGGGAAATTATAGTTGAGCATCAATGGTCAGACGACCATATTTGGGCGATGTTAATCGAAGGATTGTAGTGAGGCAATGATTTCAAAGGACAATAGTAAAATGAAGGTAGTCAAAGGATCATATTCAAACAATGATGATCAAAGGATTTTAGTTGGACAATAATGGTCAATTAGTCATTATTTAGTGACTGTGTGTTCTGATGACCATAGTTGAGTAACATTGGTTGATGAATAATCAATGGTTAAAGGTAAGGGTGGAATCACAAAGAGCTTGGGGTGGGCAATTGCCCAACCTGAAATTTTTTTTTTTTCCCCTTAAAAATTTAACATTTTAACTATTTTGTTTACCTTCAATAAATATATTTTTCCAACTTCTAAATTAAATAATCCTTTTCTATTTCATATATAAGATTTTGGATTTCACAATTTTATTTTGTCCGCCACCCTCAATTAAGAGTCTGGTCCTGCCCCTAGTTACAGGGTGGATGTATGATGGTAATGGTCAGATGGTGCTACTTCAATGATGTTGTTTTGGTGGTAATAGTCTCCTGACAAGTGTTGGGTGGTGATTTTATTTAGTTTTAGTATTTTTCAAACCTTTGAGCTCTTTTGTATCTCAAGACAAAGTCTAAAACCTCTTCATATAGAAAATGGGGACACTACCAAAAAATAAGCCCTTTCGCAGCGGTTTTTTGCACCGGTTTTCATAACCGCTGCCAAAAGCCCGTTTTGCATCAGAAATTTGAATCTATATGTTGTTTCTCTTCAAAAGCTGCTTCACTTTATTTAGCATTTAGCATGTGTTTTCGGCGGACATTCGGGTTTCGTTTTTAAAAAAAAAAAATCTGGAACTTTGTGGCGGTTTTAACCGCTGCAAGGCTCCAGAATAGTACCGGTTAAAACCGCCACTATACTGGATATCATTTTTTTATTACTTGTAGCGGTTATAACTGGCACTATTCTGGAACTTTGCAGCGGTTAAAACCGCCACAAAGTTCCAGATATCGTTTTTTAACCGGCACTATTCTGGAGCTTTGCAGCGGTTAAAACCGCTGCTAAAGTCGGCATGTCTACCCCGCCGGTTCTTAAACCGCTGCAGAATGTCATTGCAGCGTATTGCAATTGCAGCGGATATGTAGCGGTTTAGAACCGCTGCAAGAAAAATTGTAGGGGTTAAAATCGCTGGTATAGGTTCAAAATAGTGCTGCAATAGCGCCATTTTCTGGTAGTGGGACCTTTCATAATTATTTTTAGAGTGGTATGCCTTAAAAATATTACTAAAATTCATGACGTTTCATTGGACGATCCATATTGATTTTTTAGATCATAAAAAATTCTTTAAGTGTTAAAGTGCCTTAATGATGTTTTAAATATTAGATGATTTGAAGTTCGTTGGAATCAACTTGTCAGACCGCAGATTTGATTAAAAACATTCGATCATTAAAGATCATTCCCTCCAATTATAATACAAAGTTTTTAATTATGTTTCAAATGATTGATTGGGACTCTTTTGGAGTTGAATCAGGTCACTTTTGATGTGATAGGTTTATCTCATTAAATATTCAATTTGACTATACTTTCCTTGAAATCAGTGTTTGAATGGTCGTTAATTTAATTATGAAAATTTTCAATTTAAATAAATATCGCATGTTTATAAATAATAATGCTGATATAAATAACATTATTTTTGGTCAATCAAGAATCTATTTTTTATTCATGATTGATCATTAATTTAATTATGAACAATATTGAATAAATACAACAATATTGTTGATCCTTAAATTAATTATGAGCATATTGTTTATAAATATCACCTAATAGAATTTATTTTTGTTGATATAAATAATATTGTTGTATTTATTGAAATTGGGTCTACAAATGGCAATTATAATTATATGGATAACTTTAAATTATAAGTATTATTATCAATCATATTTCTTCAGAGTTATAGGTTAGATTAACATCCATACATGAAGAAACAATAGAGTATAACAGTTCATAGGTAGCAACTGTTGCATTTACATTGGATTAAATGCCAAAAAAAAGTTTTTTTTCCAAAATATGTGATGATTTTCACCCAAAAAAGCACTCCATTTGACTTAGAAGCTATTTATTGGAAATATAAATTGGGTTGACGATTTGCTCGGTCAAAAAAATATATTTCTATTTTATTAATCTTAATTTTACTTGCAAGACTTTCGTTTTTCTAGGGTTAATGTAAAGTTTTAGGCTTCATTTAGGATAGTTTTCTAACTTCTTTGTTTTTAGATCGCAACCATAATTTCTATTTGACCCTAGCTTTTTCACTAATTGTTTTCAAAAATATTTTGTGCAAGGAAGCTGCTTTCTATAACAATTTTAAAAAGTTACTTTGTCTACAGGAACTTTACAAAGAAATAAGAAAATCACCTCTTAGACTTTGGCTTCGTTTGGGACGGCTTTTTTATTGCTTTCTAAAACGGAGTTTTAGTACAAAAATAAAAAAATTTGTACTAAAACTCCATTTTAGAAATCAGTAAAAAAGCCGTCCCAAACGAAGCCTTTGTTTGGGGCGGCTTTCTTACTGAGAAGTTAAAGGAACTTCTTAGTATAGATTTTTATTTTTTGTACTAAAAAGCTGCTTTAAGAAGTAGTAAGAAAGCCGTCACAAATGTAGCCTTAATCTAAATTTTTTATAGAAAATTTATAGGTAGAAAATCAATCTCACCAAATCTTCATTGATTTATATGACTTCCATGAAGTCTTTTGATACCTATCTTGCACTTCTTTTGAACTCTAAAATATCCCCCTTTAAAACATTTGTAGATCTCCATTGAGATCATAAAAATGCAGAAAGTGTCATAAGATTCAAGTTCATCTTGCTGCTTGGAAGGGAATCCTTCCATCAAGATGCTATCTATATTTTTCACTGAGTTGTTAAGAGAATTGACAAGATTGGAAGGAGTTTCTTTTGTAATAAAAACATAGAGGGTAACAAATTTTTTTTTTTTTTCCTGACAAATTGAAAACAGTACTGTAGACCTGAACAGGTTGGAGGATTAGGAATTTTAGATCATTGATAGCTATGAAATCAGACAAAATTATTATAATTCTTCACCAATCAAAGGACTTTGTCCTCACCTACTCTAACCACTTACTCTATCATTATTTTCTATTCAGTTCTACTCTTTGATAAAGTCAGCTTAGAAATCCGACTGAGCTATTTCATTGCCTGATAATTTAGAAAAGTTTGAAATCTCTACTTCAAAAGAAAATTCTATTTTCCGTTGATTTTTTGTCAACCCAATCAGTTCTAACAACTTTGCATATTATTTTTTATAAACGTTGCCGTCTGCCTCGATCTGGAAAATTTATCACGTGTGGTATTCGGACTCATCTGGAAGTCAATCCGGACGCGCCACCTTACCCAATGTATAGTGCATTCGATGACGTGGCGCGTCCACATTGGCCTCCAGACCCGTTTGGACTCCGCACAGAATAATCTCTCATGGATTTGACCTTGAGGAAGATTTTCATGACTTATAAATTTTGAAAAAATGCCCACAAGATTTTGATGGTATAGCTAATCCTTACTAATTGTTTTCTCTACTTACTTGCTGACCATTTTCCGCTCATAGAAAGTCAATCTTGAGTTATAGACTTTCTCTTATTTTTATTCATCTACATTATGTATTGTTTGGAAAGAGAAACCAAATGAAAAGCTTTATGGTATGATTTAATTATATTGTTCTTTGGACTAGTATTATTAATGATAAAGGAAAGCGATAGCGGAAGATCAAGAAAGTTTTCTTGAATGTGAAGGGATTGCTCTTGATAAATAATAATAGTAATAATTGATTAGGGCGGGTATCTAATTTTATTTTGGTTAGAATTGATATGTCATCAAAAAATTATCTTGATCAGGCACGAATCTCAACGCAAAATCAAGTTGGAAACTTCAAAAATTAAATCCGGGATCACATGAACTCTGATTTCAGCAAACTTATAGTCAAACTGAGCGTCTCGGAAATACAAACCCAACGACACCAAATTCGACTCAATCCAAGCCCAAATGAGTCCAAATCAAGGACCCGAAGAACTGTTGAAATGTTCGTACCACAATTTGTGTTATCAAATTGTCTCCAAACTTGACGAGCTTATAGTCTAATTGAGCAGATCGACGAGACAAATCCAACGAACCCAAGATCACCAAATTTTGAAGTCATTAAGACCTTTAAATATCTGATAAACTGTCCACGTTCAAAGGATTCAATATCGACAGTTCATCCGAACCACTCCATATTTTCCCCTGGTCTCTCATCTATTTATTGGCCATGCCACTCTAGAAAATCTATAAATAGATCCCTCATTTCTCTAGAGAGGGGATCCAAGCAAGAAGAGAAGAAGAGAAGAGAAGGAAGATGCTCTTCTTCGAACACCGCCGGAGTTTCACCGAACCACCGCCGGACCTTCGCCGGACAACCACTTGAGGCCCTCGCCTTTACCCGACCACCACTTGAGGCCCTCACCTCCGCCGGACCACCACCTAAGGCTTTCCTTTGTCGGACCACCACTTGAGGCCCTCACCACCGCCTGACACCGTTGCTCCGCCGAACCACCACTTGAGATCCTCACCTCCACAGGACCACCTCCTGACGTCGTTGCTCTGCTGGACCACCACATGAGGTCCTCACCTCTGCCGGACCACCACTTGAGGCCCTCGCCTTTATCGGACCACCACCTGAGGCGCTCACCTCCGTCAGACCATTGCCTGACATCGTTGCTCCTCCAAATCACCACTTGAGGCCCTCACCTCCGCCGGACCATCGCCTGAAGCCGTTGCTCCGTTGGACCACCACTTGAGTCCCTCACCTCCACCGGACCACTGCCTGACGTCGTGTCTCCGCCGGACCACTATTTGAGTCCTTCACCTCCGTCGGATCACCGCCTGATGTTGTTGCTCCGCCGGACCACCACTGGAGGCCCTCAACTCCGTCGGACCACCGCTTGACGTCGTTGCTCCGCCAGACTACCACTTGAGGACCTCACCTCCGCTGGACCACCACCTGAAACCATTGCTCCGCCGGACCACCACTTGAGGCCCTCACCTCCGCCTGACCACCACCTGAGGCCTTGACATCCATTAGACCGTCGCTTGAGGCCCTGTGCTTCACCAGGCCACCACCTAAGGCTCAGACTTTCGTCGAACCACCACTTGAGGCCCTTTTCTCCAACAGGACACCACCTAAGGCCCGGACTTCTAGTGGGCTACCACCTGACGCCCATAATTCTACCAGAGTATCTCCCTACTACAACGGTCTTTCAAACCTTGGTCTCCTGCCAACTATGATCTTTCAGACCCCTGTCTCCCGCCGACTACGGCCCTTCCAACTTGCATCACCTACTACGGTCCTTCCGACCTCCATCACCAGACAACTGTCTTTCCGGCCTCCATCCTATCGATTATGGTCATGTCAACCAAACAAACAAGTTTATATTGTAACTCCCAACATGTAATGCGCTCTATATGATGTACAAGTGTGACACCAAGCCAAGGCCTTCTCTCAAAGGAAGGGCCTCATTTGTAATCGACTGCAAATACTAGTGGATTCATTCAAACCGGGCCAGGACCCATGATTTTTTTCCCCTTTCCAGGGGTTTTTTACTTAAAAACTGTGGTGTCTCTTATGAATTTTACACCCTCTCTCTTATCTGATTGTGTGCTGGATCTTCGCACAATGCTAAGATGTTAAACTATATATTTCTCTACCGCCGCGAATACTCCAAGATGCAACAAGAATAAACATAAAATTTTATTAAAAAAAATATATTATATTTAAATGACATAGAATTATATAATTTTGATTTATAAATAAATTTAAAAATAATGAAAATATAATATATATGATAAAATAATAAAAATATTAAGACATCACTATAAGAAAAAAGAAATGTTTTTGGCTTCACTTGTTTTTCAATTATTATTATGGTTTTAAAGGCTGCAAAAAGATAATAGTTGTTCTAAGCTATTACAAGACGGCCGTGGTCAACTTTCACTTTAAATCTCTTTTGTAGTGGCTACATAATTGTTTTTTTTTTTTTTTATACTACGAATGAGGGTACATTAAATACTAAGAACAATACATCATACGACCAAAAAATGGCCACATAGATGAAAAATACAACCATAAAAATACAATAAATGATCAGGCCAAGCAATCTAAATGAAATCACAAAAAAAATCCCCAAAGCCAATTAGACTCAGTCCACCACCTAGTTGTCAAGCTTGAAGTCATCTAAGGAGGGAAAGATGAAAATAGCCGAGAATCCACCAATAAAGAAAGAAAAAGAACCTCCTAGATTGCCAACCAAGTCATGGCCGTCCAAGGAGCATGCAGAAAACCTGCTTCATTATTGTTCTGACCCGATTCTGATGCAGCAATAAAAACCAATTACAAGATTAACCACAAACCCAAAACCAAAAACTCCAAAAAGCGAAATCATTCTTTTTTGGGAAGAAAACTTGAATCATTAGGTTTAGCAGTAGTTTAAACTGTTGCAAAATTTGACATTTTGCAATGTTGATGCAAATATGGGCACATAGTAGTGGTTAACATGTCATATGTACAAACATTATTAATAATCAACATTAATATAGCATGCATATTGAAAGTTGGTTAAATTGTAGTGTTGTGGCATGGAACACCTTGTAATAATTCTCATAACTTCAAAATTAATGGTTGAAGATAACTATCTATATCTTTTCGTGGTCTTTTCTCCCTTAGTATTATAATAGATAGAATGAAAGAACTTTGTTTCATTTCAATACAAAGAGACATGTTATAAAGAACAAAAAGCATAGACAAAATATTGTATGTACTAGTCATAATTTTAAATGGATTAAATCTAATGCTACCCAAATTAGGATGAATATTATAACATCTATTAAAATATAGTTGCACTTATTCTGACCTGATATGAAGAAGATAAATTACTAATTTTTTGCATTTGAACCCATCTGCATATGTATGGGAATGTTTTGTATGCATTTGGTGGTCTGTGTGTATGTTGGTGAAATCTAAAGAAATTTACTCTAGGACACCATGGCGCCGAGGTAGGCGGCACCATTGCCCTAAGCTCTTTGGAGTTTTGCAAATTAATTCATGATGCAACGCTGGGGGTGACACTCTGACTCTGTGGGCTCCTAGAGGGAGCGCTTCGTCGCGCATGAAGGGCGTCATGGCGCTCAACCAAGTTTTATATTAAAAATATCATTTTTCACTAAATTCAATCATTTCATTTAATCACAATAGCTAGCTAGAGAGAGGGGGAAGAAATTCTAGAGTGAGAAAATTTGTTTTGGTCTCAGTAAGTCATTTTCTATTGACATACTAGTTCCAAAAGTTGTGGCTTAAAGTATGTTATATTTTGTTTATCTCAATTTTTAATAATTCGATAATTTTGGGATTTAAAATATAAAATTTTGGTGTTCAAACTAAGATAACTTTTAAATGGGTAAATTTTAACTGCGAAACTTCTGGTATATTATAGAGAACATAGTTATGGACAATTAGATATTTTTCTACAAAATTTATGTTGGTTATATTAAAAATACAGCTTTTCTTACCATTTTCTATTTTTGTTTTAGATTTTTAATAGTCTTGACAATTCTATATTTATTACACCATGTTTGTCTATTCCAAATATTGTTATAGCAAGAATATAATATAAAGAAAAAAATGTTATGGATGAGTAAATTTATGAATAGTGAAAAAAATAGATGCTCTAATGTCTATTATTTGGAAAGAAATATGATATTATCTAAATAAAAGATTTTGGTTTGTTAAATCACCATCCAACACGTTGTGACTTGTATCTGTGGGTAATATCAGATTGGGCCGTGACAAATCTTGCGTGGATCTAAAGCGAAATCAGGAAATCGATAGTTAAAGGTTTTTCAAGATTCTCCATCAATTGAATGTACAAATAAGCCATCAATATTTTATATTTATCTTGCCAAATCATGACTTTAATATATTTCTTTGTTTTGAATAAAATTTAAAGTTTGAGAATTAATTAAAAATATCAAATAATTTTAGATAATTTCATTTAAGTTTTCTTTCCTCCTACAACATTATTTATTCTAATACCAGCACTTTTTTAAAAAAATCATGAATATAACACCTCTTGATAAGATTTATCCAAAATAGCATACAATTAATCATTAAAACATGTATCTATATTTGTATTTCCAAGATTAAGTACTTTCATTATCTCATATGTGCTCTTAGGCAATGAAACCCTTTAGAGAAGGCATCAATTAATAACTCTAATAATCTATATATCAAAACATCTTATATAAAACATAGCTTCGAGAACAAATTACCCCCAAGAAATACCTCTACTCCCACATACTATATTAAATTTACAAATTTCACATCATTGTTTGGTGGATCTGATATAAACATATTATATCCATTCATTAAATTTTTGGAGGCATTATTTAAACCTAATGTGGTCCTTAATAATCCTTTGATATCATATGTGTGTTGGAATTTTTAGCTTGAACCGTTAGCTTGAACCGGTGCTTCTTCAAAATCAAATGGTCGGATAACAAATGACTTATTTATAGCAGCTTCACCTATAGTTAGGGGTGTCAATATTTGACACGACACAAAAATCATACTCAAATCCGACCCGAACATTTTGGGTTTGATCCGACCCGTTTTCAAAATGGGTTGTGTTAGGTTTCCAGAATTCGACCGTTTGACATGTTCGGATTGACCCGTCGGGTTGCCGTGTCAACCCGCTAACCTATTTAAATCAGCTGCCCGTGAACCTGCCACGCGACCGCGCTTCCCAACCCACCACCCGCGCGCCTGCCAAGGTTGCCCGCGCCTATCGGCCCGCCGCCCTCGCGATCGAGGATACCCGCACACCTACCTACCGACGCCCACTTCTTCACCCGTGCACACGCTCGTGCCCACCCCCGCCCCCGCCCACCTGCTTGCGCCCACACGTTCCGTGTCGGGTCTGGTCAACCCGGTAACCTGACGAATCGGGTCCGGGTCAGCATTCCGAACCCTTTTACATACCCGGGTTATGTTAGGGTTGACCCGTTTGAACCCGGGCCAGTTTCAGGTTCGACCTGAACCCGAACCGTGATCCGAAATTGACACTCCTACTATTTAAATCAGCTACCCGTGAACTTGCCCCGGCTGCTCACGCGACCGTGCTTGCCAGCTCGCCACCCGCGTGCCTATCGGCCTGCCACCCTTGCGCCGCGTACCTGCCCGCCCACACTAGCTCCTGCCCCCGCGCACCCGCTCGTGCCCGCCCCCACGCACTCGCTTACACCCACACGTTCCGTGTCGGGTCGGGTCAACCCGGCAACCTGACGGGTCGGGTCCGGGTCAGCATTTCCAACCCATTTACATACCCGGGGTCGTGTTAGGGTTGACCTGTTTGAACCGGGTCTGTTTTAGGTTCGACCGGAACCCGACCCGTGACCCGAAATTGACACCCGTACGTAGTATGTTCATCCCTATGTCAATTTCATACAAAAAATTCATCCAAAATTAAGTGATCATTGACATCTTTCACAAAATAAAATTATTTGTTAATGCATGATCTGTATGGACATAAATTTTTCCCTGGTGACTTCTTCTTTGTACTTGCAAACTCTCAAAACCTTTCAACTTCATTTACATAATCAAAACTCCATTTAGATTTTATCGTCTAACTTTGCCCATTCTAAATGACAAATGCAGTTTCAAACCACAGTTAATTCAAGATGCACATAATGGAGAAATACCAGAGAAAAACATAAGGAATGATGCCTTTGATACCTTACAATTTCTCAACAATTAATACTCCCTTTTAAAATAACTCTAAGCCATTTAAAACCTGGCATCTAATGTTGCTTAACTCTTAATAAGATTTGGGCTTCATTTGGGATAGCTTTCTTACTGCTTTCTAAAATATTTTTATAGTACAAAAATTTCATTAACTAGAAATTTTGGTACTAGAAAGCAATAAGAAAGTTGTCCCAAACAAAGCAATAATCAATCGGTTTTTAACTAAGAAAAAAATTCAAATAAAATATCAAAAACTTAATTTTACATGTAAATAATTTTCTTTGAATTATATTTTCATTTCATTAAACAAATCTTAATCATTTTATTAAACTAATCCCAATTTTAAACCAACTTTAATTCGTAGCAACAAGCACAATTCTTCTTTCTTTTTCTTTTTTTTTTTTTTTTTTTTTTTTTTTTTTTTTTTTTTTTCACTTTTGCTTTATTTTCTTTGTTCGTTCCGATCTGTATATTACTGGTCTTCTCATCATGGCAAATGGAGAAGCCAACATCGATTGAACCACCATTTGTAAAAACCCTTAGATTTTTGGACCATATTAAGGTTCCTAAAATTGATTATAATGAGCAGTATTTTTTGTTCCCTAAGAGCTTTTTAATTATTTAATAGCAAAACTGCTTTGGATAGCTCATGCCTTGCCTATTAATTATTCAAGTCATCAATTAGATCTAATTGGGATTTAGATCCATTGCTTCTTTCATAATCAATTGAAATCATTTAAAAATGAATTAAATGATTAAGATTAATATTTTTTTCACTTCATGATTATTTGTGAGGTTCTAACAATGATATGATACTAATTTAGGGCATGTTTGGAATGGTTGCGATTTTTTATAAAGTTTATTGTGAAGTTGTTGTGCAGAAAATAACTTTGCTACTATGACTGCAGAAAGCAGCTTTTCACGACAGAAATTTTTGGAAAGCAATGAAAAAGCAATAAGAAAGCATTACTCAAACTAAACTATGATTGTTGCCTGAAAAACAATGCAGTCAGTAAGCTATCTCAAACTGACCCATAGTCATTGAAATAAAATAGTTCAAATGAAAAATGAAAGAATTTCATTTAATCAATTATAGAAAATAGGAAGTTTTAACAAATTCTACAAATTAAATTTGCAAAGCCCAACTTTTTCAATTTAGGAAAAAATTAAATTTAGAAAAATATATTTATGAACATTGATTAAAAATGAAAGATATTAGAAGAAATATCTATGTAATTTTTTTTTTTTTTTCTTATTGATGAAAGGTCAGTATTGTATCTATGTAATATTAAATTCAAGTCTTATATTTTATAATTTCTTGCTCTCATTCCTAAAAAAAAAAATAATAATAATAATATTTCATTCAAATATAACTTTTTCTAAATAATATATTCCAGCAAGTAAACTATTTATTTTCTATATATGAGGCAATTAATTGTGTACAGCAATACATAAGGAATCGGATGTTAACATCACCACTAAATAAAACATAAGCAATATTATTCACTAAGATTTGAAATTAAGATCTCTTAGTTTTAGTCAAAACTCATAACCAACATACCAAAGTGAGCTATGTAAATGCAACGTTATTTATGCATTCACACACCTCGCCTTTGTCCGTTGATTGAGAGCTTTGGCTACCAACTAAAAGGTCTTGGAATCGAGTCCTACTGATGTGTGTAAGTTTATTCTAAATAACCTAAATATCCCATAAAAAATGCAACGTTATCTTCACAATTTTAAAAATAAAAATTCCATAAAAAAATCTTTTATTTTCACATTATAGAGAGAAATTATTCTGTGCCAAAAGAACTATTCGAACATGTAAATGTACACACTCTATTAAATTCTTCTCATTCTTACGCCGCACAGAAAAAACTTCTTCGTTATAGAACCCATACGTATCCTCTGCCAACTTCAGCGTACGTGTGCTATACTTAAGACACATGGAAGTAAAAGGTTAGCCGTTTGGTGAATAAATGGAGCCTATTAAAGAAACCAACCGCCGAAGCCAATCAGAGCTGTTTATAATTAAAAGCTAGCCAGTGGAGACGAATCTAGTCGGGGAATCCAAAGCATTCCCTTCAACTTTGACTCTCATAAATTTCTCAGATTTTTTTTTCATTGTATGATTCTCTTATTTCGATTTTTTTTTTTATCAGATATATTCACTCAAGGCTATTCTAACATAAATGTTTGTGATAGTTTTTTTACTATTTTGTTTTTCAAATATTAATCATAATTTTTATTTTACTATTATTTTTTTTATTATTTTCAAGATATTTTCTTATTATAAAGTTATTTTTCATAATAATTTTAAAAAAAAATATTTTTCTCATAGTAACTTTATAATCATATTTATAAGGAGTTATAAGTTTTCTTTAGAACAACTTTCTTATTACTATCTAAAACAATTTTTTAGTTAAAAAAACTTCTTGAAATTAAAAATTTTTGTACAAAAAACTATTTTGGAAAGTTGTAAAAAAATTATTCAAAACTTTCAAACTATTTTTTTTTACTAACTATTTTCCTTTCCATGAAATCAATCTGAAAATTTTTCCAAATAAAACCTTATATTAGCCTAAGAAAATCAACTAAATTTAGATAAATTTTGATAAAAATTAATCAAATTTTAGTTAAGTCCTCGAATTTTAACCTAATAAAAAAAGTCTAACTACCATTTCATGCTTTAGCACTAAGTGTAATGGTACAATTTTTATTTTTTATTTTTATTGAAAGATAAGTAAGAAAATATGAATTTAATTAGTTCAAAGATCGATCATAAGGTTTTGTTAATAAGTTTGAAAAATTTTGTCAACCAAAAAATGCTGAAATTCATAATTTTTTTTAAGAGATAAGTTGCAATGAAATATTAAAATTCATAAGATATACAAATTATAAAATCTAAAGTACGTATAACTTAATTCTTCTTATTCTTTCAGGATTAATTAGTCTGAGATCTTAGTTACATCATAAATTATTTTTTAATCATTGGTTAAACAATAATGCAAATTATTATTTTATTTAGTTATTAAAATAAAATATTTAATTATTAAAAATTTGAATGAGGCACTTTATATTGAATCAATTGTTGAGGATGATGAGGAGTAAATACCACAATGATGAAACAAGCAAGAAAGTAAAAGTAGTGGAAAAGTAAATGACACAAGGATTTAATGTGGAAAAACTCAAAATATGAAGAAAAAAAAAATCACGGAGCCAGACCACACCAGAAAATTTACTAGAAAAATTGAGAAAATAAGTATAGATCTTTCCTCTCTCACTGTATCCTTGCTTCTCTTATCACATGCATGGGCAAAGGGGTTATGTGCCCCTCCCACAAAAAAAAATGAATTTTTTTTTTTTTTTTTAATCTCAAGACAAAATCAAGTTGGAAACTTCAAGAATTAAATCGGAGACCATATGAACTCCATTTTGAATAAACTTATAGTCGAACTGAACATCTCAAAAGTACGAACCCAACACCAAATTCAACTTAATCCGAACCCAAATGACTCCAAATCAAAGACCCGAAGCATATTTGGAAGGTTCAAACCATAATTTGTATTACCAAACGGTTTTCCAAACTTGACATTCTTATAGTCGAATTGAGTGGCTAGACAAGACGAATCCAACGAGCCCAACATCACCGAATTCTGATATCACTAAGACATTTAAATGCCCAATAAACGGTCCATGATCAATATTGATCATCCATTCAAATCACTCCCAATTTAATTTCCTATTCATTTACATTTTTTTCTTGATTGATATTATCTTAATCCTATATTGATTTGATCTTAAAGAGATTTTTTAATTTTTTTTTTTGTGTAATGAGACATATTTAGTTAATATATTAAACATGTTCTAGCAGAAATCAAGTGATTCGATAATTGAAGTCATTTTGTGAAGGAAGAAAATAAACTAATTCACTACCAAAGTTTTATCATTTTTAATACTGATTATATTGGTCCTAAGCCTGGATATAAAAAGTTGAAGGAAAATTAAAAAAAAAAAATTAGGCCCCCTAGATATATTTTCTAGTTCCGCCACTGATCACATGAACCATTTTCAATGTCTACTTACACAAAATATTAGAGAAAGTCACATAAAATAATCCCAAGGGACACAATACTTCAGAAAAATGATAAAAAAGACCATCCATCTCATCTCGCAGCCTTGCGACGCCAGTTTGGAGAGTTGTGGTGCTAAAGCCTATGTCTTACACCGTTGCAACGTCATATCTATACCATTGTGATGCTTTGCTCTTTGTCTTTTAGTGTTGGGTGCTCAAGAAAACATCGCCAGGGCGCTCGGTACACAACGTCGTGGTGGTTGCACCCAAACCCAAGCAAGGAGTAATCCAATAACAAAATAGACCATATTGATCAACGCAATCAGTTACACACATAACATAAATAAATATTAAGATTTAAACTTTAAGTAATTAATTAGACATTTTAATAATCATATTCAAAATAATAATAATAATAATTAGAATCATACTTTGAAAATTAAAGTAGCCATTTGAGAGAGCTTTCTCATTGCGTTGATATTTAGGAAACAATCATAAGTTTTTTGTTATTACTTTATTGCTGCTTTATATATATATATATATATATATATATATATATATATATATATATATATATATATATATATATATATATATATATATATATATATATATATATATATTACAAATAAATTTATAAATGAAAAGTAATTTTTATATCAAAATAGTAAAGCTATTTTTCTCACAGATGCTTCATAATTTTTTTAATAAAAAACTTCATCCATCTCAAATAAATTAGAAGTCAATAAATTAAAAATAATTGATAATCAAGCACAAAGCTTTAGAATAAATTAAATAACTGTAATGATAAATGCAATCATTAATACACAATTTTCATCACTTTATTGCTGATGCTCATATTACAAGAGAAGCATGGGGACCATAACCTCGCTTTTTTTTTTATTTTTAATTCTCATGCAACAATAAAAATAACAGAATGGGAACAGCCGAAAGTTAGGCCGCCGAGTCATCATCGCTCTACCTAACGGTTGAAAAAATGCTTCCCGAACGATGAGATGTTTGTTGGCTTGTGGAGAAGCAAACTTTCCTTCTCCATTGGCTTTTGCGGCATTTAAGCTTACCGTAAGCAGATCAAATATATATATGAGAAACATTTATACTTTAATTTCTTCTTGTACAGTTTGGCACTGACCTTTGTCTCTTTTTTTGAAGGAGGCAGGAAGATAAGGGTTGTTGTCATTCATTTTAGTATGTGGATATTATGGGTTTGTTTAACTTAAAAGGAGTTGGAAGGAATGAAATGAAATTTTTGATGTCTCATGACAATATTCATTTGATCAAATATTGATTTTGATGGAACATTTGAACTCAAAATTTTTTGAAATTAAAGGAAAGGTCATTTGTGTTTTGATTTCAACAAATTTGTAGTTGGATGGAATATTTTGATGAGATAAATCTAACAACATCAAACGTGTTTTGATTTGAGTCCAAATAAGCATGCAGATCGAATATTTGAAGAATAGTTGAATTTTTTGGAAACATTTTGAGGGATCAAAGATCCCTAAATCTTGTTTGCCAATTATCAAATCAAGTGTCTCGATGAAAGGAATCCAATGAATCCAAAATCAGCTAATTTTGATGTCACTAAGGTATGAAATGCATAAAAGGATGATACATGATTAAGGGAATCAATAAAGATAAAATGATGCAATGTTTAGGAGTTTGATCTGACTAAAATTAACAAAATGCCAATAAAAAAAATTTAACAAATAGACCACATTCTAACACTAGGAAATTAGATATTGAAGAGAGCCTAAATATCTAAAAAAACTATATACCCCTATTTAATAATTGATGTCAAATATCATTACCAGCAATCTTCATTGCCTGACCACCATCTTGTATTAACCATAACTCGGTCATTGTCACCTAATTGTCATCTTCTAACTATCATTGTTTGACCTTCATCATAACTTTTCACTAGTTCTCCAACATTCTCCATTTCGACCATAGGAGGCCAAGCTTAAATTTAGAACTCTGAAATTATGCATTATCTAATTGAGGGAAGGAGCGAACTTGAATATTCTTATCTACATGGTAGTTCAACATATATCCTTCTTCTGTTACTCGACTAGCTCAAATTCTCTTAGCAACATTAGTTTAGTTAACCAAGCCTTGCCTTTTTAACACCTCAAGATGTGTTAAGAAATAAACATTGATGTCATGTTCATAGCTTTTAATACTTTTTGCCTCTAATTGATGTAATTCTCCAACTGTCCATTTCAACGAGATTTAAGCTATGCTTGTTATTGATCCTAATTATGATGGATTTATTGATACTTATGAGTATGTTGACCACTATAGAACCAAAATGCATATTCAACTAGCCTTTGATGTGATTTTTTGCCATATCTTCTTTAGCACTCTCAATGATCATCCCCACAATTGATTTTTATTGTCTTTATGATAAGACTATTCACATTTTCACTAACCTCATCATGCATTTTATCAAGTAGTTTATTATAAATAAAAAATTATGATGGACTCTTATTTTTTAGGGATTTGTTCAAATAAGGAGAGATATTTAAGGAATATTTGCAAAGATTATTTTTAGAGACTTGTTACATCCCATCCCATGAGTAGAGTATGAGCTAATATCAAGTATTATTATTGAAGGTATCTATTTTTTGGACTTTTTACTCTTTATTTATATGAGAAATGAACCTCTCTTATGCCAATCTTACATTGCTAACTTTGTTGGATTTTAAAATTTCTAACACTTCCCTACATGTACTTTTAATCTTCCTAAAATACCCAAATTCACATCCACACATCTCTCACCTACTTTCATCAGTTAAGCACTAGTAATAACATTAAAGCTTGCATATTTGCTGCTAGACATTGTTGTTGCTTGTATTAGTTAGTTGATTGTTATTGTATTTTGTATTTTAATTATAATAAACAAGCCAATTAAACATTTTTATAGAATTTCTATCTTAACAAAAAAAATTGCCATTAATGAAAAAAGACTTAAAAACACATAAAATGTGTTCTCAATTTTTCTTTTTTTAACTTTAAAGCAAAATACTTTTTGTTAACTCTATTTTGTTATTATCAAAGATCTTTAAACCATACTAATGGAAAGTAATTCAAGTGTGTTGTAAGGCTACCATAAAGTTCTAAAATCATCATTTTAAGTGTTTATTCATATTTTGTTTTTAAAAATATTTTTTTTTTTTTTTTAATTTCTTTATTTTTTTTTTTAATTTTAACTAAACTTTTTAAAATCAGCTAATTTTGATGTCACTAAGGTATGAAATGCATAAAGGATGATACATGATTAAGGGAATCAATAAAGATAAAATGCAATGTTTAGGAGTTTGATCTGACTAAAATTAACAAAATGCCAATAAAAAAAATTTAACAAATAGACCACATTCTAACACTAGGAAATTAGATATTGAAGAGAGCCTAAATATCTAAAAAAACTATATACCCCTATTTAATAATTGATGTCAAATATCATTACCAGCAATCTTCATTGCCTGACCACCATCTTGTATTAACCATAACTCGGTCATTGTCACCTAATTGTCATCTTCTAACTATCATTGTTTGACCTTCATCATAACTTTTCACTAGTTCTCCAACATTCTCCATTTCGACCATAGGAGGCCAAGCTTAAATTTAGAACTCTGAAATTATGCATTATCTAATTGAGGGAAGGAGCGAACTTGAATATTCTTATCTACATGGTAGTTCAACATATATCCTTCTTCTGTTACTCGACTAGCTCAAATTCTCTTAGCAACATTAGTTTAGTTAACCAAGCCTTGCCTTTTTAACACCTCAAGATGTGTTAAGAATAAAACATTGATGTCATGTTCATAGCTTTTAATACTTTTTGCCTCTAATTGATGTAATTCTCCAACTGTCCATTTCAACGAGATTTAAGCTATGCTTGTTATTGATCCTAATTATGATGGATTTATTGATACTTATGAGTATGTTGACCACTATAGAACCAAAATGCATATTCAACTAGCCTTTGATGTGATTTTTTGCCATATCTTCTTTAGCACTCTCAATGATCATCCCCACAATTGATTTTTATTGTCTTTATGATAAGACTATTCACATTTTCACTAACCTCATCATGCATTTTATCAAGTAGTTTATTATAAATAAAAAAATTATGATGGACTCTTATTTTTTAGGGATTTGTTCAAATAAGGAGAGATATTTAAGGAATATTTGCAAAGATTATTTTTAGAGACTTGTTACATCCCATCCCATGAGTAGAGTATGAGCTAATATCAAGTATTATTATTGAAGGTATCTATTTTTTGGACTTTTTACTCTTTATTTATATGAGAAATGAACCTCTCTTATGCCAATCTTACATTGCTAACTTTGTTGGCTTTTAAAATTTCTAACACTTCCCTACATGTACTTTTAATCTTCCTAAAATACCCAAATTCACATCCACACATCTCTCACCTACTTTCATCAGTTAAGCACTAGTAATAACATTAAAGCTTGCATATTTGCTGCTAGACATTGTTGTTGCTTGTTATTAGTTGATTGTTATTGTATTTGTATTTTAATTATAATAAACAAGCCAATTAAACATTTTTATAGAATTTCTATCTTAACAAAAAAATTGCCATTAATGAAAAAAGACTTAAAAACACATAAAATGTGTTCTCAATTTCTTTTTTTAACTTTAAAGCAAAATACTTTTTGTTAACTCTATTTTGTTATCAAAGATCTTTAAACCATACTAATGGAAAGTAATTCAAGTGTTGTAAGGCTACCATAAAGTTCTAAAATCATCATTTTAAGTGTTTATTCATATTTTGTTTTTAAAATATTTCTTTTTTTTTTTTAAATTTCTTTATTTTTTTAATTTTAGCTAAACTTTTTAAAATCAGCTAATTTTGATGTCACTAAGGTATGAAATGCATAAAGGATGATACATGATTAAGGGAATCAATAAAGATAAAATGCAATGTTTAGGAGTTTGATCTGACTAAAATTAACAAAATGCCAATAAAAAAAATTTAACAAATAGACCACATTCTAACACTAGGAAATTAGATATTGAAGAGAGCCTAAATATCTAAAAAAACTATATACCCCTATTTAATAATTGATGTCAAATATCATTACCAGCAATCTTCATTGCCTGACCACCATCTTGTATTAACCATAACTCGGTCATTGTCACCTAATTGTCATCTTCTAACTATCATTGTTTGACCTTCATCATAACTTTTCACTAGTTCTCCAACATTCTCCATTTCGACCATAGGAGGCCAAGCTTAAATTTAGAACTCTGAAATTATGCATTATCTAATTGAGGGAAGGAGCGAACTTGAATATTCTTATCTACATGGTAGTTCAACATATATCCTTCTTCTGTTACTCGACTAGCTCAAATTCTCTTAGCAACATTAGTTTAGTTAACCAAGCCTTGCCTTTTTAACACCTCAAGATGTGTTAAGAAATAAACATTGATGTCATGTTCATAGCTTTTAATACTTTTTGCCTCTAATTGATGTAATTCTCCAACTGTCCATTTCAACGAGATTTAAGCTATGCTTGTTATTGATCCTAATTATGATGGATTTATTGATACTTATGAGTATGTTGACCACTATAGAACCAAAATGCATATTCAACTAGCCTTTGATGTGATTTTTTGCCATATCTTCTTTAGCACTCTCAATGATCATCCCCACAATTGATTTTTATTGTCTTTATGATAAGACTATTCACATTTTCACTAACCTCATCATGCATTTTATCAAGTAGTTTTATTATAAATAAAAAATTATGATGGACTCTTATTTTTTAGGGATTTGTTCAAATAAGGAGAGATATTTAAGGAATATTTGCAAAGATTATTTTTAGAGACTTGTTACATCCCATCCCATGAGTAGAGTATGAGCTAATATCAAGTATTATTATTGAAGGTATCTATTTTTTGGACTTTTTACTCTTTATTTATATGAGAAATGAACCTCTCTTATGCCAATCTTACATTGCTAACTTTGTTGGTTTTTAAAATTTCTAACACTTCCCTACATGTACTTTTAATCTTCCTAAAATACCCAAATTCACATCCACACATCTCTCACCTACTTTCATCAGTTAAGCACTAGTAATAACATTAAAGCTTGCATATTTGCTGCTAGACATTGTTGTTGCTTGTTATTAGTTGATTGTTATTGTATTTGTATTTTAATTATAATAAACAAGCCAATTAAACATTTTTATAGAATTTCTATCTTAACAAAAAAATTGCCATTAATGAAAAAAGACTTAAAAACACATAAAATGTGTTCTCAATTTCTTTTTTTAACTTTAAAGCAAAATACTTTTTGTTAACTCTATTTTGTTATTATCAAAGATCTTTAAACCATACTAATGGAAAGTAATTCAAGTGTTGTAAGGCTACCATAAAGTTCTAAAATCATCATTTTAAGTGTTTATTCATATTTTGTTTTTAAAATATTTCTTTTTTTTTTTTAATTTCTTTATTTTTTTTAATTTTAACTAAACTTTTTAAAATCAGCTAATTTTGATGTCACTAAGGTATGAAATGCATAAAGGATGATACATGATTAAGGGAATCAATAAAGATAAAATGCAATGTTTAGGAGTTTGATCTGACTAAAATTAACAAAATGCCAATAAAAAAATTTAACAAATAGACCACATTCTAACACTAGGAAATTAGATATTGAAGAGAGCCTAAATATCTAAAAAAACTATATACCCCTATTTAATAATTGATGTCAAATATCATTACCAGCAATCTTCATTGCCTGACCACCATCTTGTATTAACCATAACTCGGTCATTGTCACCTAATTGTCATCTTCTAACTATCATTGTTTGACCTTCATCATAACTTTTCACTAGTTCTCCAACATTCTCCATTTCGACCATAGGAGGCCAAGCTTAAATTTAGAACTCTGAAATTATGCATTATCTAATTGAGGGAAGGAGCGAACTTGAATATTCTTATCTACATGGTAGTTCAACATATATCCTTCTTCTGTTACTCGACTAGCTCAAATTCTCTTAGCAACATTAGTTTAGTTAACCAAGCCTTGCCTTTTTAACACCTCAAGATGTGTTAAGAAATAAACATTGATGTCATGTTCATAGCTTTTAATACTTTTTGCCTCTAATTGATGTAATTCTCCAACTGTCCATTTCAACGAGATTTAAGCTATGCTTGTTATTGATCCTAATTATGATGGATTTATTGATACTTATGAGTATGTTGACCACTATAGAACCAAAATGCATATTCAACTAGCCTTTGATGTGATTTTTTGCCATATCTTCTTTAGCACTCTCAATGATCATCCCCACAATTGATTTTTATTGTCTTTATGATAAGACTATTCACATTTTCACTAACCTCATCATGCATTTTATCAAGTAGTTTATTATAAATAAAAAATTATGATGGACTCTTATTTTTTAGGGATTTGTTCAAATAAGGAGAGATATTTAAGGAATATTTGCAAAGATTATTTTTAGAGACTTGTTACATCCCATCCCATGAGTAGAGTATGAGCTAATATCAAGTATTATTATTGAAGGTATCTATTTTTTGGACTTTTTACTCTTTATTTATATGAGAAATGAACCTCTCTTATGCCAATCTTACATTGCTAACTTTGTTGGCTTTTAAAATTTCTAACACTTCCCTACATGTACTTTTAATCTTCCTAAAATACCCAAAATTCACATCCACACATCTCTCACCTACTTTCATCAGTTAAGCACTAGTAATAACATTAAAGCTTGCATATTTGCTGCTAGACATTGTTGTTGCTTGTTATTAGTTGATTGTTATTGTATTTGTATTTTTAATTATAATAAACAAGCCAATTAAACATTTTTATAGAATTTCTATCTTAACAAAAAAATTGCCATTAATGAAAAAAGACTTAAAAAACACATAAAATGTGTTCTCAATTTCTTTTTTTTAACTTTAAAGCAAAATACTTTTTGTTAACTCTATTTTGTTATTATCAAAGATCTTTAAACCATACTAATGGAAAGTAATTCAAGTGTTGTAAGGCTACCATAAAGTTCTAAAATCATCATTTTAAGTGTTTATTCATATTTTGTTTTTAAAATATTTCTTTTTTTTTTAATTTCTTTATTTTTTTTAATTTTAACTAAACTTTTTAAAATCAGCTAATTTTGATGTCACTAAGGTATGAAATGCATAAAGGATGATACATGATTAAGGGAATCAATAAAGATAAAATGCAATGTTTAGGAGTTTGATCTGACTAAAATTAACAAAATGCCAATAAAAAAAAATTTAACAAATAAACCACATTCTAACTCTAGGAAACTAGAGATTGAAGACAGCCTAAATATCTAAAAAAAAAAACTCTAGACCCCTATTTAATAATTGATGTGAAATATCATTACCAACAATCTTCATTGCTTGACCACCATCTTGTATTAACCTTAACTCGGTAATTGCCACCTAATTGTCATCTTCTAACTATCTTTGTTTGACCTTCATCATAACTTTTCATTGGTTCTCCAACATTCTCCATTTCAACCATAGGAGGCCAAGCTTAAATTTAGAACTTTGAAATTATGCATTATCTAATTGAGGGAAGGAGCGAACTTGTATATTCTTCTCTACATGGTAGTTCAACATATATCCTTCTTCTGTTACTCGACTAGCTCAAATTCTCTTAGCAACATTAGTTTAGTTAACCAAGCCTTGCCTTTTTAACACCTCAAGATGTGTTAAGAAATAAACATTGATGTCATGTTCATAGCTTTTAATACTTTTTGCCTCTAATTGATGTAATTCTCCAACTGTCCATTTCAACGAGATTTAAGCTATGCTTGTTATTGATCCTAATTATGATGGATTTATTGATACTTATGAGTATGTTGACCACTATAGAACCAAAATGCATATTCAACTAGCCTTTGATGTGATTTTTTGCCATATCTTCTTTAGCACTCTCAATGATCATCCCCACAATTGATTTTTATTGTCTTTATGATAAGACTATTCACATTTTCACTAACCTCATCATGCATTTTATCAAGTAGTTTATTATAAATAAAAAATTATGATGGACTCTTATTTTTTAGGGATTTGTTCAAATAAGGAGAGATATTTAAGGAATATTTGCAAAGATTATTTTTAGAGACTTGTTACATCCCATCCCATGAGTAGAGTATGAGCTAATATCAAGTATTATTATTGAAGGTATCTATTTTTTGGACTTTTTACTCTTTATTTATATGAGAAATGAACCTCTCTTATGCCAATCTTACATTGCTAACTTTGTTGGCTTTTAAAATTTCTAACACTTCCCTACATGTACTTTTAATCTTCCTAAAATACCCAAATTCACATCCACACATCTCTCACCTACTTTCATCAGTTAAGCACTAGTAATAACATTAAAGCTTGCATATTTGCTGCTAGACATTGTTGTTGCTTGTTATTAGTTGATTGTTATTGTATTTGTATTTTAATTATAATAAACAAGCCAATTAAACATTTTTATAGAATTTCTATCTTAACAAAAAAATTCCCATTAATGAAAAAAGACTTAAAAACACATAAAATGTGTTCTCAATTTCTTTTTTTAACTTTAAAGCAAAATACTTTTTGTTAACTCTATTTTGTTATCAAAGATCTTTAAACCATACTAATGGAAAGTAATTCAAGTGTTGTAAGGCTATCATAAAGTTCTAAAATCATCATTTTAAGTGTTTATTCATATTTTGTTTTTAAAATATTTCTTTTTTTTTAATTTCTTTATTTTTTTTAATTTTAACTAAACTTTTTAAAACGATTTGTCTCACTTAGAATTCTTGTAATGTTTTATTTAGGTTGCCTTTGCCCAAAAAGAAAATACATTGGTGTACTTTTTGTCTCCATTATTAAGAAGGAATTTTGCAACGCAAACTTAAGGATAGTGAGAATATTTGTTTGAGAGTTAGCTAGGCTTGAGCAAGGGTTGAGTTCGAGGCCAAACTACAGAACCCCTGTATTCTACATTTAAATTACCTACTTGAATTTTTTTTTTTTTTTGTGTGCAAATCATCTCATTATTGTTGATATCATTGTTTTGATTATTTCATTTAGCATGACATAAACATTGCATTAAAATTTAAAAAAAAAATACTCACATGTTTTGCAAATTACATGGGTGGATTTAAGGAAGCATGCAAGCCTATTTTTGGGTTGCTGTATACTTTTTAATACACAAATTCAATATTTAGCATGATATTTAGGCAAATTTGTTACTCTCAAAATGCACATATATAATTGCTAAATTCAAAATCATGCATATAATGAAAATTATAAGTATAATCATTAGTGGTGCTCCAAATTTACAAAGCATGAGAATAAACATCAATAAGGTTGTTTCATGCTAGAGAACTTATAATGATAGAGATAGAGTTCATCACACATGGATAAAAGAAGAATTATAAGAGGCATATATATTTTTGTGTGAAAATTTTGGAAAGGGAAATACTAGAGAGCCTACCCTAGTTGATGTGATTTCACTAGTGTATGTTATTGATTACAAATTTTCCTTTGAATGAGAAAAACATTGAGTCAATATAATAGACATTATTTATAGAGTAGAGGATTGAATTGTAAATGGCTCAAGCCATAAGAGTTATCCTTAAGTGATTATTAAATACCTTATTTTGGCATTCTCTAAAAGCCTAATATAAATGTTGGTTTTGATATCATGAGTCAAACTAATCATCAATGACATGTATTGTCCTTATAAGAACTGGCATGTATGGATATTAGTGACAATAATAGACAATGAAACTGCTAGGCATTAGTGTTGAGAGATTATAATTGGGTGATGGGAATGAGTGACTATAATTAAGTCTTGGTGGTTGGGTGACTATAATCAAACAATGTAGATGGAAAGAGATTAAAAATTGCAATTGAGTAACAAACTTCAAATGACTATAATTGAGTGAAGGTGGTTGAATGACTATAGTCAAGTGATATTAGTTAGAGAACCATAATATGGTGATGGTAGTAGGAGGGCTGTAGTCAAGCGATAACGGTAGGGGGGTCATAGTTTGATAATAGTAGTCCAAGGAAAATAGTCAGAGAATCATATTTTTGATTATCATAATTGAGCAACAATGTTCAACGAACCATAGTGAGGAGATTGTGGTCGAAAAATCATAATTGAATGATGATATTTGAGGGTCATAATTGGGTGATGGTGATTGGAGTATCATAGTAAGGTAGTGTAGCTCGGAGGGTTGTATTCAGACCTTGATATCCAAAGGACTATAGTCTAGTGATGGTGGTCAGATGATTGCATTTAAAGTGATGGTATTCATAGGATCACCATTGGGTAAAAGTGCTTGGAGAGATATCGGCAGGCAATAATAATCGAAGAATCTTTGTTGGGAAATAGTTGTCAGGGGATCATAATCTATCGATGGTAATCAAGAGATCATATTCTTGTAGATGTGGTCAAAATATTGTAGATGAGTGATGGTTATCATAGGGATGTAGTTAGAGATTGTGTCGTTAAAGGGTTATAGTTTGATGATGATGGCCGGAAGGCAATAGTCTGGCAATGGTGGTTAGAGGAATATAGTTGAAAAGTGGTGATCAAAGGACCATAGTAAAATGATACTCCAATAGTTGTAGACTAGTGGTGGTGGTTTGATATGATGGTTTGATGAAAGTAGTCAAAAATTGGTGCTCAGGCAATGGCTTTTGATGGAAATGGTATAAGGCAACAATCGAATGGCAATAATATGTTGGAATCAACTAAATGATGGTGGTATAATAGTGATAAAATGATGAATTTGGCCAATTGACAGTGGTTTAACAATAGTCATCCAACAATGGTTATTGATTAGAGGTAATTTGACTATAGTGATCAGTTGAAGGTAATTTGTCAAAGGAGCTTTCTTTAATTTTAAGGTTAGGTCCTAGTGTAAAGTTATGATAGGTTGTTAAACCTATGCAAATGTCCCAAGGCTAACCAGGGGGGGGGGGGGGAATTGGTAATGTTAAAACTTTCCTCTTGAATTTTAATAGAAAACCATTTAATAATTCTAACAAATTAATTTTTCTTTTTCAAATAAGCATTTCAACCACAACTACTAAATGCTGAAAAATAAAAGTACAAAAATAAAAATGAACACAAAGATTTATAGTGGTTCGATCCAATAGGACCTACATCCACTCCCTGAAGACTCTCTCTTCAGGTATTGCATTATTACCAAAGTGACTCTTCTTTTGCCCCCACAATAAGGTGGTGAAGCCTTTATAATTTTTCTCTCTTCTGCCAATCCCCGGTGCGGTATAGTATCATCATCCTTTCACACCCTCTAAGTGTCAGCAGAGTACCGTCATCGTTTCATACCCTTTAAGTGCCAGCAAAGTACCATCATCCTTTCACATCCTCTAAGTGTCGGTAGAGTACCCTCATTGTTGACTGTACAAAAAAAAAATGTAAAGCAACCGACATAACTCCAAGCCGGCCCCATCTCACCAAAATGACGCACCTCTCGGAGGCACCGACAATGCAAAGCGTTAAAAAGGAAGGAATCACGAAAAAAACTTACGCTCGCTCATTGGTTCCCTCGTCGCTGTTCGACTTCGTTGCTTCGCACAAGCGTCTAGGATTCGCCGTTCATCTTCTCCTTCCGTCGTTACTATTCGGCTCTGTTGCTTCACGTGCAGAGAGCACACACTCCGACCCCGCCTTCCTCCGGCCGCCGCTGCCGTCGCCGCCGACTGCCAAGCCTGCCCTCGCGGCCGACTGCCAAGCCCGCCGCCGCCTCCGACCCAAGCCTTCCCCGTGCGTGGTTCCGCCCCTTCCGACCCTAGCCCGATCGGGTTTCTCCCGATCCATCTTCTCTCCTCTCTAAGTTTATATATATTATAATATAATATATTATATTATATTATAATAATATATCATAATATTATTTATATTATATTATAATATATATTATATTATGATATATTATAAATATCATATTATCATATGTATATTATTTTAATATTCTGATATTAAAATAATATTATTAAAAAAAAGAAAAAAAAAGAAAAGAAAGAGGTGGAGAGAAATAAAAAATTTTTAACAGGTGTCGAAGACCCCGTTCGTCGTACCTTAGGTCCGACCAGGACGGTTTGAAATTGAAGACCCGCGCCATCGATCTTAGATCTGGGCGGATGGTTTCACAATTCGAAGACCCCGATCGTCGTATCTTAGATCCGACCAGGATGGTTCCAAATTGAAGACCTCACGCAGTCGATCTTAGATCCTGGTGGGATGGTTTAAATTCGAAGCCCCTACGCCGTTGACCTTAGGTCCGGGTAGGAAGAAATTTCGGCAGATGCCGTCCCGATTTCTCCCTCGGTGGGGAGGCGACGCCGGGAGGCTGCCAAAATTTTCTTGAAAATTCAGGACTTAGCGAATTTTGAAAAAAGCATGGATCTCTAAAAAAAAAAAAATTAAAATTTGGAGAGCAATCAAATTTTGAATGTTAATTAATCAATTGATTAATAAAAAAAATTTATTACTTGATTAATATCAATTAATCAAAATTAATTAAAATTAATTGATTGATTAATTATATAAAATACAAAAGTTATTTAAAATATAAAAATTATTTGAGAGCAATTTAAATTCAGGAGCATTTTAATTGACTAATTAGAGCAAGTAATAAAAAAAAATGCTTTGAATAAAAAGGAGAAAGGAGGAGGGGGAGAGATCCACTAATCAACATATGCTTCTCTCTAAAATCTTGTACAAGTTGCTCTCCAAAAATCTTAAACTCCCCAAATCCCTTATACAAACTCACTCAACCTCTCCAAACAACTCTACCCACTCAAAATTGAACTTCTTGCAAGCTCTTCAAAGCTCCCCTATACGAGCTCCTACAATTACTTGTGAAAGTACTATCCCCTGAACTGCTGCAAGCATTACTTGCCTGCAAACAAGCAATCAAAAAATCAGTGCATCATAAATAAAATAAATCAATGCGGGAAAGTGGTAAGTCCAACTACTGCAAGTAAAAACAAAGTACTAGAAAGCAAGAAAAAACTGAGTACGAAAAAAGCTAGTAGTGTAACACTGCTGAAAAGACGGGTAAAAAAAAAAGAAGTGAACTACTGTGGTAGGAAAAAGGCTACAAGCACATAACAACTAAAACACTGACATTAGTGTCAAAATTCAGAAGTATCAAAATCACAAAAATCGAATCAAACTCAACAAACAAACAATCAAATTCAAATTCTTGGGCAGCCTCGTTCATAGGAACTAGGTTGTAAGACCCACTACCCGGCAACTTTCGTAGGAAAGCAGTAAGCCCGATCTTACGGAAAAGTTTTAGGTAGAAATTGACCTAATCCCTAAACCCAATTAAAAACCCCAGCCACTTCTAATAGAAGCTGTAAGTCCGACATTTGAGGGAGATGTTTAGGTGATAACACAAACTTAAACCCCTCACTTGGGCATCCTAATCTATAGGATTAGGTTATAAGACCCGCTATCGGGCAACTTCTACCCGAAGTTGTAAGCCCCTACATTTTAGGAAAATTATAAAAATAAATAGCAATGACCCTAAACTCCAAACAATCTAATTTAAACCTATGGGCATCCTAGTCTATAGGATTAGGTTATAAGACCCGCTATCGGGCAACTTCTTAATGAAGTCGTAAGCCCCCACATTTTAGGAAAATTGTAAAAAAATAAATAGCAATGATCCTAAATCCCTAACAATCAAAATTTAAACCTATGGGCATCTTAGTCTAAACGATTAAGTTGTAAGACCCGCTTTTCAGGCTACTTCCTAAGGGAAGCCATAAGTCCTACCCAAATAATTAAAATTCTTGGGCATCCTAGTCTAAAGGACTATGTTGTAAGACCCACAACTCGGGCCGCTTAGCTTACAGGGCTAGGTCGTAAGACCCACTGTTAGGCAACTTCTAAGGAAGCCATAAGACGTATCCAACCAAAATTCTTCGGGCAACTCCTAATTGGAGCCGTAAGCCCCAAACTAAATAAATCTCTGGGCAACTCCTAATTGGAGCCGTAAGCCCCAAACTAAACAAATTAACGGGCAACTTCTAAGGAAGTAGTAAGCCCCAACTCAAATTAAATTAAAACTAAATTAAAATCCACAAACCACTTCAGTCTATTTGGGATCCCTGAGAGGAGGCAACCCATGGCTACTAATCAGATTCCCTGGACACTACAATCAATGATTGTTAGTGTTGGTAGACTGAAATCTATGGTATACCCAGGACGACGGAACCATGGGATCTTGATCGGGTTTACCTCCATTTCCCCTACTATTGAGACTAAAATTAACTAAAAATTTATTTCATCCTTAATCGAGAGTTCTCTCTTACGTTGTAAGAGGGGTAATTAACTATGGACGCTTGCGCTCATAGGAAGTAAGAACCCCAGATCTATAAACCCTGACACTACCCTCAGGGGAAATCTGGTTAATTTCAATCTGACTTAAGGGAAGTGGAATCCTACGGCTGCAAAGCGGGATTCGTGCGTTCATGCCATTTTTCTTGAGCCAACACTCATCCTTTCACACCCTCCAAGTGTCGATAGAGTACCGGATCTTCTTTAAAGATCTTCTCTCAAGCAACTAGAAAGAAGAAAGGAATATAAGTAACCAAAATACAAAAGAGATTCTTACCTTTGAGTAACCTTGTAAACCCTTCATACTCCACTTGCAAGAACTCTCTCAAATACTCTCCCAAAATACTCTTTTACTTGCTATAAAAGAAATCACAAAGAACAATAGCCCTCAGGTTAGTTTCTAAGGACAATTTATATAAAAAACATGAAAAACCATCCAGAAAATTGAAAATTTTCTGTGGTGTAATGCAAATCAAATACATATATTTCAAAATATCAAGTGTTTAATTAAAAAAAGTTAATGCATTATAAAATTACATTGTATTTGAAACAACATATCAAGCTCATTTTTAATGTATTTAGAATTCACCCAATTTGGATAAATCTTAAATATGCATGACCTTCTAACATTAGCTATCACCCACAACCCAACTACCAACCACCACCATCTACATCAACCATCACTGCCACTTACTATGGTTTCCCACTATTATTTAGCACCAACACTACCATCAGCCACTGTCTCTATTATTACAAGTCATCCATCTTTGAAAACCAACAGCTACAGCCACTACCCACTATCATTTGACAACCATAGTCATTAAATATAGCCAACAGCCCCCACTGTGATGCAGCGCATATTAGACTCTAGTACAGTATTCTGTTATTTGCTCATTCTCCACTCACTCCGTACTATTTTTGTTATTATAATAATATTACTACTTTTTAATGGTTGCCATATTAACAGTTAAAACATAAAACTATCTAATAGAAGAGAATATTATAGGAATACTTATAGGAAACAAATGTAGAGATGGAGGCAATTTTTGATATCATTGAATAGACACTCTAGAATATAGGGAAAAGTTTTCCATATTTTTTCTTTTTCCTTTGCATTTTTCTTATTTCAGGTATCTTTTAGGAGGTCCATATCACCATTGCCAATCTGTGGGTTGTATCAAGTTGGTATCAGAACCAAAGCAGTGGGATGACAAACAAAAGCAAGGAACCAGCTACTGAGGATTTTGAAGCCTTGAAACACTATCGACAAACCAGGCGAACATCATCCAATACCTTTAAAAGTTTTGTCTACCGATGTGCCATGCCTCTCTATCAAAGTACGTCATGAGTTCAATCTCAACCAAATAAGGATAGAACCCCACCAGTCTCATCGAGATCAAGCACCAACTATGGTTCCTGGTGCGTGACGTGGCGTGGAACTTGACCAGCCATGGCATCAAATTTCCCAACCCACGAAGGAACTATCAGACTCTGAAGAGGATTTATAATGGCAACAAGAAGTGAACCTGAGCGATTCTAGGGAAGATGATGAAGGCATTAATTATAGCATTGGTTATTATAGGTGTAGAAGATGCCCAACCCCATAGAGAAGCCAATATGAATTCAATGTTAAGGTGGATATACCCTTATTTGATGGGAATTTACACATAGAGCATTATTTAGATTACGAAAATATTGTTGAAAACTTCTTCGACTACATGAAAAATGAGCCCTCTAAGCAGGTAAAATATGTGGTTTACTGCTTGAGAAGTGGAGCCAGTACCTGGTGGAAACAACTATTCAGATGCGGCAATGTGAGGCGAAGGGCCCTATCCGCAATTGGGCCTGGATGAAGTAGCTGTTGCATTCTAAATTTCTTCCTACAAAATATAAATAGATCTTGTACATAAGGTACCAGCACTATGTTCAAGGTAGTCATTCCGTCAGTGACTATACCGAAGAATTTCATCACCTCAGTACATGGAATAATTTAAATGAATCCTTGAATCAACTGGTAGCCATATATATCAGGGTCCTCAAGGAAGTCATCAAAGATAAATAGCAACTGAATTCACTATGGTCTCTATTACAAGCCATCAATTCATTACCTTACATAATCAGATGGGTGGTGAAATGGGGCATTGACATTTAGGTAACAAAATTGTGTCAGGTGACTTTCTCCATTAGACAATAATATGTGTGTGACTTGTTGTGTGACGCCTTAGATATGGATGTGTGCCATCTAATTTAAGGATGTTCATGCTAGTTCAATGTACGTAGGTGTTACGTATGACGGTTGAGCTAACGTTTATTCCTTAGAGTGGAAAGGTAAGCACCTAAGGTTATTATCAAGGCCCCGTGAGAACAAATTACCAGCACCCAGCACACCATCCTCAGCAGTGATGCAGATTGTATCCAGACTAAAGTTGTTACTCAATGGGAGAGATTTTGATCTAATATGGGCATTGGTGGTCACTGATTCGACCAGCTCATGACAGGACCACATTCCTAATAAAATCTACACTATGTTGGAAGAGTTCAACTCCATCTGTCCTCAAGAGCTCCCTGCCACCCTCCCACCTTTAAGAAACATTCAGCATCAAATTGATTTTCTTCCTATTGCTACATTTCCAAACTTGCTCACTATCAGTTCAACCCCCAAAAAGAATAGATTCACAAATCAATCATTGAGGACCTATTGAATAAGTAGCTCATCCAAATAAGTATTATCCCCTATGTCGTCCATGCCTTGCTTGCACCTAAGAAGAACTGAGAAAGATGCCTATGCATGGATAACATGGCTATAAAAAAAATTACTATCACATACCATTTTTCTATCCCCCATATTGACAAACTTTTAAATAAACTAGTTAGATCATTAGTGTTCTCCAAACTTGATCTACATAACGGTTACCACAAAATTTGAATTCATCCTGGTGATGAATGAAAAATAGCTTTTAAAACTCCATTGGAACTCTATGAGTGGAGAGTCATTCCATTTGGATTAGGCAACGCACCTTGCACCTTTATGAGAATGATGCAAGACATACTGAAATCAGTTTGGGGAAAATTTTGCATCTCATACTTTGATGACATTTTAATTTACAGCGACACTTTGATGCAACACAGAGCAATCTCAAACAGCTCTTTGAACTATTGCGGGAATATCATCTATTTCTCAACCTCACTAAATGTGACTTTTCCACCTCCCAAGTTCAATTCCTCAATTTTGTGGTATCCAATGAAGGCATCTAGATGAATCTAGAGAAAATTGCAGCCATCCTCAATTGGCCTAGTCTAACTTCCTTCTTTGAAGTTTGTAGTTTTCATGAATTAGCAAAATTTTATCGCAAGTTCATTAAGGGATTTAGTATTCTTATGAGTCCTATTACGGACTGCTTAAAATTTAAAACCTTTCACTAGGATAATAAAAAACAAAGTTTTAAGACTATTAAGAAGGCTTTGACATCCACCCCCATTCTTGCCATTCCAAATTTTGTTAAACTCTTCATTGTTGAAATTTGACACTTCTTCTATAGGCATTGGAGTTGCGCTTTCTCAAGAAAGGAGGCCAATTGCATATTTCAGTGAAAAGCTTTGCCTGTCCCGCAAATGGTGGTTAGCTTATGAACAAGAATTGTACTCAGTGGTCCATGCTCTTAAACAGTAGGAACATTATGTAATATTTACTGCATCAGGAGTTCATTATTTGTACTGACAATATAGCACTTCAATTCATTAACAGTTAAAAACATGTTAACTACATACTTGCGCGTTGGGTCTCCTTCCTCCAGAAGTGTTTCTTTTATTCTGAAACACCAATCTGGCCAGCACAATATAGTTGTCGATGCTCTCAGTAGAAATATGATTCTTCTAACTCAATTGCAAATCAAATTTTTAAGTTTGACTTGTCTTAAGGAGTTTTATGCAATTGATCCTGACTTTGTAGAAATCTGGAATCACTGCTAGCTTCAGGGAAGTTTTTTTTTATTTCACTACTCAACATGACTATCTTTTTTGCAACAATTTGTTGTGGATTCCAGTGTCATCTTGGTGACAACTTCTGGTCCGTGAGGCACATTCTAGAGGGCTCGCAGCTCATGACAACTGAGACAAATCACTGGCTTTATTATTGTCTTGTTTTTATTAGCCCCACCTTCGTTGTGATGTTTATCTCTAATTTATCAGCCGTTGCTACATCTTCCAAAGTTACAAGGTTCTCAAAATGCAAGTCTTTATTTTCCATTATAAATTTCTAACTCCATTTGGGAAGACCTTAGTTTAGACTTCATCCTTGACTTACCCCGAAAAAAATGAGGCAACGACTCGATCATGGTTTTCGTTGATCACTTCTTCAAAATGGCACACTTCCTATCATGCAAGAAAACATCAAATGCACTTCACATTGTCCATCTTTTCTTTCATCAAGCCGTTCGATTACATGAGGTACCTCGAAGCCTCACCTCTAATAAGGATGACAAATTCATAAGCTACTTCTGGCGTGAATTATGGAAACGGCTAGGCACCAATTTGTGCCTTAGTTCATCTTATCATCCTCAGTCCGATGAACAAAGTAAAGTTGTAAATCATACATTGGGAAACATGCTTCGGTGTTTAGTTCATGACTTTCCAAAGTAGTGGGAAGAGATGTTAAGCTCCATCAAATTCACCTACAATTCTATGGTAAATCGATCCACATGTAAGTCTCCTTTTAACATTGTCTATACTAAACCACCTAATCTTGCATTGGATGTTGTTGTGCTTCCGAAGTACAAATTCGAGACTACCTTAACTTTCACAAACAATTACTCTCAAATGCTGCAAGAAGTTCGCCAGCAGCTCATCAAGGCCAATCAATCATATAAAACATATGCATACATTCACTGAAGGCAGAAACTATTCCATGGAGGTGATCTCGTCATGGTTCGAATACATTGTGAATCTTTTCCCCCGGGCACATACACAAAACTTAACTGATGAAAGATTGGCCTTGTTCTGATCATTACTAAAATCAATGATAATGCTTATATTGTGGAGTTGCCACATGATACTCATACGTCCCCTACTTTCCATGTTTCGGATATTTGGCCTTACCACCCTCCCGATGACTCTCCAATTACAAATAGCTCATCGGAGTTGAGCTCTTCTGATGCAATGCATATTAGACAGTTAGACTCCAGCACAGTATTCAGTTATTTGCTCATTCTGCACTCACTCGTACTATTTTTGTTATTATAGTACTATTACTATTTTTCGTTTGTTGCCATATTAATAGTAAAAACTTTCTGATATGAAGAGAAAACTATAGGAAAATACTTATTGGAAACAAATGTAGAGATGGAGGCAGTTTTTGATATCATTGAATAGACACCTCTCTGTTATGGGAAAAAGTTTTCCCTGTTTTTATTTTTCCTTCACTTTTTTTTGTTTCAGGTATCCTTCAGGAGGTCCCTGCTGCTGTTGCCAATCCATGGGATGCATCACACTGTCTACTATTGCTATCATCACCACCTCCACGACCAATCAATGCCGCTACCACCACCCCTCACCATGCTATTGCCTCATCCAAAATTTACATTGAACAAATTTACTTGAAAATAAATACAAAAAATTAAACTCTCACCTCTATAATGTATCTGATCAAATAACATAAATATATATATATATATATATACACACACACACAATACTATTATTTCTCGCTGTTTTTTATTTTATTTCATTTTTTCAGCAACTCCTAAATAAGAAAAAAATTTAAAAAAGGCCGAACAAAAATATCCATAATTCTGGCACTCGAAATTGTAAAATGAGAATAAAAATTATAATTTCCATCAGCGAAAAAAAGAACAGAAAAAATCCAACTTCTTTTGGATTCTTTGGTCAAACTAAGCAAGCAAGGTCCTCGTCCACGGCCGGGGCGGCGACCACGACAGTGTTAGTCAGCCAACCGTGGGCGCCAGTCGGTCATCGAGTTTTGTTCCCACAAGCCACAGCTTCACTTCTAGAATGCTTTATCTGCAGCATTTGCGAGACCATAAGAGTCAGTCAGCTTACCCACCCGTTTTCTTATATGAATCATGTGATGATTGAGAACAAATAATATTCAATCATTCATTCAACTTGAATTAAATATTTGAGATTGGTAACTTCATATTCTTACAAGGAAAATTCGAGAGATTTATTAGCTAGGTTTCGTTTGCGGCGACTTTCTTACAGCTTTCTAAACTTTTTTTAATGATAAAAATTTTTTGAAAGAAAAAATGGCATCGCCGTATATATGATGTATTAGTTAAAGAAGTGATTTGAATGCAATAAACCATTATTATTTTCATGTCTTTCTTAATGACAACATATAATGATTTTTTTTTTTTTTTGGAACTAAAATATAGTATTTTTCATGTGAGAAAGTCGGCCAAAATTACAATGCCCATGTTTGAAACTAAGAAACTTAAAAAAAAAAAGTCAAATCATCTTCCTATGAGGTAGATTAAGACTTTGGGAAGGAAAATTGTGCTGGAGAGTAATTCTGGTTAAAATTTATTTTTAAAATTAAAAATTAATATAATCTATGAATAATTAACTAACAATTGATGGTCACCCAATAATGCTCATCTAAACACTATTGTCAAACTACAACCCTTCATCAACAGCTTATGATTACGACCGTCCAACCACCATTGCCTAGCTATGGGCATCCATCATCGCCTAACTATAGTCACTTCACCCAACTAGTCCTCCAACTATCATTGCCAATTAGGTTCTTTTGACCATCATTGCCAAATTGTAATCCCCCAACCATCGTTGTCCAACTACGATCCTCCAACTTTCATTGTTGACTATGATTCCCTAAATACCATAGTATGTTTATGTTTGCCCACTATTGTTGCTCAATTATATTCACAATCACCAAACTATGATACTTTGACCACCATTTCTAAAGTAAGGTCCTTCAAGGACCATCACTCAACTAAAACCCTCCAACCATCATCACTATATTATATCCATTCAACTACTATTGACCAGTTATAGTCCTTTGACCCTCATTACACAACTACGGCCCTACCATCATCACTGCTCGATTATGATCCTCAAACAACCTTTGTGCTGTAATCCAACTACAATTGCTCAATTGTCCAACCACCACCACTCGATTGCATTCCTTCAACCATCATCATCATACTATGGTTGCCCAATAACCATCTCCTGATTGTAATTCTTGAACCACCATCACCCAATTATAGACTCAGACAATCGTCACCAGCTACGATCATCTAACTAGTAACCTTCCATTGCTACCCCTCGATAATGGCTCTATGAAATCATCACTCAACTACAATCCTTACTAGTATTTATTGATTTTAGTCCTTTAACCACTACCACATAACTATGAACCTCTTACCATAATCCCTCAATTATGATCATCTGATTATCGTCTCTTTACTAAGATCTTTAAACCACCATTGCCCAACCTCTATCCCCCACCTATGGCACACTAATCGTTATTACTCAACTATAATCTTATAATCATCTTTACCTTGCTATGGTGCTCCAAGCACTATTATTTGATTATAATAATCTATCCATTCTCACTAGTTATGATTACCTAACCACTATTGTCAGACCATGATTCTTTAAGTGTTTTCATCAACTACGATCATCTTGCCACAATCATCTAACTTTAGTATTATAGCCATCTTCACCCATCTATGATTCTTCGACGACTATCTGTGTCGCTCTACTATGATTTCCCAACCACCTTAACTTAGCTATAATACTCTAACTAATATTATTTGACTATGATAATACAATAATGATCATTTAATTATGATTATCTAAACAACATCACAAGATTGTGGTACCCTAATCATTATCGCTTTATTTTGCTGATATGATCTTTATCAGCTGACTATATTCCTCCGACAACCATTTATTGAATAAGGTGTTATGAAAGTATCGCGTGTTGTGAAAGTTGGGCACTACGATGCTCGCTTATGTTATCTAGAGCTACGATGCTTCCAAGGTCTGTGCTCCAGAGTTGAACTATTGTGCAATTTTCCTGAGACTCTGGTGCTGCAATGTTAATTCTTACGTTATGGCATTATGAAGTGCTACGACACTAACCTTAGTTTAGCTAGTGTGCTGAATTAATTGTCATTTTTTCCAAGGCTATGATGTTGCAATGTCTTAATATGGCCTCGAGACATTAGCAATGCTCTAATGCTGATGGTTTCGGTGCTACGGTGCTAGCTCAATACTTATGAATTTTCTTTATTTCCTGAGAAATTTTTGCATAACATTAACCTTAAGAAAAACATATTCATTGGTATTTAACATAATAAAATATTACATAAATTTTGCTTAACATGAATGAAATGAATCATAATACTTCTTCTATCTATCCTACACAAATCTCAATCTATCCTTGATTAGATGGATAATTTTAGTAGCATCATCTATTAAAATTGGCTCTATCGAATTTCTTTCTCCCACATTTGTCCAAGATAAAGGTGTCTTGCCTTGCCCTTCCTATCATATAGAGCTTTGTAAGGGGCCATATTAATGCTAGATTGGAAGCTATTGTTATATACAAATTCTATCAAAAGAGATGTGGTCTTTCCAGCAACCACTAAAATTCATAATACATAGTCTAAGAAGATCTTCCGGTACTTGAATAGTTCTTTCAAACTAGTTATTTGTCTACAAATGAAAAGTAAAACTTAAATGTAATTTTGTTTACAGATTTTCCCTAAATCATAATCTCAAAAACATTCATAAATGCATGTCGGTAACATTATATCTAACTATAAACATCATACTCTAGGCCTTGCCCATCAATTATGCTACCCCCTATAAACTGAGAAATAAAATGGGAACTGACAAATCCTGCTATACTTTATACCGAGAAAGCTTAATTGGAACACTACCCATTAGTTATTTATGGATATTACAAATTTATTAGATATAAAATACATGCACACAAAAACAAAGATAAAAAGAACACATGAAATTATCTAAAACTTTCTCAAATATCTACATATAAATCCTATGACTTTATTATAATCATTATTTCCCCTTATATCAAAATTTTTGTCATAACCCAATTTGACATAATCCACATACAAATTAGGTCATTCCATGTCGTATTGTGACATAATAGATTTCCCATGACATAATTGGAGAAAATTTTGAGAATTTCAAAATTTGCAATTATTTATAGACTACATATACACTAATTTACTTCATATAAGTATAGAAAATACACATAATCAAATATCTTTTCATTTATCATAAAAATATTGACATCAAATTATTTCCTTAAAAATAGAACATGGCATAAAAAAATACAATACATAACAGAAAAGCCATGATAGCCAAAATCTCTAACAAAACATACCTACAAACATAAAATCTCTATCTCTACTTAATTTGTCATTTTCCCTTGCGCTTTCCTAAAATTGATGCAAAATGGTAGGCATGAGCAACTAATGGCTCAATAATCAACATTGAACCTACATAAATTTTAAATAAATTAAAAAATAGAATTTAAGCAAAATAGAAGTGAAAGGCAAAATATATTATTCATACATATCACACATTTTAGGCATATCAACACAAAAACGGTCATATTTATAGATATAATAAACAATATAATACCTATTATAGAAAATTATGGGGTAAATTCACATACAAATTTTCACATATTTAGATCACAACCAAATAATCATATATTGTTTATCATTATATTTCAAAGCTTTTATTGTTCTGCAACAATATATATTGGTTTCAGAATATTTTTTCCAAATTATTTAAAATAGTATATTTATAGAAATTTACTTTAGAAATTCATAAATAATTTTTCAAAATATTAAAAATATTCATTCCGACAATGTATTAAAAATTGCATAGTGAAAATTCATTTGATGTCGGAATATACCCAATTTTATGTTGCAATTTCAAATAAAAACCTAAAGATTTAAAAAATTATAAATTATTTAAAACATAGATAGAGCAAATATAATTTATCATGATCTGAACAGTATCTAAAATTGGCGCGATGGATGAAAATGACCAGAAGTAGCTCCAATTGAACTTTCTCTCACTAGAATCTCACCCTCTCTCTAGTCGGTTGAAATTTGAGAAAAATGAAAATGATTTTGAATTTTTTTTATAGTGGATTTGGATATTTATATAAAAAATCATTCACATTATCACAATGCTTAAATATTCAACGCCGCAACTTCCTCTTAAAATACATAGAAATAAAGAACACTGGCTGTGAAGTTGGCAACCCAGCATTGCAATGCTTCCGAAAATTCCATATTTTTTTCTCATTTTTCTAAATTTAAAATATAATGAGCTAAGTGTCACAGTGCTTCTAGAATAGTACCATAGCACTCCCATGTAAAAATTTTAGACATGCAAATTTTTCACACATAGAACCCTTGGGATGCTATCTAAAAATAAAAATATTTATTTAAATGCATAAAGAGTCATTAACAATACATAAAATATAAAATGCAAACAATAAAATTGATGCATGTCAACTTTGCTACTTACCATTACCAATAGTGTTGATACAAAGCTATGGCCTATATGACTAATGCATATCATTGACACTAGCTTTGACTCTCAACATCAACATTATGATTATATTAAATTTCTTGGTCTTTGGCATCCCCTCAAAGAATATGAAAGCAAATAAAAAATGATACCTTATAGACAGCTCTAATGCCATATAACTTTTCTAATTTCCATAATATAATTCATTCTATGGAGAGTATATCTACTATATTATATTAGCACCTTCTCTCCAATCATAAAAAATGACATCATTTGTAGCCAATAAAAACTTCAATAGAATCATTTTAATTGGGTCAGGCCCCATAAATTTTCCATATTTTTAAGTTTTTCATCGAAAACTTTAGTGTTTTTATGACCCTCTTTTAATCTATACGTATGTGAGTGATGGATCTTCATACAAGGATATGATATTAAACACTCCTAATAGCATTATGAATATTTTAGCACACACTAGTTTAACATTGCGTATAAGACTAAATTCTTAGTTATAGGAAGCCATTGCTTCAACAAAGAAATGTCATTCTCGTTATTGTCTAAGACATGACTATAGCGGGGCAATCCCTTGCCACCATTTTATCAATCAAATCAAGAATAGGGATAACTTTAATTACAACATAAAATGGACAACATCTTATATGTGATTAGAGTCATAGAACTTATCTTTCTAATCATCCATTCACCCAATCTCAATCAATATAGTCAATGACTAAATATATAATAAACGATCTCTTAAAGGATAACTTTCACCACAAAATTTATTCTATAAAGTTTTTGTCTATCACCCAATTATAAATAAATGATGAATAGGTAAAAATCTTGAGATCTTCTCATCCAAGAATTCTCTCTTTCCCTTCCTATTTGTCTACTCATTTTTCACTCATTATTTTTAATATAATTTGATGTGATGCATAAACAAGCATGATCAACACCTATATTTTTTTCTTAAGCTCCTTTAAAATTTTCTATTTTATTTATAATTTACATGCTTTTCAAAATTAAAAGACCAAAATATTAAAAAATAAATTGCTTATTGTCCCACAAAATATGTAAACATTTTTTTTTTCATATAGAAGCATATCTATTCTAGACCTAATTCATAGAAAATTTAATAAAAAAAAGTTCTATTTGAAAAAATGTTAAAATTAATACAAAGGCTCAATCGGGTAATCTATCAATTCTTCATAGAATCAATAAAATATATATATAAATAAAAGAAAACAAAAACCCTTCACCCTTTTCCATTCCATCCACCAAAACGTCAGAATTTTTATGAACATGTACAAATATACCTAAAAATCAAATAAAATTTAAGAAAAAATCATAGATTTAAAATGAAAGAAAAGAAATTCCCCCAAAAATAAGTCTCAAAATCCTATTTTCCCTGCTCAAGGAAGCAAGCAGGAATCGAATGAAGAAAATGGTCATTTACTCATTTCAATCAATCCAAGGAAACAAGGGAAATGCTGTTGCTGGATCCGCTCCCATTCGACGCATCGCAAATCGCAAGCGCGCTTTCCAAATTCATCACGACGTCCGACATTGCCGGTCGGTCTTTCCCCTCCAAGTTGACGCAATGCACCGCGGTGTACGCCACCAGCTCCACGGCCTCCGCCTCCCGCGGTCCCGGTGGCGCCACCCGAGGATCGAGCACCCTCCCTAGCTCGCCGGCGGCAATGCTTGGCGCTGCGAAGTCCACCACGCTCAGCGGTTCACCTCCTTCCCCTTCCCTAAATATCGCCCTCCTTCCCGTTAGTACTTCGAGCATCACCACGCCGAAGCCGTACACGTCACTCTTCGTCGTCAGATGATGCAGACCGTAGTACTCCGGGTCCATATAACCCATCGTCCCCGCTGCCCTCATCGATAGGTAGTCTCCTTCCACTTCCGGCCCCATAAGAGAGAGCCCGAAGTCCGATACTCGTGCAACCCACTCGCCGTCGAGCAATATGTTGGATGATTTGATGTCGCGGTGGATGATCGGCGGCACAGCGTAGCTGTGTAGGTATTCGATTCCTCGCGATGCGTCGAGGAGGACCTTAATTCTTATCCCCCAGGAATTCAGCTTCCCCAATTCGGCGGCTCGGGAGTGGAGGTGGTCGTACAGGGCGCCGTTCTTCATGTACTCGTATACTAAGAGGCGCTCTTCTTTTTCGTCGCAATAGCCCACGAAGCCTACTAGGTGTTTGTGATGGAGGCGTGATAAGAAGGCGAGCTCGGACTGAAAGGCGCTTTCTTTCTCCTCGATTTTTTTGGCTTTCAGGCTTGATTCGCTGCGTTTGATGGCGACCTCTCGGCCGTCGGCGAGTTTACCTTTGTAGACGGTACCGAAACTACCGGCGCCGAGTTTGAATTCTAAGGAGAAGTTTTTGGTAGCGGATGCCAGGTCGGCGAAAGAGAATACCTCAGCGCGGTCTTTGAAAGAGGAGGGACCACTGCGTTGACGCCGCATGATGCGGGAACCATGACGCCGGAAAATGCGGGATTTTGAACCGGAGGGAGAGGTGAAGGGGCTTGGTATGGTAATGGAGGATGGGTCTACGGGATTTGCTGCTGCAGCGTTTTCGTTGCGGGAGATGGTGGGCTGCACAGAATTGTGGACTTTCTTTCGCCGGAAAAAGCAAGTCCAGATGCAATACAGGACGGCGCACAGCCCTGCTAAGGTACCAACTGAGCCTATGATGGCGAATGCAAGCCACCATTTGCTTGTCTTTGACGATGGAGATGGCGGCGGCAGGGTGGAATTTGGTGGTTCAGCTGCTGAAGGCGGAGGAGGCGGAGCTAAATTATTGGTGGGAGCCCCGCAGGGTCTGCAGATGATGCCGGATCCAGAACAGAGTGACTCTGAATCTGGAAAGATGCCACATTTACAAGTGCTTTGCTCAGGAACGCAGATTCCTGGAAGGATTTTTGGTAGAGACAAAACAATGACGGAGATGTTGAAGCGGTCCGCTTTCCAGCACATCACTGTAAAATTCTCGGTGATCAACCCGCAGGTAAGATCGCCGCCTGCAACGATTGATTCGAACATAGTACCTACCACTGGAGAATAGGGCCGGCCGCCGGCGAAGCCACCCCAACAGAGAACTGTCCCATTAGGCTGTTTAATGGCACACGAATGGTTCAGCCCGAGAGCTATGCCGGAGAACTCGAAGGCACCGCCAGATGGAGCATTCAATTGACCGGAACTGTTGCTTCCCTTGCAGATCAAGAATCCTGAGATGGTGATTCCGCAGACATGGGAGTCTCCAGCAACGATGCTCGCCATCGAAACATTCGCAAACGCGCTCTGAATATCGGAGCCACGGCCTCCCCAACATTGCACGATGGTGTTATTCCCAATCCCGCATGAAAACCCTCTCCCTGAGGTGAGCGACTGGTATTCTCCGGGGACGGTTAGCGGAAATGTTCCGTCCCCACGCCACCACCTGATTTCGGTGGTATTCTTATCAAAGGCGCAAATTTGGTCTTCACCAACACTAAGGTCGGTGAGGGCAACGGAACCCTTATAGACCCGCTTTGCTGGGAGAAAGATGGAGGAGGAATCTGTGGCGCTCCAACAGAAGAAGCTGAGTCCACCGGACCTAAGCCCGCAGAAGAAGTCACGGCCACCAGAGACCGACTCAAAGGAGAAGCTTGGTAATACGGAGAACGCCTGCTGCCCTGCTCGCGCGCATAGGATGCTCTGCGGCCTGGCGCTGGCAAGGATGCCACAAACTGTGCCGGAAGAATCCACAACGGCCATGGTGGCGGCGGAGCCAAATCCTTCCACGTCGGCGACCAGAACGATGAGGAAAACCGCCGCGGCCGTCGCGACGGTCAGTGGAATCCTCATCTAGTCATCGAGTCCAGAAAGAGAAAGCGCGAGATATTTGGATTTCTTTTGCCTGGGATATAAACTCGTAAGCGGATAATAAAACGAAAATCAAGTGCTGCGAGCGTTCGGAGGCAAGAGAGAGAGCACAGGAAGTAATCGTGCGGCGGCGGAAGGAGCAAAGAAAGCGGATGCCCGATTTTATGAGCTACGGTGACGCCGCGGTGGAACCGAGCGAATCGGCCCTTCTTTAATTGCCGGAATCAATTTGGTTGCAACGGAAATCCTGGCCGTCCGAATTCGGTCCACCTCAGCAGTACAAAGGGCGGAAAATATGTCCACACCCATTTTTAAAACCTTTCAAATTACGACTCTTTAATACATCTCTTAACTCCGAATTTATTCAAAAATTTATTAAAAATAATTATCTGGAAATTAAAATATTAAAAATTATATAATTTTTAGGTTTATATACAAGTCAAGCTCAATTTGAGGCGAGATTATTGAGTTCGGATATCGGACACAATTTACGTTCGGTATTTTACAGTACCGAGTAATATTGAGCTCGGTACTGTGAAGTACGGAGTTCGGTACTTAACAATACCGAGCAGTACTGAGAAATACTGAGTTCGGTACTGTTCAGTACCGAGTAGAAAGTGATGTAGCACATTTTCATTGGGACTCCGGATATCGTCCGGTGTCTGAACACAATAATTCCCCAAATTTGAGCTTGACCTAATCGAGTTCAAGCTCAAATGGATCGGCTTACGAGGTAACGAGTTGAGTCCAAGTTCGCTCAGCTCACGAGAAATTTATCTAGCGAGCTCACGTGCTGGTTTGACTCATTTGCATTTTTTTTTTTTTTTTGAAAAAAAAAATGATTAATATTATATGTCATAATTAAAAAGATTAGTAAAAATTCATGCTCTTATCTTGCACATTATTATGTGCACTTATGCTGATGTGGAGGGTTATTAATGAAAGGTAGGCCTTAAGAGTCATACTTGTCTCACCCATAACACCTGCAACCTTAACCTACTCGTTATCTGGTGCGCCGCCCCGCACCGTATATGCCAAGTGGCATTTCCTGCAAATCAAATAGAATGATACGCTCCTTCAAAACGATATATTTAAATTAAAATCACCTAAATATTCAATAAATATATTAATAAAAATTCTCTGATTGAGATCCCACGTGGCAGGAAGGCAGCGGGCGGTCTGCATTTTTAATTTTGGGCCGGTGAACGGTCAAAAAAGAACAACTGTGGGTCTTGCGGTCCCGCATCGGAATGGGGTAGAGAATTTGAACGGTTGAGATGTCGCTTTGTGGGGATCAATGGATGTTATTAATTGATGTTTCTATCTTGCATATGCTAGAAATTTTGAAATGAATTATTCAAACATCTGTGTTAGCGCGGCCATAAAAGCACATTAATTTTGTATTAATTCGAAATATTGTATAATTCCGTTACCATTTATTTATTAATGAATGACACTTTTAATTTATATTGAATAATTATTGGGGTGGAAATAAATGCTCCAATCCATCAAATTGATCTATAAAAATTTGGATTATGTTTGGCCTATTAAATAAATGAGTTGGGTTCGGTTCAAAAATTTTAACCTGTTTATTAAATAGATCTGATTTTGATCGAAAGTGATGCCTTTAAATTTTTTTTTTTTTCTGAAATTCATTTACATATTGATATAATTTTCTCATTTTTTTATCCATTAAGGTAAACTTTATAGTTGATAAGTTCTTAAAAAAAAATAATCAAGTCATTTTAATTAGATTCAGGCCAGATTACCGTTAACCTATTTTGATAAAAGTATAAAATATTAATTGTATACGAGCACTCAATTAAAAAAATTATAAAAATTTTAAAATACGTATTATGTTTAGTTTTTATTTTAAAAAAATGCCACATATGTAAGAAAATATATTGGAATATTTGTCTTTTATTTGTAAATAATTTTTCTGTTTTTTTTTTTCACATAATTATAAAACGTTGTTTTCATAATTTATTTTAACATTATAAAGGAAAGAGTCAAAATGACTCTAAGACGAATATGCCTTATCGCTCGATCATGATTAGTTAATAAAGTTTGAGCTTAAGTTTAAGTTTTATTCTTTGAGTTTAACTCGGCTCAATTATTTTGAAAGAAAAAATGAAAATCATCTTGCCCGGGCATAAATCTCAAGGCTTTTTGAATAGGAAAATTTCAATATTAAATTTTGGAACATATGAATTCAAATTTCAATAAACTTATTTTCAAACTAAAAGTTTCAACAAGATGAGCTCAATGACACTTAAATTGATCTAATATGACCCCAAATGGCCCATATTAAGGGCTTAATGCATATTTGGAAGCTTCGGGACTTAAACTGGATGACAAAATGATCTATAAATATGACACTTATAGTTTGACTGAGCGACTCGACAAGATAAATCCAACTAGCCTAAGATTGCATGTTTCTTACATCATTAAGGTACTTAAATACTGAAGGAACACTCTATAATTGAATAAATCTTTATAAGTCATCCGATGGAGTGCCATATATCTGCACCAAATATTCTTTATATTTATGAAGTATGGCACTTCAAAAATTATTTTAAGAGAACCCTACTCGCAATATGGAGGCGTTTGGACTATGTCAAGAGAGTCAGAAGGGCTATGACGGTTGAAAAATCTCGGAGCTCCTAAAGAGAACTAACGCCGACAAACTTCTTGCAATCATTGCATGACCTTCTCTTGGCCACCATCGTCGGACTTTTGCCTACCCTCCTTGGCTTCTTTGCCCATAATCTCCAATTTTGTTGATGCATGATATCGATATAAGACTAATGCATGCCAACGACACTAATGTTGGCATCTAAAAATTTCATTATATGTCGATGCCATCAATATCGATGCATGATATTTCCTATAAGATCAATGCTTATAAATGACAGCTAACACGTCTTCAAAAAATTATTTGGATTGGGCACGAATCTCGAGATAAAATCAAGTTGGAAACTTTCAAAATTAAAATTGGAACCATTTGAAATCCGATTTCAGCAAACTTACAGTCGAACTGAACTTCTCAAAAATACAAACCTAACGACACCCAATTCAACACAATCCGAGCCCGAATGGGTCCAAATCAAGGGTCTGAAGCACAACTGGACGGTTCAAACCACAATTTGGACTACCAAACAGTTTCCAAATTTGACATGCTTATAATCAAATCGAGTGGCTTAACGAGACAAATCCAATGAGCCAAAGATCAAGGAATTCCAACATCATTAACAGCTTCCAATGTATAACGAACAGTTCGTGATCAAGGGGCTGGACATCGGGCGTCCATCCAAACCACTCCCCATTTACCCTTGATCTTCCTCCTATTTACGGGTCATGCCACTCTAAAGAATTTATAAATAGACCCCTTCTCCCTCTTAAAAGGGGGGCTCGAAGCAAGAGAGGAAGAGAGATATCGGAGAGTGCTCTTGCCTCCTTATTCCTCCTCGACCACCGCATGGAGTTCCATCGGACCACCACTTGAGGCCTGAGCTCTGCCAGACCACCACTTGAGGCCTTGAGCTCCGCCGGACCACCACTTAAGTCTTTGACTTCGCCGGACCACAACTTGAGGTCCTGAGCTCCGCCGGACTACCACTTGAGGCCATGAGCACCACCAGACCACCACTTAAGACCCTGACTTCCGCCAGACCACCACTTGAGGCCATGAGCTCTACAGAACCACCACTTGAGGCCCTGAGCTCTGCCGGACCACCACGTGAGGCCCTAAGCTCCTTCAGACAACCACTTGAAGCCCTGAGTTCTACTAGACCACCAGCAGAGGTTCGGAGTTCTGCAGGACCACCATCTGAGGACCGGAGCTCTATTGAACCACCACCTGAGGCCCGGACTTCTACCAAACCACCACCTGAGGCACGGACTTCTGCCAGTCCACCACCTGAAGCCCAATGTCCTACCAGAGTACCGCCTTACTACTACGGTCTTTCTAACCCTAGCCTCGTGCTGACTACGATCCTTCTAACCTCTATTTCTTACAATGGTCCTTTCGACCTTCATCGCCAGACAACGGTCTTTCTAACACCAATTACCTACTAACTACGTTCTTTCAGGCCCTTGTCTCCTGCTGAATATGATTATTCCAACCTCCGTCAACTACTATAGTCCTCCCGACCTTCATAGCCAGACAACAATCTTTCTAACCCGGTCTCCTGCCTATTACGATCTTTATGACCTCTATCCCATCGACTATGGTCCTACCGACCAAACAAATTTTGCTATGTTGATTATTGTAACTCCCACTATGTAATGCACTCTATATGATGTACATTTGTGACTTCAAGCTAAGGCCTTCTCCCAAGGAAGGGCCTTATTTGTAATCGACTGCAAATATTAGTGGTTTCATTCAAATTAGGCAAGGCCCCATGGGTTTTCCCCTTTTTTTAACGTTTCCATTGTAAAAACTCTTATGTCTCTTATGAACACTACACCCTCTCTCTTATCTGCTTGTGTGCTAGATCTTCATACAATGCTAAGATGCTAAACTTTATATTTCTCTACCACCGTGAATATTTCAGGACGCAACAATTTGGCGCCATCTATGGGAATGTGGCTCCCAAAGGGGGGGGGGGGGGGGGGGGGGGTAATTTTTAGTCCATCGTCAAAAGGTCATTCATGTCAAATTCCTGACATCAGCTCTTATTGCATCAATTTTATGGGAATTAGATCCGGACTAGGGGTAACCTTGGCTCTAACCATAGTCAAAAGGATTATTCAATGCTTTCAACATCAGGATAATATTTCAAGAAAATCTCAGCAAATATTTGGATACTTCTAATCAATTATAAGCTTTATAAAGTTCATTGTTGGACTTCTACTTCTTGGGCAATGTCTTAGTCTCGATCTCAAAAAGGAAGTTACGGTCTAAAGATAGATCATTCTTCACCTTTGATTTGGGATACACGTGGCATTCGCCCCTCCCAATCAAGAAAAAATTAATACCATGGGGATTTGATTTGACCTCTTTCATACAGGTTAACATTATCAAGTAGGGCTCTGATATACAATCTCAGATAATTCATACACCTTTGATGGATTCTCTCGACTTCTTCCACATAGGTTAACATCATCAAGCAACACTCACACACACAACCTCAGATTGGTCATACATCCTTGGTGGATTATCTCTACCTCTTCCACACAGGTTAACGTCATTAAGCAGCGCTCTGACATACATCCTTAGTGGATTCTCTCGACCTCTTCCATATAGGTTAATATCATAGAGTATGGATCTGACATACAACCTTGGATAGGTCATACATCCTTGGTGGATTCTCTCGACCTCTTCATATACGTTAACGTTATCGAGCAAGGCTCAGACATATAACCTCGGATAGGTCATATATCCTTGGTGGATTCTCTTAACCTCTTTATATAAATTAATATCATTGAGCAACACCCTGACATAAAACCTCATATAGGTCATATATCTTTGGAGAATTTTATTAACCAACATTATACTTCCCGTCTACGGACTTTCATTATAATTCAAGTTGACATTGAGCTTCCTCCCATCATTGGACTTTGCCTATCACGGGACTTTCATTAGAATTCTACCCAATGCTGAGCTTCATCCACGCTGGACTTCTTCCCGTCACGAAACTTTTGGCAGAATTATACCCGACGCTAAGCTTCCTCCTGTCATTGGGCTTTTGTTCATCACGGGACTTTTATCGAAATTCTACCCAATGCTGAGCTTACTCATGTCGCTGGACTTATATCCGTTGCAGGACTTTTGTCAGAATTCTACCCGACGCTATCCTTCCTCCCATTGTTGGGCTTCTGCCCGTCACAGAACTTTTGTCGGAATTCTACCCAATGCTGAGCTTCCTCCCATCGCTAGACTTCTACCTATTACCAGACTTTCATCAATCTTCTATGTGATGTCATACTTTTACCTGACGACAGACTTTTATTTGTCGACAGACTTTCGTCGGACTCCTGCCTATCGATAGACTTTCATCAGGCTTCTACCCGACGTTAAATTTCTACCCGTCATCAGACTATCGTTGGTCTTCTACATGATGCTATACTTCTAATCGATGCCAAAATTCCACTCGTTGTTTGACTTAAGCCTGTCATGGGACTCTCATCAGACTTCTACCTAATACTAAATTTCTACTTGTCAGCAGGCTTCTGCTCGTTGCCAGCCTATTACTCTTCGTCGGATTCTCGTGGGACTTCTACTCGATGTCGAATTTCTACCCATCGTCAGACTACTACCCATCGCCAAACTCTTATTGGACTTCTTCCTGACGTCGGGCTTTTGTCCGTTACTAGGATTCCACCGACTAACATCGGGCTCCGTAGGATCTGTCGAAGAAAGAGGAGAAGACTCTTACTCAGTGAGGGGCCCTATAACTGAATAGGACTAGGGAAATGCCTCAACATGAGGAAGAGAAGAGAGGGAGGAGTCTCCTTCTTACAAAGAGGGCCCAAGACATGGACAGGGGATACCACCTGTGTTGGGCTAGGAGAGGGCCTCAATTGAAAGAGAGGAAGAGAGAGATATATGCAAGACTTTCATACCCCTATGGGGATATTTATAAGGAGGGAAAGTTGAAGAAAAATAAAAATAATTGCTAGCGGTTAGTAAGAGGTTAGCCAATCGGCGGAACCAACTGCTAGCAGTTGGCGCTCGCTAACTACAGCGCGGGCAACCTCACTCGAATGCACGGACAGCTAGCAGTGGCGCATGACTCACGCGGCGAGCAGGCGAGCTGGCCAAGCATGCAGGGCAGGACAGAGCACACAGTTCAGGATGGTGTCATCGTCGCCGGCAACGGCAGCTTCTAGCGACTCCTGATGGCGGCAGTGGCTGGAACGTCTCCAATTTGTTTTGGGGGCCCGACACAGAAATGTCAAATCAAACATTTTTGGGGTCCGCAGAACCATTTTTGATGTTTCGGACTCAATTTTGACACTTTTAAAGTCATTCGAGACCTTTACATCAAAGATTGGAGTATTTCCAAATCTCAAATCTCACCAAAATTTCCCCAAGAGCCATAATACATATTTTCATACTTTTGGAGTATCGATGTATGAAAATAGGGAGGCAACTTATACGTCTTTAAAATATTATCTTAATCGAGCATGAATCTCGGGGCAACATCAAGTTGGAAACTTTTGAAATTAAAATTAAGACCATATGAACTCTGATTTTAGCAAACTTATAGTTGAACTGAACGTATCGAAAAACACAAACCCTACGACACCAAATTCAACCCAATCTGAGGTTTAATGGGTCCAAATTAGGGGTGCAACTGAGTCAAGCTGGCTCGGGCTCGATGAGCTGAGCTTACTGAGCTCGTAAGATAAGCTCGAACATGAGTTCAAGCTTAAATGCTAAACGAGCTCAAGCTCAGACACTGGGCTGATCGAATCGATGGCTCATCAAGTAACTCGCGTCTGTGGGAGCGTGTCGCATCGGCGGGAGCTGGATAGTGAGCGAGAGCGGGTCGCATCACATTTGCAGGAGCGGGTGTAGTAGCGCGAGTGTGACAGCGAGTGGGAGTGGGAGCGAGCATGAGTACGCGACTGCAGGAGTGCGTCACATCGTGTCTGTGGGAGCGGGTGTCTCATGGGAGCGGGAGCGGGTGCCTCAAGGGAGCAGAAGCGGGTGCCTCACGGGAGTGGGTTGTGCCGCATTTGTGGGAGCGGGTGCGAGAGCGGGAGCGCGATCGGGAGCGGAACAGCAAAGAGCGGGATTCGCGTACGTGGCATCCGCTCGACTCAACTCATTTTGTGAGATGAGTCAAGCTCGAGTTCTTCTTTCAAGCTCGACTCGAGCTCAGTATTTGGCAGTCGAGCTTGACTCGAACACCCCGTAGCTTGAGCTTGACTCGACTCATTTGCACCACTAGTCCAAATCAAGGGTTTGAAGCACTATTAGAGGGTTGGAACCACAATTTGGACTTCCATATGATTTCCAAATGTGGCATGCTTATAGTCAAATCAAGCGGCTTGATGAGACGAATCTAACGAGCCCAAGATCACAGAATTCTGTCATCATTAAAAGCTTCAAATGTCTAATGAACAGTTCATGGTCAAGGGATTCAACATCGACCGTCCATCCAAACCACTCCCTATTTACCTTTGATCTTTCTCATATTTATGGGTCATGCCACTCTAGAAAATCTATAAATAGACTCCTTCTCCCTCTTCAAATGGGGGCTCAAAGTAAGAGTGCAAGAGAGTGATCGGAGATTGCCCTTGCCTCGTCGTTCCTCCTCGACCACCATCTGGAGTTCTGTTGGACCACCACTTAAGGTCTTGAGCTCCGTCAGACCACCACTTGAGGCCTTGAGCTCCGGCGGACCACCACTTGAGGCCTTGACTTCCCCCGGACCACCACTTGAGGCCATGAGCTCTGCTGGATCACCACTTGAGGCCTTGAGTTCCGCTAAACCACCACTTGAGGCCCTGAGCTCCATCAGACTACCACCCTTTGGACAACCACTTGAGGCCTTGAGCTCCGCCGAACCATCACTTGAAGCCCTAAGTTCTGCCAGACCATCACTTGAGGTTCGGAGTTCTACCTTACCACCACCTGAGGCCTAGACTTCTTTTATACCGCTGCCTGAGGGCCAGACTTCTACCAGACCAACTCCTGAAACCTAGAGTTCTACCGGAGTACCGCCCTAATACTACGGTCTTTCTAACCCCAATCTCCTGCCGACTACGGTCCTTCTGACCTCCGTCTCCTACTACGGTCCTTCCGACCTCCATCGCTAGGCAACGGTCTTTCTAACACCAGTCTCCTGCCGATTACAGTCTTTCAGACCCCTGTCTTTTGCCAACTATGGTCCTTCTGACCTCCGTCGCCTACTACGGTCCTTTCGACCTCCATTGCCAGACAATGATCTTTCTAACCCCAATCTCCTTCCTACTACGATCTTTCCGACCTCTATCATATCGACTGTGGTCCTACTAACCAAACAAATAAGACTATGTTGATTATTGTAATTCTCACTATGTAATGTGCTCTATATGATGTACATTTGTGACTTCAAGCCAGGGCCTTATTTATAATCGACTGCAAATACTAGTTGATTCATTAAAATTGGGCTAGGCCCCATGGGGTTTCCACCTTTTTTAGGAGTTTTCACGTAAAAATTCTTGTGTCTCTTATGAATGCTACACCCTCTCTCTTATACGCTTGTGTGCTGGATCTTCGTACAACGCTAAGACGCTAAACTTCATATTTCTCTACCGCCGCGAATATTCCAGGAAGCAACAACAACGACCATGACTCTCAACATCAATACGATATGCATATGAGACTTCTTGATCTCTTACTCCCTTCTATAAAAGAGAATAGCCAAATAGATAGTAAGCGATATCTTAAAGATAACTCATATGCTATACGGCTCTTTCAACTTCTGCCACAAAATCTATTATCTACATTTTATGTCTACTACATTATATCAATATCATTCCCAATTATAAAAAAAAGGTATAATTTGTAACTGAAAATAAATCTCTCTAAAATCATTTAAATTATTTTAGGTCACACATTTCCCTATTTCAAGATTTTTCATTAAAATTAGGGTATCCATCTCTTATGGCTCTCTTTTATTTTTGTATATGTTGGATATTAGTATAAAGTTCATATATTAAATACTCTTTAACATCGTGAATATTCTAGCACGCAGAAAGAAACAAAATTATGTTTTAGTTCAAAATCATGAATGATAAAAGAAATCACAAAAAATACTGTATTTACGCATAAATTATAATGATTCAAAATTATTTTGTTAAAAATTAACTATATAAAATCAACATGAACATTGCTCTTACACAGCAAAATATCAAAAAATTAGGTTCAAGCCAAGTTGGCTCTGTTCAAGATAATTCAGCTCGGTCAATTAGGTTCAAACCATGTATCTAGCCAGTAATATAATACTGAAGATCTAATCTAAATTTATAAATAGAGGGTTAAGAGGTGAACTTAGACTTCGTTTGGGATGACTTTCTTATTGCTTTTTAAAATAACTTTTTAGTACAAAAAAATTTACCTCAAAATCAATTTGTATTAAAAAACAGTTATAAAAAGTAGTAAGAGAGTTGGTTTAGAATGGCTTTTTTACTGCTTCCTAAAGTAGTTTTTTAGTACAAATAGATTAATTTTTATACTAAAAGATGCTTTAAGAAGCAGTAAGAAGTTTACATAATTTTTTATGCTCAAGCCATTTTATAAAAATATTGGACTTCTTGACCAAGATTTTTTTTTTCTCTTTCTATATCTCTGCTCAATTTCACTCAATATTTCTAATATAATTTAATATAATTCTTAACCAAATATGATTCAACCCCAACATTTTTGCTAAAGATCCTATAAAAATTTTCTATTTTATTTATGATTTACATGCTTTTCAAATTCAAAAGTAAAATTATTAAAAAAAAAAAAAATTGCTCAATGTCCAACAAAATGTATAAACATTATTTTCAAATAGATTATAATATTATGTAGCATATTTATTCTACACCTAATTCATATGAAGTTGAATAAAACATTCGATGCGAAAAAAAAAATTTGGAATTTTTTGACATGCTTTTGTGTGAATAAACTTGAAATTCTATTTATTTTAATATTAACAATGCTATAAAATTTTAAATATATAACATTATTATTTAAATAAATACAATAATTTCAAGACTCATCAGAATTAAAATGGATTAAATATCCTATCAAAATATTGTGACAAAAAAATTGATCGACATAGAACTTCAATTATCAAATATATTTTAAGATAAGTACAATAAATAACTAATTCATATTATGCTCACCTCAATATAATAAAATTAAAATTTAAAAATATATTTTGATATTCTAATGCAAAGTTTTTTCAACCAAAATTATACAGGGATATTCAAAAAAAAAAGTTCAAAGATTCAGTCTAGCAATCTATTAATTCTTCAATAAAACAACCCTTCACCCAATTCCAATCCATCCACCAAATTGTCAGAATTTCTATGAATCATTTTATCATGTACAAATATACCTAGCTAAAAATCAAATAAAACTGAAGAAAATCGTAGTTTTAAAATGAAACTATAGAAATTCCCAAAAAAAAAAAAAAGTCTCAGAATCCTATTTCCGCTGTTGAAGGAAACAAGCATGAATGAAATGAAGAAAAATGGTCGTTTCAATCAAACAAAGGAAACGAGGGATAAGCTGTCGCTGGACACATGCCAATTAGATGCCTCACACATTGAAAGCGCTCTTTCCAAATTCATCACGACGTTCTACATTGCCGAAAGGTCTTTTCCCTCCAAGTTGACGCAATGCACTATGATATACGCCACTACTTCTAAGCCTCAGCCTCTCGGGAATGCAAGGATGCTTCCAATAAATTATAAGCTTCATACAGACCCTAACTGGACTTCTACTCCTTGGACAATGTCTTAATATAGATCTCAAAAAGGCAATAACAATCAAAAGATAGATCATTCTTCACCTTTGATTCGGGATACATGCGGCATTCGCCTTCTCCAAGTCAAGGCATTATCAATCCCAGGAGGATTCAATCAGACATCTTCCACACAGGTTAATGTCATTGAGCAACACTTTGACAAACAACCTTGAATATATCATACATCCTTGGTGGATTATCTCAATCTCTTCCACACAGATTAATGTCATCGAGCAACGCTTTGACATACAACCTCATATAGGTCAAACATCCTAGGAGGATGTCAATCAAAGCATAAAATCCTTAATTCGAGAAATATACAATCTCTATTATGTCTCAATAGTTGGATAGTCAATCCTAGGAGGATTCAATTGACATCTTTCGCACATGTTAACATCCTCGCGCAATGCTTTGACAGACAAACTCGGATATGTCAAACATCATAGGAAGGTGTTAATCAAATCTTAAATTCTTAATTAGAAAAATATACAATCAAACTTAAATTCTTGATTCGAGAAATTGGACTGGCCTTGTGACCAGTTAACGATTGAACATATCAGTTTTAAGACAATGTTTTTCTCTTATTTTGTCCCTTAATTATAGAACATTACAACAACAACACCAGGCCTTTATCCCACTACGTGGGGTCGACTACATGAATCCTCTTCCTCCATTGTGTCCTATTAAAAGTCAAATTCTCATTTAAATCTAATAAAGAAAGGTCAATCCTAATATTTTCTAACCAAGTCTTTTTAGGTCTGCCTCTACCTTTCTTAACATAAGTCAAATCTAATACCTCTACTCTCCTAGTTGAGTCATCGGAAGCCACCGTTTTATGTGACCAAACCATCTAAGGCGACTGTCTCTAATTTTATCTTCTACTGGAGCTACTCCAACCTTTTCACGTATATACTCATTTCGTATCCTATCTCTAAGGGTAAAGCCACTCATCCACCTGAGCATCCTCATCTCTACCACACTTAACTTAGTATTATTCTTCTCTTTTAATGGCCAACATTCGGCACCATAAAGCATTGCAGGCCTCACCACCATCTTATAGAATTTTCCCTTAAGTTTGAGGGGTACTTTTCTATCACACAACAAGCCCGTAACATTCCTCCACTTCAACCATCCAACTTGATTCTGCTGATAATATCCCCATCTATTTCACCATCACTCTGAACAATAGACCCAAGATATCTAAAACGTGTATTCTTATTAATGACTTGATCGCCCAAAGTCACAATCCACTCACTAGGTCTAGTACTACTAAAATTACACTCTATATATTCTGTTTTAGATCTACTAAAGCAAAAACCTTTAGACTCTAAGGTTGACCTCCATTCAAGTTTACCTTCAACTCCCTCCCTAGTTTTATCAACAAGAAGAATATCATCAGCAAAAAGCATACACCAAGGTACATCCTCTTGCAAATGTCTAGTGAGAACATTCATGACTAAAGCAAAAAGATATGGTCTTAAGGCTGATCCTTTATGTAACCCAACTGAAATAGGGAAATACTTGGTCAAACCACCTTGTGTTTGAACACAAGTAATAGCCCATGCATACATATCTTTAATGATTTGAATATAAGTGTTATTAACTCCTTTCTTATCAAGAATTCTCCATAGCACTTCTCTTGGAACTTTATCATATTCTTTTACTAAATCAATAAATATCATATGTAGATCCTCCTTATTTTCTCTATATTTCTCCATCAACCCTCTTAATAAATGTATGGCTTCCATAGCCGATCTACCTAGCATGAATCCAAATTAATTTTGAGAAACATTAGTATCACGCCGCAACCTATGCTCCATAACTCGTTCATATAGTTTTAAAGTATGACTCATTAACTTAATTCCTCTATAATTCGCACAATCTTGTGCATCACCTTTATTCTTAAAAATAAGAATTAACACACTCATTCTCCACTCATCTGACATTTTTTTAGTCCTCAAAATATTATTAAAAAGTTTAGTAAGCCAAGAAATGCCTTCATCTCCTAAGCATTTCCACACCTCTATTGGAATATCATAAGGTCCAACAACTTTTCCACCCTTCATTTTATTTAAAGCCTCTCTAACTTTGATTTTACTAATACGTCAATAAAAATAGAAATCTTTATTTTTATTTAGGGTGCTAAGGTCTCTACAGTCAATCTTATTTTCACAATCTTCATTAAAAAGTTTAGCAAAATATCTCATCCACCTTTGTTGAATATCATTTTCTAAGAAAAGTATTTTTTGATCTTCATCCTTAATACACTTTACTTGAACTAAATCCTTACTACTCCTATCTCTTTGTTTGGCTAATTTATACATATATCGTTCTCCCTTCTTAGTATCTAATTTATACATTATTTTTCAAAAATTTTTTAACAATCCAAAGTAAGGGCTTAAATGTGTCAATTCGAATTTGAGTTATCTCTACTTGAGCTTGAGCTTGAGCTTTATTATTTAATCTAGTTTGAGCATGAGTTTTATTTTTTTAATCTTGTTTGAGCTTGATCTTAGTTCTTCGAGTTCAAGTTGGGTCCTTTATTGAAAGAGATAAAATAAGTTTGGATACGACATCAGAAAACACCAAAGTTTGGTGCAAATCTTGATGCATAACTAAATTGAGAACTTCTAAAATTAAATTTAGGACTACATAGACTCCAATTTTACCAAACTTATAATCAAATTGAATGCATTACGAAGAGGAACTAAACGACATGAAAATCAGCCCAATCCGAGCCCAAATGGGCCAAAATCAAGAAGCTAAAACATATTTGAAATTTTCAGGTCACTATTTGGTTGATCTCATGATCTCCAAATATGACATGCTTATTGTTTAAGCGAGCAACTCAATGACACAAAACTAATGAGCCCAATATTGCTTAATTCTAACGTCTCTAAAGTACTTAAATGCTGAATAAATGCACTATAATTGAGTGACTCAATATAGGTCTTCTGATAAGGTACTCCAAAATTATTTCAGATCTTATCATATTTATGGAGCATGTTATTTTCAAAATCTATAATAGACCCTACTCTCTAAATGAGGTGGACCTTTGAGAGACGAGGCTTGAATCTTATGCTAGAGATTCAAGATAGCTTTAAGGTATGAATCCTGTAGCACCACCGCTAGCAAACCCTCACTGCCTAGCCGCTGCCTCCAAACTTTCCCCAACCGATTATTGTTGGATGTCAACTGCCTGCCTCTAGATGGACCTTTTTACTAATTCGAAAAACTCTTGAATCCATAAAGGCACTGATGGATGTGTCAACTCCTTCTTTAATCCATGCACAAATTTGTAACACTTTTTTAATAGTAATGATCAAATGAGGAGCATACCTAGCCAATGCAATAAACTCGGCTTCATATTGAATCATTGTCATGTTGTGATGCCCCAAAATTTAATTTGGAAGAATTATTTTTATATCTTATTATAAAAAACAACCAGAGCTACCTAATTTCTATTATCAATATCAATAACAACTGAAATAAAACCATCGATTAATTTATATATATATATATATATCGATATATATATATATATATATATATATATATATATATATATATATATATATATATATATATATATATATATATATATATATATATATATATATATATATATATATATATATATATATATATATATATATATATATATATATATATATATATATATTATAATTTCTTATATATACATTACTTAAGATCTATATAATCATGTCATAACTACTCTGTCACGAGTACAAAAGAATAAATAAATAAATAAAATCATAAGAATCCTAACCATCATTATATTTCTTATCCTTTGCCCTGACCTTAAATCATAAATTATAAAATTGATGGTTTGTACAGTACGAAAGCAAATAAATTTGTACGGGTGTCAAATCTATATAGAAATTTTTGTATCATTACTATCAATAAGTAGAGAGATCATATAAAGTAGTAGAATCAAATTATCGGTGAGGACTGTCAAAATCATAGCAAGGTAGTAAAATCATATAGGAGTGTACACAGACTATCCACATATTCTATATTAATATTAAAATAGTATATTACACGTTCATTATGTCACATGCTTTTTGTATAGTGAATCAATAGTATCAAATAGTATCACTGTATATATTAGTAATAATTTCATGATAGAAGAAGTAAAATAATGTAATCATAATAAATATGTAAAGTAATAGGAACATTGTCTCAATAACATGTATTTCAATAGTTACACTAAACAAGTAAGAAGTCCTAGCTATCACGATATTTTTCAGTATCGTATTAGTATCAATAAATCATTAGCTCAATAAATAGAGTCATCACTCTTTTCCTATCAGCATAATATTCTTATCCTTATTGATGATTTCTTGAGAAACAAAGAACATAGAAGACAAGGAATTGAAAATGAAAGTAATTCTCGGTTCCCTTAATTACAGTACAATAGGATAATATATAGAAATACAAACAAATGACATTTTGCCAAGTGAAGTAAAACCGTAATATCTAATAGCCCCCGTCAAACTGATGATAGTGGATTAGTGATCAGTTTGCTGGATTAGGATTTGAAGCTTTGTGTAGGTAGAATCTTGGTAAAAATGTCAGCTATTAATTGGTCCTTGGTGCAAATGTGATGAACCGAGAGATGTTTTGCTTGAATGCAGTCTTGGATAAAATGGCAATTCACGTCAATGTGCTTTGTATGAGCATGATAAACAGGATTATTTTCTAGTGTGATTGCGGAGGTAATATTGCAGTATATGGTAATGGGTATTGTTTGTGGAATGTGAAAATCTTCAAGAAGTAGATGTAGCCAAATAACCTCGGATGCTTCGGCAGCAAGAGCTCAATATTTAGCTTCGGTAGAGGATCGAGCAACTGTACTTTGCTTTTTAACTTGCCAAGATATGAGAGATTTGCCCAAAAAATTGCTATATCCCAAAATTGATTTTCGATCTTGAGAATTACTAGCCCAATCAGTATCTACAAATCCTTTGAGGGTGAGATCATCTTTGTGAAGAGGTATGCCGGTGTTAGTTGTACCTTTTATATAACGAAGTAGTCTCTTGAGAGCTTCGAAATGAAGATTAAGAGGTTTATGCATATGCTAACAGAGCCGTTGGACAACATATTGGATGTCAAGATGAATTAAAGTTTGATATTGAAGCTACCCAATGAGATGATTAAATAGTTGAGGATTACAGAAATCGTTGTTGGAAGTAGGTGTGAGCACAATTTTGTATGAGGCGGGTGTGCAGACTAGTTTAGTGTTTATCATTCCAGCTTTATCCAAAATACTTTTAGCATAAAGTTGCTGATGTAGAAGAAAGCCATAGGTAGTTGCAACAGCTTGAATGCCCAGAAAATTTGCTAAAGATTTGAGATTTCTCATTTGAAACCTTTTGTCTAAATTTTCGAGTAGACAATTAATTTCTTTCGCCAAATTTCTTATTAACAACATGTCATCAACATAAATTAAGATTTAAATGCCAATGGAATCCTTTATGTAAGTTAATAAGGAAGGGCCGGCGACACTTATCTTGGATCCAACACTTTGAAGATGATTTTAGAGAGTGGAGTACCTTTCTCTAGGAGATTGCTTGAGACCATATAAGGTTTTATTCAATTTGCATACGTAATTGGGATGAAGAGAATCGGTGAATCCCGGTGGTTGTTGCATATAAACCATGTTGGAAAGTTAACCGTGTAATAATATATTTAAGATGTCAAGTTGATGTATTTCCCAGTTATAGTGTAAGGCAGTAAGAATAAGAACATGAATAGTTGGCATTTTTACTACAGGACTTAAAGTGTCTGTGTAGTCGAGACTATGTTCTTGATTGAATCCTTTTGCCATAAGTCTAGCTTTGTATCTTGCAATAGTACCGTCGGATCTGAGTTTGGTTCGAAATATCCATTTGCAACATAATATGTTTTTGTCGGTTGAGTATGGAATAAGATCCTAAGTGGCTTGAGCTTGTAAAGCCTGAAATTCTTGAGACATGGCTGAACGCCAATGTTTGTTCTTGAGAGCTTGATTGTAGGTAGTGGGTTCAACGGTTTAGAGAATGCAAGAAAGATCAATATATGTTTTGGTTTGGAGTGACCACTTTTAAGCCGTGTGACCATGGGATGACTTAAAGTTTGAGTTTTGCTAGTAGTGTAAGGTTGTGAGATATCAGGAAGTGTAAAAGATGTATCATGAAGGATTAAAGGTTGGCACGGTTCAGAATTTTGGGAAGCAGTTGGAGAATTTTCTGAGAATATGGGCATGACAGGTTGAGCTTTATTATGGCAGAGAGTTGTAGATTTGGTAATGGATGTAGGTAAGGATGTTGTGGGAATGAGTAGCAGAGGAGGTGTGTTGTGATTCATGATGTTAGATACATTAGAGTTGGAGAAAATAGTGGAGAAGGGAAAAACAGCTTCATTAAAAGCAACATGAGGAGAAGTGTAGACTTTATTGGTAAGAGGATCTAAACAACGGTAACCTTTTTGAAGTTGAGCTTATTCAATAAATACGCAGGGATGGGACATAAGAGACAATTTGCTGGAAGAGTACTGTTTGAGCCAGGGATAAGAAAGACATCCAAATACTTTGAGAAAGTTGTAATTGTGAGCTTCATGATAAAGAATCTCATAGGGAGATTTGTTGAAAGTATTTGGAGAAGGTAAATGGTTTATAACATAGGCAACAGTAAACAGGTATCAACCCAAAGAGTGTGTAGAAGTGAGGCTTCGATAAGAAGAGATCAAATGGTTTTGGTTAAATGACGATGTTTGCGTTTGGCGACTCCATTTTGTGGTGGAGAATACAGACATGTGAATTGATGAATAATTCCAAGATTCTTGAGAAGAGAACTGAATTTACTGTTTATAAATTCACCACCACCATCGTTATGAAGAATGCGGATATCAATTTGAAATTGACGTTTGAAAATTTTTTGGAATTCACAAAATTTATTAAGAACTTCATATTTTTTAATTAAGGGATACACCCAAGTAAAATTTGAAAAATCATCAATAAAAGAAATGTAATAGTGATATCCTTGAAAAGAATTAGATGGGATGGTCCCCAAACATCAGAATGCACCATATCGAAAGGAGATATACTAGTAGTTTGAGAAATATGAAATGGTTTTATGTGGCTTTTAGCCATTTGACAAGCATTACACATAGAAGGAGAGGAGGGAATACAAATATCAGAATAATGTTTTGCTAATGTAGACAAAGTGGAAGCCGACGGATGGCCAAGTCGTCTATGCCATAGATCGCGAATGGCTTGAATGGAGATGTGGGTGAGCTTGGACTCAGAAGAATTGTGAGACTTTTCCCGGATTGAGTAGAGTCCGTTAATACACGATTAAGAAGAACTTGGTGGGTCTTCTGGTCCTTAATTTCATAACCATAAGAAGAGAAGGTAATCAGATAATTGTTGTCACGAGTTAGTTGATGAACAGATAGTTAGTTGAAAGATAAATTCAGAACAAGATTAAGATGATTTAATTGAAGACTACATTGGGGAGTAGGTAGAATACCTTTACCGATATTGTGGATAGGTAATTGACGTTTGATCATTTCCAAGAATACCTTTATATGATAATTCACAATTAGTGTATCACGTGAATCGATCGAGGATAATGCCAAACCACATATTTTAAGGAAAGCTCGTCGATCAACCATCATGTACATGTCAATTAGTCTCCAACCAATAAGTCAACTAGTCTTTACTTATCTTTTACACACACATTATTATCAGTACATTATAATAATAATCTCAATCATATACCCACTTTCATTTTGAAAATATTACAACAAATAAAGCACAATTGAGCTTAATTTAGAAAGTGTCAAAATGTTTTAACAGTATATAATAAAAATCATACTGAGCAAAATTTAATATTTTTATAATTTAACCAAACTAGCAGATATTGCATAAAATAACATTCTAAAATTTTAGTTGAACTATATCACTATTTTAAGATGTCAAAATAAATCTCTAAGTAAGCAAAAAAACTAAATTTTCAAAATCACTCAGTAAAAAATTACAAACAAATACTCAAATATTCATAATCTCAGTCTTTACAATATATAAAAAGTTACATGGTGAAAATTTTATCAATACAAAATTATCTTTATTTTTTTAAAACAGAAATTCAATTTTGATCGAAAAAATACCAAAAACATAACATTATTGAAATTGGAAATATGTTAAAGGTTCCTTACAGCAAGAAGAACGAATCTCCTAACTGGATCAAACTTCTCAAAATTACTCTGCAACCTTCAAATCTAAGTTTTTCTTTTCTCTATCCTCACTTTTTCTCTTAAAATCCGTAATTACTTCTATGTTAAAAATAAATAGGAGGAGATTTGGCTTTTAATATATTAGGTTAGTGGTTTAAGAAATTTAATAATATAATAATAATACAAAAATTTAATTTAATCAAATAAAGTGACTTTGGACTTTTTAAGAGCCCTCCCATCGAACCTTTTATTAGGTCAGGTTATCAGAAGGAGCTTTACATTTGGCCTCCACTGATATAGCGCCACGTAGCAGCCCGAAAACCCGACCCAAACCCGTCGTAATTTGTAGATTGGTCACGTGTTTTACACCATTTCGGGTCGGCCCGACGTAGTTTATATTAAATGGGCGCCAAAAGTTAAAAACCTGTGCCTTCTTTAAATGTTTAATAATCTTTTGGCAGATTATGGTCTGAAGACGTTATACAGTATTTAGGGTTTACATCACAAAGATAAAGTTTTTGCGAAAGATTCCAAGAGATGGAAGAGACGACAAAGGTTTTTTCTTTGGAAGACTTCGACGATTTCGAGGAAATATTTGGCACTTATAATTTCGATGAAGATTTTTCTGTTTTTATACAAGTAATTTCTTATTTATGAAGAGGTTTTATAATATAAAGTTTTAAAATCTAGCTACATATGATCATTTTTTTCTATTTGTTTGCGTCGATTATGTAGTACCTGGTACTGCGCTTATCCATGAGTTTCATATTTGTATCGAGAGAGAAGGTTAGACAATTGATCAGTACTGCTCGGTACTTATAGATTACTTGGTATGCCCCTTTTTTATTTGTTTACGTCGATAATGTCTACCTTGTACCGAGCTTATAGATACGTACCATATATGTAACGAGAAAAAATTTTTGACAGAACTCGATATAAATTGGTAGTACTCTATATTTATAGGTATTATTTGGTATGCTCCTTTTTTTGTTTGTTAACGTCGATTATGTCTGCCTTGTACCGAACATATAGCTAAGTACCATATGTGTACAGAGAAATTTTTTTTGACAAAACTCAGTATAGATCGGTACTGCTCGGTATTTATAGGTATTGCTCGGTATGCTCCATTTTTTATTTGTTTACGTCGATTATGTCTACCTTGTACCGAGCTTATAGCTAAGTACCATATGTGTACAAAGAAAATTTTTTTGACAAAACTCGGTATAGATCGGTACTGCTCGGTATTTATAGGTATTGTTTGGTATGCTCCTTTTTTGTTTGTTTACGTCAATTATGTCTGTCTTGTACTAAGCTTATAGCTAAGTACCATATGTGTACAAAGAAAAATTTTTGACAAAACTCGGTATAGATCGGTACTGCTCGGTATTTATAGGTATTGCTCGATATGCTCATTTTTTTGTTTATTTACATCGATTATGTCTGCCTTGTACCGAGCTTATAGATAAGTATCATATATGTACCGAGAAAATTTTTTTGACAAAACTCGGTATAGATCGGTACTGCTCAGTATTTATAAGTATTGCTCGGTAAGCTTCTTTTTTTGTTTGTTTACGGCGATTATGTCTGTCTTGTACCGAGCTTATAGATAAGTACCATATGTGTACCGAGAAATTTTTTTTGACAAAACTCGATATAGATTGGTACTGCTCGATATTTATAGGTATTTATCGATATACAATCATTACACAGTGAGTCAGAGCAAATCAAACGATTTAGTAAGCAATGGCTAAGTATAGATTTAGCGGTATTGCTTGGTACTGATAGCTCCGTACAATAATTTAAAAGACTTTGAATTTTGTTTTCACAGGGGGTTTACAACTCTTAAAAGGAAGTATATGATTAATATTGCCAATATGCTCATTCTCATGATTTTAGTGTGCGAAAAGAACATCATTCATTCTGGCCAAATTCAAGGAAAATAAAATCAAAGGATTTTGTCTGTTTCAAAGCCGGATTCAAGAAGGAGACAGAAAAAAATAAGAAGGTCAAATTTCAAAAATTGACTACAAGAACCGGATGTCCAGTTATGGTTAGATTTGCAGTTAGTGAAGATGGAATATGGATGGTGAAAAGATTGGTAGAGAGTTACAATCATGAATTAGCTAAGCCGGATGATCAACATTTGTTGAGATCATCTGGGCACATCAGTGATGAAAATGCCTCCATTTTGAAATCAATGTCTGAAGCTGGCATAAGAACAGTTAATGCATTTTTCTATCTATCCGATGAGGTGGGAGGTGTAAGAAATATGGGGTTCACAAAGAGGGATGCATACAACTGTTGACCTCAATTTTCGCTCAAATACTCTCGAGCATCCTCAATCAATTTAATTAGACCTCGTCGAACCGCCTCGAGCCCGAACTGATCCAATTTTGGCCTAGAATTGAGCCTGATTTGAGCCCAAATCTGATTCAAATCAACTCAATTTAATTCAAATAAATTCCAATTGGCTTTTGACTCAATTTGAATAGTTTCCTAAATCTAGAAAACGCGCCGACGGCTGTGATCAAACAAGAGGCTCGTTTCAGCCCAAATCCCGCGCCTCAGACGATTTGCTGAGACGGGAGCAGGCCTCGGGCAGAGGCGAAGCTTCGATGTTTGGTATAGGGAGTGAATACGTAAAAAAATAGGAGTTCTAACGGACACTCCAGCTCTGGGACTCTCTCTCTCGGCTTTCGGAACTCCTCCTTCTCCCTCTCCCTCTCGGTTCTGGCTGGTTCGCAGAAGCAAGAAGCCGAGGGATCCCGCTCTCTCGCCTGGCTCGTCTTCACTAGCACGACCCCAGCCCAGTGGTCCTCTCCCTTTCCGTCCCTTCCGCTCGGAGCAAGGGAAGCCCATGCCAAGAAGCAAGGAGGAGCCCGAGCCCTAACCGACCCCGAATCTCTCTCTCTGGCTCTCGTTCAGAAGTAGCCCGGGGCGAAATATCTCCTCGCTCTTTGCTTTTTACGCTCCAGAAGTCGGACTTCCTCCGACCCTTCTCTGTTCGGATCGAAACAGGGAGGCCGGAACTCCCCCTCTTCTTTGTTTCTCTCTCATGTGAACCTTGGAGGACCGAAGCCCTCCCTCAACTCTCAATTTGAGACTCCAGGCGAAGCCGAATCCGTCGCCCTACTCGACGTCAACCTAGGATCGCTGCTTCTAGGTGGATCTCTTTTCTATTCGTAGGTATCCATTTCCCCTCATTTTTCCTATGCTATGCTCCTCATCTTTTGTTCTTTCTTTTCTTCCTTTTCATCTTTTCATCCACCTTCCTTCCCCATTCTTCTGCCAGTTCTCTTCTCTTTTAAAAGTATAAACGTATATAGAAGTGGTTTGAATGAAATAGAGAAAGAATGCCTATTTGGAATAAATTATCTCTTGCTATGTGAATGAGATTCATGTATAGTGCATTCTACATATTTCTCCAAATCCCTAATGGTTTATAAAAAAAAAATTCTCTGAAATCGATGAGTTTGCAGTTAATGAACGAAGCCTTAAATGCGATTTATGTTATTTAGAACCTTAATTTTTGCATGAATTCACTATCAGTTCATACTATGCTATACATGATTTGTGGCATTGTGTGTGGATGGGAAGAGATTGTAGCATTCTTTGTTAAGTGCAGGCAAGATGTTTGTATAAGTGCTTGTTGGAAACAACACAAATATTTGATCAGGAAAAGGTATTAAGGAATTGTATCTTTGCCTTGTTCACTGTTATAATTTAATCTCATTAGGCATCATGAGGCTTATTTGTTAACATTATGTTGAAAAAACCTTTCTCAAATTCAGCCAAGTATGGTTACATAATGGCATTGTATTATCATAAGTAAGGGCTTTTCCCTTTTAGTTTTTTTTTTATCGTATGCATCTAGTCTAAAGAGCTTGGTTGTTGAATATTTGTAGACATCACAAGTGAACATACACATGAAGTGTGTCTAAATTAATTCATACATGTTACAAATGGTTATTCGCATCGGATCTATCATTATATAAAGTATGTCGTTTCCTGTTTGTTCTCTTTTGAGAAGTATGAAAAGAGAAATGAGTATTTACATTGATATTGAATTGTATTTAACCCATTTCATTCATCGTCAAGTTATGAGATTATTATAATTGTTCTTTTCTATTTCAAATCTCGATGAGTTTTAGTTAGATTGTGGGAAAGTATGAAAAGCCCATGTTATTCTTTATCAAAATGTGCATTAAAAGTGTTTTTTGATAATGCTTGCTAGGAAAGATTCTTGTTTAGAAAGGTTGACGGATTGTTAATGCGTTCGCACTTCATTTCACATATGCTTTTAGTGGTTCTAGAAATCTTTTAGAATAACAGTATCTTACTTACATGCCATGCATACAGGCTAGTCTATGATAGCTTGTAATAGATATTTTACAATGCATTGGTTTCATGAATATTTAGATGGTTAAAATTATGTGGTATGTTGAACACTGGTTCAAAAATCTATTACATGTAAAGTGCTTGGCCAAAAAGAGAATAATAATGCTTGGATAGTTGCTTTCTTGACTCAATGTTCATGGATATATCTAGAGGCGAAGATTATTTTCCTCGAAGATATGATATTAATGTTGAATATTTGGGTTGAGAATGAGTGGTGGTTACTTTGGTTCTTGTTGTAAGCAGCATCATACGATCAACTTGTTTTATAACATTCATCGCCAATAGTTTTTTTTTTTATGAAGAAAAAATAATGTGACTATGTTTTGGGTTAGCTTATTCAAAATCCATGTTTAGGTTGTTTTTTTTTTCTTTTAAAAAAAAAGAAAAAAAAGAGCTGGTTGGTTACCTTGGTTATGAGATCTTTTCCTTTATGAAAATTGCATCATATGGCGTGCCTTGTTTATCCTACAGAAGGTTCCAATCATGAATATTCTCTTCATGTGTTGCATACATCTCATGATCATGGATTAATTAATTGGTATATGTAAGTAAATGGCAAGTCAGATCATTTATCTCTCTATGCTTTATTGATTAGACGTCAAATGAAGTATGTTGTGTGTTTGGTTTCATCGGTACAACTTAAAAATAACATGTTATCCTTGTACGCCATGCCCCATAATTTTATAGTTGTGATAATTTAGGCTACTAGTTGGAGCTCATAAGTAATGATTCAACAGCCTCCTTTTTTTTATCATCATTTAAATTTCTTTCACATGTGCAGTTTCTCATGAATTGATAAAGAAGCATGGTTTGTTTCTTTGAGAACACAACCCATCTCTACTGATAAAGGAAATAGACAATTGTGTTAGTTTCAGAGCTTGGACTCATTTGATCTTAACATGGAATATCATCAGAACTTATTAAAGTTTTGATAGAAGCAATTTCATATAAATTTTGATAATCACGTTCACACTTTGATTGCAAACATGTATGTGATGCTACACGATTGAGAGAATTTGCATTTAATATTTCGGCGTCATTTGCTTCGCTGGCTTTAATCATAAGCATACACTGATTTAATGTGACATTGTATGGTTCATAATAAAAAAAAAGGGATGAGTTGGCGTCAGATTTTGTAGCTTATTCGATCTTTTTTATTTCAGCTTCAATATTAAATAATTTGATCTTGTTGCCTGTCATATAACTGTATCTCTCATTATCGTATAGGCATGATTTCATTGTGATGATTTTGGTAGGACTATAAAAGTCATCTACTACATGTTTAGTAAGGTCATGGATAGGTTCCAAACACATACTTTCTGTATCTTTGTTAATAATGAGTTGGTAAGAAAGAAGTTGGAGAGCTCTTATAAGATTCATTATATGCATTTATGGTCGTTTTTGGATGAAAGTTCATATAAGTGATTTTTGATGCTTCATATGATTATTTGGAAGGTATATGGCATTGCCTCCTTTACACAAAATATTTTCTGTAAGACTTTTTTTGAAAAAAAAGTGACATGTTGGAATATCACATTAGTTGGGTTATTGTTGATGAATAAATTTTGGGAAGCATTTATTTGGCCCGGGCGTTAAAAGAAAGAGGGCTTTATGAATCGATTCATGTTGAAAAGTATTATGATTCGCTTTATATTATGAAGTTATATTTATTATAATGTTCTTTCATCGTTTATTTACGAGTACTTATATTTATTGAAAAGATTTGATTGAAAGTTTTGCGAATTGTTTTACATCGAGAGGCTTTATCGAAAATGTTTGTGAATGTTTTGTGACGAGGGCTCTACAATGAGGGGTTTCTATAAAATCTTCTCGTTGAAAAGCTTTGGGTTTTGTCTACCCCACTCTAAATGAAAGGAGGCACTTGATTATAGGTTGTTGGGTAGGATTTTATGTCAAAAGGGGAAATTTTGGTGGAAGATTTTGTAGGGATTTTGTAGAGTTTTGGTGTCAAATTACAATAAAAAAAAAAAAAAAGAGATTTTTGGTAGATTTTCTCCTTGTAGAATTTTGTGTAGTAGCCCATTTGGAAGGTCCTTGTAAATTATTTTGAGGAGTATAATTTGATGATTGGACTTGTTTAGTAGGGTCCCTTAGTGTCTTTTGGGAATGATTAGTGCTTTACCATATGGATTAGGTTCTCTTAGTAGTCCCTTCTAGAAAATAAGTGTTTGAATTTGAAGCTTTAGGAGCTTTATGTTAGAAGATCTTTAGTGTGTTTTTTTAGTAAGATAGTCCTTGCTCATTTAGATTTTCTTCTCTTAGTGTTAGCTTCTAAAACTTGGAATTTTGGGTGAATGTAAAACTAAAGAGATCCTAGTTTTAAGTTTGATTTTGGAGGTTTGTTTCCTTTAGTTGCTTAAGGCTCTGTTTGTACTGTGTGGTAGGTAGAGGTCCCAAATATATCAAGTGCCTCATTTGGATTGTGGGGATATTAAAGGGCATTGTTAAGGTTGCTTTAGGATACACTTGTCTTCAAAGAAGTGTGTCCAAAAACAACAATGCCTACATCCCTTTTATTTCTAATTTTCATTCGTTTTCTTTCTACTGCTTTGCTATAGATTTCTAAACTTAGTGACACATGTATGAATGTCTAGAAGAGTTAGAAAAACAAAACTTTTTTTATCCTTACAACTTTAGTGACACCTAAGGACAAAAATTAAGGACTGGGTCTTAGATAATATAGACTTAGGATGCATGCTCCCTATAGGGTAGAGACATCAAAACAAAACTTAGCGACACATCTTCCTAGGTTTAGCTTTTTCTTTCTTTAATCCATTAATAATCAATCAATCATTTATAACCTAACTCTTAAAATGTGTTAAAATATTTAATTCTTAATCAAGTTATTGTTAATATTCGTAATCATTAAACTATAAATCTAAATCATAAACTTAAACCAATTTTAACTAATCTAATAATAAATCCCTAACCAATCTAAAGTCTAAAAGATGTAGACTTAAAATTAGGAGGCTCAAACCTAAACTAGGATTCATTAAGATAAAAGACTTCTAAAGATCAAACTATAGACTAACCTTCTAAAAATCAATAAACAAATCCCTTAATACATAACAACCACTCCAGAAGTGAAGTTTATTGGATGGACTACTCCGGGCTGCGGGGCTAAGTGTCCTAAGGAGGCCTGGTTCCTCGAGCCTAGTGGCACAACGCCACGAATGAATCCAATGGGGTGTTAAAATTTAAAATTAATTTCTTAATTGGCTTAAATCAAACCTTAATTGATAATAAATCGTTTAATCTACCTTTTTCTTTTAATTTACAACCAACAAAATAATCAATCAAATCCTAAAATATAATCTCTAAAATCAATCCTAAGACATTAATATTTCAACTTCAATTAAAATCTCCCTTTTTGCCCCTTAACAAATAAAAAAATGCAAGCAACTTCAATTAAATCATCCTACATAGGACCTACCCAAAACTGCACAGCCTACACACACCTTAGACTTGTTTGGTTAGGACACGACTTCTAGCCCTAGGTTAGGCTGACATTTTCTTTCATTATTCAGTATTTACTACATGCACATGCTTTATAATTGCTATTATTATATTTCCTGTTTGTTACATTCTTACTTACATGCATTTATTTTCTGAATGGCATCTTCGCTCGTTTGTGTATTTTTCTTTCACTTATCTTGCGAGGTACATTGGGGTAATTCACTAGCTTGGAGCTTTTAAGTGGCAGCGCCGCAATCGGGGAGCATTTGCTTATAAGCTTGTAAATGGCAGCGTCACAATCATGTATAATTTCTGCAACTTGTAAAGTAAATTCTTAGTCATATATCGAATTGCTACACATCACACACGATTTGTTGATAGGTATTCTAGCATGTTTAGGTAGCCATCCTTAGGTTAGTCCACTAACGAAGCTTTGGCCCTATAGGTCAAAGCTTGCCCCCCTTCTGTGAGCCCTAGAGACCATTAGGGTCATTTAGGCCTGTAGAGTAGGCCACCTATTTGTGCCATTGGGCATCGTTGTTTTCCCACACAAAGTGGGCATCGTTAGGTTTTTGGCCTTCTGGTTTTGGGTACGATACCCTCCCTTTTTTTTTTCTTTTTTTTTTGTGAGCCTTAGAGACCATTAGGGTCATTTAGGCCTGCAGAGTAGGCCACCTACTTATGCCATTAGGCATCGCTGTTTTCCCACACGAAGTGGGCATGACTATGATGATTTTCTATGCTAGTACCTTGCCTGGAGGGTACCCTTAGGGTGTGTTTATTTATTTTTTCTGTACTCTGAATGTCATGCATGCATTTGTTTTTACACACCTTACCTCACATTATGCTTCACTTACATACACGCATCACATCAATAGAGCTAGGGATATTTTGTATACGTTTCATGCATCATACATGGCGTTAGGTAAACCTTTTGCATATTATAGAGTCACTGATTGAAATCTCTTGAACTACAAATTTTTGATTTTCTAGGATAGAGCCTTCCTATCTTGTATACATATAGGGCGATTGATTGTGTTTAGGATGTTAGCTGGCAGCTCACTCCAGGCAAGCATAAGTCCAGGTTGTACACCCCTCAGTGTGTTTCCTTTCATCTGTGTTTTGAGTCTGTCGTTTCTCTTAGGGTAGTAATCCGAATTTTGATCTTCTAAACTCAAAATTTTAATCATATCTTTATCCATTCAAAAATGTCTAATCATCACTAAGGGTAAATAGAAGAGACTATTTGGAATTGAACTTAGGAACTTTATATGTGCACCAAATCAAGAAGTGAATAATCCAACATCCTTAATCGAGAGTTTTCTTAGATTGAGGTCTAAGATGTAATTAACTACGGGGGCTTGCGCCCGTAGGAAACCGATCCCCACAATCAAATAAACCCCATTCGAGCTGATGCATTGAATGGGGGAAATCTCGTGAACTTTTGGGTTATAGATATTATTATCCATCGAGGTTGGTAGGTGAAAGCCGCTATCCTCCATGGTTAATTGTATCTATAACTCCATCTGCTCTTCCATCGGCCTGCTTGTGTCGATTGTAAAGGTCTACGACCATTTTGTCCTACGGGATAGTGTGATCGTACTCTTTGCATTCGAACCACACGAGCGGAATCCTTTTGGAGACCCACAGATTTTTGGCGACCACGGTGGGACAGGTTTCTCTCTCCATCTTTGGATGTTAAATTATCTTCTTTTGTGTGCATTCCGGGTTTGATTCTCCTTAGATTAGGTTCATCATACTCTTAGATAGGGTCCTTTTCTTAGTTAGGTTCCCTTCTTGGCTAGGCTTTCCCCTAGCTTTGGTTCCTTTTCTTCCGACCTTTTAGGCTATTTCATACCTTATTAAATTCTCTTCTTCCTGTTGGGTTTCTGAGTTTGCTCAGCTTTCTCACCCTGAGACCATCGAGCAGACCCCGACACTTTCCTACCATTCGTAGGTACTTGATACCTAAGGGTGGATTAGTTGTTGATAGTAGCTCAGACGAGGAAGGAGACTTCTGACATCAGACTACTAGCAAGCAACTTATTCCCCATAAGAGGTGTGGAATTAGAGTCGAGGATTCCTATCAAAAATCTTATGACACTTCTTCCACTAGTGTTGGTTGTTTGCTACAGACTAGCAAACCTTCCTATCTCCTATAAATATTCCTTTGTATTTGTATTCCTTGAAAGGATCTTTTTTTACTTTTCGGGCAGTCTGTGTGGCCACGACGATTTGTCCTCTACCACGCGCTGTTCGCTTTGAAAAGTATAAGATTATCCTTAAAGGGGATACGCTAAGATGTCGTAGGGATACTTGTCCTTTTATTTGTGCACATTAATCATATTGGTGCTAGCACATGAAACTCTTGATTTGTCCCCTTTTTGTGAAGGGTTGTTCTACCCAGTTTTGCTTGTCACCTAAAGCGTGGTCTGGGATACCAAAACCAATAAGTCAAACCCCCATTTCTAGAGGTGATACTAGGTTCATGCCCACCTGTATTAGTCAGGTGTGGTTATATTGATCCAATGTCCCTAATTCAAATCTACTTTCTATAGGTGATACTGGGTCCATGCCTACCTGAATTAGTCAGGTGTGATTATGTTGATCCAATATCCCTAATTCAAATTACTTTCTATAGGTGATACTGGGTCCATGCCTACCTGTATTAGTCAGGTGTGGTAATGTTGATCAAATATCCCTAATTCTAGCCCACTTTTGATAGGTGATACTGGGTCCATACCCACCTAAGTTAATCAGGTGTGGTGTGGTAGATCCAATATCCCTAATTCTAGCCCACTTTCCATAGGTGATACTGGGTCCATACCCACCTAAGTTAGTCAGGTGCGGTTATGTTGATCCAATGTCCCTAATTCAAATCTACTTTCTATAGGTGATACTGAGCCCATGCCAACCTGTGTTAGTCAGGTGTGGTTATGTTGATCCAATGTCCCTATATAAGTTTCCTTCTCCTATCAGTTGTGATACGATGGTTGTTCTTCCCTTGTCACTTGTACATATCCCTCTGTATAAATATAACTCCAAAGGATCTCTCCTACTTTTCGACAGTCCGTGACCACGACGATTTGTCCTCTACCACGTGATGTTTGTCGTACAAAGTATGAGATTGTCCTTAGTAGTTGTATGTAAATACGCCGTAGGGGTGTTTGTACTTGCACTCATGCCCACCAATCGCTCCGGTGTTGTGGCATGAAATCTCTTTTTCAGTCCCATTTGAGGGTTAACTTTCCCCAGTTTCACTTGTCACCTTCAAGTGTGGTCTGGGATACCAAAACTACTAATTTGAATCTCTATGAATTGTGATACTGGGTCCATCCTTGATCTATACTAGTCAAATGTGGTGATGTTGGCCCATTGTCGTTATATGAATTGTTCTACAAATTATATTGTGATATTTGTGCTCCCCAGTTCATTCATATGAGTTGAATGTGGCCTGGGTTATCAAAGCCAATGCCTCACTCCTTTATAGATCCCGTACATGATCTTTTCTCTCCCCAATTTTATTCATGTGGCGAATATGACCTGGGTTATCAAAGCCAACAATATCTTCCTCTCTTGATGTTTCAGTTATTAGAAGACATTTCATACTAGAGGTAACTCATGGATATGGTAAACATTTCCTCTACCATGTGTTATTTTCGACAGAGTGGAATATGTTTAATCTATAATTGTGAATATAATATGAAAACAAATGGAATATGATGTTAAAAGAGAGGGAAACTCTTAGTTGAGTATAATCGGTTGCCCTTGTCACAGGTGGAATCCGGTTCTACGCTCCAAGAGTCCAAAGTCCCTCCAAATTCTCTTCTTTGTCCCTCTTTAAAGCATTTTGATGATTGCTTAGGAGATGACTGTGTCCACTTCTTCTATTATGGTTATTCACTTATGATGGAATGTTGTTCTCCCTCACTTATGATGTAGTACATCTTGTTCTAGATGTTAACATCATTTTCTAGTGGATTTTGATCTTCTAGTAGAAAGTCAATCCATTTGTTCCTTTAGTGACATAATTTCTCATGGAGGTTTTGTCCTTAGCTGCAAGTGCAATCTTTCTGAATGCATAAATGTTGCTTGTACTTCTCACAGGGTCCCATCAATTAGTATGGGTGCTATCACCGTGGTTCCTATGTAAACATTGAGCTTTGACATGATTATAATTCTTAGTGGCAAGTGTGTCCCTTCGCCACTTCTATTATACCTTCTTTAGCATGAGACTATTATTTCCATTCGGTTGTTTGTATATTCCTCATTGTTTAGAAAGATATACATCAGTCGGTTATTTCATGTTGTATATGATTCCATTTTATCTAAGGAATTATACTTGTATTTTAATTACTCATGGCCACGACGATTTGTCCTCTACCATGTGGTAACTAGAATATGAGCTTGAGATTTCTTAGATAATGAATTACTTGCTGCTTTGTCTTTCTCACAACACCACACACATGAGCGTTGGGTGGTTGTTGAGCTCCTTTCCTCTTCCTATCGCCACGGCAGATGCGCCGGACGATAGTAGAGTGTACTTTTCCTCTTCCTGTCACTTTGGCATATACGCCAGTGATGGTAGAGTGTACCGGTCCTCTTCTTATCGCCCCGGTCGACGCCCTGGGTGGTAGTAGAGTGTTTCCTGTCCTCTCCTTATCACCTCGATAGATGCGCTGGGTGATAGTAGAGTGTTTCTTGTCCTCTCCTTATTGCCTTGGCAGCTACGCCGGGTGGTAGTTGAGTGTTCTTTTAATAATCATTGATCCTTTATATGATTGTTATTTTTAGTGGCAAGTGTGTCCCCTCGCCACTCCCATTGATCTTTCCTTAATATGAGATTATCCTTTCTACTCAACTGTTTGTATGTTCCTCTTTTTAGAGAGATATGCATCAGTCAATTGTTTCAAGTTGTATGATTTCAATTTTACCTAAGAAGTCCTACTTATGTTTTGATTACTCATGGCCACGACGATTTGTCCTCTACCATGTGATAATTGAAATATAAGTTTGAGATTTTCTTAGATGATGGATTACTTACTTTTCTGTCCCTCACAGCACCACGCACTTGTGCGTTGGGTGGTTGTAGAGGTGACTTTTACTCTTTGTTTCGTCGTTTCGAATATAGTCAGGCAGATATTGAGTCATCCTCATTCATTGTTGCGATCTGGTCAGGTGAATATTGGATTTTGTCTTTTGTCCTGCTGTTGCGATTTGGTCACGCAGACATTAGACCTTTTGGGAAGCTCTTTATTCGCTGTTGCGAATATGGTCAGGTGGATATTGAGCTGTTCTCATTCGCCGTTGCGAATATGGTCAGGAGAATGTTGAACCCCCTTTCTCTTTCTCCCTTTGTCTCGCTGTTTCGATCTGGTCAAGCGAACATTGGGTTGTCCTCACTCACTGTTTCGATTTGGTCAGGTGAATGTTGGACTTTGTCTTTTGTCTCACCGTTGCGATTTTGGTCAGGTGGACATTTGACTTTCGGGAGGGCTCATTATTCGCTGTTGCGAATATGGTCAGGTGGATTTTGAGCCATTCTCATTCGCTGTTGCGATCTGGTATGGCGAATGTGAACTCCCTTTTTCTGGTTGAGAGAGCCCGACAGAGTCCCTGGAAGGCATTCCTCACTACTCTTTTCTCTTTTGTCCCACCGTTGCGATTTTGGTCAGGTGGACATTAGACTTTTGGGAGGGCTCATTATTCGCTGTTGCGAATATGTTCAGGTGGATTTTGAGCCATTCTCATTCGCTGTTGCGATCTGGTCAAGCGAATGTTGACTCCCCTTTCTGGTTGGGTGCCCGACAGAGTCCCTGGGAGGCATACTTCACCACCTCTTCATTCCCCCTATTTTATTTCCTGTTTGGGGGTTGTTGAGTTTTCTTCTGATTCTTTGTTTCGCCGTTTCGAATAAGGTCAGGCAGACATTGAGTCATCCTCATTCACTGTTGCGATCTGGTCAGGTGAATGTTGGATTTTGTCTTTTGTTCCACTGTTGCGATTTTGGTCAGGTGGACATTAGACCTTTTGGGAAGCTCTCTATTCATTGTTGCGAATATGGTCAGATGAATATTGAGCTGTTCTCATTCGCTGTTGCGATCTGGTCAGGCGAATGTTGAACCCCCTTTTTCTTTCACCCTTTGTCTCGCTGTTACGATATGGTCAAGCAGACATCGGGCCGTCCTCATTCACCATTGCGATCCGGTCAGGTGAATGTTGGACTTCTTTCTTTTGTTCCACTGTTGCGATTTTGGTCAGGTGGGCATTAGACCTTTTGGGAAGCTCTTTATTCGCTGTTGCGAATACGGTCAGGTGGATATTGAGATGTTCTCATTCGCCGTTGCGAATATGGTCAGGCGAATGTAGAACTCCATTCCTTTCTTTACTCCTTGTTTTTGCTGTTTTGAATATGGTCAAGCAAACCTGGATTTGTCCCCATTCACTGTTGTGAATACGGTCAGGTGGATGTGGGACCCCCTTTCTTTTCTCTATTCTGCTGTTGCGATGTGGTCAGGCAGATAGATGATTTCATTACTTTTGATTACTACTGTTTTCCTATGATTGTTACTTTGCCAGTTGATATGATTTTCAGATGATTGTTGGATTCTCTTCCCTTCACGCCATCTTAGATGTATATTCTAGATGATGGTTGAATTTTCTTCGGATTCTTTATGAGCTTGTTTCAACTCTACTCATGTGAACATGAGACTTCTCTTCTCCTATTCTGCCGCTTTGGTTGAATAGAGGATTGAGCTGCTTTCTTTAGCTCTCCCTTTGCTGATCTCATTCCGTTAGTTAGCCCTAAGGTTGCATCTTCCTAGAGATAGGGAGGTCAACGTCAACATATACGGTTCACTTGTTGTTCTCCGTATATGTTGGGGGTCCGTTTGTTGACCTCAATTTTTGCTCAAATACTCTCGAGCATCCTCAATCAATTTAATTAGACCTCGTCGAACCGCCTCGAGCCCGAACTGATCCAATTTTGGCCTAGAATTGAGCCTGGTTTGAGCCCAAATTTGATTCAAATCAACTCAATTTAATTCAAATAAATTCCAATTGGCTTTTGACTCAATTTGAATAGTTTCGTAAATCTAGTAAACGCGCCGACGGCTGTGATCAAACAAGAGGCTCGTTTCAGCCCAAATCCCGCGCCTCAGACAATTCGCTGAGACGGGAGCAGGCCTCGGGCAGAGGCGAAGCTTCGATGTTTTGTATAGGGAGTGAATACATAAAAAAAAGGAGTTCTAACGGACACTCCAGCTCTGGAACTCTCTCTCTCAGCTTTCAGAACTCCTCCTTCTCCCTCTCCCTCTCGGTTCTGGCTGGTTCGCAGAAGCAAGAAGCCGAGGGATCCCGCTCTCTCGCTCTGGCTCGTCTCCACTCGCACGACCCCAGCCCAGTGGACCTCTCCCTTTCCGTCCCTTCCGCTCGGAGCAAGGGAAGCCCATGCCAAGAAGCAAGGAGGAGCCCGAGCCCTAACCGACCCCGAATCTCTCTCTCTCTCTGGCTCTCGTTCGGAAGTAGCCTGGGGCGAAATATCTCCTCGCTCTTTGCTTTTTACGCTCCAGAAGTCGGACTTCCTCCGACCCTTCTCTGTTCGGATCGAAACAGGGAGGTCGGAACTCCCCCTCTTCTCCATTTCTCTCTCATGTGAACCTTGGAGGACCGAAGCTCTCCCTCAACTCTCGATTTGAGACTCCAGGCGAAGCCGAATCCGTCGCCCTACTCGACGTCAACCTAAGATCGCTGCTTCTAGGTGGATCTCTTTTCTATTTGTAGGTATCCATTTCCCCTCATTTTTCCTATGCTATGCTCCTCATCTTTTGTTCTTTCTTTTCTTCCTTTTCATCTTTTCATCCACTTTCCTTCCCCATTCTTCTGCCAGTTCTCTTCTCTTTTAAAAGTATAAACGTATATAGAAGTGGTTTGAATGAAATAAAGAAATAATGCCTATTTGGAATAAATTATCTCTTGCTATGTGAATGAGATTCATGTATATTGCATTCTACATATTTCTCCAAATCCCTAATGGTTTATATAAAAAAAAATTCTCTGAAATCGATGAGTTTGCAGTTAATGAACGAAGACTTAAATGCGATTTATGTTATTTAGAACCTTAATTTTTGCATGAATTCACTATCAGTTCATACTATGCTATACATGATTTGTGGCATTGTGTGTGGATGGGAAGAGATTGTAGCATTCTTTGTTAAGTGCAGGCAAGATGTTTGTATAAGTGCTTGTTGGAAACAACACAAATATTTGATCAGGAAAAGGTATTAAGGAATTGTATCTTTGCCTTGTTCACTGTTATAGTTTAATCTCATTAGGCATCATGAGGCTTATTTGTTAACATTATGTTGAAAAAACCTTTCTCAAATTCAGCCAAGTATGGTTACATAATGGCATTGTATTATCATAAGTAAGGGCTTTTCCCTTTTAGTTTTTTTTTTTTTTTTATCGTATGCATCTAGTCTAAAGAGCTTGGTTCTTGAATATTTGTTGACATCACAAGTGAACATACACATGAAGTGTGTCTAAATTAATTCATACATGTTACAAATGGTTATTCGCATCGGATCTATCATTATGTAAAGTATGTCGTTTCCTGCTTGTTCTCTTTTGAGAAGTATGAAAAGAGAAATGAGTATTTACATTGATATTGAATTGTATTTACCCCATTTCATTCATCGTCAAGTTATGAGATTATTATAATTGTTCTTTTCTATTTCAAATCTCGGTGAGTTTTAGTTAGATTGTGGGAAAGTATGAAAAGCCCATGTTATTCTTTATCAAAATGTGCATTAAAAGTGTTTGTGATAATGCTTGCTAGGAAAGATTCTCTTGTTTAGAAAGGTTGACGGATTGTTAATGCGTTCGCACTTCATTTCACATATGCTTTTAGTGGTTCTAGAAATCTCTTTAGAATGAAAGTATGCTTACTTACATGTGTTACATGCATACAGGCTAGTCTATGATAGCTTGTAATAGATATGTTACAATGCATTGGTTTCATGAATATTTAGATGGTTAAAATTATGTGGTATGTTGAACACTCAGAAAGGTTCAAAATTCTATTACATGTAAAGTGCTTGGCCAAATGCTAATGAGAGAATAATAATGCTTGGATAGTTGCTTTCTTGACTCAATGCTTCATGGATATATCTAGAGGCGAAGATTCCACATCATTTTTCTTTTCTTTATTTTCCTCGAAGATATGATATTAATGTTGAATATTTGGGTTGAGAATGAGTGGTGGTTACTTTGGTCTCTTGTTGTAAGCAGCATCATACGATCAACTTGTTTTATAACATTCATCGCCATGGATAGTTTTTTTATTTTTATGAAGATTATGCTAAGTAATTTGGATTAAAATAATGTGACTATGTTTTGGGTTAGCTTATTCAAAATCCATGTTTAGGTTGTTTTTTTTTTTCTTTTTTTTTAAAAAAAAAAAAGAGCTGGTTGGTTACCTTGGTTATGAGATCTTTTCCTTTATGAAAATTGCATCATATGGCATGCCTTGTTTATCCTACAGAAGGTTCCAATCATGAATATTCTCTTCATGTGTTGCATACATCTCATGATCATGGATTAATTAATTGGTATATGTAAGTAAATGGCAAGTCAGATCATTTATCTCTCTATGCTTTATTGATTAGACGTCAAATGAAGTATGTTGTGTTTGGTTTCATCGGTACAACTTAAAAAGAACATGTTATCCTTGTACGCCATGCCCCATAATTTTATAGTTGTGATAATTTAGTCTACTAGTTGGAGCTCATAAGTAATGATTCAGCAGCCTCCTTTTTTTTTATCATCATTTAAATTTCTTTCACATGTGCAGTTTCTCATGAATTGATAAAGAAGCATGGTTTGTTTCTTTGAGAACACAACCCATCTCTACTGATAAAGGAAATAGACAATTGTTTTAGTTTCAGAGCTTGGACTCATTTGATCTTAACATGGAATATCATCAGAACTTATTAAAGTTTTGATAGAAGCAATTTCATATAAATTTTGATAATCACGTTCACACTTTGATTGCAAACATGTATGTGATGCTACACGATTGAAAGAATTTGCATTTAATATTTTAGCGTCATTTGCTTCGCTGGCTTTTATCATAAGCATACACTGATTTAATGTGACATTGTATGGTTCATAATAAAAAAAAAGGGATGAGTTGGCGTCAGATTTTGTGGCTTATTCGATCTTTTTTATTTCAGCTTCAATATTAAATAATTTGATCTTGTTGCCTGTCATATAACTGTATCTCTCATTATCGTATAGGCCTGATTTCATTGTGATGATTTTGGTAGGACTATAAAAGTCATCTACTACATGTTTAGTAAGGTCATGGATAGGTTCCAAACACATACTTTCTGTATCTTTGTTAATAATGAGTTGGTAAGAAAGAAGTTGGAGAGCTCTTATAAGATTCATTATATGCATTTATGGTCGTTTTTGGATGAAAGTTCATATAAGTGATTTGTGATGCTTCATATGATTGTTTGGAAGGTTTATGGCATTGCCACCTTTACACAAAATATTTTCTGTAAGACTTTTTTTGAAAAAAAAGTGACATGTTGGAATATCACATTAGTTGGGTTATTGTTGATGAATAAATTTTGGGAAGCATTTATTTGGCCCGGGCGTTAAAAGAAAGAGGGCTTTATGAATCGATTCATGTTGAAAAGTATTATGATTCGCTTTATATTATGAAGTTATATTTATTATAATGTTCTTTCATCGTTTCTTTACGAGTACTTATATTTATTGAAAAGATTTGATTGAAAGTTTTGCGAATTGTTTTACATCGAGAAGCTTTATCGAAAATGTTTGTGAATGTTTTGTGACGAGGGCTCTACAATGAGGGGTTTCTATAAAATCTTCTCGTTGAAAAGCTTTCGGTTTTTGTCTACCCCACTCTAAATGAAAGGAGGCACTTGATTATAGGTTGTTGGGTAGGATTTTATGTCAAAAAGGGGAAATTTTGGTGGAAGATTTTGTAGGGATTTTGTAGAGTTTTGGTGTCAAATTACAATAAAAAAAAAAAAGAGATTTTTGGTAGATTTTCTCCTTGTAGAATTTTGTGTAGTAGCCCATTTGGAAGGTCCTTATAAATTATTTTGAGGAGTATAATTTGATGATTGGACTTGTTTAGTAGGGTCCCTTTGTGTCTTTTGGGAATGATTAGTGCTTTACCATATGGATTAGGTTCTCTTAGTAGTCCCTTCTAGAAAATAAGTGTTTGAATTTGAAGCTTTAGGAGCTTTATGTTAGAAGATCTTTAGTGTCTTTTTTTAGTAAGATAGTCCTTGCTCATTTAGATTTTCTTCTCTTAGTGTTAGCTTCTAAAACTTGGAATTTTGGGTGAATGTAAAACTAAAGAGATCCTAGTTTTAAGTTTGATTTTGGAGGTTTGTTTCCTTTAGTTGCTTAAGGCTCTGTTTGTACTGTGTGGTAGGTAGAGGTCCCAAATATATCAAGTGCTCATTTGGATTGTGGGGATATTAAAGGGCATTGTTAAGGTTGCTTTAGGATACACTTGTCTTCAAAGAAGTGTGTCCAAAAACAGCAATGCCTACATCCCTTTTATTTCTAATTTTCATTCTTTTTCTTTCTACTGCTTTGCTATAGATTTCTAAACTTAGTGACACATGTATGAATGTCTAGAAGAGTTAGAAAAACAAAACTTTTTTTTATCCTTACAACTTTAGTGACACCTAAGGACAAAAATTAAGGACTGGGTCTTAGATAATATAGACTTAGGATGCATGCTCCCTATAGGGTAGAGACATCAAAACAAAACTTAGCGACACGTCTTCCTAGGTTTAGCTTTTTCTTTCTTTAATCCATTAATAATCAATCAATCATTTATAACCTAACTCTTAAAATGTGTTAAAATATTTAATTCTTAATCAAGTTATTGTTAATATTCGTAATTATTAAACTATAAATCTAAATCATAAACTTAAACCAATTTTAACTAATCTAATAATAAATCCCTAACCAATCTAAAGTCTAAAAGATGTAGACTTAAAATTAGGAGGCTCAAACCTAAACTAGGATTCATTAAGATAAAAGACTTCTAAAGATCAAACAATAGACTAACCTTCTAAAAATCAATAAACAAATCCCTTAATACATAACAACCACTCCAGAAGTGAAGTTTATTGGATGGACTACTCCGGGCTGCGGGGTTAAGTGTCCTAAGGAGGCCTGGTTCCTCGAGCCTGGTGGCACAACGCCACGAATGAATCCAATGGGGTGTTAAAATTTAAAATTAATTTCTTAATTGGCTTAAATCAAACCTTAATTGATAATAAATCGTTTAATCTACCTTTTTCTTTTAATTTACAACCAACAAAATAATCAATCAAATCCTAAAATATAATCTCTAAAATCAATCCTAAGACATTAATATTTCAACTTCAATTAAAATCTCCCTTTTTGCCCCTTAACAAATAAAAAAATGTAAGCAACTTCAATTAAATCATCCTACATAGGACCTACCCAAAACTGCACAGCCTACACACACCTTAGACTTGTTTGGTTAGGACACGACTTCTAGCCCTAGGTTAGGCTGATATTTTCTTTCGTTATTCAGTATTTACTACATGCACATGCCTTATAATTGCTATTATTATATTTCCTGTTTGTTACATTCTTACTTACATGCATTTATTTTCTGAATGGCATCTACGCTCATTTGTGTATTTTTCTTTCACTTGTCTTGCGAGGTACATTGGGGTAATTCACTAGCTTGGAGATTTTAAGTGGCAGCGCCGCAATCGGGGAGCATTTGCTTATAAGCTTGTAAGTGGCAGCGCCACAATCAGGTATAATTTCTGCAACTTGTAAAGTAAATTCTTAGTCATATATCGAATTGCTCACATCACACACGATTTGTTGATAGGTATTCTAGCATGTTTAGGTAGCCAGCCTTAGGTTAGTCCACTAACGAAGCTTTGGCCCTATAGGTCAAAGCTTGCCCCCCCCTTCTGTGAGCCCTAGAGACCATTAGGGTCATTTAGGCCTGTAGAGTATGCCACCTATTTGTGCCATTGGGCATCGTTGTTTTCCCACACGAAGTGGGCATCGCTAGGTTTTTGGCCTTCTGGTTTTGGGTACGATACCCTCCCTTTTTTTTTCTTTTTTTCTGTGAGCCTTAGAGACCATTAGGGTCATTTAGTCCTGTAGAGTAGGCCACCTACTTATGCCATTGGGCATCGCTGTTTTCCCACACGAAGTGGGCATGACTATGATGATTTTTTGTGCGGGTACCTTGCCTGGAGGGTACCCTTAGGGTGTGTTTATTTATTTTTTCTGTACTCTGAATGTCATGCATGCATTTGTTTTTACACACCTTACCTCACATTATGCTTCACTTACATACACGCATCACATCAATAGAGCTAGGGATATTTCGTATCTGTTTCATGCATCATACATGGCGTTAGGTAAACCTTTTGCATATTATAGAGTCACTGATTGAAATCTCTTGAACTACGAATCCTTGATTTTCTAGGATAGAGCCTTCCTATCTTGTATACATATAGGGCGATTGTTTGTGTTTAGGATGTTAGCTGGCAGCTCACTCCAGGCAAGCATAAGTCCAGGTTGTACACCCCTCAGTGTGTTTCCTTTCATCTGTGTGTTTTGAGTCTGTCGTTTCTCTTAGGGTAGTAATCCGAATTTTGATCTTCTAAACTCAAAATTTTAATCATATCTTTATCCATTCAAAAATGTCTAATCATCACTAAGGGTAGATAGAAGAGACTATTTGGAATAGAACTTAGGAACTTTATCTGTGCACCAAATCAAGAAGTGAATAATCCAACATCCTTAATCGAGAGTTTTCTTAGATTGAGGTCTAAGATGTAATTAACTACGGGGGCTTGCGCCCGTAGGAAATCGATCCCCACAATTAAATAAACCCCATTCGAGCTGATGCATCGAATGGGGGAAATCTCGTGAACTTTTGGGTTATAGATATTATTATCCATCGAGGTTGGTAGGTGAAAGCCGCTATCCTCCATGGTTAATCGTATCTATAACTCCATCTGCTCTTCCATCGGCCTGCTTGTGTCGATTGTAAAGGTCTACGACCATTGTGTCCTACGGGATAGTGTGATCGTACTCTTTGCATTCGAACCACACGAGCGGAATCCTTTCGGAGACCCACAATAACTACATTCAAAAGGAGAGAAGAGTCAAAATTGAGAATGGGGACACCAATTCCTTAAATGAATTGTTTAAAGATCGGGTAGCTGCAGACAACATGTTTGCATAGGATGTCCAAACTGATGAAGAAGACATGTTTGTAATTTTTTTTTGGGTTGATGGTTTAGGAAGAATTGATTACGACTACTTTGGGGATGTCATTATTTTTTATACAAGCTACTGTGTTAACAAATATAATTTAGCATGTGCCCCTATTATTGGAGTTAATAATCATTGGCAAAATATTATATTAAGTGTGACATTTCTATCTGAGAAAATAATTAATTTTTTTTCCTAGCTATTTCGAATATTTTTAAGAATTATGGATAATAAATATTCAGTTATTATATTCACTGATCAGGATCAAGTAATGGCTAGGGAGATAGAGATTATATTACCTAATACATGGCATAGGTTGTGCCAATGGCATATATACAAGAAGGCTCATTCTAAAGTATAATGTTTTAATAGTAACAACAAAGTAAAAGGCCTATTTTATAGTTGTTTCAACAAGTGTGATTCTGAGGATGAGTTTGATAGTTTATGGAATAGCCTGTGCCCCTATTATATGTCGGTATTGGAAATATCTACTCGGTACTTGGTGTTCCTACTATGTATAGCTTATAAATACTTAGTACATCTTATAAATACCGAGCAATACAGAGTTTATTATTACTCGATACTGCTCTGTGTTTATATTATGAACTCGATATAATAATCTTATGATCGGTCAATATTGCATTGTATTTGGTGTTCGTACTTATTAATATCAAGCAATACCAAGTTTATTTTTACTCGGTACTGCTCATAATTCTTATTATCTACTCAGTACTTTAAGCTTATGATTGGTCGGTACTGCTTAATATCTGGTATTCATAATAGGTACTTAACAATATAAACTGGTAAAACTGATAACATTATAAAGTACCGTTTAAAAATTTTTTAAACTTATTAATACCGAGTAATAAAGAGTTTATTTTTTATTCAGTACAGCTCGGTATTTTTATTATCAACTCGGTATAATAAGCTTATGATCGTTATACTTATCGATAATGTTTGATACAATAATTAAATAAATGAATTACATGGCTCGGTACTCATCGATACTCACTTTTCCTCGAATTTCTTCAAAAAATTATCGATGGAAATTTGTTTGTCTTTATTTAGTAATAATCATGCTAGGTACTCCAACATTTCTGGTGCTCGTCATTCAATTATTTTTGATTCATCAACTTCATGAACTACAACAGCCGGAGCATTAGCCGGAGTAGCAGCAGTGGCCTTCATTTTTAATTCATCAACTTTGGAAGCATTAATAACAGCCGGAGCAGCAGCAGTAGCCTTTATTTTAATTTTGTTGAAGCGAGAATGACTGGCTTTCTTCCTCTGTGTGTAGTTTTTTTTTTACTATTTTTTTTAACAGCAGGATCAGCCACATGAACCGATGTACTCTCAACTCTCTTCTTCTTCCTATCACCTCCTATGAATGGAGTTTTAACCCGTTTCCTTTTTTTGTCATTGCTCAACTGTACACGTCGAGCAATGCCTCCCCAATTTGATGAAGCAAATTCCTCATCTTCTGATTGGCTCACATCCTTATCTTCTAAAGATTCATGTACCTGGGCATGAGATTGGATAACAAGCTCATCCATCCCTTTAAAATATGCTTCTTTTGTAATTTCCTCAACAATTTGGTCGACAGATTTGGCTAATTCGTTCAAACTGTTATGGTAAGATATAGTTCTTGAAGAAGATTTTTGTGGACTTTCACTCCGGTTTGATTTAAAAGAGGTAGGAATTATCAGTCAAGAATTTCTCTATTACAGCAAATTTCAATTTATTCTCGTCTTTTGTGTCGAATACTGCTTGTTCCAATGCCGCAACTCATCTTTTAAGTATACTATTCAACAGTTGGATTGATAACAGTTTTTTGACTAGTGTGCTTTGCTGGGTAATAAGTTTGTAAATGGATTGATTGAGGATCTTCAAGTTCGTTTCCTCTGAAATAGGATGATTTGGATCAAGATCAGGGGTTGATTCTTTTTGTGGGGTCTTACTAGTGCTTGGCGATTGGCTAAGAGATTCAGTTGGGCTTGTCATTCCAATTGGACTGTTTGGACTTGGTGGAGATGGAGTTGGGGGCTTAGAAGATATGCTTAGGGTTGTGTGTGGGGTAAGTACAATTTGCATATGCTCTTCTATTGGATATGTAAAAGAACTCTCAAGTAAAGTTTTCAATCACGAGGAAATCCTTAATGGATTGGGGCCAGTTGTATGTTCCAAAGTTTTCGACATTCTTTGCAATGTCCAATATTGCAGATGGTACATGGAAGTTGGTCATTGGAAAGAACATGTTGGACAATAAGTATACAATGAATTCTTTCACTACTTTCTCTACTAGAGTTGACACAGCCAATTTCTCAATATCATGCCTTATATTATTTGATGTCACTCCACTCAATGTAGCAGTACCTCGCTCAAATTTAATTCCTCTTTTGGGCAAGCCAAGAATCAAAGCAATTTCATCATATGTGAAAGGTAACATCTTGCCATTAATAATAAAACATTCAGACTGCATGTCCCACTTCGAAAATAACATATAAACAATTGGAATATTCTGTGGGAATCGAGGAAGTAATAGGAACTGATTAATATGTAGCTGGCGTAGTCTTGTAATTAACAGCTCCCCAAATTTCACAACCATCTGATTACAAACTTCTCTAAAAGTTGAAGTTTGACATTTGAAATGAATCTTGGGGGAATATCCCTGCATAATAAAGAATAAAAACAAAACTTATGTAAATACTGAGTATTAGCTTCAAGTACTGAGTAGTACCCAGTAATATTACAGAGGATTCATAGTGATCACAAATACATAGTATTTTCATGATATATCTAAAATAATACCGAGAATTGACTTTGAATAACTTAGCAATACCGACAAGTATCGAGTAGCATCGATCAGCACCGAACAGTACCGAGCAGTATCGAGCAGCCCCAAAAAATATATATTATATATAAAATATTAAGATACATATTGTAAATACCGAGTATTAACTCTGAATACCGACCAAAACCGAGCAGTACCGAGTAGCACCGAACAATATCGAGCAATACCGAGCATCCCCGAATAATATATTATATATAAAATATTAAGATGTATATTTTAAATATCGAGTATTAACTTTGAATACCTTGCTGTACCGAGCAATACCGAAAAGTACCGAGCAGCAACAAAAAATACTACAGAGCTTTCAGAAAATTTCACACACTATTTAATATAAAATATATTATATAACAAATATACATATTTATTATAATACATGCTCAAATTTATACCGAATATTAACTTTTAATACCGAGCTGTACCGAGTAATACCAAGTAGTACCGAGTACCACCGAACAAAACCTACAGAGCATTACAAGCAAGTTCCCTGAATAATACCGTCCATTATTCAAACAATAGGCACTGTTTTAAAATTCCATTAATGTTGTAAATTATCAATACCGATAGATACAGATAAAAAATCGATCAGTAATACCGAATACCGATTAGTACCAAGCATTACTGCGAACTACCAAACACGAAACTCTATTTGATTTTAAACATTCTCACATTATACATTCAAATTTTCACACTAAAAAGAAAGTTAGTAACTTAACCCTAACCCTAAATATATGTTTTTTAATTTTTTAACCAGAAAAACTATATGACAAGAATAAATGTTTTTCGGAAGAAATATCTAACCCGAGGCATTATTTCTCTGAAGGTACTCGACCAGAAATTTGCTTCGAACTCACGACAAATGCTTGCGAACTTCGAAGGAAAGGAACATTTGTAGAAGTCGCATCGTCTTTGAATCTAGTAAAGCAAAGTGAAAATCTACATGGAAGCAACTTATTTAAAATATTACTATACCTTGATGGGATAGTTGTCGGGATGTCATGGATTTAAAATACGCACGTGTGACATACCCACTAAGCACCGAGTTGGGTCCGCAATTTTGTGCCTGCTACGTGGCGCTATCTCAGTGGTGACCGCACGTAGAGCTACGTCCGGTCACCGGACCAAATAAAAGTTCCCTCCCATCACTCCTTATATGTGATGCCTTAAGTGAGCTTCACCAGTCTTGTGATGTCAGCTCCAACAAGTTTTGTCAATGCTAGATTATGCTAGTTCTATCTTGCTCCAATGTTGGCTTTAGCTTGTTTTGTTGATCCCATGAGCGGAGAGGGAGCATTGTGTGTATGCGTTGTGTATGTGAATTTGTCTCAAATGGCCTAAATGTCCCAAAAAAAATTTAATATTAAATATCAGATTTTGAAGATAATAAGCATTATAGTTTTATATTATTAAATATCTAAAAGCAATTCTTAATTTAATAAATTGTTAAATATTTAGGAAAAAAATATTTTTAGTTTATTATATTTATTAGCCATTGTGTAATTTCGATAATTAAAAAAAAAAAGACAGTTATGATTAAAGTTGCTATGTACTTGATGTGATTTGCCTCTTGTTAACATCTTTAAATTAAAAAAAATAATAATTATTAATATCCTCTCAATTAAAAACAATAAAAAATTTGCTAGCAACTCATTTTCAAATGAAGCCCTTTTCTTCAAGTTAGGCTATAAACATGGTAGGTCTTCTCTTTCATTTTTGCTTAATCAATAATACCTCTCTCTCTCTCTCTCTCTCTCTCTCTCTCTCTCTATATATATATATATATATATATATATATATATATATATATATATATATATATATATTAGATGGAATGATTGATGTGAACTGACCTTTTAAAAATAAAATAAATGATATTTATGTTAATAAATAATTTATAAAAAAAATAATATTCATTTTAAAATAGTGCTCTCTTCCTTTTTATAGTACTAAAAAAATTCACATAAAAGCCTTTCATTTTATCTCACATAAAGATAGATGAAGAGATTCTTATATCAAGAATGGTGAGACAGTGAAATAAACCTTAGACATTTAAAAGTAGAAAATCAGTGCAATGAGATTATACATAGATTTCTCTCAAAAGTTCAGAGTCACTTACCTCTCTGTAGGGCTATCAAAATCGGGTCACCGGTCGGATTAAGGTCGAATCTGAAACTGACCTAACACTATTCGACCTGACCTGAACCCAAACTGTTTTTACCAACGAGTCATTTTTTCAAACCAGAACACGACCCGCTCGCTCGCTTATTCTGTTATTCAGGCAGTGGCAACTTCTCGTTACTTTTGATTTCTGAAATCCGGCAAGGGAAGCAGGATGAACGGCGGTTGCGACAGCTCGGGACGCCGGCAAGGATACTGGGACTTGTAGTCGTCGTTACTTACGATCCTCTTGTCGCCAAAGCCAAATGCAGGCCAGCGATGACAGTGGCATTTGGACAAGCGTCGGACGCGACAAACAAAATGACGAATGCGACATACGAAGTGACGGATGCAAACCCTGGTCAGAAGACGCAAGAGAGACGATTCCCAAGTCAAAATTGGGTTGTTTCCAGGTCTACCAGAACTCATCCAACTTTTACAAACGGGTATAAATCTCTAACCCAAACCCAATCAGGTTCGGATTCTAGTTGTCTCGAACCCAAAATTTTCGTGTAGGATTTGAGTCAGATTTTTGGGTCGTGTCCAATATTGACACCCATATCTCTTTGCACAACCTACACACCTTTCAATGGCAGATTCAATTTGAAGCATATTTCAGCTATGGTGAAAGTGATCTATTAGATTATTTCTATTTAATATAGATATCTCTATCATATGATACATCGTGACTTTTCATCCATAACAAATCCATTCTCTACTTCTTAATATTTGAATGAACCGCTTAACTTCAAAATGTTGGTTAGATAATTTATAAGTTATTGAAAGTAAGATGAAATAAACCGTAATGCAAATGTATAAAAAGTCTAAATATTACATTCAACAAAAACTAATAAAAATGCAAATGACTTGGCCTGATCCTTAGAAATGGATTTTAGTTCATACGAACTTGATGGAAAAATACAATGTGCTTTATTCCAAGGAAAGATTAAGGCTTCTTTTGGTGAAATTTTATTTGGTCCGGTAACCTGACGTAGCTCTACATTCGGTGAGTAGCAAACATGTGCCACGTGTTCTCACTATTTACCGCGCGGCCCAACAACCCGACCTGGAACGGACCCGGGAGTTTGCGTATTGCTCGGTATTGCTCGGTATTACTCGGTATTGCTAGGTATTGGTCGATTTTGCTCGACAAAAATGAAAAATACCATTTTGTGAAGATCAATACCGAGCAATACCGAGTTCTTTTAGGTATTACTCAGTATTGCTCGTTATTGGTCTTCACAGAATGGTATTTCTCGTTATTGCCAAGCAATACCTAGTAATACCTAACAATACCAAGCAAATACCGAGCAATACGCGAACATAGTAATTCCGGATTCCGGTGCGAGAAGGGTCGTCGAGCCGCGCGGTAAAGAGTAAGAGCACGTGACGACATATTATTGGCTACCGGACATAGAGCTATATCAGGTCACCTGACCTAATAATTTTTCTCTTTTGGGACAGCTTTCTTATTGCATCTTAAAATAGTTTTTTAGTATAAAAAGTTTAATTTTTTAACTAGAAAGCTGCTTTAAAAAGTAGCAAGAAAATCGCAAACGAAGCCTAAATATGAAAAAAAAACTCAATAGATCAACCACTTAGGTTTCGTTTGGAATAGCTTTCTTACTGCTTCATAAAGCAGCTTTTAAAAATTTTGTACTAAAAAATAACTTCAAGAAGCGATAAAAAGCCGTCCCAAATCAATCCAAAATCTGCAATTTTTTTCTGACCCCATTAGCTATCAAAAAATCCCCCAATAACTCCACTCTCTCAACACTAGAAAAAGGTTTATTAAAAATTTGGGAAAAAAGTCCCCTTGTAGAAACTCTAAAAACCTTGCTTAGGTGGTCCTCAAAAAATCCCCTCAACAGAAAATTTAGACTCTTGATTACATTAAAAAAAAAAAAAAAGGTTATCGCTACATCTGGTTTTATGCAGAGGATCCGAGTGCCCGGGCTTCGAGCTCTCTATTTTGCATTCTAAAAATTCTATTATATGCAATATAATGCTCTATTAAAAGCCTATCTGTTGTGCAGGCATTGCATATGAGTGCCTACGCATCATTGACTCTGTTTTTTAACAAAAAAAAAAATTAAATTATTGTTGGGAGGAATAAACATTACAATGAGGAAACAAGCAAGAAATTAAAAAAACTTAGAAAAATAAAAGACACCAAAAGGAAAAAAAAATCATAGAGCCACATCATATTAAGAAATCTACTATGATAATTAAAAGAAATAAGTACATATCTCTCTTCTCTCTCGCTCTCTCATTGATTATATTCTCACATACACCATTCTCAATGTCTACCACACTCAAAATATAAGAGAAAGCTAAGTAAATAATCCCAAAGGACGCAATCTTTCAAAAACGAAAAAGGAAATCATTCAATCCGTCTCGCAGTGCTGCAACGCCAATTTGGGGTGCTGCGTCATTCAAACCTCTGTCTTGATCTTTTGCGGAGCCATATCTAGACCACTGTGGAGCTCCGTTCTCTATCGTTCAGCACTGGGGCGCTTGGAAACACAACGTTGGGGTGCTCAGGTACAGTGTAACAGCCCAAACTCTTAACTATCGAGATATTGTCACTTTGGCCTAAGAACCTCTCGATTTTGTCATATTGGTGTAACTTCCCAATAGGTCACCCATCCAAAAATTGCTCTGAAATGAGCACGCTTAACTGCGGAGTTTCTTACGAAAGCTCCAGCCATTAAACCAAATGGTGCATCGATGTTTAAGAGTTACCTTTCTTTTAATTAAGGGATTTCACATACACAATAGGTTTGGCCAATTCAATCGTGAAATCGTCATATGGTTGGTTAGTCCTCTTGAAAATCGGATCCAACATTAAACCAAGTGGCCAACCGTTAAATCAGTCATGATTTTCAAGAACCGGGTTTAATTAATTATAACTTATTTAAATAATTTAATTGAATATACAATATTGAATTAAATATTAAATAAATTTAAATATAACATATTTTATTTAATAATGAGATACAATTTTCATAATAATTATTTATCATTTTAACATCAATAATTCATATCTACAAGATCCCACAGCTTCATGTGAGCTCTTAATTCTTGAAAGTAGGAATAACTATATAAACAACACAAGACCAAGCTCACAACTAATGTGAGATTAAACAACTAGTTAAAACTTTGACTTTGAAACATATATATATTATATATTTTTAAATAGTTTTTTGTGAAAATGAAATTATAATTTATTTTATTTAATTATATTTTAATTGTATTTAATTATTTATCTATTTTATATTTTATTTTCTTAATTAGATATTTTAAAAATTAATTTTTATCTATTTATTAATTTTAAATAATCTAACATTCATGATTTATAAATAAAAATTCTAATGTGAATTTAATACATAATTTATAGTTGTAAAATTTATCTAAATATATATATCATAAATTATATTAAATTTCTAAATTTTTATATAAACTAAATTTATTTTTAGTCATAAATTTATATCCTTATATAATTTTATATCATCTATTTTTATTTAAATAATTACAATATTTATTACGTTATTCAGTTCAATCTCTAGTTTAACCCCGGTCAAACTTTTGAACCTTGAAACTCTCATATTTCGAGTTCAACGTCCGATCTGATTTTCACAACGATGCTATTCTAGCTAGGTGAGTTTTGTGAATGTTGACGAATGGAGGGTAAGATTTAGAGAGAAGTGGAGGAAAAAATAGTGACATGTACTCCTCCTCTTAAGGCCAAAGGTAATAGAGAGATTCAACAAACCCTAGAGATTGGCTCATATATTAGGTGAGAAGAGAGACTACTACCGCAACAAATGATATGGGAGCAAAGCATCAAAAAGTCTTAGCAGGGCAAGTTAAAGGCTTATTTTTTAGCCTCCATATTTCTGTTTTACTTGCAGCTATTCATGTTCACACTAATAGCCATATGTCAAGAACTAGCACTATGAGGACACACTTACAAATGCCTAAGTCCTACAAAAAGTATTTGAATAAACTTGGTCTCAACAACTACTTGCCACCTGTATGCAAGCAGGCTTCCATCGCATTGACTTGAGAAGCCATAGAAAATAAATATTCTTCAGCTCATTGAACAATACATAGTAAACGATAAATGAAAACTAAAAAATAAAAATCCTAATAAAGTTTGACTCTTTAGATTATTAAAATTTAGGCTTCGTTTGGGACGGCCTTTTTACTGCTTTCTAAAACGGAGTTTTAGTACAAAATTTTTTATTTTTGTACGAAAACTCCGTTTTAGAAAGCAATATAAAAGCTGTCCCAAACAAAGCCTTAGTTCAAATATGTTGTATTTCATTTTAAGATATTTTTATTTTACAAATGAATTTATCTAACTCTCTTACTAAGAAAAAAATCATAAGAATTTTAAGAATATAAATCTATTTCAAATATTTAAATAATGGTTGTGAAAATCGATTCAAGCTTTAATGCTTTAACCAGGTTGAATAAGATGATCTAATAAATATTGTAATTATTTAAAAAAGTAATAAATAGTTTTATAATGATGTAAGTTTGTGACTAAATATATATAAAAAATTATAAATTTAATATGAATTATTACTAATTTATGTTAAATTTTTTATAAATTTAATAAACTATTTTTAATTTATGTTATATATTTAGATAAATTTTACAACCATAATTCTTAGATTAAATTACATCTATAAATTATTCATGTTAAATTATTTAAAATTAAAAAATTGATAAAATTAATTTTTAACCAATGTATCTTAATAAAAAGAAAAATTAAAATAGATACATATTTAAATATATTTAATTTACAATTAATTAAAATAAATACTATTTCATAATTAAATAAAATTTAAAAATATAAAATTTATATAATTTAAATTAGAAATTTCAACTAGTTATTTTGTCCCACATCACTTAAAATTTAAGATCTTTTTTCTATATTATTTATATAACTTTTCTTATTTTTATGAGTTAATAGCTCACATGTGGTGATGAAATCGTGTGGGTAAGAATTGTTTGTGTTTAATTGATATATAATTATTATAAAAATTCAATTCATTATTAAATAAAATGTTTTATATTTAAATTAACTTAATATTTATTTAAATGCTTTACATTAAATTAAATTATTTAAATAGGCTATGAATTAAACAATTCAATTTTCATAAACTGGGATCGAATCAAAGGTTCGTTCTGGTTCAAACACACACACACACACACACACACACACATATATATATATATATATATATATATATATATATATATATATATATATATATATATATATATATATATATATATATATATCTGTGTGTGTATTTGAACCAGAATGATCAACCTTTGAACCGGTGGTGGTCGGTGAATATGCGGAAGTACGACGATGGATAGGAAGAACTCTAGCAATGGGTGGCGGACTGGCGGAAGTCTGGTGGTGGTTGACGGACTGGCGGAATTCTGGCGGTATTTGGTAGACTGGCAGAAGTCTGGTGATGGTCGGGAAAAACTCCAGCGGTGGTCGGCGGATTGGAGAAAGTTCGATGATTGTCGGCAGACTAGCGGAAGTCCAGCGATGGCCCGGAATAACTACGGCAGTGGTCGGCGGACTTGCGGAAGTTCGACGAGGGTTGGCAGACTAACAGAAGTCTGGCGATGGTCAGGAAGAACTCCATTGGTAGCTAGCAGACAAACGAAAGGCTGGCGGTGGCCGAGAAGAACTCCAGTGGGGGTCATAGGCTGGGCTGTGGTCCGACAATTGTCAGGTTGAAGTCCAGCGGCGGTTGGCAGCTGGGCGATGGTTCAACGCCGGACAGGCTGAAGTCCCGCGAGGGTCGTCTTCTAGGTGGAAGTATGGCGGTGGTCCAATGACAATCAGACTAAAATTCAGCTGTCTAGGAAAGATCCTACAATGGTCGAGTAGACTGGTGGAAGTCCGACGATGGCCGGGAAGAACTTCGAGGGTGGTCGACGAATATGTAGAAGTCTGACGGTGGTTTGCGAAGTGTCAACTTCCAACTTCTTCCCTTCTCCCATCGCTTTTTTTTTTCCAATGAGAAGAATTGAGATTATTTATAGTTTTTTTGAGAGTGGCATAACTTATAAATATGGAGAAGGTCAATGTCAAGATGGGAGTGGTTTGAATGGATGACCGATATTGATCCCTTTTATCGTGACCGTTTATTGATCATTTGTATGTCTTGATGATATTAGAATTCAGTGATTTTGGGCTCGTTGGATTCTTGTCGTCCAGCCGCTCGATTTGACTATAAGCATATCACGTTTAGTAATCTAAATAATGCTTTCAACCTTCCAAGTATTCTTTGGACTCTTGAGTTTGGCTCATTTGGGCTCGGATTAGGCTGATTTTGGTGTCTTTGGGTTTGTGTTTTCAAGACGTTCAATTTGAATATAAGTTTACTAAAATCAAAGTTCAGATGGCCGAAAATTTAATTTTGGAAGCTTTAAACTCAATTTTGCATTGATATTCGTGCTCGATCAAAATAATTTTTTTATGATATATCAGTTACTCCCCTATTTTCGGACGTAGAAGCTTGCAAAGATTGAAAAAATATATTTGTACATTCTCCTGGATGTTGACCAGCATAAGTTGTTCAAAAAATAACAAACATTAGTCATAATTAATTTGTTTAAAATTATAAATTATTTGAAAATCTTTAGGAATGCCAATAATGATATATTAAAATTCACAAATAAATAATGCTTTCAACCATCCAAATAATCTTTGGACCCTTGATTTGGGCTCATTTGGGCTCGGATTATGCTAATTTTGATATCGTTGGGTTTGTGTTTTCAAGAGGTTCAGTTCGACTATAAGTTTTCTGAAATCAGAGTTTCGATGGCCGAAAATTTAATTTTGAAAGCTTTCAACTCAATTTTGCATCACGATTCGTGCCTGATAAAGATAATTTTTTTTTATGGTATATCAGTTACTCCGCTATTTTCGGATGCAGAAGCTTGCAAAGATCGAAAATATATATTTGTACCTTCTCCTGGATGTTGACCAGCATAAGTTTTTCAAAAAATAACAATCATTAGTCATAATTAATTTGCTTAAAATTATAAATTATTTAAAAATCTTTAGAAATACCAATAATTATATATTAAAATTCACAAAATTAATTTAGTATTCAAACTTCTATGAGATTCAGCATTTATTTTTAATTTCTATAATAATTATTTGTTTATTAAAAATATATAATACTAATAATTAGAAAAAATTGATTATCATAGACAAAATAAACGAAACTCCAAAGCATTAATATGTACAACAACATTTCTCTTCTATCTATGCCAATATTTCTATTTTGTCTATGCTGGGCCTTCGTGTTAAGCGCAAGTCAATTCTCTTGTAAAATGTTTATTAAGATGAAGGCTTGATGGTTTTCTTACTGCTTCTTACAACGGATTTTTAGTATAAATTTTTTAATTTTTTACTAAAAAGTCGCTTTAAAAAGCAGGAAAAAAATCGTCCCAAACAAAGCCGAAATAACATAGGAATTTGATCTTAATATGTATATACGTGTTTCCAAAAATTTGATGTGAAAAGAGTCATATAGTGGGTATGTTGCAATCTTTATAAAATTTAAAAAGACTAAGGATTTGCCACACTTTTTACATTTTATTTATGGGTATGGCATGCCGTGGAATTTGCTTCGATTAAGACCAAATGAAATAGTGAGATTAAGACCAAATTTACGAATCAAAAGGTTCAGAATTTTTTTATTTTTATTTTTTAATATATTATGAGGCGGACCCTTTGGGATTGCAGCCAATATATGAGGTGGCGTGGCTTCTATTTTTTTATTATTAAATGTATTTAGGCTTTTAAAATACTTGAAATTAAAAAAATTCTGAATTGACCTTTAGTATTCTTTTATATATATATATATATATATATATATATATATATATATATATATATATATATATATTAAAGGAATATAATTAGTTTCTGTCTCTTAAAATTTCGAAAATTATATTAGAATTTTTGAAAAAATCATGGAAATTTCTAGAGAGATTTTTTATCTTCCCCTCCTTATAGCTATAAATATCCCCTTTGGGGTAAGAAGAAAAAGCACAATCTCTTGTGCCAGTTCAAGCCCTCTCTTTGAATTGGTAGCTCTGGGATTGTCAGCAGCGATCAAAACCTTGCGCTCTTGTTCCGGTCCAAGTAGTTCTCTAGATTGATAGCTCGGGGAGCATAGGTGGCAATCAAAGCGAATATTTGTGGCGATCAATGCATAGTTCTCATTTGTCGGTCCAAAATTTTCCTTGGATTGGTAGCTCGGAGAATATTGGTGGTGATCAAAGTCTTTCCCTCTTATGTCAGTCCTTCTATGAATTGGTAGCTCGGAGGGCAATTAAAGCATTGCCCTCTTGTGCTAGTCCTTTTCTAGACTGGTAGCTCGGAGGACATTAGCGATGATCAAAATATTTCTTTCTTGCATAAGTTAGAATCGACTCGATAGTGGCCTCTGTTAGGGAGAGATTTGACAGTAACAATGCCTGAGAAGAAATTTGATGATAACAAACAGACTCGTAGAAGTCTAATAATGGTTGGCGTTTGAGTGGAAGTTCAGTGGAGATTAGCATATAGGCGTTGGTTTAATGATGGTCGGTCAGACTTTTACTAATGGTTGATGGTCGAGTCATGAGCTGATGATAAAGATTGAGAAGTATTATGTTGGAGATTATATACATGTATGTTGATAGGCAAAGATAACTAGAAATTTTATGGAGGAGGTTCAACATTATGTATATCACAATCGTCTAATGAGACACTAATGATGCTAATAGATGGAGGCTTGTCGGGGATCCAATCTTTCTTTGAAGGAACTGAGAAAGATGCTTCAAAATACTTTAGGGAAGATGTTGATGGGCTACATCAAATATATGTGACCTATCCAAGGTTGTTTATCAGAGCATTGATCAATGACGTTAATCTGTATGGAAGAGGTTGACAGAATCCACCAATAATATATGACCTATCCAAGGTCGTTTGTTAGATCATAGCTCAATGTTGTTAACCTGTATATAAGACGTCGAGAGAATCCACTAAGGATACATGACCTATCTGAGGTTATTTATCAGAGTGTTGCTTGATGACGTTAACATATGTAGAAGAGGTCAAGAGAATCCACCAAGGATGTCTAACATATCTGAGACTATTTGTCAGAGTGTTGCTCGATGACATTAACCTGTGTGAAAGAGGCTGAGTGAATCCACCAAGGATGCATGACCTATCCAAGGTTGTTTGTCAGAGCGTTGTTCGATCACGTTAACCTATGTCGAAGAGGTCAAGAGAATCTACCAAGGATGTATGACCTATCCGAGGTTGTTTATCAGAGCATTGCTCGATGATGTTAACATATGTGGAAGTGGCCGAATTGATCCCCCATGGATCAATTATGTCTTGACTTGGAGGGGGAAAATGCCATGTGCATCTCGAATGAAGAATGGTACATATTTAGACCATTTCTATCTTTTTGAGATCGAGATTACGACCTTTCCCAATGAAGAGAAGTCCAGCTAGAGATTGTAAATAGATTGTAATTTATTGGAAGCATCCTTGTATTTGTTAGAAGCTTTATGAAATATAATTTCCAAAGATACTATCACGAATGTCGGAAGATATGGAGGAATTTACTTGGCCACAGTTTCAGTCAAGGTTTCCCCCCAGTTTATAAATGATTCCAATGACAATGATGCATCATTAGTTGATACGTGAGGGTGATAGAAAATTGCATAAGTTTACCCCCCAGCTAAGAATCTTTTATCGCAAACGACGACAAATTATTGCATCCTGGAATATTTGTGGTAGTATAAAGTGATATAATTTAGCATCTTAGCTTTGTACGAAAATACATCACACAAACATATAAAAAATATGGTTATAGTGTTTATAAGAGGCAACAAAATTTTTATGTGGGAAACCCTTAAAAAGGAGAAAAACCACGGGGTCTGGCCTAGTTTAAATGAATCCACTAATGTTTCCAATTGATTACAAATAAGGCCCTTCCTTAAAAGGAATGTCTTGGCTTGATGTAGCAAATATACATCATACATAGTGCATTATAAGCTTAGAGTTGGAAGAATCAGTGTTGACATATTCGTTTGGGCAGGAGGATCATAGTCGTTGAGCGATGTAGGCCGAAAGGATCGTAGTCGAAAGACTATGGTAGAAAAGATCGTAGTCAGGTGGCGGAGGTTAGGATGATCTTTGTTGGGTGATGATAGAAGAAACGACTATAGTTGGATGATAGTGGTCAGAAGGACCATAGTCAGGTGGTGGAGGACATAATTGGTGACGATCGATGTCAGGGTGGCAATCTGATAAATTCCTATGATAGTTAGTGGTTGGGCAAAAATTTAGCGATTGTCGGGAAGAAGTCCAACGGCGGTTTGCAAATAGGCAGAAGCACGGCAGTGGTCGGCGAATAGGCGGAAGTTCAACGATTGTCGGAAAAACTCTAGCAATGGGCGGCGGATGGGTGGAAGTTCTGTGGTGGTCGGCAGACAGGCGAAAGTTCGACGGTGTAAGGCAGACTGACGGAAGTCCAATGATGGTCGGGAAGAACTCCAACGTTGGCCGGCGGGCAGGCGGAAGTCTGGCGATGGTTGAAGACAAGTCCGGCGATGGTTGAAGACAAGTCAGCTTCCAACTTCTTCCCTTCTCCCCTCCTATATTATTTTTTTCCATGAGAAGAATGAGGGATATTTATAGTTTTTTCAGAGTGATATGCCTTGTAAAAATGGGGAAGATAAAGTTCAATATGAGAGTGGTTTGAATGGACAGCCGATATTGATCCCTTTGATCGTGAACCAATTATTTATCATTTGAATGTCTTAATGATATCAGAATTCAGTGATTTTGGGTTCGTTGGATTTGTCTCATTGTGATGCTCGATTTGACTATAAGCATGTCACGTTTGGTAATCCAAATTATGCTTTCAACATTTCAAATATGTTTTGGACCCTTGATTTGGGTTCAATTGGGCTCGGATTAGGCTGATTTCGGTGTCGTTGGGTTTGTGTTTTCAATACGCTCAGTTCAACAATAAGTTTGTTGAAATCTGCCTCGAGATTTGCGCCCTATCAAGATAATTTTTGTATCTTTTATATATATAACTTTTGGCTACTATTTTTTTTATTATTTGTAAGAAATTTTTTTACTAAAAAATTACTTTAAAAAATAGTAAAAAAATGATCTCAAACAAAGCTAGACTTAAGTTTAACTAACTGAGATCTGATTCCCATTTTTGTTTTTTCCCTCTCGGTTACTCTTTCTGTCGTTACAATGTGTTTAAGGAGCTAAAGACAAGGAGTAAGCTCGTTTAGCATCAGTTTATGCCCATCAAATACAAATTGGTAAATTGCAAAGCCACAGCAAATGGCGAAAGAGCATTTGATCGGCCTCCAATTTTGAGTGGAGTCATCAAGATATTAAAATAAGATATTTTAAGCATAGATTACAATTTAATAATTTTTAGTAAAAGATTATTTAAAAAATTTAAAATTTTTCTCTTTTTATTTCAAATCATTTCTTATTTTTTATAATTTATTTTTTATTTTATTAATATAATAAATACTTGAATAAAAATGATATTCTCTCTTTCATAATTAATTTATATGGCGTCATAAAAAGATTTTTTGCTTTGCCAATAACCCACATGGTCAGCACAGCTTATCAAGTTAATGGGTGCTATCCAATAAGCTTGTGGTGAACTCATTGAGACCATTGAGATTCAAAAAAATCCGTTTAAGTGATTTTGCGAGAATTGGCTCTGCAAGAGTGCTAAAAAATTGACGAGCTATATATTGATTGAGGATCGCTATAGGGATAACATAATAGGAGAGAAATCTTTTTTTATCTTGTTTAGTGATACTTGTTAGGTGCCAGAATATTCATAATGATAAAGAGATAAAAATTTTATTATCTTATACTTCCACAATGATCTATTGTCTACACGTACACTATCAAAAAAAGGGCTACTGCAACACAAAATTAGACCTTTCCCGACAATTTTGACTCCACCAATTTTCTCGCAACGGTTACGAAATTGTTGCACGACCGCTGTGACTGCAATGTGCTACAAATATATTCTACAGTGGTTCTATGACCGCTGGGGTAGATATTACATGTTCCAGTTATAGCAGCGGTTTAAACTGCTACAAAATACAGATTTGCAGCAGCAACAATTAGCACACAAAAATAAATTCCCAGAATTGTAGCGGATTAAACCCCTACAAATATGGAATGTTGTGGCGCTTAAAACCGCCACAACCTTCCATAATTTTTTTTTTTTAAATACAAGATGTGAAGACAAATGTATGGTACTGCAACTTTAGAAGACATTGAAATAAAAATATGTTATATTATTTTAGGTTGGATGAGATATACAACCCATCACCAACTATTGACAACTCAAGAGTAGTTAAGCAGTAACCAATGACTAACTAGCAATAATTTATGAATTGTCATAAAAAACTCATGACTAGCTAGCAATTTACATGTAGTGACCAGCTCATAATTTATAAAATAGGAAATAATACAAGTGTTAAATTTTCCTAGAATCTCTATTAGGGCTGCAAACGAACCGAGCCGAGCCGAGTATCTGAGTGTTCATGTTTGAGTTCGTTTATCATTAGCTTGTTCAAGTTTGCTTCGAGTTTGATTCGAGCTTTATTATTTGTGTTCATGTTTATTCTGTTAATTTAAGGGTGTTCATGTTTGGTTCATGTTCAGTTCATGTTCGGTTCATTTAATGCTTATCGAGCATTAAACAAACAAGCTTTAACGAGCTATGTTCGTGAACATATTTAACAAACAATCTATTGGACAAACAAACATTAAATTTGTTCATGAACATCTTAAACAAACAATCTAGCAAACATGGACAAATATGAAATGTCTTTTGTTCAGAAAATTAACTTTCTAATAAAAGCAGTTGTCTATTTAAATTGAAAATATGATTAATCTATATGAATATATTCTTAAATGAAGCTTACCTATTGCATTTCTCTCCATTCGAGCTTTTATCAAGCTTAATGTCGAGCTTGTTCACAAACTTCAAATGATGTTGTTCGTGAACATAAATGAACCGAACACATTAGTGTTCAAGCTTGTTTATTTAAGGATCGAGTATTTAAAATGTTGTTCAAGTTTGTTTGTTTAGTTAGTTAAACGATCACAAACGAGCTTTAATCGAACCGAGCATCGAGTAGCTCGTCGAATGCTTGGTTCGCTTGCAGCCCTAATCTCTATTAGCAATAAAGCACAAGTTAATTCTAGAGAAGTGTTGGACAGTATTACAAAAAAGAATCATGCTAAAATAGTTCAATGATTTTATCAACATAAATCAATAGCAGATAAGTCAAATATTTAGATATAGAGAAAGCTCTATGTCTAATTTTATATAAAGTGTAATATCTTAATGTGCTTTTTTTTAAGATTAGTGGATTATTCGATTTCTATGTGACTATGAATGTCTGTCAATTGCACTTCAAAATTGCACGTACCATAATTTTATTCTCATCTCTTGTTTTATGTGAAAGGTATATCCATTAATAAAAAAAAATCTTTATATGTACGTGCAATTTTATTGGGCCCCTTAGCCAGGACCATAATTTCCTCTATTACTTCTGAGCCACTATCACCCATGACCTAAAAAAAATATTAGCCTTTATGCAAATTAAAACATTAAATATTAAATGAAAGCATTAAGGTTATAATTTAATATTATTCTCAACCATTCAAGAAATTTTTCATTAACAAGTTTCTCGACATCCCAAGCTTTAAGATGTGTGTACTGGCGCCTCTTTCTTCTGTCACCATCTTTGAAACATTATCTAAAAGGTATAAGATTATCACAATGATGTAGAACGTATTTGTGTGCTTGGGTTATTGATTAATCATCTAGCACAACTGAAGAAACCTTCCCCAATGAAATTCCACCACTGGAGAACATAAGCACATCTTCCTTTTTATGTGATAATGCATTTGTTCTAATATTTTGGCTATACCCCTCCAAATATTTGGAACCAAATGAAATCCCTTCCTCAGCAATAAATCCCTCCATAATGGAACCCTCGGGTTGTGCTTTATTGCCAACATAATCCTTTAATATCAAGAAGAATATGCAAATGACATAAACTTCTAAAATGTTTATCATATGTGTGACTAAATATAGATTATAAATTATATGTTACCTTTCAAATGGGTACATCCATCGGTATTGAACAAGACCACCTAATTTAACCTCCTATGCTAAGTGTACAAGAAGATGAATCATGATTATGAAGAATGATTGATGGAATATTTTTTCCATCTTGCATAAAGTCATACCGATATTTTTCTGTAACATCTCCAACTTGGTTGTAATGATAACCCTTGCACAAATCAACTTTAAGAAATATGACATCTCCACCTCAATGTGCATAACTTCATCTGAAGGTGCACATGGCTGAAGTGCAATGGGTAAACTATCTTCTAATAGAATATGACAGTCATAACTTTTAAACCCATAATTTTATAATCAGCAATATTGACACATCTTGATATGTTTGATGCAAAGCCTTTAGGAAATTTCAAATTCTTCAAAACTTTACAACACATAAATTTTTCTTTCTTTAACATTGTGAAAGAAGCTTGTGGTAATGAGTAGCTACCATCCTCTAAAGTTTGTGGATGCAATTTGCTTCTTATTCCAATGTCAACTTAATCTTATCTTGCTTGTAAGTTATCTTTTAATTTTTTTAGATCAAGAAAAGTTCCAATAAAATTATCATAAATATTCTTCTCAATATGCATAACATCCAAGTTATGTGGTAATAATTTATACTCCCAATAAGGTAGGTCAAAGAAAATTGATTTTTTTTTTCATCCTTCAATCCCATGTACAACACGTCCTCTTTTTAGACCAGCTTTACTTAAGGAGGCAATAGGAAATTCTATATTATGTAACTATGATAAAACATCAGTGCCAGTTCTCCTTCTAGGTTCTCTTCAAACATCATCTATGTTATCAAAGTAATTTTTTTGGTAGTGTAAAATATGATTATCTGGAAGCTAACGATGATGACCTATGTAAGAGAATTTCTTTCCTTTATATAACCACAATGATTATGTTTTTTGTGCAGAAAATGACAAGCAAACCTCCCTTTCGTGCTACACCCAAACAACATGTCATATGCTGGAAAATCATTAATGGTCCACAGTAATGCAGCTCGCATGTTGAAATTTTGCCCACTTGTTGCATCATAACATTGAACTCCATGCCATAATTCACATAAATCTTGAATCAAAGGTTGAAGTTAAATATTAATAGCATTTCCTGGACTTTTCTCCCCATGTATTATAGTTGAACGGATAAAAGAATCATGTTTCATCCCAACCCAAGGTGGCATATTATATGGAACTAGAAGTGCAGGACAAATACTATATGTATTACTCATAAACTTGGATGGATTAAACCCATCACTAGCCAAACCAAGGAAAACATTATGTGGATCTAAAGCAAAATCAAGGTATTGAGAGTCAAAAGCTTTCCATGCTTCTCCATCAGCTAGATGTCATAACAAGCCATCTACATTTTTATGTTTAGCATGCTAAATCATATCTTGAGTTGATTTCTTTATTTTAAAAAATATTTGAAGTCTTGAAATTAGTGAAAAATATCTAATAATTTTAGCTAACTTCATACAAGTTCTTTTTCCTCCAAAAGAATTCTTTATCATAGTTGACTATCTTGATGCTCCACATATGTGACATATGTTATGATCAGATCTAGCTTTCCAAAATAATATACAATCATTAAGACATGCATCTATCTTCTTATATCCAAGATTGAATGCTTTCATATCTTCTTCACTTCGAATGTACTTTTAGGCAACATCACCCCTTTAAGAAAGGTATAGACCAGTATCTCAAGTAGCATATCAAAGGATATTGCCTTCCAAGAATCTAAACACTTCAAATGACATAAGCTCAATATAAAAGAAAGCTTTGAGAAGGTTTTACATCCAAGGTACAACTCTGATTCTGCATCCTACATTAAATTTGCAAATTTCTCACCACGATCATTTTGTTCATTAGTATTGAACTCATTTTACTCCATCCCTGGATTTTGAAATGAATCATTTGGGCATAATATGTCTCTTAATAATCCATCTATATCATCTGTTCTTATATCCTCAAAAGGAACTTTGCCTTCCTTTACCTTTTGTGTGGCACTAGATGCTTCATTCATTGCACATTAACCTATAATACAAGGCTCTTCCCCATGTCGATTCCATACAACATATCCAACAAAAAAATCCTTCGGAAATTAAATGGTATTTCACATATTTCATAGAATGAAAGTACCTATTAATACATGATTTGCACAGACTTAAAATTTTCCTAACAAATTCTGGCTTCGTCTTGCAAACTCTATGAAACTGTTTACACTATTTACATAATCATGACTCCACTTGGCTTTTGTAATCCAACTCTTATCCATATTAAGTGAAAAATATGTTTTCAAGTCACTACTAAGAATAAAAATTCATTAAGTCACTCAAATTTTTATGCAACCATCAACTTCATAAACTTGCAATCATCATGTTTATGCAACCACTAGGTGCTACCATCCACATTTTTTGTATTTTTATGTATCCTTTACACGCATGTATTTTCTATATCCACCTGATCAATTCTCATGCATATTTTTAGTATTTAAAACATTACTTGATCATTTCAACACCAATATAAAAACATGTGAATTATATTAATGTCATGAAAATAAAACATACTACAACACTTTCTATGAAGTTCAACCCATAGCACTCAAAACTATGATTATCATAGTTATTATTGATGAAGTCCCTATAATGACTCATGATATTATTGTTAATGATTTTTTTATTTAGGCCAGATTCATTATATAGTTCATGTAAGTGTAGTTGGCTAGTTTCTAATGTTTCAAGTCACTCATTAATTAATTACCAGAAAAAGTTACTCATGAATTTGATTTATGATAATACTTAGTTAGTCTAGATAAGTTAATAACTCTTTCAATTTTACTTGCAAAATATTTAGAACACCATCCTATTGGTGATTTGTTATGTAATTTGATAATTGACTCTACATCTAAATTACAATATAATACCAATTAAATGTATGTTGAGCGAGGGCCTAGCATTTCTAATGCAAATTACGATGAGATGGAAGATAAAAAAAAAACAAATAAAATCACAATCAACAAGTTACTAATTCATAATTTTTATAGAAATTTTGTCCTTCTAATATAAGGATAAGAACGTACTCTATTCTTTCCAAAAAATAATTTAACATGCCAGAATTTGAAATTTTGTACAAAAATTAGTAATCAAAATAAAATGTCAGCAATAAATTAAATTTACACTTAAAAAAGAAAACCCAAAATGTAATTTGTTTGTCAAAATTTCAATCATCATGCAAAATCATTGACTAAATAATTCAAGAGACAATGATGAGAATATAAATCACAAAAATAGAAGTACTAGACCTCATGTCAGTATATCATTGTCATGAAAATAGAACAAGTGGCATAATTTTGAGTGTTATATACTTTAATTTAAAATTTTCAAGTTAATATAACTTAAGCTATTTAAACAATAAAAATATAATATAGCTATAAGACTTCCAAGACATTAACCTATCATCTAAGCACCAGTCCCTTAAAATTTGAAATCTATAAAATCAATAAGTTAACGTAAAAATCTCTAACTAAATCTCGAGTTCATTTGAAAGTATAAATACAAGAGATGCCTTTTCTAACTTAAGTCAATCAAGAGAGCGTTATAAATTTATATATCAGGTATATCATCTATAGTTTACCTAACCGATTTCAAAATAGTTGGACATGATCAAAGAAATCAACAACATCAGTGTAAGGTTTTAACTAACCCAATTTTTAGGCAAAGAAGAAGATAGCATGAAACCTCAATGGCCCAAAAAGCTACTACAAAGATCCTGTATATCAGGTATTCTTGAATGATGAAGGCCTTCTTGTTGCAAAATTGAAAAGGAATGGTAGCAATATGAAGGAAAAAAAGAACCAAAGAGAGCAGAAGATTCTCTAGTAGCCGTTCTTGATCAGTATGAGTCTTTGCATGAGGGTAATAGCGAGCGGGATGTGCAATGTGCTCCTCTCCGATAGCAGCTGCAATGCTCGGCATGCAGTGGTTCGCTCTACAGTCGTATGAAGGGAAGACGGAGATCGGAGCTCAAGATTGCACGCGCATAAAATTGGGAATTAGGGCTTCTAGCAGGGCTTTATCAATTAAAAGAGGTGCTAATTGCATCGGTTAAAATCGATGCTAATTGCACCGATTAAAACTGATGCAATTTGTAGCGGTCAAAATAGGTGCTAAATGATGGTTTTGGTAGTGATTCTAAAACCGCTCCTAACTTCTGCTGTGAAAAATCCAGTTTTATGGTAGTGATATAAGTGTGAGTTCAAGAATTATACGTGATATTAGAGTTTTTATTTGAAATTTTAATGAAAGGAAACAACCACAAGGCTTGATCTATTTATAATGATTCCACTAATATTAATATTTGACTACAACTAAAGCACTTTCTTGAGGGAAGTTATTGATATACTAAAAGAACACATTAGTTGGTTGTAATTTGAAGAACTTTTTGGTAGGAATCCAACATAAATCCAAGTGCTAAGGTTGAGAGTTAGAGTTAATGGTTTGATGACAATCATCTATATTATAAGTAACAATGTGTGTTGACATTAACAATTGTTGATAATAAAATTAATAGGCGTTGGAGTAGCCATGTGATAATGATCAATAGATTGTAGCTTAGTTGATCGTAGCTGCACAATGGAGGTCGAAAGATTCAAGTTGGGCGATAGTAGTCCGACGGACCACAATAAGGCGATGGAAGTTGGAGGACTACAATCAGGCAACTAAGGTCAGAAGAATGAATTCATGTGAGAGTGGTAGGAGGATCGTAGTAAACGGGTGATGGAGGTGAACTTGATACTAATTGAGAAACTGTGGTCTGACGACCAATGTTTTGAGACAATGGTCTGAGGAGCATAGTCGGACGATAGTGGTAAGAATATTATAGTTAGTGGGAGATGGATATTTGATGATCATAGTCGGTTAACGATATAGTTCTAAGGACAGTGGTCAACAGGTGAAGGAAGTTGGAAGGACTTTAATTAGGCAATGATGATCATTGAACTATAGTCAAACAACTTGGTTTTTTAAATGGAAAGAAAAAAATGGATTTCTATTCGAACTAGAGCATTGCAACGCTAAGTCATTGGGCATAATGATGGTAGAAATCGCAACTTCGTGTTTGAAGTCTCTATTCTATAGTAATTTTGGATCCAACAAACGGGACTACTATAGAGAGGTGGTGTCACTACGAACTAAATTTCTTATATATATATATATATATATATATATATATATATATATATATATATATATATATATATATATATATATATATATATATATATATATATATATATATATATATATATATATATATATATATATATATATATATATATACATACAACTTAGTTTTCATAACTATATGTTTATATCATGTGTGTTTTTAATAATTCCAAAGTATTATTGTATTGATTACTATTTCTACTAACATATATTGGAAATATTGATTTTATTATTTTGAGTGTACTAATGTTTCGGAAAAATTATACTCCAGATTGTTGAAGACTTTAATACAGATTATATTAGAGTTTATTATAATTGAAGTCTGTACTTCTTATTTTTTTTAGTCTAAGAGAGTATGATTGTAATTCGACAACCGTGCACACAAACACTTGGGGAGTGTAAAAATGTATATTTCTTAAAACTAATCGTACTGTATTATTTTGGATCGTATGAGATAATATTAAAAGTTTGACAGGGATGTTAAGCCCTTATGAACTAGTCCCAAGGCTGACCAAGAGGGGGGGGGGGGGGGGGGTTAATTAGTATTTAAAAATTTCTCCAAGCGAAAACACAAATACAACCAAACCAAGATTCACCATAAGATAAACGAAGAGAGAAAATTAAATACAAAAAAATAATAAGAAAGAACACACCAGATTTATAGTGGTTCAGTCCAACCTGACTTGCGTCCACTCCTCGGAGGCACCCTCCGAGTATTGCACTAAACCTTTAGTGTCTCTCCATTAGCCCCCACATCTAGGCAGAGAAGCCCTTACAAAATCACTTCTACCTTTCCCAGTGCGGCAGAGTAGCCGAGCCCTTTGACACCAAAGATATCTTCTTCTTCCAAAAATTTTTCTCAAGATGAACCATGAATCTAATGGTACTAAGGTGCAAGCTCGCTAGAGAAACCGTGTTGAATCCCCTCCACACTCCCTTGAAACCCCCTCCAAGGATCTTCTCCCTCTCTCAAACTCCACCCTTTCCTCTCTCCCTTTCAAATTCTCTCTTCAAGTTTCCTCCATAAGAATGAAGCTTCAATGACTACCAAAGACACTTACCAAGTGTCTTGATAAAGCTTAAATAAAGGGCTTTGAAAAACCCTAAAAATTAATCTTGATGGCAAAAATTATTCAGGACGATCGCAAGATTGTCCCATACGATATGCTTAAAAAGAGAGCTTCAAAAAACCCTAAAAACTCAATTCTGACACCAAATATTGTGCTAGATGATCGCAGGATCGTCTAGTACGAGACAAAATTTAACTTGATAGTTCTGGATGATATCTGGATAGTCTTGGATGATCAGTAAAAATTTGTACAGATCATCGAGGATGATATTATGGATCGTCCTGGATGATTAGAAGAAAATTTATGGTATTTCATGTTGGACGATTTAGGAAAATCAAGTAAGTCGACAAACATTGTCCTATACGATTTACAGATCATCCATCTTATTAAAAAATTTAACCATAATTAATCCCCTAATCACATGATCAATTTAGGCATGATTTGTATTGATCATCAAGGATGATATAGATCATCCGGGATGATTCAAATAAAAATTGAATCTTAAAACCATGCCTAAATTATCATTGGCAGCTATTTTTCAAGATCATAAAAGATTGTACAGTACGATTAGTTCAAAACTTCAACTTCTAGTTTTGACTAGATCTCACTCCCCTGAGTTTGCGTGTATGGTTACAAAGCAAGCATACTTCCTTACAAGACTTGACACAAGAAATTAAAATTATATCAATGAATAATACAGACCCTTTATAACATAATATTATTCAACCCAATCTTGAGCTCTGATTCTTTATTTATTGATGTATGGTATTCATGAAATATTAGTATACTCATAAAAAAATATAGAACTCGTGAGCTCGAGTCAGAATAATCTTCCCCATTTTGATGATGGCAAATATTACTGGTGAAGTTGCAAACTAAAAGTATTTTCTCCTAAACTCCCCCTCATTATGATAAAAAAAAATTAAAAATAGGAAAAAAAACAAATCTTCTTTCTTTTTTAGTTTTTATTATTTTTTGAAAATAAAATAAGTGAAATAAAACAAATAACTAGTTAAAGATAAATTAAAATAGATATACGAAAACAACAGTATATTCTCCCCCTTTGACATTATCAAAAAGAAGAGGAGCACATAAAACCAAAACACTAAAAACTAACTAATAAAATATCAAACGATCCCTGATTGGGTGAAAATGGTATTTTTAGAATAATTAGTTTGAAATTTTAAATTTCCTTAAAATGAGAAAGTTACCTCTTCAATTTATTCAAAAACTTAGTAAGTAATATATTGATAATGCATAACTCATAAAGGTTAAAAATTCAGAAATTATTAATCCAAGCTCAAGTTTTTTTAAAGGCTCAAAATTTTTTTAATCTAATATCTAAATCAAGGAACAAATTAGAAAAAGTAACAGTAATTTTTTCAAAACTCATTTCATAAAACATATATAATAAAAGATTAATGTAAAAATTGTTGAATTAGGAATCATGATTTTTAAGATCTAGTATAAAAAATATCAAGGGTTTTCTTAAGATTTAAGAAGTACAAGAAATATAAGCTTGCTTTTATGGGCTCATTTTATGCCTCTTGTCAATTATTTGGCGCACTTTGCGCATCTTTTAATTTTTTATATACTTTGTGTATATTTCTCAATTTGGCATCATTGTGCATCTTTTGATTTGGCGTCGTTGGCTATATTTTTTCAATCAAAAGTGCTACCTTTTTGAAATTCTAAAAAACTAAAACAAACACACTCTATTGACAAAAAGAACTACTTGAATAAGAAAATTATGAGATTGATTCAACAACTTGCAAAAGATCCCTATGCGATAGACAAAATCTAAGGATATGAAAAAAATTCATTTTCAAAAATCAATTTATAATATGATGAAGATTTTGAATCAAAAGTAGAATAACCTCTTTAAGAAAAGAGATAGAGAGATAAAATCATGGGTTTCCTTTTTTAACTATTTTTAGAGAAGTCAACCACAACTTACATTACAATTCAAGAAAAATAGGAGGTAAGTTTTTTATTTTTAGAAAAAGGATCTTTAAAAAAGATTTAATTTTCTAAAGTATATTGGAAATAAAAAGTGATAATTATTTTTATTAGAGAAAACATCACAAAATAAAAGTAAAGACAAATTTAAAATTTTAACGTAACAAATATGAAAGAAAAAATAAACCCAAAAAAAACATAAAAAATAAACAAAAATACAACAAACAAAAACATGTATACACAAACAAATAAACATACAAATAAGGCTTTAAATATCATCTTGCTCCTAGTCTGATGATTAAGAAGCTAGGTCTGCCTAGTAGATTTTTAGCTTTTCATTATTTATCATTTTTACAATTTGCTTAGCTTTACAATTTTCTTTTACAAGAAGAGTTCTTAAATTATGACACTAATTTTTCATATATCCAAGTTTCCTACATCCAAAGAAAATAACATTAGAAAAAATTTTAACATTCTTACCAAAGAAAATAACTCCAGACTACGAAGACTTCAAATCAAATTCAGAATGAGATACTTTATAAAATTTGAAGTTTGCACTTCTTTAAAATTAAATTGAAAGGGAGTGATTGTAATTGAGTGAATAAAAACATACACACACACATATATAAGGAGATCATAAAAATTTTATACTGATCGTACTGGACGATATCCGATCGTACGGGACGATCAAATAGTTATCTTCTATTTAGCACATAGTACGAATAGGAACTGGCTTGAAAAATTTTCTAAGTCCTATTCGTCCGGGACGAAATTAATTATCGTCCAGGATGATCTGGTCTCTGTAAAATTTTCGTCCAGACGAAATTAATTATCGTCAGAAAATGAGTTTCTCTCTGTAAAATTTTCGTCCAGACGAAATTAATTATCGTCCAGGACGATCTGGTCTCTGTAAAAATTTTGTCTAGACGAACCAATTTTTGTCTAGACGATTAACCGACTTAGAACGGTTTTCAGCAGTTTTCTAGAACGACCTAGTAATATTCGTTCGTACCGGATGAACTTAGTTCGTACGGGATGATCAGCTGTACGAAGATATTTCGTACACATAATCAAATAGGGTCGTTTTAAATCGTTTAAGTAAAATCGTCCAGGACGATCCACGATCGTACGGGATGATCCACGATCGTACGGGATGATCCACTGCGTACAGAATTGAAAACTTGCAGTTTTTGGACGGTTTTTTTTTTCTTTTGTATAAATAGTCCAAATTAGACTGCCACCCAATCTTTTTGTCATTTGATCTTCATGCCTCTTGAGAGAATAGCTAAAGAGAGAGTGTGAGAGTGCATTTAAAGAAGGATTCCTACCACTGGAGCGTGAAGGCTTCACTTGGAGTTCAAAGGTAAGAATCTCAACTTGTGAATTGGGATTACTTCACTCTTTTCTTTCTTCCTTCTAGATTTCTTGTGAGAAGATCTTTCAAGGAGATCTGGTTCGCTGCCGACACTTGGAGAGTGTGAATAGCCGAAAGGGTCGCTTCCTACACTTGGAGAGTGTGAACAGCTGTAGGGTTCTCTGCCCACACTAGGAGAGTGTGAAAGGATGGAAGGGTTCTCTGCCCTCACTAGGAGAGTGTGAAAGGACGAACGGTTCTCTGCCAACACTGGGGATTGTGTAAAAGGACGACGGTTCCCTGTCGCACCGGGTAGTGGTGAAAAGTGTGTGTTGTAAAGGCTTCTCCGTCTTGCTGTGGGTGCAAAAGGAGAGTCACTATTGGTATTAGTGCAATACTCAAAGGGTGCCTTTGGGGAGTGGATGTAGGTCTGGTTATAGACCGAACCACTATAAATCTGGTGTCATTTACTTTACAGTTTTTACGTTTCTGCATTTTATTTTTAAGTCTTAAAAACTCTGTGGTTGAAAAACTTTTTCTACAAAACTTAAAAGAAATAATTTTTATTTCGGTTCAACATAATTTTAAAAGATGGCTTAAAATTTTTAAACTACCAATTCACCCCCCCCCCCCCTCTCTTGGTAGCCTTTGGGACATTAACTTAGGCTTAACAACCTAATTACTAGACTCAAAAAGTGGTATCAGAGCATCGTTTCAAAATCATAAGATTGAACTACTTTTTGATTAACGTAGATGGCTACATTTGGAAACCGAAACACACCTGAGGGTTACTCTATCACTAGACCTCCACTGTTTGACAATATTCCTTTTGATTTTTGGAAAACATACATGTCTACTTTCTTACAGTCACTTGATTATCGCATGTGGATGCTAGTCCAGGAAGGTTACACAAAACCAACTAGATTAGTTAATGGAGTTAGGGTAGAAACACCTTATGCAGATTGGACTATAGAAGAACGTGACTTAGCACAATTAAATGCTAAATATTTAAATAGTTTCTTTTGTGCTTTAAAATTTGAAGACTATATGCGGGTTTCCACTTGCAAAAGCGGAAAGAACATATGGGATAGACTTTGTATAACTTATGAAGGGACAAATGAGGTTAAGCAATCAAGACTCAATATCTTATTACATGACTATGAATTATTTCGCATGAAACCTAATAAATCTATTTCTGAAATGTACACAAGATTCACACAAATTGTCACTTCTTTGCATGCACTTGGTAGGAAATTAACTAATGCTGAAATGGTCAATAAAATTCTTCGATGTTTACCTACTGCTTATGATACTAAAATTATTGCAATTATAGAGTCTAAAGATCTTAACATTTACTCTATTGACAATCTTCTTGGTTCACTCATTACTTATGAGCAAGGAGTAAGTCAAAGAAAGATTGATGCAGGTGAACCACAAAAAGAGAAGAATATTGCACTAAAGGTGGAAGAGTCAGAGAGTGAACACTCACAACCTGAGGATGAAGATGATATTGCACTGATGACTAGACAATTCAGAAGCTTTTTAAAGAGGAAGCAGAAGAGACGCCAGCAATGGAATAGAGGTAAGTTTAATAGAAATGGCAAGGTTTCTAATGAAATAATTTGTTATGAATGCAGGAAACCAGGTCATATCAAGACTGATTGCCCAAAACTCAAAGCCACTCCTAGCAAGGAGAAAGTAGAGGAGAAACCAATGGTAAAGAAGGGCAAAAGGAAGTTTCAAAGAGATTTCTGGGCAGACTCAGCTTCAAACTCATCTGAGACTGAAAAAGAAGAAGAAGTTACCAATCTTTTCTTGATGGCAGACAATGTAGATCACTCAGATCAAGAAGAGGTATGTGACTTAACCTATGATGAATTATTTGAAGTTTCTGAACACATGCATGATGCATATAGGAAAATGAAAAAGATGCATGCTAGTGTAAGCTTAGAACTGGAAGAGCTCAAGAAGGAACATGAAATCCTTAGGAAAGATCATGCTTTAACAGATGACAACCACATGAAACTACTTGATGAATATGATGACTTGAATAAAAATTTTGAAAATTTAAAAACATCCTATGCTGAACTTGAAAAAGAATTTAAGAATTTTAAGGATGAATCTGAGAGCAAGACATATAGAATTAATTATACCAATCGAATCTTGGAAGATATGAATTTATTTTACAAACTCACAATAAGAGCTCTCGACGATAAAAGTAACCCCCCTAAACTTGAAGATTTTACAAATCCTAAATATTATCCTAAATTCATGAAATCCCTTAGAAGACAATCATATGGAAGAAAACATAGGAATATTTTTAATAATGTTAAATGTAATAATTATGGATTTTTGGGACATATAGCTCACACCTGTACTTTGAAGATGAAATCTAATTTGGTGTGGAGAACTAAGATGCATAAACCTAGATATATCATACATGCATCTGATTATAAATTTCTTAAAGGTGAACCCAAACGTGTTTGGGTTCCCAGGTCTAACATTTGAGAATTTTGCAGGATTGCTCTCACACAAGACCTCGTGAGAGCATATGGTACTTGGACAGCGGATGTTCAAAGCATATGACTGGAGATACTGCTTAATTCATAATGCTGGAAGCTAGGAGTGGAGGCAAGGTTACAACTGGAGATAATACTACAAAGAAAGTGATTGGATCAGGTACGATTGGAAATTTGAAAAACTTTTTCATAGACAATGAATTTGAAGGCTTAAAACATAATTTGTTAAGTATTAGTCAGCTATGTGACAAAGGCTATAATGTAAAATTTTTAACTACTAGCTGCATATTAAGCCTAAATGGAAAAGAAGTTTTAAATGGAAAAAGGGTTAACAATGTTTACATGCTAGATTTGAATTCTATTCTATCTCCTACTGCTTTTTTTTTTAAAACTATTTCTGATGAATCATGACTTTGGCATAGGAGACTTTGTCATTCTAGTATGAAAAATCTTAGAAAAATTACTCAAAAGAACTTAGTGAGAGGTATACCAAAACTAGACTTTACTAAGGACCACCTTTGTGATGCATGTCAATTAGGAAAATAAGTGATGTCCTCTTTTAAGTCCAATAAGGATCTTAGAACTAGTAAACCTTTTAGAAATTCTTCACATGGATCTTTTTGGACCAGTAGGAACTGTAAGTCTAGGAGGGAAGGTATGTGGATTTGTTATAGTGGATGATTTCTCAAGATTCACTTAGGTTATATTTCTTTTTCATAAGAGTGAATCGTTTGAAGAATTCATAAATTTTTCTACTTGGATTCAAAGGAAACTAGGGAGTGAAATAATTTCTATACAAAGTGATCATGGAGGAGAATTTGAAAATGAAAGATTTGAAAATTTCTGTAAAAAAAAGGGATTGATCACAATTTTTCTGCACCTAGAACCCCTCAACAAAATGGGGTAGTTGAAAGAAAAAACATAACATTAATAGAAGCCGCCCGAGTAATGTTGGCAGAATACTCACTTCCTAGATATTTTTGGGCTGAGGCAATTACCACTGCATGTTATGTTCTGAATAGGGTGAATGTAAGATCAAATTTAAATAAAATACCCTATGCGTTGCTAAAAGGTAGAACACCTAACTTGTCTCATTTGCATGTTTTTGATTGCAATGTGTTCATTCATAATAATGGAAAATCTTCCTTAAGAAAATTTGATCCAAAATCAGATGAAGGAATTTTTGTTGGATATTCAAGTGTTGGAAAATCTTATAGGATATTCAACAAAAGAACTTTAGTCATTGAAGAAACCACACATGTTGTATTTGATGAATCTAGAAATTTGAAAGAGCCAAATGTTGTTGAAGAAGAGATTGAAGAAAACTCCCAAAAGATTAATAGATTAAATTTGGAAGAAAATGTGGAAGAGAATTTGGAAAGAGAAAACCCTTTGTCTAGAGATTTGAGATTTTCTAAAAACCACCCAAGAAAATTGATTATAGGTGAACCTAGTGAGGGTGTTAGAACTAGGCGTGGATTAAACAAGGAAATCAATCATTCAGCCTTTATTTCAATAATAGAACCCACTAATATTGATCAAGCACTTTCTGATGAATTCTGGATATTGGCCATGCAAGAAGAGTTAAATCAATTTCTAAGAAATAAAGTTTGGGAATTAACTTCAAGGCCAAAAGATCAAAGTGTTGTTGGAACCAAGTGAGTGTTTAAAAATAAAATGAATGAATCAGGAGTAGTCATTAGAAATAAGGCTAGATTAGTTGCTAAGGGGTATAATCAAATTAAAGGAATTGATTTTGAGTAGACTTTTGCCCCTGTAGCTAGACTTGAAGCAATTAGGGTTTTACTTGCCTTTGCTTGTTTTAAAGATTTTAAATTATTTCAAATGGATGTCAAGAGTGCCTTTTTAAATGGGGTAATTGAGGAAGATATTTTTGTAGAACAACCTCCAGGTTTTGAAAATTCTAAATACCCAAATCATATTTTCAAGTTAAAAAAGGCATTATATGGATTGAAACAGCCACCTAGGGCTTGGTATGAGAGGTTGAGCACCTTCCTACTTGAAAGATCTTTTGAAAAAGGATGTGTGGATACAACTCTCTTTTTAAGGAAATTTGGAAAGGATATACTCATTGTTCAAATTTATGTGGATAACATCATCTTTGGATCTTCAAATAAAAATCTTTGTGATGATTTTTCTAAAATAATGAGTAGTGAATTTGAAATGAGTCTAATGAGAGATTTAAATTACTTTATAGGATTTAGCATTAAGCAACTTGAGGAAGGTACATTTCTTAGTCAAACTAAATATATTAAGGACATCCTCAAAAAATATGAAATGGATAATGTTAAACCTGTTAGTACATCAATGAGTTCCTCAGTTCAGTTGGATAAGGATCTTAAGAGAAAATCTGTTGATCAAAAGAAATTTAGAGGGATAATTGGATCGTTACTTTACATGACTGCTAGCCGACCAGATATTATGTTCAGTGTTTGCTTGTGCTAGATTTCAATCAGATCCAAAAGAATCACATTTGACAGCATTGAAAAGGATTTTAAGATATTTATTAGGAACTCAAAACTTAGAGATTTGGTATCCTAAGTTTAGTTCTTCATTTGAAATTATTGGTTACTCAGATTCTGACTTTGCAGGCTGTATAGTGGATAGGAAAAGCACTTCTGGAACATGTCAATTCATTGGAAATTCATTAGTTTTATTGTCTAGTAGAAAATAAAATTCAGTGGCACTATCTACTACAGAAGCAGAATACATTGCATTAGGAAGTTGTGTGGCACAAGTACTTTGGTTAAAACAATAGTTAATTGATTTAGGATTAACTATAGGCACTATTCCGATTTATTATGACAATACTAGTGCTATTTGCATTTCCAAAAATCCTATTCAACATTCTAGAACCAAACACATTGACATAAGGCATCATTTCATAAGGGATCATGTATCCAAGGGAGAAATTGAACTCACACATGTTTCAACTGAAAATCAACTTGCAGACATTTTTACAAAACCTTTGATACCTTCAGTACATTAAGAACAAGGCCTTGTGTTATTGATTTGAATGCTTAAATAAAAATGTTTTTGCAACATTGATATTTATGTTTTCTTAGTTTATTTGTCTTTGATTTTTGTTTTGAATTTTGTAATTTTTGAGTGTTTTGATTGAGTTTATTTTAGAGTCTGTGGTTTTGTCTTTATTTTCTGTGTTTTGAATGTTTTGTTTGATTTTTCTTCAATAAAAAATTCAAAAATAAAAAAATGTGTGAAAATCGTCCGGGACGAAATTTTTCGTACTGGACGATGTGTGTAAAATTCAGTTTGCGTGATATGAAACGTTTTGAGAGCAGTTTTTAATGTAGTTCATCTGTACGATCTAATGATCGTCCAGGACGAAATTTTTTTTCTCAAACATCGGGACGTTAAAGGTGTTGGCTAAGAAACCTCACAGAAATGCCTCTAAAAACTTCCTTTCAAAGGCAAATGAGGAATCCTTTCCTCATTTTGCATCTGCCAAAATTACACCTTCTCGCATTCTGATTCAAAGCGAGATAAATTTCAAGGTAATGCACCTTTTTGCTTCCACCCAGTTTGGATTCATTCTTTCTCTCGTCCACCTCTACAACAAATAAACTTTTCTATATTTTCTTGCCAACATGAGTTTCAACTCAGACCACTCCTGCATAAGTTCTTTTGTTTTCAAACAAAAAGTTGAAATCACCAAGCACGACATAGGTGCCATCCTGAACTTAAGAACTGAAGGTTATAGAGCCCACACCCGTATGAATGAAGATAGCTTCAAATGGTATGAAGTAAATAGAGTGATTAGAGAAAATGGCCTAACATATCATGTTGCTAGAGTTTCAGGAATGACCAGAAATGCTCAAATCATCCAGCACATTCTTCGATCTTCAATCATTCCTAAAGCTGGTGATAGGATCAATATTACCCCACTCCTTTCTGTTGTGACCTATTTGATTATGGATCATAAGCCTATTGATGAAGCTCAACTTATCCTAGATCATCTTTATGGGCTTTCAGAAATTGGGCATGCAGAACAGAAGAGAAAAATGAACATCTCATTAGGACACTCAGTTACATACATTTTTGAAAAGAAATACAACTTAGTGCATCCTGATGATGAATACGAAGAGCCGGTCTACTACAACGATGCTTCCTTCAGAGCAATTTTCAAGGAGGAAAAAGGGAAAGCACATGCCAGTGCTTCTAAAGAAAAAGAAGAAGGAGAGCAAACTTCTGCACCTCAATCAGATTATCAGAATCTGATTGAAAATTTTGATAGACTTGAGACTCATGTTGATCAAAGATTTGATCAAATTGATGCTCAACTTATGCAGCAACAACAGGACATTGGTAGTATCAGAAATGAAGTACATGAAATCAATATCAATGTTATATTAATGGCCTCCTACTTTAACCTTTTTTATGGCATTCCTCCTCCTCCTCCAGAAGAATAGAAAATGAGAGATGATTTTGTGTTTGTTGTACTTGTGTTTAATTAAATGTTTGTTGTGTTAGTGTATTTGTCTTAGTTATGTTTATTTATGTTAGTTGTTTTTGTTGTTATTTTGATATTATGAAATGATCATGTAATCTTTCTCATTAATATCAATACATGTCGTAGTTGATTTATTTTTGGTTTGTTTTAGGAATGTGCTTAATTATTATGAATTTCATTAGTCTTATTTAATCTTAATTGTGCTTAAATTAGATTGTGATTTTAGATTAATTACATTAGAAAATCTAGTCTTTCTAAATTTAAACTTTGTTTATAACTTGTTATAATTAGAATTTTTAAATTCATGTATATTCATTTAGACTACATAAAAGTTAATATTATTATTGCAATTTAGATGTTTATTTATTTTGTATTTCTTTGCTCAAGTGATATTTATGCACTTAGAAAAATTTGAAATTTTAGATTATTGATCTTGGAAAGAATTGGTTTCAATTACTCTTGAAAACTGTACAAAGAGTAAAAAAATCAAAAGGAATGCGCAAAGATTCGTAAATATGAAAAAGAGGCACAAAATTAGCCCAATTTCAAAGATGCACAAAAATGTGCTAAAAATTTGAAAAAGATGCGCAAAGTGCCACTTGTGGTAATTCTCTTCTTTCCAAATTCTTTCAATCTCTTAATTCAAATTGATCTTATGTTCATTTGTATTCTATTGAACTTTGAAATATATAAATTTTTTATTCATCTCTCTTGTAATGATTTTCTATATTCAAATGTCTAAATTGAATCATGTTTTTGATAAATTCTTCTTACTTACAATGTTATATCACTTCTTAAATTCTATGAATTTCTATGATTTACCTAATGTTATTAGTTTAAGATTGCATACATTATGTCAATCACCATTTCGATTAAATTTTCAAATGAATTTCATATAATTACTTACATTTCTTGTCTAGTTCTTCTTCACTTTTTGTTGTTGTCAAAAAGGGGGAGAAATTATTGTGTTTGTATGTTTTGTTTTGTTTTGATTATTTTGTTTATTTTGTTTGCATTTTGATTTTGTGTTTGACTTTGTGATTTTGTTTGTATGTTTTGTTTTATTTTGATTATTTTGTTTATTTTGTTTGCATTTTGATTTTGTGTTTGATTTTGTATTTTTGTTAAAAAATTTTGAAAAACAAAAATATTGTTCTTTGCTTCAAAATGCCTCCTTATTTTCATGTATTCATCAATTCATTGGGAGTTTAGGAGATTTGTTTAAATTGAAACCATACAAACAATAATTGTTTTGCCATCATCAAAAAGGGGGAGATTATTAAGATAGTTGCTATTTGAATGCTTTACATTTTGCAACTTATGTAGTTTTGATGATTCCAAATATTATTGTTCAAATGTGTAGTTATCTCCTAACAATTTTAGAAGATTTGTATTTGCTCTTGTGTGTACTAACATTTCAGGAAAAACAAACTCCAGACTACGAAGACTTCAAATCAAATTCAGAATGAGATACTTTATAAAATTTGAAGTTTGCACTTCTTTGAAATTAAATTGAAAGTGAGTGATTGTAATTGAGTGAATAAAAATATACACACACACATAAGGAGATCATAAAAATTTTATACTGATCGTACTGGACGATATTCGATCGTATGGGACGATCAAACAGTTATCTCCTATTAAGCACATAGTACGAATAAGAACAGGCTTGAAAAATTTTCTAAGTCCTATTCGTCCGGGACGAAATTAATTATCGTCCAGGACGATCTGGTCTCTGTTGTTGCGGATCTATGGCTTATGATTTTGATGATAGCAAACATTCTTTTTCTCTATGACTGCTTTCTACTAACATTTCAGGTCCACACTATCAGACTGTAATTTGGAACAAGCTCAAGATTGGGTAGACTAGGCCTGTGTCAGTTTGTAATCTTTTTCCTTTCTTGAGTCTATTGTATTTAGTGTGGCATCTGATGATTTGTATCTTGGAAGATTTTCTTTTGTGCCCTAAAAGTTTTCTTTTTTAGTAACATCGTTCGGGACGATATTTATATCGTCCTGGACGATCTAACAAAAGTAGAAATCCTAATTAGGGCATCCTTTTTAAAGCAGCCGTCTTTTTGCAAAACACATCGTCCTGGACGATTTTTTATCGGCCAGGACGATCGGCTCAATACAGCAAGAATCTGCCGCCATATCTACTTAGGAAAATCTTATTTTTGGACATCGTCCTGGTGGATCGTCCTGGACTATAAAATATCGTCCTGGAAGATCCAGAGCAATTTTTCCAAAATTTCTCAAGCAGTTTTGGAAAGCATTTAATGGGGATTTCGTCCAGGCCGATCGCAAGATCGTCCGGGATGATTAGACATCGTCCAGCTTCATTTCAGGGCGATATTCAGGATGATTTTCCTCATATTTGTGCTAATCGGCCAGGACGATTTGGCTATCGTCCTGGACGATAATGGCGGCAACTTGCATTAATGAGCTCGTTTTGAGAGCCTCTATTTAAGCTATGGCAAGGCACTTTGTAAGTGTCTTTGGCAGCCATTGTAGCTTCGTTCTTGTGGGGGAAACTAGAAGAGAGAGCTTGAAAGGGAGAGAGGAAAGGGTGGAGTTTGAGAGAGGGAGAAGATCCTGTGAGGGGGGACTCAAGGGAGTGTGGAGGGGGTTTCACACGGTTGCTCCGGCGAACTCGCACCTTAGTACCATCGGATTCAAGGCTTGTCTCGAGGTAAGTTCACCAAAGAAGAAGTCTCTTTGGTGTCAAAGGACCCGGCGACTCCGCCGCACTGGGGAAGGTGGAAGTGATTTTGTAAGGGCTTCTCCGCCTAGCCGTGGGGGCTAAAGGAGAGACACTAGTTTAGTGCAATACTTGGGGGGTGCCTCCAAGGAGTGGAAGTAGGTCAAGGTTTGATCGAACAACTATAAATCCGGTGTGTTCTTTCTTTTTACTACTTCCGCGTTTTAATTTCCGCATTTATTATTGTGGTGATTTGGATTATGTTTTGGTTTTAAAGTTTTCCAATTCACCTCTCTCTTTAATTAGCTTGGGACTAAGTTCAATAGGGCCTAACATCCCTAACGAACTTTCAAGTGATATCAGAGCGGGATTCGAAAAATTAAGTTTGAAAACTTTTTTAATTTGATCCATGGCTAACATTGGAAATCGCAACACTACGAAAGGGTATTCTGTTACCCGACCTCCCCTGTTCGATAGCCTACCTTTTGATTTTTGGAAAACTCGCATGTCAACATTTTTACAATCTACTGATTATCGCATGTGGATGCTTATTCAAGAAGGTTATTCTCCACCTTCTCGTGAAATTAATGCTGTTAAAACTGAAGTTGCTTTTACTGAATGGACTTTCGATGAACGTGATTTGGCTCAGTTAAATGCAAAATGTTTGAATTGTTTTTTCTGTGCTTTGAAATCTGAAGATTACATGTGTGTTTCAACTTGCAAAACTGGTAAAGAGATTTGGGATAAATTATGCATCACCTATGAAGGTACTAATGAAGTTAAGCAATCCCGTTTGAACTTTCTCTTGCATGACTACGAACTTTTTTGTATGAAACCTCATGAATCGATTTCTGACATGTACACTAGGTTTACTCAGATTGTTACTTCATTGCATGCACTAGGAAAAGAGCTTTCAAATTATAAAAAAGTTAACAAGATTTTGAGATGCTTGCCTTCGTCTTATGATGCAAAAATTACTGTCATTACTGAATCCAAAGATTTGAACACCTATTCTATTGATAACTTACTTGGCTCACTCATTGCTTACGAGCAAGGGGTGAATCAAAGAAATCTTGATACAGGTGAGAAGAAAAATGAGAAAATAATCGCACTAAAGGCGCACAAATCGAATTCCGAATCTTCCGGGTCTGAAAGCGATGATGTTTCCTTCATCACAAGGCAATTCAAAAGCTTTCTAAGGAAGAAACAAAAGCATCATCAAAATTGGAGGAAATGTAAGGATCACAAATATGTTAAGGGATCTTCTGATGTTGTTTGTTTTGAATGCAGGAAACCTGGACATGTGAAAGCCGATTGCCCTACACTTCAAGATCATTCAAGCAAAGAAAAGGAAAAAAGTGAGAAGAAAGCCAAGTCAAGGAAGGACAAGAAGAAAATCTAAAGAGATTTTTGGGCAGATTCTGGTACTGATTCCTCTGAGACTGAACCAGAGGAAGAGACTACGAATTTGTGTTTCATGGGAGAAAATCAAAGTGATGTGGAAGAGGTATGTAAACCAACCTATGATGAATTGTTTGTAATTTGTGAAAAAATCCATGCATCATACAAAAAACTTAAGAAAACTCATGCTAGCCTAAAATTAGAACATTCAAATCTATAAAAAGAGCATGAAGTATTTCTCAAAGATCATGCAACGATTGATTCAAATCACATGGCTCTCCTTTATGAATTTGATGAGTTGAACAAAAAGCATTTGGAATTGGTTGATAAACATAATGCATTAAAAGTTTCGCACACCTCACTTAGTTTTGATCTTAAGAAATCTAAAGATATTGAGAAAAATTTGAGGATTGAGATTATTGCATTAAAGAGAACAAATTTGAGGATTCAAAATGATTTTGATACATGTAAGAAAAATCGGATGACTTCCACTGTTGATCTTAAGCAAGAACCTAGGAAGAGGCATTATAATTCAAATCATTTAAGAAACCCTTTTCCTGGAGTTAGATGTTTCTTATGTGGCATGCTAGGACACATCTCACACACTTGCACCGTTCACCGTAGTACTCATTGGGTGTGGAGACCTAAGATGCATGATTCACAGCATACCTTACCTGCATTACATTCTACCTTTTCTAAGATGGATCCCAAACCTGTTTGGGTTCCTAAATCTGGCTGTTGTTGAGTTTTGCAGGTGTGCTCTCACCAAAGCCCTCGTGGGAGCATAGGATAACTAGACATAAGGAGGCTTGCAGCTCAAAAATTGCTTAAACTCGCTGCTTTATCACTTGCTTGAAACATTAGTTTTGTGTCTTTTTATTTTATTTTATTTTTCTAGTTTTTGTGCTCACTTTGTATTGATTTTAGTTTGCTTTATTTTCATTTGTTTTGTTTGTTTTATTTTGTTTTCACGTTGCTCTTTCATTTTGGCTTTTCATATGATTAATCATTTCAAACTTTTAGATTTTGAAGTTTTTGAAGATAGTGTTTTAGCTTTTCAAAATTGGTTAAAGGGAGTTTTCTGTTGATGTTTTCCCTCCTTCAGACTTTATTTAGTGGTATGATTTTCTTCTCTAAAACAAAAGTCTAAACTCGGATTAACCAATGGCCTGTTAATTAAAATCTTTTTCTTATCTTGCTACATTAATTTATCTTATGTATAATAACCAAAGTTCTTAGATATCATTCAAGCTTTTTCTTGCCATTGCATTTATCACATGATTTTGATTTTGTGTTGTGGATTGTTCTTCCCTATGTTAGAGAGAGAGCTCCTATTCTCTAATATTTGGAGGATATACTCACAACTAAGTTCTTTTTTAAGGGTATATTAAAAAAAGGGTTCTAGCTTGCAAAAGTTGAAAAGGAAAGAGGCCAATGACGCCAAATTGAAAAAAAAATACACAAAGTGTATTACAAATTAAAAGATGCTCAAAAAGCCATTCAAGTGATAAAAGGAATAAAATGAGCCCACAAAAAAAATGCTTATTTTTTCTTATACTACTAAAAACTTAAGAAAATCTTTGATATGCTCGAAACTTGTGCTTGAAAATCTTGGTTCATGATTCAGCAATTCGTGCATTGATCTTCTATTATATATGTTTTATGAAAGAAGTTTTGAAAAATTAATGTTTCTTTTTAAATTTATTTTTTGATTTGGATATTGAATTAAAAAGTTTTGTTAGCCTTTAAAAGAACTTGAGCTTGGATTAACAATTTAAGAATTTCTTACTTTTTCTGGATTATGCGTTGTCAATCCAATTCTACTAAGTTCTTAGATTAAAACTAAGAGGTAACTTTCTCATTTTAAGAATATTTGTTTTTTTTTTTCACTAGATCAGAAAACATTTTTTGTCTTTTATTTTATTTTTTTATTTGTGCCTCCTCTCTTTTTGATAATGTCAAAGGGGGAGAACATATTGTTAAATTTTCGTACTCTTATCGTGTTTGTATCTTGTTTTCAAAAAAATATAAACAACAAAAATATTTTCATCTCCCCTATTTTTTTTTTAAAGTGTTATTCTAGTGAGGGGAGATTAGGAGAAATTGCTTTCCTTTGAAAATTCAAATTTTAGGAGAAATTGCTTTCTTTTGAAAATTTAAATTGAATTGTTTGCCATCATCAAAAAGGGGGAGATTGTTGCGGATCTATGGCTTATGATTTTGATGATAGCAAACATTCTTTTTCTCTATGACTGCTTTCTACTAACGTTTCAGGTCCATACTATCAGACTGCAATCTGGAACAAGCTCAAGATAGGGTAGACTAGGCCTGTGTCAGTTTGTAATATTTTTCTTTTCTTGAGTCTATTATATTTAGTGTGGCATCTGATGATTTGTATCTTGGAAGATTTTCTTTTGTGCCCTAAAAGTTTTCTATTTTTGGTAACATCGTCCGGGACGATATTTATATCGTCCTAGACGATCTGACAAAAGTAGAAATCCTAAAAGGGCATCCTCTTTAAAGCAGCCGTCTTTTTGCAAAATACATCGTCCTGGACGATTTTGTATCGGCCAGGACGATCGGCTCAATACAGCAAGAATCTGTCGCCATATCTACTTAGGAAAATCTTATTTTTGGACATCGTCCCGGTGGATCGTCCTGGACTATAAAATATCGTCCCGGACGATCCAGAGCAATTTTTCCAAAATTTCTCAAGCAGTTTTGGAAAGCATTTAATGGTGATTTCGTCCAGGCCGATCGCAAGATCGTCCGGGACGATTAGACATCGTCCAGCTTCATTTCAGGGCAATATTCAGGACGATTTTCCTCATATTTGTGCTAATCGGCAAGGACGATTTGGCTATCGTCCTGGACGATAATGGCGGCAACTTGCATTAATGAGCTCATTTTGAGAGCCTCTATTTAAGCTATGGCAAGGCACTTTGTAAGTATCTTTGGCAGCCATTGTAGCTTCGTTCTTGTGGGGGAAACTAGAAGAGAGAGCTTGAAAGGGAGAGAGGAAAGGGTGGAGTTTGAGAGAGGGAGAAGTTCCCGTGAGGGGGGACTCAAGGGAGTGTGGAGGGGGTTCCACACGGTTGCTCCGGCGAACTCGCACCTTAGTACCATCGGATTCAAGGCTTGTCTCGAGGTAAGTTCACCAAAGAAGAAGTCTCTTTGGTGTCAAAGGACCCGGCGACTCCGTCGCACTGGGGAAGGTGGAAGTGATTTTGTAAGGGCTTCTCTGCCTAGCCGTGGGGGCTAAAGGAGAGACTCTAGTTTAGTGTAATACTTGGGGGGTGCCTCCAAGGAGTGGACGTAGGTCAAGGTTTGACCGAACCACTATAAATCCGGTGTGTTCTTTCTTTTTACTACTTCCGCGTTTTAATTTTCGCATTTATTATTGTGGTGATTTGGATTGTGTTTTGGTTTTAAAGTTTCCCAATTCACCTCTCTCTTTAATTAGCTTGGGACTAAGTTCAAGAGGGCCTAACATCCCTAATGAACTTTCATCTGTAAAATTTTTGTCCAGATGAAATTAATTATCGTCAAAAAAAGAGTTGCTCTCTATAAAATTTTTGTCCAGACAAAATTAATTATCGTCCAGGACGATCTGGTCTCTGTAAAAATTTCGTTTAGACGAACCAATTTTTGTCCAGATGATTAACCGACTTAGAACGGTTTTCAGCAGTTTTCTAGAACGACCTAGTAATAACCGTTCGTACCGGACGAACTTAGTTCGTACGGGACGATCAGCTGTACGAAGAAATTTCGTACACATATTCAAATAGGGTCGTTTTAAATCGTTTAAGTAAAATCGTCCAGGACGATCCACGATCATACGGGACGATCCACTGCATACAGAATTGAAAACTTGCAGTTTTTGGATAGTTTTTTTTTTGTCTTTTATATAAATAGTCTAAATTAGACTGCCACCCAATCTTTTTGTCATTTGATCTTCGTGCCGCTTGAGAGAATAGCTAAGGAGAGTGTGAGAGTGCATTCAAAGAAGGATTCCTACCACTGGAGCGTGAAGGCTTCACTTAGAGTTCAAAGGTAAGAATCTCTACTTGTGAATTGGGATTACTTCACTCTTTTCTTTCTTCCTTCTAGATTTCTTGTGAGAAGATCTTTCAAGGAGATCTGGTACACTGCCGACACTTGGAGAGTGTGAATAGCCGAAAGGGTCGCTTCCTACACTTGGAGAGTGTGAATAACTGTAGGGTTCTCTGCCCACACTAGGAGAGTGTGAAAGGACAGAAGGTTTCTCTGCCCACACTAGGAGAGTGTGAAAGGACGGACGGTTCTCTGCCAACACTGGGGATTGTGTAAAAGGATGACGGTTCTCTGCCGCATCGGGTAGTGGTGAAAAGAGTGTGTTATAAAGGCTTCTCCGCCTTGCTGTGGGTGTAAAAGAATAGTCACTATTGGTATTAGTGCAATACTCAGAGGGTGCCTCTGGGGAGTGGATGTAGGTCTGGTTATAGACCGAACCACTATAAATCTGGTGTCATTTACTTTACAGTTTTTACGTTTTCGCATTTTATTTTTAAGTCTTAAAAACTCTGTGGTTGAAAAACTTTTTCTACAAAACTTAAAAGAAACAATTTTTATTTTGGTTCAACATAATTTTAAAAGAGGGCTTAAAATTTTTAAACTACCAATTCACCCCCCCTCTTGGTAGCCTTTGGGACATTAACTTAGGCTTAACAATCTAATTACTAGACTCAACATCATACAAAATAGTTCATAATAATGCATTAAAGTATTTAACCTAGTTTGCTTGATTTCACAAGTGCCTTCATATATAGTGGGTAATTTATCTCAAATTTTCTTGCCAGTAGTACACGTGGATACAAACGTATAATCTTCAAAATTTAAGGAATAAAAAAATAGTTTAATAATTTAGCATTTAATTGAGTATTTATTTGTTCTTCTCTACTCCATTGATTAAAAGGAGTATCAGTTTTAATTTCATCTATAACATGTGACAGTACAGAATAACCAGTTAAAATCATTCGTCCCATTCAGTAATCAATTGATTGCAAGAAAGAAGACATGAATTTTCCAAAAATTAAAAGTGATATTTTCAAATAAATATGGTCGGGTGATTGAATAACCTTCCGCAATATTACGATTACAAAAAATAACCATTAATCAAAATTTAAAAGTTTTCAAAAACTCGATTTTATGAATTCTTCTCTGATACCACTTAAAAGTTCGATAGGGATGTTAAGCCCTTATGAACTAGTCCTAATGCTAACCAAGATGGGGGGTGAATAGGTATTTAAAATTTTCTCCAAGAAAAACACAAACATAACCAAATCAAGATTCACCACAAGAGAAACGAAGTGCAAAAATTAAATGTAGAAAAATAATAAGAAAGAACACACCATATTTATAGTGGTTCATTCCAACCTGACCTACGTCCACTCCTCGGAGGCACCCTCCGAGTATTATACTAAACCTTTAGTGTCTCTCCTTTAACCCCCATAGCTAGGCGGAGAAGCCCTTACAAAATCACTTCCACCTTCCTCGGTGCGGCGGAGTAGCTGGGCCCTTTGACAATAAAGAGATCTTCTTCTTTCCAAAACTTTCCTCAAGACGAATCTTGAATCTGATGGTACTAAGGTGCAAGCTCGTCAGAGCAATCAGGTAGAATCCCCTCCACACTCCCTTGAAACCACCTCCAAGGATCTTCTCCCACTCTCAAACTCTATCCTTTCCTCTCTCCCTTTCAAGTTCACTCTTCAAGTTTCCTTCAAAATAACAAAGCTTCAATGACTTCCAAAGACACTTACCAAGTGCCTTATAAAGCTTGAATAGAGGGCTTTGAAAAACCCTAAAAATAATCTTGGCGGCGAAAATTGTCTAGGACGATCACAGGATCGTCCCATACAATGTGCTTAAAGAGAGGGCTTTAGAAAACCCTAAAAACTCAATTCAAGTGCCAAATATCATTCTGGATAATCACAGGATTGTCCAGTAAGATGTGCATAATTTGACCTAGTTTTAGAAGATATCTAGATAGTCTTGGATGATCAGTACTAATTTGTACTGATCATCCATGATGACATTCTAGATCATCCTAGATAATTATAGGAAAAATTATGGTATTTTATCTTGCACGATTTAGGAAAATCATGTAAATCGGCAAACATCATCCTATACGATATACAGATCATCAGGGATGATCTTATTGAAAAATTTAACCACAATTAATCCCCTAATCACATAATCAATTTAGGCATGATTTGTATTGATCATCTAGGATGATATAGATCGTCCGGGATGATTAGAATAAAAATTGAATCTTAAAACCTTGCCTAAATTATCATTTGCAGCTATTTTCCAAGGTCATAACGGATTTTCCTAGATGATACAAAATTGTCGGGTATGCTTAATTCAAAATTTCAACTTATGGTTTTGACTAGATCACACTCCCTTGAGTGTGTATGTGTGTGTATGGTCACCAAGCAAGCATACTCTCTTACAGAACTTGACTCAAGAATTCAAAATTATATCAATGAATATTACAGACCCTTTATAATATAATATTATTCAACCTAATCTTGAGCACTAATTCTTTGTTTGATGTTGTATGGTATTCCTGAAATGTTAGTATACACACAAATAAATATATAATGAAAATTACTATGAGATATAAAGATGTTTGTTATCATCAAAAACATAAAACTCATGAGCTCGAGTCACAACAAATATAACCTGAGCACCCCTCTAGAAAGCATTTAATCAAATCACGCCTATAAATTTTCTTAGTATGGTTCGTACTGTATGAATTTACCTTCATACAGATGATGTCCAAAGTGCAAAATGGCTAAGTACCAATTCATCCCAAATGAACTCAAAATTTTTCATGAATTGTTTATACTTTATGATCTTAGGTTCGTATAGATGATGTCTAGAGTATGAAGTAAAAGTGTATTATTTCATCTATATTAACAGGTAAATTTTTTGAACTATTCATACTGTACGATCTTAGGTTCGTATAGACAACTTCTAGAGTACAAAATGGACTCATCCATTTTTATACCAAATGAAATGCGGTTTGATTAAAATTAATCGTACTGTATTATATGGGGTTCATACAGTATATTATCTAGAGTGCAAAACTAGTTCGTATAGAATCATACCAAATGATCTGGTTTAATTTTGAACTGATCATACTGTATGATGGCAGTTCATTCATACGACCGCTAGAGTATAAAACTAGTTCGTACAGGATTGTACGAGTAATTTTTGAAATGATCGTACGTACTATGTGTGATCATACTATATGATTATGGATGGTCAAATTGAAATTTTCAATTTTCAAAACAATTTTTTGTGTACTTCATATATAATGTCCTAAAAAACTAACTATCACAAATGGTTCTTTATATTTCTTTGAGATCAAGAGTGCGAGTGCTTTGGGAGAGTATTTGAGAGTAAGGATAAAGAGATCTTGCAACTAAAATTTGTGAAGGGTTCACAAGGTTGCTCAAAGGTGAGCATCTTTTGTAAGTTTGTCAAATATCTTCCTTCTTTGAAGATGATCAAGAAAAGATTTTTGGAGAAGATCTAATTTTCTACCGACACCAGGAGGGCATGAAAGGACACCGGTTCTCTTCCGACACTAGGAGGGTGTGAAAGGACTCCAATTCTTTTACGACACCAAGAGGGTGTGAAAGGATGATGGTTCTCTACCGACACCAGGAGAGTGTGAAAGGATGCCGGTTCTCTACCAAAACAAGGAGGGTATGAAAGGATGATGATTCTCTACTGACATCAGGAGGGTGTGAAAGGATGACGGTACTCTACTGCACCAGGGTTTAGTGGAAGAGAGGTTAATTATAAGGGTTTCTCCACCTTGCTGTGCGAGCAAAAGAAGAGTCACTTTGGTATAGTGTAATATATGAAGAGGGAGTCTTCAGGGAGTGGACGTAGGTCTAGTTTGATCAAACCACTATAAATTTTGTATTCTTTTATTTTAATTTTTATCACTTTTTTTTAATTTTTTGTACCTTTTATTTTTTTTGTTGAAATGTTTATTTTAGAAAAAATCAAATTATGTTAAAATTATAAAACAATTTTCTATAATTTACCAAGAGTTTTTTAAATTACCAATTCACCCCCCTTTTGATTAGAATTGGGACAATTGTAATAGGTCTAACAATCTATAAGGTCTTTGAATCACTAGACCCCCATAGTTTGGTAACATCCCTTTTGATTTTTAAAAAGCACGTTTGTCTACTTTTTATCAATCTCTTGGCTATCGTATGTGGATTTTAATATAAGAATGCTATATTATACCAACTAGACTTGTAGATGGCGTTAAAAAAGAGACATGGTTTACTGACTAGACTATAAAAGAAAAAAAATTAGTTCAGTTAAATGCTAAATGTTTAAACAGTTTTTTCTGTACACTTAAATCTGAAGACTTTATGCTTGTCTCTACCTGTAGAATTGGAAAAGAAATTTGGGATAGACTTTGTATCATATATGAAGTGACTAACAAGGTGAAATAATCTATATTGAATATTTTGTTACACGGTTATGAATTATTTCACATGAAACTGAATGAATCAATCACTGTCATATATACTCATTTCACACAAATTATCGTCTCATTGCATACCTTAGGTAGGGAATTAACGAATACTAAAAAATTGAATAAAATTCTTCATTGTTCACCTACTACTTATGATATAAAGATAACTGCTATAACAGAATCAAAGGACTTAAATATTAATTCTATTGATAATCTTTTTGGATCACTAATTACGTACGAGCAAGAAATGACTCAAAGAAAGATTTATGTAGGTGAGAAGCGAAAGGAGAAAAATATAGCGTTGAAAGTGGATGACTCAGAGAGTGATCAGTCTCAGCCTGAGAATGAAGATGACATTGTCTTATTAATAAGGAAATTTAGGAGTTTTCTAAAAAGAAAGCAAAGGAGATGACTGCAGTGGAATAAAGGTAAGTTCCGTAAAAATACTAAGGCTTCTAATGATATAATTTGTTATGAATGCAGGAAGCCTGGACACATCATATATGAATGCCCTAACCTCAAAGCTAATTCTAACAAGGAGAAAGTCGAGAAAAAAAGCAATGTAAGAAAAGAAAAGAAGAGATTGCAAAGAGCATTTTGGGCAGATTCAACTTCAAATTCCTTAGAAATAGAAGCATAAGAGGAAGTTACTAATTTGTGTTTATTGGCCGACAAGCTTGACCAGTCAGATCAAGAAGAGATATGTGACTTAACCTATGAAGAGTTATTTGATGTTTCTAAGAAAATTCATACTGTCTATAGGAAACTCAAAAAGATACATGCTAGGTTGAACATAAAATTATTAGAATTACAAAAAGAGTATGAAATCCTTAGGAAAGATCACGCACTGATTGATAGCAATCACATGAAATTATTGGATGAGTTTGATGAATTGAACAATCTGTATGAACTATTAAAATCATTCCAAATTAAACTTGAAAATGATTATAAAACATTTATGGATGAATCTGATAGTAGGAGCACTATTTTAAAGGTTATAAAGCAATTTTAAAAATACTAACTCATTTTTTAAAGCTGAATTGAAAGTACTAGAGGAAAATAAGATTCCACCCATACCTAAATTATTTTTTAATTCTGATCAGAAGCCAAAAATTTTAAAATCTAGGAAAAGATAGTTTAACTCTTATAGATTAATAAATCCTTTCCTAGAGTTAAATATTTTTCTTATGGAATGATTGACCATATATCTCACACTTACATTATTCATAGTAAGACTCATTTAGTGTGTAAACCTAAGATGCATAAAACAAATTATATCAAACATGCATCTAGATTATTTTGCCAAGAGAAGAATCCAAATTTGTTTGGGTTCCCAAGACTAACATTTTATTATCTTATAGAAATGCTCTCATACAAAATCTCATGCGAGAATTTGATACCTAGACAGTAAATGTTCAAAGCACATGCCTGGAGATACAACATAATTTATACCGTTGAAAGCCAGAAATGGAGGCAAGGTTATACTAGGAGATAATACCACTAGGAAAGTGGTAGACACATGTATGATTGTTAGTTTAAATATTTTTTTTTCATTGAGAATATTTTATTGGTAGAAGGTTTAAATTATAATCTATTGAGTATTAGTCAGCTATGTGATAAGAGTTATAGTATAAAAATTTTTCCCATTAGTTACATAATAAGACAAAATGGAATTGATGTTTTGCATGAAATTAGGGTAAATAATGTGTAATGCTTGATTTGAATTGTGTTAAATATTTTAATGTTTTTTGTCTCAAAACCATTTCTGATGAATCATGGTTATGATATAGGAGACTTTGTCAAGCTAGCATAAAAAATCATAGAAAAATTATACAAAAAAACTGGTTAGAGGAATACCTAAACTAGACTTTACTAAGGATCACCTATGTGATGAATGTATATTAGGAAAATAGGTGAAGTCCTCTTTTCATTCTATTAAGGATTTTAGAACTAGCAAATCATTGGAAATCATTCATGTGGATATTTTAGGACTGATTAGAACTATAAGTCTATGAGGTAAAGTGTTTAGATTTATGATAGTTGATGATTTTTCAAGATTTAATTACGTTAAATTTTTATTTTAAAAAAGTGAATCAGTTGAGGAATTTAGAAATTTTTGCACTTAGATTCAAAAAAAATTAGGATGCAAAATTTTATCAATTCAAAGTGAATTTGAAAATGAAAAATTTAAAGATTTTTATAAAGAGAAAGGAATTGATCACAATTTTTTACCACCTAGGATCCCATAGTATAATGGGGTAGTAGAAAGAAAGAACATAATATTAATTGAAGCTGCTAGAGTCATGTTGGTAGAATACTCATTTTCAAAATATTTTTGGGCTGAAGCGATTATTATAACTTATTATATTCTAAATAGGGTGAATATTAGATTCAATTTGAATAATACGCTCTATAAATTTATTAAAGGGAGAACATCAAATTTGTCATATTTGCATGTTTTTCGATGTAAGGTGTTCATTCATAATAATGGAAAAACTCCTTTAGGGAAATTTAATCCAAAATTTGATGAATAAATTTTTTTTGGTTATTCTAGTGTTGGAAAATCTTATGGAGTTTTTAACAAAAGATCTTTGATAGTTAAGGAGACCACACATATTATGTTTGATGAATCTGGTATTTTGGAAGAGCCAAAGTTGGAAGAGGATCATATTGAAAATATCTCCCATGAAATTAAAAAGACAAATTTGGAATACGATGTTAGAAAAGAAGACCCTTTACCTAGAGAATAGAAATTTTCTAAAAATTTCCCTAATGAATTGATTTTAGATGAACCTAGTGAGGGTGTTAGAACTGGGCATGGACTAAGCAAAGAGGTGAATCGTTCTGCCTTTATATTAATGATTGAACCCACTAATATAAATCAAATACTTTTGGATAAATTTTAAATTTTGGTCAAGCAGGAAGAATTAAATTAATTTTTAAGAAATGATGATTAGGAATTAATTAAAAGGCCTAAGGATCAAACTGTTATTAAAACTAAGTGGGTGTTCAAAAATGAAATGAATGATTCAGGAGTTGTGATTAGAAATAAGGCAATATTAGTGGCAATGGGTATAGTCAAATAGAAGGGATTTCTTTTGAAGAAACTTTTGAATCTATAGCTAGACTTAAAGCAATTAGAGTTTTATTAGCCTTTATTTATTTTAAAGGTTTTAAATTATTCCAAATGGATGTTAAAAGTACCTTTTTGAATGGGGTGATATAAGAGAATATTTATATTGAGCAACCTCCAGGTTTTAAAAAATTTTAAATTCTATAATTATGTGTTTAAATTAAAAAAAGCATTATAAGGACTAAAATAGACATATAGGGCTTGGCATGAGATGTTAAGCATATTCCTATTAGAAATGTCATCTGTTAAAGGAAGTGTGGACACCATTTGCTTTTTGAAGAGGATAGGAAATGATATACTCATTGTTAAAATATATGTTGATGACATCTTATTTGGATCTACAAATAAAAACTTTTATGATGATTTTACGAAAATAATGATTAGTGAATTTAAGATGAGTTTGATGAGAGATTTGAGTTATTTTCTTAGTTTTAGCATAATGCAAAATGATAAAGGAACTTTTCTTAGTAAGTCAAAGAATATTAAGGACATCCTCAAGAAATATAAAATTAATAATATTAAATCAGTAACTATACTAATGAGTTCCTCAGTTCAATTAGATAAGGATCCTAAGGGAATATTTATTGATCAAAAGAAATTTAGAGAAATAATTTGATTATTGCTTTACTTGACGGCTAGCAGTCCATATATCAAATTCAATGTCTGTTTATGTGCTAGATTTTAATATGGTTCAAAGGAATCTTATTTGATAACAGTTAAAAGAATTATGAGATGTCTTTTGGGAACTCTAAGCTTAGGGATTTGGTTTTCTAAGCATAGCTCTTCATTTGAAATAATTGGATATTCTAATTCAAATTTTGTAGAATGTAGGGTTGATAAAAAAAGTACATATGGAACTTTGAAATTCATAGGAAACTCTTTAGTTTCTTGGCCCTATAGAAGATAGAATTTAGTAGCCCTATCTACTACTGAAGCAAAATACATTACCTTAGGTAGTTGTATGACATAAGTACTTTGATTAAAATAATAATTGATTGACTTAGGTTTTTTTATTGGCACGATTCTAATTTTCTGTCATAATACTAATGTCATATACATTTTAAATAATCATAATCAACATTCTAAAACAAAGCATATAGACATAAGGCATCTCTTCATTAGAGATCATGTGGTAAAGGAAGAAATTGAATTGCATCACGTTGCTACTGAAAAATTAACTTGTAAATATTTTCACAAAACCATTAGCCTTTGACACTTTTAGCACCTTAAGAATCAGGTTATGTATGATTGATCTTAATGCTTAAATTGAAAATTCTACAAACTTGATTTATTGTGAACATGTGTATATTTAGTTTATCTCTGTTTATTTGTTTTATTTTTGTGTGTTTAGTTTTATGTTTTTAGGTTTTGTTTTTTATTTAATTAGAAGCATGTCATTTGATGTAAGGTGATTGATTTTGAAAAGATTTTCTAATTATCATGTATTATTTTATAAGTGTTATATTCGTATTATATGAAATTTTTTTATTATGTACAAATTATGTAGTACATTATTGGTTTCCAAGTTGAGCATGCAAAACTTAGTTTTTCATAGGTTTTGTATTGTACGATGATATTATCGTACTATACAATATATGTAATTTTGTCTATATGAGTGTTGACAGTTTTTCAGTTTGTGTCAGTTATTGATTGCAGATCATACATACAAAAATTATATTTCATCTGTATGATCCTTTTGTCAGTTTCTGTGGGGGATGAACCTAACCATCATTAAAATGATCTTTAATATTATGATCATCCTGAATGAACACATATTTGTATGTACGATCATTTAGTCAAAAAGCCTATACGAAAGGATGCATCGGAAATGGCGTTTTACGAAAAGCTATTTCATTTTTGGCCATATCCATTCGTACATATGAAAAACTTTGTATCCCGTATGATTTTAAAATCGTACGTATGATCTAAATTTTATATTATATTATAGTAATTTTTTTAAATAGAAGGATCTTTAGATTCATTTTTCATCACCTTTTATCCGTTCCAAACATTCTAGAGCCCACATCTTAGGAATGGCTAGTAGCAGCAAATAACCCCTCCTCTCTAAGGGATCTTCTTCTAGAACTAGTAGGGATGATAACTTTTTATCCAAAGAGAATGAGGATGCCTACTTTAGGTATTCTGCTGCTAAAATCACCCCTTCCTGGCTTCTCATACAGAGTGATATTCATTTCTCTGTCATGCTCTTATTCACTTTAACTCAACTTTAATTTATCCCGACTCTCATATATGCCTGCGATAAAGAGACATTCTAATTCTTTTTGGCCAACATGAAAGTAAATCAGAACCACTCAAGGATAACCTCCTATTTTCTCAAGCAACGGGAAGAAATTATAAAGAAAGATCTAGGCAACTTTCTCCACCTGAGAACCCAAGGGATTAGAACGCATACTTTAACCTCTAGAGCCAATTTTGATTGGTTTGAAATTAATCAAACTCTTAGAGGTGTCGCCCAAGTGAGTTATTTGTCTCAAGTTTATACTCTCAATCAAAGTACCAAGATCATCCAGCACATTTTAAGAACCTCAATTATTCTAAAAGATGATGATCGCATTAACATAACACCTCTTTTATCCATAGTTACTTATTTGATAATGACTGAAGAACCTTTTGATGAAGCCCAACTCATCATGGATTATATTTATAATCTTTTTGAGATCGGACTTCCACATCATAAGAGAAAAAAAATGAGGCTTTAGGACATCTAGTTGCTTATATCTTAGAAAAGAAGTACAATCTAATCCACCCAGATCCCCCCACTAAATTATTTATTTACTTTACTAGTGCCTCTTTTCAGGCACTTTTTGGGTGGGATCAAAATTCTGAGAGTGATGATTCAAAGGAAGAAGGGAGAGCTCCTGCTCCAACACCTACACCTAGACCTGACCAGAATTTCTACCAAGAAATGGTCCAATGCTTTGATAGATTGGAAACTCATTTTGATCAATGCTTTGATCAAATTGAGAATCACTTAAATCAGCATGATATAAGATATCATGATGATAAGGGTTAAATCTGAGGGCTGTTTGACTCGGTGAACATGAATTTCAATGTTCCACCAACCACCTCCTCCAAATCAGGGTCCCTCTGATTACTATATGTACTTATATGTTGTTCTTGCTTATGAGTTTTTATATTTGTTGTTGTGATGTTTCTCCTATGAGTTTAGTGTTTTCATGTGTTGTTTTAAATTCCTGAGATGATGTCAGTTGGATGATGTTATGTTGAATGATATAAAATGAGAAATGTATTTGTTTGTGCTCCTTGATATCAATGAAATGATGAAATATTTTGTTCACTTGCATTGAATTTCATTTCTTGAAATGTTTATGTTTTTAATAGAAAAATCAATAGTAGTTATTTGCCTATAAGAATATGAAATTGTTCTTCTTGTATATATCCTGTCATAATTTAATTTAAATTTTTGCAAGATTAATAAGCTATAATTATTATAAGATTAATGTCTTATTATATTTATTTCTTTTTTAATATGTTTATTTTTATTATTAGTGGAATTTGAATTTAGATTACTAATATTAGAAAGACCCAAAAAAGTAAAAAAAAAAAGGAAATACACAAAGCGTGCAAAAATAGAAATGATGTGCAATGATTGGCAAAGTGAAAAGAGGCAAAAATTAGCCCAAATAGAAAAGATGTCCAAAGTGTGCCACAAATATTTAAAAGATGTATGTGCAATGTCGCCAACTATAAATATTTATATTGTTCTTTCTTTTATCATTCTATCTTTAATCCAAATCAATCTAATTAACAATCATATTCACTATTGAATTCAAAATTAATTAATCTTTATTTCATCATTTTTGCAAGAATCATTTTTTATTTAATTTTTCTAGCATGAATAATGAACATGATCAACTTTTCATATCTTAGTTTTCCTTTTATTAAATTTTTTGATATTTTTCTTTTTAGTATTACAAAGTTAATATTGTATTTGCAATTAGTTTAAAATCCTTTTCTTCTTCAACTCTTTTGGTTTTTCTATATAAACTTTTCATTTCAAGATGTACTTTCCTTTTTGTTGTTGTCAAAAGGGAGAGTCATAATATTATTTGATGATTGATATATGTGTGTTGAGTATATGTACATGTTATATTGTGAATGTGTGTAAGGTGATGTGTGATGTTTTGAATGTAAATGTGATTTGTGTATGTTTTGAAAGTTTTGAATGTTCGTGTTTGTGTTTTTTTATTCGAGTTAATTTTTATAGTAGTAGTTGTTGTTTATTGTTTCTTTTTAAATTTTTAGGATTTTTGTTTTTTTTTTTTATTTAATCTTTATGGGAACCCCTTGATTGAATTTAATCAATCATTTAGGGAAATTAAGGAGAAAATTACTTTAATTGTTAACTCAAATAATAATTATTTTTTATCATAAAAAGGGGGAGATTATTGCAACTTAATTTTCATAACTATATGTTTATATCATGTGTATTTTTTATGATTCCAAAATATTATTATATTGATTACTGTTTCTCAAAACATATATTAGAAATATTATTTTTGTTGTTTTGTGTGTACTAATATTTCAAGGAAATCATACTTCATATTGCTGAAGACTTCAAGACAGATTAGATTAAGATTTATTGTAATTGAAGTTTATACTTTTTAAATTTTTTCTTTAATCTGAAAGAGTGTGATTGTAATTGGGTAACCATGCACACATGCACTGGGGGAGTATAAAAAATTTTATTTTTTAAAACTAATAGTACTATACAATTTTGGATCATACGGGACAATATGACTTGAGCATTCCACCATAAAGTAGTTAATCAAATCTGACCTGACAAATTTTCTAAGTATTGTTCGTACTGTATGAAGTTATCTTCATACATACGACATCCATAGTTTGAAATGGCTACGTACCAGTTCGTCCTGAACGAACTCAAAAATTTTTATGAACTGTTTGTATTGTATGATCTTAGGTTCATATAGATGACGTCGAGAATACGAAGTTGGTGCATATCATTTCATCCATATGAACAGGTAAATTTTTTGAATTATTTGTATTATATGATCATAGGATCGTACAGATGACTTCCAGTGTATGAAATGGACGTCCATTTTTCATATTGAATGAAACATGGTTTGATTAAAATTGATTGTATTGTATGATATGGGATTCGTATAGTACGTTATATATATATATATATATATATATATATATATATATATATTGTACATAATCATATCAGATGATCTCGTTCAATTTTTAACTGATCATATTGTATGATGGCAGTTCACATATATGATTGCCTAAGTATGAAACTAGTTTGTAGAGGATCATATGAGCGATTTTTAAACTGATCATACTTTACGATCATGGATGGTCAAATTGAAATTTTTAGTTTTTTGGACGGCTTTTGTGTCTTTCATATATAAGGTCCTAAAAATTGACTGTCACAAATGCTTCTTTGTATTTTCTTATAGAGCAAGAGTGAGAGTGCTTTGGGAGATTGTTTGAGAGTATGGATAGAGAGATCTTGCAAGTGAAATTTGTGAATGATTCATAAGGTTGCTCAAAGGTGAGGATCTCTTTGTAAATTTGTTAAATCTCTTCCTTACTTCTTTGAAGATGCTCGAGAGAATATCTTTGGAGAATATATGATTCTCTGCTGACATCATGAGGGTATGAAAGGATGACAGTTCCTTGTTGATACCATGAGGGTGTAAAAGGACATCGGTTCTCTATCGATACTGGGAGGGTGTGAAAGGATGTCGATTCTCTGCCGACACCAGGAGGGTGTGAAAGGATGACGGTTCTCTGCCGACACCAAGAGGCTGTGAAAGGATGACGGTACTCTATTGCACCAGGGATTGGTGGAAGACAGGTTAATTATAAGATCTTCTTCGCCTTATTGTGGGAGCAAAAGGAGAGTCACTCTGGTGTAGTGCAATACCTGAAGAGAGAGTCTTCAGGGAGTGGATGTAGGTCTAGTTGGATTAAATGACTATTAATTTTATGTTCTTTTATTTTCATTTTTATCGTATTTTTATTTTTTTGAACTTTTTATTTTTGTGGTTGAAAAGTTTATTTTGGAAAAAAATCAAATTGTGTTAAAATTATAAAATGATTTTATATAATTTATCAAGAGTTTTTTAAATTACCAATTCACCCCCCTCTTGGTAAGTATTGGGACAATTATATTAGGTCTAACAACCTATACATACTTTCAATATATATATATTCCTTCATTTACATATATATTTTTCTCCATTTTCTCTCCACTCACCACTCATGCCAACCAACGATGTGGCTTGCCATGGAAGGAAGGAGGAGAGAGAAAGAGAAATTCAAATTTTTTGTTGCTAAACTATTTCACTATTTTTATAAAAAAAATGCTCAGATCGAGGTAGATAACTCCAATCCTATCTTTATTTTGAAATATTTTGATTTCAAACTATTTGTCTTCTTTTAAATTAAATCTATTTCATTTTTCTCAAATTTAATGAACTTTGGCTATATAACTTTTAATATTACACTACTTATTATTTTTGACATTTTAATTATGTGATTTTATAATTTCACTAAGTAAAATGAAAGTTATTATATTTTAAATATGTGTAAATATAACTATTATGAATACATATGAGCGTATGATTGGATAATAGCTAGTTGTTATTACTTTCATAATACTACGATGCTAATAATGTTTGAAAATAAGTAGAGGCTAGTGGATTACTAACGTTGGCTGAAGACTAATTTATGCATATACAAGATGATGGGAAAAGGAGTTTTTCCTTAAATACTATGGTTTGGTATTATTCTCTACTGATTCACGTGATTTACTAATTGAGAATTATGTTGAATTATTACTATACTGACGGGTAAGGATTGATAACTCTTTTTACTGAACCAACAGTTACTAACTTATTAACCACTAACTTACTAAAAATACAGCTAAAGCCAGAACTTGTTGCTTGTTAGCATGATTACTGGAATGCATGTTGCTGGATTATTTTATTATTCTATTATTAATGTACTATTTTACTATTATTACTGTCAATTTTTATTGTATTTTTTATTATTACTATTTTATTATTTCTATAATATTTTAATGGTATGTTATACTATTTTACTATTATTTTACAATTTTTCTGTTAGTGCCATAAGTTTTATGGATATTGATATAATCACTAATACTGCTATTGATTCATTGTTAATGTTAGCTCATGAGCTGGCTCGAAGTTGTAGAAAAAGGCTCAAGCTCGGGCTTGAACTTGATTAATTAATCAAGCTCAAGCTCAAGCCAGGGATGACTCAAGCTAGGCTCAACTCATTTTCACCATAGTTGTGAACATCTAAGAACACATCGGGTATTATCAACCTTAGAAATTTTAACTATTCTTGTTAAGTAATATGAAAATTTCCATATAATATAGAAGTACCAACATCTAACCATTAAATTGCAAAACTTTGCCCCTGGAAATTATGGAGATATCACTTCTTTAGTGAGAGAGATCATACCTGATCATACTTGAGTAAATGGGCCCAACAAGTCATAAACTACAACCATAAAGCTAAAGATAAAAGGATTTCCAAAGTGGCTAGATACACCATCAGCTAGGGACTAAAAACATATTAATGATCAAAGCATTCCACTCCATCCAAAATTCCAAGAAAAGAAACCAAATGAGGCATAATAGTTCAAATTAAAAATGGCAAATTCATATATAATCCACCCAATGAATTAAAAATTAACAACAATAAAAATCATATTTTTTTACATATAAATAAATATAAATATGTAGAGCCAAATATAAATATTATATCACTGATAACATTTCAAAATAACACAACATGTATACACAAGAAAAATATCAGGCTTCTAATTTATATCCCTCATTTACTTCTCTTTCACTTTCGATAGCATTCGTGTGAGAATTGATCATTTCCTCCATGATAATAAACAATAAATCATCTATAAATAAATGTGTAAATACAAATATTTATTTTTAAATTTTACTCACCATAACTAAGTTTCTTGGAGGTAGATAATGTCCTTGATAATATTGCAAGAATTATCTCATCTCATTTTATCGCAAAAGCATTTGGTCCTGAAGTTTTACAACTCAAGAAATACAGTACCACTGTTGTTACTACTTGGACTGGTGGTGCTTTGAGGAGAGTATTGGGGTGAAGTGACCCCAAGTTCTTGTATTTGTTCTCTCACAGGGTGTTCAGACCCCATGATCACCTTGATTAGTCCTTCATTGACCTCAAAATTTTTATATTCTAGCCTTAAACCTTCCTCAACACTCATCTCAAAGCATACATTGCACGTGCCCCCCCCCCCCCCCCCCCCCCCCACTACCAAAAAAAATTGTACAACCCTTTGTCAGCTTTCATTTTATTTATTGAAGGCTTTTTCCATTTCAAGTCTTCAATCCACCTTTTACCCGAACCATGCAATGCTTCAGTAGTAGAGAGAGAAAGACTAATGGGGTAAAATATTGAAAGGGAGAGGGAGGAATGACTTTCCATTGTGTACAAAATGATGAAAAGATTTTAACGTAAAGTTGCAGGGCTATTTAATTATTTATTATTTAAAATATTTAACTATTTAAATATGATTTTATTAAAAACTTTATCGTTAAATAACTATTCATTATGTAATAATAATTATTAAATATTAAATTACCACCTAATTATTTAATTTTTTTGCATAGCTAATGATCTAATTAATTACTGCAAAGGGTATGTTTTGCTTCTCCTCGCTCTTTTTGCGCAACAGAAATGCTGCGGATGCACACTCATTACTTAGTATGAGAGACTCCTCTAAAGGATTTGGCTAAAGCTAAAACTGAAAGCCTAAAGGGGCTTAAAGTTGATTGTTTTGGTGGCTCTAACTTGTGTAACTCTTCCTTTTAAAGTTATTTATTAATCCAGAGAAGCCACCAATATTTTTTTTCTAGACACATGAAAAGCATCAATGGTTCGTTTTTCTCTTTATTCCTCTCTCACGACTCATGAGTCACGACCTCAAACATGGCTTCTGTTTTCCCTTTCGATCCTCTCTTGCCCCCAAATGAAGGCTGTTTGTGGAAGATCTTTATGTCTTCTAAGCTCTAAGGGTCATATTATTTGCATTCTTAATTATGATCTTATAGCTTCTCTTGGCTCCAGTAATGAGACAAAAAACAAAAATATTTTAAAATATTCTAACCTTCCAAATGAGATGGAAAACATAATTATTTTAATTTAGGCCCTCTGTAAAATTTTTTTTTGGCTCTGCCACTGCAAACATATGCCTATATTCAAAGAAATATAGTTTGAGTTCAATATACTCGACTTGCTAATAGCTTGTGAAATTAACTAATATTACCCATCCTAACCTGACATCCTTAGATGACCAAGAACCATCTTTATGCATATCCAATTGATTTTCCATAATAGCAATTGATCATGCATAAATAGTAGAAAAGATGATGATTAAATTTTTTACTTTCTAGAAATAGTAATAAAGGAAAATGAAGTTCATGTCAACTCTTGTTGTCTCCTAAAAAAGTTCACTCGACCCACGTGTGAGGTCGGTCATGTTTTTTTTTTTTTTTTTGTATTTTCAACATTTTTCTACCCATCCCTGCAACACATATTTTTCATATTATTTATAAAATTTTTTAAAGAATTCCTGAACACTTTTAGTCTTGCTAATTTATTTGATTTTGTTATTATGACTACTAATTAACTAGCTAACACCACTATGCTTAGTCAACTCCTATGGGGATAACCTTCATAATCTCCTACAAGTCATTTGGATTGATCACCTTTACACAAATTGATTTCTAAAATAGTGAATTTCCAACAATGATGGCTGCAAATTCTTTTGATGGTGCACATGGCCTTAATGCAACAAATATAGTGTCCTCAATTATCACATGATAATCATGATTTTAAGACCCATTATTTTGCACTATTTAATGTTAACACATTTGAAAACATTTGATGCATATCCTTAAGTAACTTAATATTTTTATGAACTCCACAGATCATCAATTTGTCTTCTTGAACATTGTAAAAAGACCTGGTGGTAACACGTAACCACCATCCTTAAGAAAATGATGATGTAGTTTGAACTTCACTCTAATTTGAACCAAATCATTTCAAACTTGTAAATTAAAAAAAAAAATTATCAAGCTCTAGTAAAGTAGCAATGAAATTATTACAAATAACTTTTTACTATATGCATAATATCCAAATTATGCAATATTGTGTTATATTGTCAATAAAGGAAATAAAAAAATTATTTTTTCTTCCACTTAGTAGCAACACTTTTTTGTAAAGATGTTATAAGTTCATAACCTCTCTTCAAGGTTTTTATCCTATCTTTATTAATTTTCCCAAGAGCATACTAAAAATTCTATAATTTTAACACAATTATAATACTAGAAATCCTTATAGGCACAAATATGAGTTCATATATATGTATTATCTAAGTATCGCTTCTATTTATAAAATAATTGAGTTAATGTAAGACAATGTTGATGGCCCATAAAAGCTAACTTTGTACTCTCATATAACTATAGAGACTCTATATTTTATACACAGTAAAAGTAAGAAAATCTTGGTTTAGTACTCCACCCATATAACATATTGTTGGTAGGAAATTTATTAGTAGTCCATATTAATGCTGCACACATCATAAAATTTTGTCCACTTGCATCATCATAGCATTAAACATCTTGCCATGATAGTCTTAGTTTATGAATTAAAGGTTTGAGATAAATGTGAATGACATTTCTAATACTTTTATCACATGATATAATCATTGGAGAAATAAAGCAAGATTGCATCAATTCATTCCATAAGGGCATATTATATCAGACAAAAAGCATTGGCCAAATAGTGTATGAATTGCTCAAAATCTTGAAAGAATTAAAGCCATTAGTAGTTAAACCAAGATAAACATTATGTGAATTTGAAGAAAAATAAAAATATGATAAATCGAATGATTTTCACACTTCTTCATTATTTGAGTATCATAACATACCATCATTAGTTCATTGCATAGTATGTCAAATCATTTCTTATGCAAATTTGTTAGTTTAAATAGTAAAATATCGAATAATTTTAGTAGCCTTTATTTGAGCCTTCTTTTCCTATGCAATATTACCTTTCTAATTAGGAGTTCATTTTGAGGCTCCAAAAGCTTCACATACATTCTAATCAAACTTATCTCCCCAAAAAAATGTGAAATTGTTAAGGCATGCATGAATCTTTATATAACTAATTTTAAAATCATTTATTAATTTTAATAGCCTTATATGTGGGTATGGGCAAATAATTCTCCTTAAGAAATGCTTCAATCAATAACTCTAACTACATATTAAAAGATATTATAGTCCAAGAGTTTAGGCATTTCAAACAAAACAAGTGAAATCTAAATGATAACTTTAAAATATCTTACATCTAAGATATAATTCTTCTCGCATTTTTCAATAACTTTGTAGGTTTTTTCCATTGTTAGTTAAATCTTGAGTAAACTTTTACTACTGATTCGCTAATGCAATCAAGTCATTGATTAGAGGCAAATGTGTCTCTCAAAAATTCTTCCATATCATGCAGATTTTGTTGTCAATTTAGACAATTTGTGATTTAAAACAGTACTACCAACAACTTCTTTTCCTATTCCATGATGATCCTCATCATGTTAATTACAAGCAATATTTCCAGTAAAGAATCCATTAGAGATTACGTGATCCATGATATTTTTCATTGAATGAAAATATCTTTTGATGCATGATTTACATGAGCATAATATTTTTCCTGATATGTTCTTGCTCTAACTATCAAAATCTAAAAATGTTTCAACTCATTTTTTATATTGATGACTCCATCATGATTTGATTATCTAAATCTTGTTCAATTTAAAATGAAGTTTTACCTTTAAACCCTTTACAATAACTGAAATAATTGTTTAAATGATCTATAAGTCAATCAATCATTATTAACTCATATTACTAATTCATAAACTCAATGATACGATCAAAGCCTTGATCTGAATCCAAACATACTTAGTAATATGGAAAGTGCACCCTCTACTTCCATTATAAATATATTCTTCCAAGATTGATTTTAAATAACTGACTTAAATGTCTTCTTCATATGACCTACTCATAACTTGGAATATTTACTAGATTGTTTAGTTTCTCAAATTATATGTAATCTATACCTAATGATGTTGACAAAAATTTAATATCTATGCTTGCTATAGACAATAAGAATCTCAATAGAATATTTCTATTAGCATCAACCACTATAAAAAAATGTAATAAAAAAAACTTTGTTATCTCCTTCTTTCACTACATGAAAAGAAGCGAGTATCTATTGCATTAGGCTCCCATTTATGAGGTACTTGACAAGAGATTGATATATATGTAATTAAGAAAGATGGCATTCATGCCATAATGGAGAAAACTTGGCCCTTATTCCAACCTACACTATTCACCAACCATAGGCCACATTAAAAAACTTATAACATAATCATTACTAATCTTATACTTTGTATGTAGGGTCGACTTTTGTGAATCATCATTCTCAATTATTTAATTCTAGTCTTGTGTAAGGTGTTCACTTTATTTTGCGCAAATCTTTCTTAAAACTTATGGCTTTCTTTTTGTAGTTTTGCCTAAGCTTCTATCTATGTTACCTTTTATTTTTTTTTTAGCATTCTTTCCTATTCCTTCCATAAATTATTGGTACATTTCTACCATAAATGTACATTTCCTAAAACCCTAGGAAAAGTTTATGCCATCCTTAATAGGTTTTGCTCGAATAATATATATAATATAATTATTTTTTTAGCTTATCATTTCAAATTTCACCACAAGTTCAACTTAACATCATCATTTCGACAATGACAAGTTTCCCACAATGACCATTCACCAAATATTCTACATTTTTAATTTTAGTTAGCTAAACTAATAATTAATAAGCCTTTTCAAGGAATACAACAACATCATCATTAAGCCTTTACCCCGCTATATGGGGTTAGCTATATAAATCCTTTTTTTCCATTGTTTCCTATTAAGAGTTAAGTTTTTTTCATTTAAATATAATAAAAAGATCATTTATAATACTTTCTAATCGATACTTTTTAGGTCTAGATACCTCTACTTTTTTTAACATGGGCTTGATCTAATTCATATACTCTCTTAACCAATCATCAGATGGCATACATTTTGTGTGACCAAACCATCTAAGGTGACTCACACTAATCTTATCTCTCACTAGATCTACTCCAACCTATTCACGTACATACTCATTTCACAATCTATCTATAAGTGTTAATCCACTCTTCCTCTTGAGCATCCTCACCTCTGTGACACTTAACTTAAGTTTATGCTTCTTTTTTTCTTTTTTTTTTTATTGTCCAATAATCTAAGTCAAAGCATTGCAGGTCTCACCATCTTATGGATTTTTTTCCTTAAGTTTAAGGAAGTACTTTTTTATCACATAATATACCCAATGAATTCCTCCACTTCAACCATCTAACTGAAATTCTACTAATAATATTTCTATCTAGTTCACCATCACTATGAATAATAGACATGAGATATCTAAAATTTGTACTCCTTTTTAATGACTTGATCACCCAAATTCAAAATCTCCCACTAGATCTATTGCTACTAAAATTACACTCCATATATATAATTTTTTATCCAATCAAATGAAAACCTTTAGACTATAACGTGGACCTCCATATATCAAATTTTACATCAACTCCCTCCCCAATCTTATAAATAAAAATAATATCATCAGCAAACTCTTGCAAATGTCTAGTAAGAATATCCATGACTAAAGCAAAAAAGATATGGGATTAAAGATGATTCTTAATGTAATCTAACTAAAATGGGAAAATACTTGGTTAAACCACCTTTTGTTTGAACACAAGTAATGGCTCATTCATATATATTATTAATGACTTGAGTATAAGCATTATTAACTATGTTCTTTTCTAGAACTCTTTGGAGCAGTTCTCTTGAAACTTTATTGTATTCTTTCACTAAATGAATAAACATCATATGTAAAGACTTCTTATTCTCTATATACTTCTCCATCAAATCTCACAATAAATATATAGCTTCCATGGTAGATCTACCCAACATGTAAACAAATTGACTGTCAGAAAATAGTAACATGTAGTAACTTTTGCTCAAATTCCCTAACCCAGTTTTAATACATGTCGTATGAATGTCCTAATTTCCCTATAATTTGCACACTCTTGTCAATTTCATTTACTCTTAAAAATAGGAATCGACAAACTCCTTCTCCACTCACTAAATTTTTTTTAGTCTTCAAAATAATTTTAGTAAATCTAAGATATTCTTTCATCGCCTAAGCATTTATACACCTTGTCCAATTATTGTTTCACACTTTATTCTTTAAAAATCTAAATTCTATTTTATTACTATGGCAATTCAAAAAAGAAAAAAAAAATTATTTAGAGCAATAAGTTCACTAAAGTCAATCATACTCATAATTTATATTGAAAAGCTTATTTAAATATATCATCCACCTATGTTAAATGTCTTATCTGAGAAAATCTCTTTTTTATCCTTATCCTTAATACATTTCAATTGAGCATGGTTTTTACTTTTCCTTTCTCTTTGCTTGACAAACTTATACATTCATTTTTTCACCTTCCTTATTATCTAATCTATTGTATATATCATTAAAAGCTAAATTATTTATATTTTTTTCTTAAACTCTTTAGAGGCCCTTCTATATCTTTTCCATTTTCTTGAGTTTTTACATCTAAACTAATCTTTATAATAATGCTTTTTATTTTTTATATTTTTTTAAATATTTTGATTTGATCACTAACTATTTTTATCACTAAAAGCTTTTCTTTTTTATACTCCAAGTATATACTTTTCAACATTCTTAATATCACTAGTTATTTTTTGCTACATAGCATTAACTTCTTCATACACAATCAAAATCTTTAGATTTTTAATCTTACTTTTAAAAAAATGTTAGAATTCTTTAAATGCCCCAATCTAATCCTAGGATAATATTTTACTTTATTTTCATATTTCTCCCATTCATCTTAAAGTCTAAAACTAATAAGTGATATTTAGTATATAAACTCTCTCTTAAAAAAACTTTACAATCTTTGCTATCTAAACGATCTATTTTCTAATAAGAAAATAATCAATTTAAATTTTATTATGTCCATTATTACAAGGGATGAGATACTTATCTCTTTTCTTAAATTAGATATTATACAAAATTATAGGCTTGAGCAAAATCTAATATGGTCCTATCACCGCCATTAGTTTCATGGTTTCTCCAAACTCCTATCAACCATAAATATTTTAAAATCTCCTACCTCTATAAAAATGTTCATGTAAATCTCCTCTAATAAAAACTTATTCTTCAAGAGGTATTCATTGTATTATTTCTTTTAAGTCATTTAAAAATTTTAAATTTTTAATGCATATCCAAACCTATTTGAGGAGTATAAATACTTGTAATATTAATAATCTTAACAACAAAAATAATCCTTAAAGTTATAATTTAATCTCTAATTATATATTATTTTCTACAATATTATCCTTCAAATTCTTATCTATAATTATACTATTTCTATCATGACTTCTATATGAATAACATAGTTTAAATTATAAACTATCAATCTTTTTAATTTTCTCTCCAACCCATTTAGTTTTCTGAATATATAAAATTTTTATCTTCCTATAAATCATAATTGTTAATATTGTTGTAAACCCAACTGCCTCGGATCGAATCTTTCAAAATGACAATCACTAAGACTTTTTGAGCTAAGTGTTTGAATCATATAAAAGAATATGTTATTTCTATGTTGCAAATAAGCACTCACAAATCACTTATATGAAAGATTTAGATTCAAAATTCTTTTGCCTACAATTAGAACACGATAAATTAGCTAATAAAATATTGATTTCTATAAATAAAGAATAAGTTATCTAATTAATTACCAATTAATTAGAACTCTCTTTTTCACTAAATTATGCTCAAGATGACTATGAGGTTCTTGCAACAACCAAAAAATTAGTTGATTGAATTTTGTAAAATAAATAGGATTAAACATTTAATTAATAAGAAATATATAGTTGTAACCTTGCAAATAGTCATTTCTCACCAAAATCATCCAGCACAAAATTCCTAAACAATAATCTAAACCTTCTTGCAAATAAGATTAATGGAAAAAAAAAACAGAAATCAGCCTCAAGAAAATAAGAACATAAGGGATTTATGTGGCTCGTCATGTTTATACCTGCATCCACAAGGAGAAAAATGGCTAAGCTTTTATTATGATGTACATCAAGTTACAAATTCTTAACATGCTTTGGATCTAGGTTGATATTCAAAAACGTAATGCAAACTTTTTCATCTAAATATGTAAGGAATGAAATCACATGATTATATCTTGATTAAATAGAAAAGAAGAAAACCCTTAACTCAAGTAAACCCTGCACCAAGCGTCCATCATAAGCAATAATCAATCAGCTAGGAGAACCTTTCATATCTTCTTCTTGGAACCACCTAAGTCATGCATGAGTAGGGCTTCCAATTCTTCTTCTCACTCTAGCATTAATCCTGGAAGAAGCTCGCTCCTATGGCTTCTCTAGGAACCGCACCTAGTTCACTCTAGGCTTAGAACAAACCCCCTCAACTAGCCTCCTCTTGCTTGGATTTTGCACGCATCTCTCTTTATTTGGAGAAATTATTACGTGCAGAGTCCGAGCGTAGCTTTGTAAATGGAATCCAATGAAATTATGACACGTTGATTATGCACGTGAATTTTCAATATATATTTTATAGCTCATGACCCGATGACCCGGCCAAGCAAATACAATTGGTGCTCGTTGTAAAAAAATAACCAGCGAAAAGTCCACAAATTTTAGAGTTTTAGCGGAATAAAACTTTGATATTGAGAAAGAAAAATAAGAAACATGCCATGAAGATGGAGACTAGTTTGGAGAACGTTGCATTCTTCGAGGAGATGATGTGTTATAGGTTTCAACTTATCAGTAAATTTGAAACTCCTCCCAAGTTTTACTACTTTTCCTGTAAATGTACATTTTCTTCGAGAGACGTTCCTCACTCTCTATTGTTTTGCACGCTCTGCTAGGGCTTTGCCCTAGCTTCCTCTGGTGCTATCTGCGCTGCTGGGCTACTCGCCTCGGTGGCATCGGTCTTCTCTGTATTTTTCAGGGAAGTCTCCTTTCTTTTCTGGTTTTGATTTTGGTTTGCTAGTTTTTCTCTTTCCTCTTCCGACATGTGCCAGATGGCGACAAAATTTTGCGACCCTCATTTTTTTAGGGGGTTCTTCTTCTCATTCTTTTTTTGATGTTCTTACGGGCTCCTCTTCTGTCACTGATTTTCCTGAACTTAGGGCTTCCTCCTTCCATGGCTTGCCTTCCCTCTACATCTCGGACCAGGAAATTGAGGCTCTCGCTAAGCTTTTTCAGTTCTCGTTAGTTGATTTTTTTCCTTCTAAATGACCCTCTCTGGATACCATCCATAGATGTTTTTTCAATCTCAAGCTGAATGGGGAGGTTTCGGTTACCCTGTTGGATTCAGCGCACATTTTTATTAAGCACACAAATGACCTTGATTACAGTAGGGTCTACTTTCATATATCGTATTTGGTTTTTAATTGTTATTTGAAGTTACTAAGTGGTCGCCCCTTGTCGATGTCGGTGTGGAGTTTCCAGTTATCTCTATTTGGATATCGTTTCTACAACTGCGACCTCACCTCTTTTCCCCCCAAATTCTTCATGCTTTGGCCGCTCTCTTTGGCAAACCTTTGAAAATAGATTATGCTACATCTATTGGATCCATACGGTCTCTAGCTCATGTTTTAGTGGAGATGGATATCACCAAATTATACCCCGATAAGGTGTGGTTAGGCTCTGAGAAGTTTGTCTATGTCCAACAAGTGGTTATGGGTGATTTCCTCTCTTTTTGTGCTTCTTGCAAAAGTATTGGCCATGCGGTAGGGAATTGTCGTCCTCAAGTGGCTGTTCTGTCGAACTTTAATAGGATTCCTATTAAGGTTTTTGAGAATTCTGCTTCAATTCCTCCTCCCCCCCTGCCCTTGTTGTGTTGATCCTTGTAGTTGGGGATTCCGCGAATGCTCTGGTCCCTTTAGAACAAGACCATGCAGTGAATAGTGATGAGAATGTTATGGTTTGTGAAGGGGTTAGTCCTGTTAATTCTCATTATAATTTCATCAAGAATGACTCTATTGTGGTTTTGGAGGGAGTGGCTCTTATAGCCCAGGTTTCACGGTTATGTTCGAGTGAGCCTGGTGTTTTGAAATGTGGTTTGAATTATAAAATTGTTTTATCTTGTGTGGATTCTCTGTCTACCCCATGCGGTTTGGATGTGGGTGATGGGCTTTCTGGTTCACCTGTTTCTCCCAGTCAGAATTTGATAGGTTGTATGGAATTGTCTTTGATGGTTATCGAGAGTCCGGAGGTTGTCTCTCTTCTATTAATCTGGCATCGAGTTTACAGGTCCATGACTAATCGGATTTAAGTCCTATTGTTGGTGTTGATAGCAATGACAATTTTGTTCAAATCCCTGTATATGTTATGTCTGATGTTGAAATGAAAGTCCATATGGCTAAGATTGGGAAAAACTCTGTTTTGCTTCAAACTGATTGGTTGATTTTGGAGGACTCTCTTGTTTCTGACGGGGAGGAATCGTTTGAGGAGGAAATTATGAACTCTCTATTGATCATGGCTTTTCTAATGTGGGTGGAAAGAAGCTTAAAAGCAAAGGCAAGAAGAAATAGGGTGTGGCCTTTGGTTTTTGTTAATTCGTCGATGGTTTTAGATTGTGACTGGACGAGGATGAGGAGGCCCCCTGCTTCGCTGGCTGGCTGGGCTAGTTGGCAACTTGGGTGCCTCTTTTTGTTGCTTGGTAGAATGTGGACTATTTTTGTTCTTCTGTCACCTATGGATGGTCCATGTTTGGCTACGAGGTTGATGTGGGCGACCTCCACTCTTGAGTCCTTATTTGCTGCTTCTCTTTCTTTGTATGGTTGTTTATGTTCTTACTATTTGTACTTCGGGCTGTTGGTCGATCGTTGTTGTATCCCTCTTTCTTTATTGAATAAAATTTGGTTTTGTTAAAAAAAATAAACATTTTGCTTATCTTAATTTTTTCAATAGATAAACATGTCATATAAGCAACTATAACAAAACAATTTTCACCTTCAAGGCAAATTGAGTTCTCAAACATGCCTGAATTCTTCAATGAGAAATTTATAAATGGCACAACAACCAATTAGCCAACATTTGAGTACCGGAGGATGATGACAGATATCATTATCTCAGAGCAACAATTGCGTTAAATTTAATTTTAGGTTAATAATGATAGTTAAACTAAAATAATTTATTATAATAATTGATGATTTATATATGTTGATATAATATATTCTTCAATTATTTATATGTCGAATAATACAAAAATGAGCCAAATGAGGCTCGATAATTTGATAATTTCATCCTTCAATTTCTTGATAAGAATCTTGTTTCAAAAGTTGATGCTTTTATTAAACTATGACTATGAGAGGCTTACAATATATATATAAATTAATGTAATTGTATCGACCTCAGAAGCCGAGATTTTGGGTTCATTTGAAACGATTTTTTTATTGCTTCTTATTACTTCTTTTGTACTATAAAATGATTTTAATATATGATTCAACATAATTATAAGAATAAATAGCTCGCAGCTCATAAAAAAGGAAAGATTAAATAAGCAATTTACATTACAAGAATCATGGGATACAATCTTGGCATTCAGTCACTCCAATCATATATTGGAGAGAACTAATTTGCACTATTTATTTTCATCGCATTAAATTAAAAGAAAAAAAAAGTGAATTCACAAATCAATAAATTGCTACGAAATTAACGATGCAATTGAACAAATGACAATTTCTAGATCCTTAAAATATAGTGCGATTTACTATCTTATTTACAATTATCAAAGGCAGATTGCAAGCTAAGATGGCTGATCATAAAGAAACCTTCTGTTTCTGTTTCACATCATCATCTACCGCCAGAGCTTTGCAAATTGGGCAGGTTTTCTTTAACCCTAACCATTTCTTGATGCAGGTGGCGTGATAGACATGCTGGCACTTCATTACTCCCTGGCTGTCCTCATCCTTGAACTCCTCCTGTTCCCAAATGAAATGAGATATAGAAGATTAATGCTTGATATTACCTTGCAATATTGAAGGAAAACATGGATTTTTAAAGTTTTACCAAGCATATAGGGCAGCTGGCTTCATCCTGATCATCCTGAGCTGAAGCTGATGAACAATGGATTCTCTCTGTTAAGCACCTGGAGAGTTGATCTTCAGACAAACCGGTGTTGACAGTTCCAATCGTTTCCTCTAACATAAGTAGTTCCTGTAGAATAAAGAACTTATGTAATTGATATATTGAAACATCATAAGCTTCAGAGGTGGTAATGGATAGTTGAGGAGGGTTTACGGACCTCATAGCTCATGTTGTCTATGTCGAGTCTTAGACCCCTATGTTCATCCAACGAATCGAAAGCATAAGCAGGGGGAGGAACATCCATCACAGGCAAACTCTGAGGGATAAATTCATTATGATGAAGATTGGTTTTGTAGATAGATTCCAAAATAGTATATTTGGCTTAGCTCCACTTACCTGAGATGTCCATCCACGCTGTGCATTTCCCATGATGAAGGTTGCATTAAAGTTCCTCGGAACTCGATTTGTAGAGCTGTTTTGAAGAATGTTTAGCCGAGGAATACTGGATGATGAAACAGACACACTTGCTGAAGGACCAGTAGCAGCCAGGTTAGTGTAATTTGAAGAGGTCCTATTAAGAGCTTGTCTTTGCTCATAACTGGTTGGACCTGCCCAAGCGTCTTGAGCGTCAGAAGCTTGTGGATTAGGTACTCTTGCATATGAGTTTCTACCGTTATCTGAGTTCCAAGTACTATTCTGTTCAGCATCGCCACCAAAAACACAATTTCTTAAAACATACTGGTTCATTAGATTATTGGAGCAGCCAGCATCTGCAGCTAAGGAAATAGTAAGACAAGGCTGTGTAAGGGAAGACCAAAAAAAAAAGGATTAACAGTATAAATTATACTAACTTGTAGGATGATTCCACTGGGAATATGTTCCTGGTGGAGCATTGTGGTGCCATTGCCCACCAGCAACAGTGGCAGCTGAAATGCTTGTTGATGAGTGGAACCGCTGTGTTGGTCTACTAGATGATGATTGCCATGCAGGGTTCAGGCCGGCTTGAGGAGCATTACCGTGCCGGATTCTTACATTCCTCGGATATTCTTCACCAACAGATAAACGAGTCTCGTCTTGATGATACCCGTAAACACTGCCATTAGGTTGTAGAGGCCTAGAACAAACTGGCAGAGTCTCCAGCTGAAAATGATTAGGGGGAACTGGAAAGTTGGAAGAACTTCCAGTAAACTGATACCGATAGGGATTCTCGTAAACAGGGTGTGCAGGAGTTTTCCTTTTAAATGCCATCCTAGAACTCTCCGCTGGTGGATAAACTATGGTTGTCCCAGTCTGATTAGCATGTTGACTGTAGCAGTAAGGCACATTTTGAGTTTGGCATGGATTTTTGTGATTACTGCTAACAGTAAACACGGGATGCTGATAGTTGTCACAAATTGCTCCAGAATTAGTAGTATTTTGATGACGAAAATTCACACTATAATTCATTATCGTGTGCTCATTTGATCCCAGCATAGTACTTCCTGCGAGTCAAATATCAACATTTTTAGAAAACAGAGTTCCAATAAAGGACAAAGGCATTTCTAAATCAATGAACTAGCTTGGATAAACATAAAACATTTAAAAAAAAAAGGATAAAGAGAAGTTACCAATGTGACTCTGGGGATTAACATTTGGAGGATTCAAGAGATGGACGTGGTGGAATTCAGGCAGTGGCGATGCATAGAAAATATTCCTTGGTTCCATAATCTTGCCAACTTTAATCCGACGAAAACAAGGTCTGAAAGAACACTGACAAGTGGTGATTAAGCATCAATCATTCACAGAATATGTATATATATATATATATATATATATATATATATATATATATATATATATATATATATATATAATTTAGATTTATGAACCAAAGGACAATAAATCACTGTAGTGATGAAGTGATTCGAGCATAAATAAAAAAATTAAATTTCAAAATAGCCCCACAACTATTTGTGCTTGGACAATCTATGTTCTCAAATATCATATTTCTCCAATTTAATTTCACAACTATATAAAATTGACTCAAAATGATCCCTAATATATAAATCATGATACAAATGATCCCAATTAATCCCTAAACTATACAAAATTAATCACAATTTAGTCCATCCGATCAATTTTGTATAGTAGAGAGACAAACGAAAAAATATGATACTCTGAGATTAAACTAGCCACATACAAATAGTTGGGGGAGTATTTCTAAGTTTTCATAATTTTTAGCTATCCAAGCCCAAAACAATAAGCCACAAGTACTTAAATTCTAATCTAAATAAAGTAGATTTGAAATTGCAAATCCCGACCATAAATGATTCAATAAAACCTAGGTGCCATTTCTTTTATGCCAAGCCACAGAACCATTCTTCATTACTTCAAAATCTTTCATTCACCTCATCCCAAGTTCGCTTTGCAAAATATATGACTAACTAGGTAATTCCAACAATTATTATCAAAAGAAATCTCTCTCAACTATGGTTTAAAAAGGCGTTTGAAGCATACATCTTAAGGCGTGCCTCAATTCGAGGTACAGCTAGGACGCCTCAAGACTTAAGCCTTTGTTATTTGGCCGAGGCTTACAATTTTCTTCATTGATGCATACACGCCTTGAGGTGTAACACCTCGAGGCAGTTTGAGGCACTGCCTCAATCAATCTTTTTTTATTTTTAGTTCGGAAGAGTCAAGAGCGCTTATTAGCTTTAGAGCTTAAAAAAATAAAATAAAATAAAATTAAAATTTAAAAAAAGGGGGAGTAGTTTTAACCAGCCTACAAAAGACCAGCTATTAAAGGAATTGGTAGGCTGCAATTTTTTATTTCCTCAATTGTAATTACCTAATTACCCTAACATTTTATGATGCAAATCTAAAAGTCTTTATTTGTTGGAAATATGAATCAAGTGTATTGTGGTTGTTATATTTTCATTTTCTAATTCATTATAGTACAAAACATGTTTATGATGTTCATCCTACTGAGAATGGGTTGTCTCACATATTTTTTATTTAGTTTTAAGCCTTACAATTATAGCAAGGGTCCTAGTTCAATCAGCATCAAGAAAATTCTATAGTTTTAGTTTTCATATTTTACAAGATTTTGGAATATCTTCATATGCAACTTTCGTTCCTATGGTTTCCTGCTATACTATTCACCTACAATTTCCTTTTAATTACTTATTAAAATTAATTGTCATCCCAAGAGCCATTGAAGCCTGAAGGCACTAATGGAATGCGTTAATTGCATAGTCCCAAAACCATAGAAGGAAATTCTAATTAATATAGTCCCGAGAGCTATTTAGAGTAAGCTATTATCTTCTTTATATAGATTGTCATAAATTATTTCCTTTAATATTAAAGGATAATTTGAATTTTAATAGGACACAATAGAGAAAAATGATTCAGGTAGCCGACCCCATGTAGTGGGACAAAGACTTGATGTTATTGTTGTTGTTGTTGATGTAATGTTGACTACAATGTTTCCTTTACACTACTCGGCTACGAAATTTGCATGCAATGAGATTGCAAACTATTTGGTTTTCCTTTTGGGGGTATATAGAGTGAGTAATATTGAAAAACATGAGCTTAACTCCTATTGCTTAATGCTGGGAGAAATGAAGCTTAAAACTTTTAAATGGATAAGAGAATTATGAGAATTTCTTATTTTTGAACCTCCATTGGTTTATATATCTATATAACCCAGGATGCAAGTAAAATCCATTAAACATTGAATGATAAAATAAAATTTTAACTTTTCTCAATTCTTAATTATTGTTGAAGTGAATTTTTTGAATGCACATGTGATGATGACTACTTTCTAGGGGTGAGTCTCCTTACACTAGGTTGAGGCCTAATACTTCAAATGGCTGATTTCTATCATTGTATTTCTATATACTTAATTAATTATTGGTGAATATGCATGATTTAAGTTTTAATCCAAAATTAGCCAATTTTTAGTGTGAAATATGACATTCCTTTTTGTAATATATATCTTAATTTTTATTGAAATTTTATATTTTCCCTCAATTTTCTTTTGAGATTTCAAATTTTTGCAACTATTTCATTATTGTTTTGAATAAAATAAGTAAATTGCTATTTTTACGTTAAAAGTGGCTAATTTTTACAAACATTACGAGTTAGTAACCTATAAGTCTTTATGGTGTATCTCATCCCAAGTTGTATTTGAATACCGTTAACCCTAACTTATCTTATAAAACTTTATTTCTAATGAAATAAAATTATGTTGAAGTGTTAGAGAAGTTTGGTGCTAAAAATGAGAAGCTTGTAATTTCTCAACTAGCAAATTAATTTCAATTTTCAACAACTTCCTCTCAATCATTAGAGAAGAAGAATATGGCTAAAGTACCCAAATGCGCTAACTTGGATATTTCACATGTTAATCCAATTAATTGATTTATGGATAAGCATTGCAAGGCCCATTATAAGGAAATGAAATGAATTATAAGGTTTCTCCATGGCCATACAAGTTATAGTTTGATGTATGCCAAGCACAAATATGGGATTTTATATTTTTCATTATGCCAATGATCTTGATAGTAGACGACCTCAAGCTGAGTATATCTTCACCATCTTAAGAAGAGTTATCCATTGGAAGGCATATCTTAAGTCTACAATTACTTTGTTCACTATAGAGATAGAATATATAGCACTAATTGAAGTTCTTAAAGATTATTTGGCTAGGATATTTGAATAGAGATTTTGATTTACACTAGGGGCCTGATTGGTTGCCTAAAAAAAGAAGGCATTATAAAGTAAATACAGTGTAAAGTGAATGCAGTGTTTTTAAAATACTTTGGAGATATTTGGTTGTCTGCAAAGTAAATGCAAAGGAATTATTTTTCTAGTTTGGTTAGGTATATGCAGTGTAAACTAAAAATAATATTTTTTGAATATTTTTTGTACTTGGGTTGGTAAGGGATGCTGGAGTCAGTATGAGCAACCCGAGATGAATTTAGTTTCCCTAGATTCGCGAGAATGGCAGAGAAGGCTAGAGTTTTGCAAGAGACGAAGAGCATTTGCCTCATTCCCGCGCAGTCTCAAGTCGAGGCGGGTTTGGACAGCAAATGCACTGCGTATCAGGCTTTTTACGCCTCGAAACCATCTAAATGCAGCAAACCAAATAGCCCCTATAATAGCTTCGATTTTTTTCGCATTAAAAAAAGCGGACGAGGCGTCCGCATTACGAGGCATTAGAGCGTAAAGATTTTTTCGCACAAGACGTAGCCTCGCCTCGTGGCAGCAGTATGAGGCACCGCCTCGAAATTTTTTCTTCGGTATATATATAAATACGACACAGCCGATTCGTGTTTGTGTATTCGCGTATAGGATTAGGGCTTCCTGTGAGAATTGAAAGGCGAACTATAGGCGAAGCCGTGAGGGAAAGAGGCGAAGCCGTGAGTGCAGGAGACGAAGTCAGAAGGAGACGACGCAGGAAACGAATCCAAAAGCAATAACGGTTTCGAAAGACGAAAACGAAGCCGAAGTTGTGAGTGAGGAAACGTTCAGGCCTCGGTTAGGTCGGAAGAGCAGGTGAGCGGTGTTGTGGCCTTAACTTTGAGGTGTAGTAAAGAAAGCTTGAATAACTCCTGATTCGGCTTTCTTCCATTCGTCCGCTCAGTACATGCTCGGTACCGCTCAGTACATGCTCGGTACTGCTCAGTACATGCTCGGTACTTCTAGGTACATACTCGGTACTGAGCCAGCACCGCTCGGTACCGAGCAAGTATATGCTCGGTACTGAGCGGTGCATGCTCGGTACCACTAGGTACACGCTCGGTACTGAGCAGTATATGCTCGGTACTGAGCGGTATATGCTCGGAACCAAGCAGTACATGCTCGGTACTGAGCGGTACATGCTCGGTACTGAGCGGTACATGCTCGGTATTGAGCATATACAACAAGCAGAATTTCAAAATTACTCTTATAATAAAATTTTGTTCGCGGGGGCGCTGCCCCTTGACCCCGCGACCTGACCGGGCAGGTCGAACCCCGCCAGGGGGCAGCGCCCCCTTGGACCCCTGGCAGACTGGTACATTTTTGTATTCATGTTGTTTTATTATTGGTATTTGGTAATATAAATAATTGTTAACATCTGTCCTATTATTAGCATGACTAGTGGTACAAGAAGGAAAGATCCTGCATGGAAATATGGAACTCAAGTTGAAGTGTATGGCGAAAGTGCAAAGAAGGGATATGTTTACATGAAATGTAATTTCTGTGAGAAACGCATAACTGGTGGCGTTAAAAGGTTGAACGATCATCTAGCCTGTACTCATGTCAATGTGGGACCATGTGCAAAAGTACCTGATTAGGTGCAAAAGGAATGCACAGATTATTTAAAGAAGTTTGCCACCACAAAGGAGGTTACACAAAAAAATATGGAAGAGATGATAGGAAACTCTTCTTTTTATGGATCATTACATGAAGGTTCCAGTAGTGGAAGCCATCTAGTTTCTTCTAACCGAGGCACTCGAGGTCCTATGGATAGATTTATGATAAATATTGATGACGAGGATAACATAAACACTCAGGATCTTCAGCCTCCTACTGCTACAAAAGAACTCAGGAATAGGGTTTGTTTGGATATCGCTAGATTCATCTATGAAAATGGGATTCCATTTAATGTTGTTAGGAGTCCGTCATGGATTAATATGTTACGATCTGTTGGAAGCTATGGAAGAGGACTACAACTTCCAAGCATGTATGAACTGAGGACTTGGATGCTGAATGAGGAGGTCAAGACAACTTCAAAAATGGTGGATGATGTTAAGAAGACTTGGATTGAGACAGGAGTCACAATAATGTCAGATGGTTGGTCAGATATTCGACATAGAAGTATTATTAATTTCTTGGTCAACAATCCATATGGAACAGTTTTTCTAAAATCAGTGGATGCTTCAAGTTTTGTAAAGGATGCACAATTATTGTTTGAAATGTTGGATGAAGTTGTTGAGGAAGTGGGTGATGCTTTAGTAGTACAAGTTGTTACTGATAATGCAAGTGCATATAAAGCTGCAGGGAGAATGTTAATGGAGAAGAGGCCTCACCTTTACTGGACTCCTTGTGCTGCACATTGCATTGATTTAATGCTTGAGAGGTTGGGACAGTTGCCTCAGCATAAATCAGCCTTATTGAAGGCCAAATTCGTTAGTAAGTTCATATACAATCATTCTTGGGTACTCAATTTGATGAGAAAATTCACTGACAAGGAAATTATTAGACCTGCTGTTACGAGATTTGCTACTGCATATTTAACATTGCAGAGATTCAAGGAGTTAAGGCAACCTTTGGAAGCTATGTTTGCTTCTGAAGAATGGGATAAAAGTTCATGGGCAAAAAAACAAGAAGGAAAACAGGTAAAAAAAATTATTATGAAAGATGATTCATTTTGGCGCAGTACAAATTATGCTTTGAAGACAACAACACCATTAGTTAAGGTGCTTAGAATGGTTGATGGTGAGAGGGCCCCGACCATGGGATTTATTTATGAAGCAATGAATAAGGCTAAAGAAGATATTGCAAAAGATTTGGGAGGTCAAAAAAGTGCCTACAAAGAAATATGGGATATTATAGATGAAAAGTGGATCGTCAATTACACCAACACTTACATGCTGCTGCATACTATTTAAACCCTCAATTTCATTATGATAAAGACTTTCATGTTGATAAAGAGGTGAAAACTGGTTTGTATGCATGTATGGACAGACTCATTTCTGAAGAAGACTATCTCAAAGTGAATGATCAACTTGAGGAATTTCATCTGAAGAAGGGAATGTTTAGATTTAGAGCAGCACAAGCATGCTACAAAACACGATCTCCTGGTATGTTTATAATTTATATATTTATAATTTTAATTTTAATATTTATGTTCAAGTCTTAATTTTCAATCAATATTCATAAAATATTATTCATTTTCATGTAGAATGTTGGAGTCAGTTTGGAGATGATGTTCCTGAATTGAAAGCTTTTGCAGTTAAAATTCTTTAGCCTAACATGTTCGGCTTCTGCATGCGAGCATAATTGGAGCATCTTCAATCAAATTCATACTAAGAGAAAAAATCGATTGGCCATAGATCGAATGAACAAACTTGTTTATGTTATGTTTAACCAAAAACTGAAAGATAGACATCTCAAATTACAGAAGCAAGGAAGCATTGATAATGAAATTGACCATTTACTTGTTGATGATTTACAATCTGATGATGAATGGGTTACTCCTAAGAATGTTGATGTTTCTGAAGTTGAAGTAGAAGGAGAAACTCAAGTCAATGAAGACAGTGAAGCAACTACTCATGTATATAAAAGAAAGAAACAAAGTGAGATTGGAGCTTCAAAAAAATTCAAAGATATTCTTAAATATAATGAATTATTTTTTTATACTATTATTGTTTCATTCTAGAGCTAACGAAATATTAACTGATATAGGGATAAAGGAAAAAATATTATAGATGAAGAAGAGTTTGAGGATGACTTTGACATTAATTATGAAGATTCTTCTGAAGAAAATCAGTGATGATGAGCCTGCATTGGATCTTGATCCTAAAGGGATGTTTTATTTTTAAGTGAGTTTATTTTAAATCTTCTTTTCCAGTAATATACTAATATTATTTTAGAACAAATCATCAAATTCACAATTGACGTTCATACTTGTTAAATTACTTTATTTTTTAATTTTTTTAGGCTTACAATTCCCGATTTCGCCTTTTAAAAAAACGTTCTATTTTGTAATTAAAGTGACATTCAAATAGCTTGACAATAAATCAAGCATATTGTTAGAAGATACCGCTTCATCAGAAGTAAACTTAAAGATGGTGATACTTTTGTTTAATAGATTTGAAAAAAGCAAAATCTTACTAACCAAGTGACTATGGTGATCCCAATTTAGATTTGCAAAAAGCAAAAAGTAAAATCTTAGATTTGCAACTAATGATGTTTTTAACAAATTTGGGAATCGAAGAGGTTATGATGATTCATGTTTTAATTTATTAATCCACTTTTCATGAAAGAGATAAATTATTGTTGTATTCTTGGAGGTCGAGTAACGAAAATTTGATCAAAGATTAAATGAGATCTAATCCTTCATTTTTGTTGATTATTGTAGATGTTTACATATATGTTTGTATGATACCCTTATTTGCACTTCTCCATCTATTTACAATGGATTTATTACGTGTCTCTATGCTGGGGATGTTTTCCATTGTTGGTTGAACCCAATAAATTATGTATTCTCTATGTCTTAACATTATTTTCTTTATTCTACATATATTTCTTGTGATATCATCATATAATTGCAAATAGTTTGATCCTACCTATTTTGTATTTTGTACAATCCAAAAATATAATTTGGGCCTTCTACCACAATATTAGAACTTGCTACATCTAATTATGGCATTTAAAATTCCAAGTAATATCTAACATGCAACAAAAATGTTTACATAAGAACAATATGCTCAAAATTTTCGCTAATTGTATATTTTATTATCATTCCACAAGCATATGACAAACCCAAGTAGAAAACATGATAAACAAAATAGTTTTAAAATTTTGGGCATTCTTCAAAAATAACAAAAATGCTGCACATGTAACTTTTGTTAAAATGGTAATAAGACTCTAGTTTAAATTTAAAAAACATAAGTTTTAATTAAAAAAAAAAACACAAATTTAAGGTACCTGAGGAACCATTGTAAAAGGAGGCCATTCCATGTAAAGAGAGATTAGACTATGAAAAACTAATAGTATGCTGGCCACCGGAATGCGCATAATGAAGAACTTCCTCGGGAGCTTTCACACAATAGCTGAAATTGTGCTCAAAAACAATATTAAGGTTATGGAGGATGCATTCCTTCCATTTCTAGAACAGAAAATATTGCCCAACCATCATCAGAAAACCTGTCTAGAACTAGGGGCAACTATTGCTTTATCAAAAATCATCTTTTAGATCTATAGGAGTTACCAAAGACAAAACTAGATGCCTGATGGAGAAGCATACGAGAGCAAAACTGAGATTTAGCCATGGGGATGCCAAATTCAGAGAGAGAGAGAGAGAGAGAGAGAGAGAGAGAGAGAGAGAGAGAGAGAGAGAGACTTAGCCATGGGGATGCCAAATTCAAAGGACTGTATAAAATACTGTGAATGGACAGTCAATGAATTCAAAGAAAAGAGGTTGCACTGAAAAGAAATGAACCTTCAGGTGATATGCTAGCCCCTGAATCGAAGTGCTTGAACCCAGTGGAGAAGTTGAAATTCCCCAGAAACAACCCAATCTTCCTCCCTATCTGTATATACAAACTTGCACTATATCCCAAGATCCTGCAGCTTCCTCCATGTGGCTTTCCATCACTCCCAAAATCATTGTTCAAAAAGGGTTCAAGGCTGGTGACAGATGATTCTTTTTCATTGCCAAGTATCAGGTATGGCCAGCCTAACTTTACAAGCAGGAGTTGATCCCAAATGTTGCCCTATCCAATCAGAAAATGTCAGCATGCAAGTGTGTATGCATTTTATAGAACTTACTCAAGTTCGATATTCCTTCAGGACCACCACAGATCTTTAACCTAGAAGCTACTTTTTTGAGAAATCGGGATCTTTCAAACTCTCCATCGAGCAACATGCCTTCTACACCATTGGGGGTGCGCACACTATTGAATTAAGCTCTAATAGCATGAAGGCATGTTGAATAAAAATTTCATAAACCAAAACCGTTGGTTAACTATGGGCTGCCCACTCTCTAATAAAAGCTTGAGAGCAAAAATGAAAGGCTCCATTAAATAGAAAAAGGTCCAAGCACGTGACCAAACATAATCCTCATGCAGACCTCCACAGAGAGTGTGCTAGGTTACGATGGAATAATTCAGTTATCATTCTATTGGAAGGAATGCTGGTGTATTATTAAAGCTACACCCCAATGCATAGCATTTAACCCTAGCATCCTACAGCAGTTTCAGAAGGATAATACTGAGATAATCGTTGCTGCAGATATGTAAAGTAAATTCCCTGGGTTGGCATGGTATCTTTTTCAGGAAGCACAATTGCTTTCTTCCAAAATTCGTGAATTGGCTAGAAAGGATATGTCCAAAATCTCCAGAAAAAGGGACACCATATTAGAGGTCCGTATTCAAGCTGCTTATGCTTAATAATCTTCAAGAAACTCAATATCACAGATGTAACCATCTTCTCGATGGCTCCAGAAGGACACCAAAAAAGCCTGCAACACGATGTATGATTCAGTTGAAAACATTCAATTAGAATGCTCCCTGCTACCAAATACCCACCCTAGATTAATGGTTGTCAGTGGAGATTATGGACTATGAATCGTTAAATGCATCTTGTATCTATGTTCTATACGACAATAATTAGAATACTGGGAGACTGCCAAGAAAGCAAGAACAAATTGGCCTTGTTTGGATTTTCTCTTTGTTTTTCACTTAGGTAGGGCTCATTTGGTCGTTTGTAGGTAAAAATTATGTTTTAAAAAATACTTATTTTGTTTTCATTCACTTTGATTGTTAAAATGAAATCCTTAAATTTGACAGGGTTTGACGAATTTTATGGAACTTATTAATAATGACTTCTTCCAAAACAAACTTCCACCTGGGAATTTCACCATTGTTTTTCAAAACGTGTTTCTAACTTCAAATAACCAAATGGACCATTGAAAGAAAACGTGCATTGATGTTCTTCTTATTTCAGATTTGTAGAAATTAAGAAAAATTGTTAGCAAAAAATAGTAGAAAAAATTTATATTTAACTAGCCTAATTAAGCCCTTAGTTAATCCTATCTTACAAAATTGTCCTAATTAGATCAAATTTAGCCCTTTTTATTTTAAGTTACGTCATAATTACTGATTAATTAATAACTTCTAATAATAATATTTATCTTCATAAACTGATGTATTTAACTTTTCAACTTGAACTTGAATAGTATTTTAATTATAAAAGCTTTAAATAATCATAATTAAAAAATACTAAACCACCACGATTTACTTAAAATACTATCTAATTCCAAACTAACCACAACAAATAGTACATTACCAGTTACCATAGATATTTAATTGCTTTAGTTATTTATCCTATGCGGACCTCTTGATTAAATACTAAAAGATTTTAATGAACAAACAAAAACATTGTGTAATTAACCTAAGTATAGTTAAATACCAATTCCACAAGCTAAATAATGAATTATTTAATTGTCCCAGTTTAATTCTCTTAAAAAAAACTAATAAAACATTAATGATCTAAAATAGAACCTTAATTAATTCATACTTTCCTAAAAATTAACAAGTATCAACCACTTCAGCCAATTAATTAATCACTGCCTGCCGGCTGGGCACTGTAAAAGCTCAAAATAATAATAATAATAATAATAATAATAATAATAATAATATGATTTAGAATAACTAAGAATAAATGAAGATAAGGCACTTCAATAATAAAGTTATGAAATTTAAAACACCAACCTTTGCTTATAAAACTATTCATCTTCATTGCTTTGTCTTCTGTTTCATGAACAGACAAAGTGTTGTCCGAATTATAATTGCGTAGCATTTTAAGCATATAATCAAATCTGTCTATGGAATACACAACCAAGGAGGCTAGATAGCAGGATGATCGGAAGAGTGGGATATATTGACGATGCATCAAAGTTTTATCTCTCTGTCCTCAAAAGTGATAAATTGCTAACTTACCACTCCAATTCTTTTCCCTTCCACTTACTATATAAGTTAGAAAATAAAAATCAAAGGACTGATCAAAAAGGCTTTAAAGGAAAACTTGCAATGGTTATTTTTCACTCCAGTAAATAATAGGCCCATGTTTCCATTGCTACCCACATAAATGATTGTTCCCTATGCCTACTTTGGGTAAATTCTTCTGCATCATTTTAATTTCTTCAAAACGTAGTAGAGTATTTGTTTCTTGTTTTTAGCAAGAAACAGAAGGAAAACATAAAACAATCGTTGCTGAAAGTAAGTAGAAGAAAATAATGTATATCTTACTTGTTCCATAGAACACTAGGACTTCTAAAAATAATACCTGAACTGCTTGCTATCACTCCTAAAATCTTTACGGACTTAGATCATAACATTAAGAGTAAATAGAACTATTACTCTTATAGAAAAAAAATGATAATTCACTTCATATGTTCGGGAATTCACAATAAAGATGTGCATCCAAAACAAAAAATTTTAAGGCATAATATTCATTAATATAGAGATAATCTTCTTAAAATTAAGCAAACAATCTTAATTTTCAAAATTATATTTGGGAAGGGGCTATGTACGGTGTAATTTTCCTAATTTTAATTATCTATTAAGAAGTTAAACATTTAGAAAAAGCTTTGTGCCTTATTTCAATGGACTAGAAGATGAAAAAACAGCCTCCAAGCGTTATGACTTAAGTCCACAATTATAAATCTAAGAGGTATAGCAAGAGGTAGTTCTTTTTTTTCTTTAATTTAATTAACAGTTCTAGCATTCCAAGGATCAAGTTATATATACCTTGTTGTCTGTCTTTCTTAGTTGTGAAAAATTTTTCTCTCTGTTTCCCTCTCTTTCTTGCCATACGCAGTAAAAAACTACACTCCATTTCACTATAAACAGCAAATCCTAACTCCTTGTGCTAGAAAGCATTCGGTTACTCCCAACTCATATTGGACACTAACTATTTTGTTGTTTTCCTTCTCTGGCTTGCTACTTTTCTGATGTGTTTTGTCGAAAACAACATATAGTACTCCGCTTTTTTGCCTCTTGTCTTTCATGGCAAGCTCCAGCCTAAATTTAATAACAATGATAGAAGAAGAATATTTTGGCTGACTAAACTTGGGGGAACGAGAAGTTGCAATAAGAGATATAGTAGCAGATATTGCGGGAGGCAAATCATGGAACAATGATATTTGGACCCAAAAGAGGAAATCTGAGGCAATAAGAAAGGAAAACGATAAGGGATAGAATAGTGGTGGAGCTAGGATTTTTGATAGGGGGAATAATTTATTTTATTTTATTTTCCCTAAATTTTTTTCATATGGGCTTAGGACCGATATTGGCAGTTTTAAAAATTTTGCTTATTAACTTTATTAGTTTAAAAAGATAGAATATCACATATAAGATGAAAACAAAAAACTTACAACTTTTAGCAGCTACTCTTCATATTCTAGAAGAGTTAAATAAAAACTTTATCATCAATATAATTCAATATTTCTTTCTCAATGTTTGAAACTAAAGTATCATTCATCCACTGATTTCTAATTCTATTATGTAGTCAATTTTTTTATGATAGATCGCATATTCATGATATAATTTTCCAACTAATTATCAAGATTGTCAGATCAATTGAGCTAAAATCATATGGATAAAGATATGCTAGTTGAATCAATCTCTCTTTATTGAATGCAGAAAAGGAATTGTTTGGATTCAAGCAAGCAATACATAGAAGTTACTCTGTATTTGTCTCTGTAAAACGATTTAATACCAATAGTATAAAAAAGTGGGCTACCAAGGATGCATTTAGGCAATCTATCTATAGTAAAACAAAACAATAACATCAACAACTTATCATCACTATTTGAGACAATAAAGTGCTTTGAAAGAAAGTGTTTTATAAACACAAATGACTTTGATATATAAATAATGTGCTTTATTGAGACAATAACATCACTATTTTTTATTTTAGGATTAGATATAGGTGCATTAATCATAAAGGAAACAAATTATATAACCAACAAAGTAATGTAAAATTTAATCATTCCTATACATGAACTCTGACAGAAGTACAAAGCAAAATTTTAAAAAAAAAATAAAAAAACAAAAACCCAAAGCTATGAAAGAACTCCCTTCCTGATCACGGTTTCCACTCCAGAAGATGCGTCTCATTCCTTTTTGGTAGAGAGATCAAGTGCCGAGCCACGAGAGTACAAGATGGAAGAAGAGCAAAAAATTTTGGGTCGGCTAGGCTATTCAACAAAAACACTTTTTTTTTTTGAATAAGGCAGGAAATCAAAAATAGAAATCATAGTTTTTGAGGGGAGGCACTTCATTCTCAATGATATGATACAAGAAGAATCACTACAATTGGCAATCTTCACCAAGAAATTGAATTGCTAAAATTGCAATAATTATAATATCTTTGATTTTTCATAATTTGATGCTCAAATCATGAGCATTAAGAATCTAATTGATTCTCTACTAAATCTAATCCCTATAAATACTATGCTTAGTTACAATAATTAATAAGAATAAATTCAATGATATCTAAAACTTAATTAATCCTTACTTAGCCCAAGTAAAAGTTAACAAACAACTACTCTTGAAGATTCAATAACTAATTGTTTTGAGACAAGTTACTATAATTAAATAATAATTAAATGTTGATGATCTAAACTAATTAAAATAATAATGAATCTCTAATTACCCTTAACCTATGATGCACAGACACGGACACGGTGACACCGACACGATGATATGAACACGGGATACATCAATTATTGAAAATATATGACACGGACATAGGTTGGACAAAGTATTATAATTAGTATATCTTTAAAATAGTGCATAGAATTTGAGTTATCAAGATATTATGAATAATTGAAAATTAATAATTCATTTAACTAAGATCTATTCTTAGAATGATTAATATTAGAATGTCGTTAGTCGGGCGAATGTCATGTTACAAGCATCGAGAGGGAAGACAACAATGCAGTCAAGACTCGGGCATTGATGTTGATTTTGAGATGATTTTAAAACATATGGATGTTGCAATGACGTTAGGCGTCGATGCCATGATGACATTGGATGTTATTGTTAAACACTAGATGCAGTCCATCATAGAGAAATGAAGATGGGAATGTGTGGGGAATGGAGTATTAAGCATTGGCAATGAATTTTGGGTTGTTGAGAGGAAATAGAAATTTTTTTCTTTTTTAATAAATAAAATTTTGAAATAAAAGAAATAATTAAAAAAAAATTCCATAAAATGTTTAAGACACACATGTTCAATTTATTTTTAATACTTTTTTAATCAAGCACAACTTTGGCATGTCCGATATGCGTTAGAAGAGTGTTAAACAAGTGTCAGTCTGATACATGTCGAACACTGCATACCTCTTCGAAGAGAAGTGTCGGTGCATCATAGGCCTTAAAAGGTATTTATTGACTAATGATTCTAGTTAATTAAATATACCTCATTGTTGGAAAATTTTAAAAAAAATGTCCTTAATGATTTTAATTATGACATCAATTAATCCATAATTAAGCTTTAGTTCATAATAAACTCATTAATCCTTAATTAACCAAATTCAGCAAAACAACTTTCCAAAACATGTAAAAACACCCATGCAGTTGTCTTCACAATTTCATGAAATAACACTCTGTTCCAAAAACAACAAACAAAACAATATGGTTGTCAAACTTGTTTTTATCAAGTACCAATTTTTCAAAATGGAGAAAAAACATAGGTGCAAAACAAAAAGAGAATCCAAATGTGACCTTATTGAATTCGATATAAAAGAATCCAAACTATCAAAATTCCCAAACTAAATTTCTTGCAAACGCTGAGAATTGCTATTCCTGATGTTGCATATTAACCCCAACTAATCTAATTAATGTAGTATACACATTCCCTATTTCTCACCACCAGAACTGAAAAACAGATTTCAGTTGATTCCAGCACGCTTCGCCAATTTGCACAAACACAATCTCTAATATAATACTAAAGGACACAGGAGGACCCTGTTCATCAAGTTTATGATAATATCATTTATATGGACCTCAGAAGCAGATTAGGTCCTTAGAGAGAAATGCAAATAAAAAATCATATATGAGCCTGCATGTATGTCAAAGTATAAGTATGAAACGATTCCAAAAGCATCAAAAGGATAATAAAATGAATAAAAGTTGATGAAATAATCCTTCCAAAAGAAACATAAAATATAACGAATACTAAACCTCGTTCTTTATGCGATGTAGACAAAAGAAATCAACGCTGTCAATCTTTGTTATTCAGCAGTAACCTAGAAAAAAAGAAAAAGGTAACGAATTATTGACATTTTCCATAAACCATGTGCATACTTTATTAGGAACAGATAAACTTCAACATCCAAAAGCATCATCACCACTACGGTTGCTGAGATATTAATAAAACTGATTTTGATGTAATTATGTTCTGCAAAATATGGAAGTAAATAGTAACAAAAACACAAATACCCAAAAACCTAGACTCAATAACGATCGCTGCTGTTTCATCCCCTCCCCAAGCAATATGAAGAGATCAACCCCGCCGAATTCCCGAAATTAAGATCATCAAATACACAAAAGAAAACCCATGGAATCGCTCATGTTCTTGAGAAATTACCCGAAGCGACGAGTAGACCGCCGAAGCTCCGATCCAATGACTCAAACAGCCCCAATTACTTCTATTAACCGATCAGATTTTAGGACTACTCTATTCCTTTACCCTGAGGAAGAAGAACTAAAAGGATGGTAGACGGGACAATCCAAGCGCTTGAGGGCACGACACGAAAACGAGGAAAACCTGACGAAATAAGAAACCGATGCAGTTTCCTTTCTGTTACGGGGGCATTTGGCAATTTAACATAAAAGAAAGTGGGAGTCGGCCGGTCGCGCAATTTGCAGTTTTCGGTCTACCGAAGTCGGCTCCCACGTGGCAAGGCAATGCAAGGCAAGGAAAAACTCGTGTGATAATAGCGACCTCGAGATTCGTGAATCCATGTGATTGTTGAAATTCTACTTCCCTCTGGATTAGTAGGAGACGTGCAGCATTAGTGGAGGAACTTTTATTTGGTTAGATTGACCGGATGCAAGAAGCATCCCGGATGCAAGAAGCATCCGGTCGTAGGCAAAAAAAATGTGGTATCGAAGTGTATCGAGTTTTTCAAAAAACTCGGTACACCTCGGTACCGAGTTTTTTTTTGCTACGACCGGATGCTTCTCTGCATCCGGTCGGAGGACGTAATAATTGTTCTTAGTGGAGGGACATGTTATGTCTTTTTTTTTCTTTTTCTTTTTTTCTAATGGATTGTTTAGTTCAATGCAAAGACTAAAGAATTTTAAATATAAGAATTTTAAATATAAAAATTTTTAAATATTTGATTTGAAATAAAAAGAATTTAGAGTAAAATTTTAATGCATTTGAAATATATTAGCTAGTTCATTTTTTATGTATTTAGAATTCCTTCCATCGCAAACTCACTATCATTTGGCGAATTATTACGCCCGGTGACCAGACCGTCCGGACACCAATCCAGATGCGCCACGTCACCCGGATACTAGGCCCCGGATGTATCTAGGTGACGTGGCACGTCTGGATTGATGTCCAGACGAATCCGGACACCGGACGTAATAATTTTCCCTGTCATTGCCACTACCTATTGGCCACCTCCATTGTAGCCCGCCACCGCCTGTGCCATAGTCGGTCAGCCGCCACCACCAGCCACTGTCCTTCACTTCCATCAGTTGTTGGACACCTCCGGTCAGCCACCATCGTCGACCACTACCCTCCACCCTAAGCCACCACATGCCACAGTCGAACACCTCTGACCAGCTTCCACCACTGGTCACTACCCTCCACCGCCGACTACCTCCGGCCAACCACCAAGGCCACCTTCGGCCAGCAGCCACTTCCAGCTACCAACCACCAGCCAGCCACAACGTTTTTGTACCTTATGTTGCATTCGCTTTACTTCAAACCAAACCAAAAAAAAAAATGTAATGTCATGAATTATAATTATTCAAACAACTCCAAAGTATTCATTTTACACCACATTTCTTTTATATTGCATTCTTTTGCCTTGCATTTCTTTTTCGGGCAACAATATCTACTTCATTTTACATATAAAAATGAAATGCAATTTTTTTAATCTTTTAAATTAAATGCAATTCTTTAATTTTTTTAAGTCGAACAACTCCAAGGGATCTATTTTATTGCCTTGCATTTCTTTAAAAATAGAAGTAACTTTAATCTTTTGTCTTGCATTTCTTTTATATATATACTTCTATTTCTATTTAACTATTAAAAAAATTGTAGTTCTTTAAAATTAAAGTTTAAGCATTAAGTATCAACAATAAAATAGATCCCTTCATATTCTCATATCTCTCTTCTTGAATAAATCCTAATGTCCTCATGTTACATGAATTCAGTCTAATATGATGTAGGCCCCGAATTTGTGGCATTCTCCAGCCGAATATTTATGACGGCTCAATGATCATTATTATTTTTATAATCTATATAAAATTGATAATTATCAAATATATTCAAACCCTCTAATAAGAACCCTAATCTATAAGGTTCCTCTTTATTTAAATATAAGTTATAATAAGAGAAAATTGAATTTGAAAAAAAAAAAAGGAAAGGGGAAATGGGTGGCCTACACACGAAGTCTCATACTCATAATTAAATAGAAAATATAAATCAAATTACCTCGCTTAGGGTTTTAACTTTCTCTTGGTGATGGGTTAGCAATGGATCCTAACTAACTCTTAAATTGCTTTTATGAAATTTTTTAAAATCATATTTATGAGTAATAATTTCATTAAACCTTAAAAAATAACATTATATTACTAGACAATGTCAATATTTTAAAAAAAAAATTGTTTCTAAATTATTTTCAAAAAATTAAAAATCTATTTTAAACATCATTAAAATCAAAAGCTGATCCAATGTCTCCTACCTTTGGCTAAGAAAATATAATTGATGTTAAGCTTAAAGCTTTGAAAAATATTTTCTCTCTATTAATTCCATTAAATCAAGTAAGATTACTCGACTTATGAGAACCTCTCGGGATGGAAGTAAAATGAAAGGCCATAAATGTTTATTCTGCCATGTTTGTCAACCATAAAAAAGCATTATAGTTAGAAATGCATGCATAAGTGGGAGCTCATACTAGTATACCAAAAGGTTTGTGTAGCTTCCTTCCATGGGTGTAAATGAAGCTAGCACAAGTCATCTCCTCCTATAGATCCTTCTAAAATGCTTACTAAGTAACTCTAATAATGGTATTCAAGGATGGGTTTACAAGCCATTTAATGAGCTCAAATTTTTTAAAATATTTCACCTTAGCTCACGAAAGCTATATGAAGAGAGAGTATGGCTTTGGGAGGGAATGGACTAATAGTAATTAAACACTCACATATCCTCCTTCTTTAACTCTGGCAAATCAAAATAAGGGAAATGAAGCTTAGGACCACTCTCAGATGTCTCTTATAGCTTTGAGAGCTCATGGGAATCATTTTCTCAAGCCAAGGAGGCTTTTCTGGGTGTAATACTTCAAGTTGTTCAATTTGCACTTCTAAAGTTTACACGCCAACATGGGAGATTCTAGCATCAACTAGTAAAGGTGACTAGCATGATTTGGACTAGAAAGCTATTGAGTTTAGTTTAGGGGAAATCAAAAGTAAGTCGAAAGATAGATTTGATAACAAAGTGATATAGAATATCATAGGTTTAACCATTTAGGCGGACTTAGTCACTTTTGGTGAACTGATACAACATAGCCTAGCTTAGGCTAGGCTGACCAAGATGGGAGTAGGGATTGGCTCAATTATGCTTAGAAAAGGCCAATTATTTCCTATTTTCCTAAATTGACCATATTAAGCCACCTTAGTTCTATGTTGATTTAACCACTTGATTAGCTTAATTTAATAGGTCCTATGATCTTTTATAGGTTTCTATCACCAGACGGATCAATTTGGTAGTGAATCTTTGGGTTTGAATAAGTTACATCAAGTTAATTAAACCAATGATTCCATTTTTAGTTTAGCTGGAAAGGGTTGGGTTATTCTAGGTCTAAGCTAGGCCTAGGTTACCTTATGATAGGTACAATAGATTCTTAGGTTCACTAAAACACCATGAACACAAAAATGGTGGGCCAATCTAAAGTTAATTGAGTTTGGGTATACTCCAATAGTCTGAAATGGGTTAAATTCAACTAGATTGAGCTAATTATAATTTTAAGCTTGATCAAGCCAATGGAGGTTCCATTTAAATAATAAGCTTAGCTATGCAATAATATAAAACAGTTAAAGCTTATCATGACAAGCACAACAATACAAAATTAATAAAATAACTATCTTAAAGTATGAAGGACTCACAAAATATTAATTTAATGGCCCAAAATATATATAAAACTAGAAATTCATATAAAATGTTTGAGATTGTATACATCCAAAATCTAAATGATAGCTATCATGAGAAGAAAATAAAACTCAAAAATACATCAACTAAAATGTTGAAGGGAACAAAAAATTAGATGTCTATGATATAAACTACGGTTAAATTAAGTATCATGCAAATATTACATAGAAAATAAAATAAACTCAATATTTAAGATAAGTGAAGCTCTATTTATCAAAATAATTGGCACCCTCAAGAATATTAAATGGGAGCATGCCTTTCATGATCATACAACATTTATATATATAACACTAGTTAGCAATCATGTCAGTTGGTTGATTTACTATGACACATTTAAAATAAAATTTGAAATATATAAAGGATATTCCTTCTTTTGTATTCAACATAAAAAATTCATTCCATTTAATATCATTTCCTTTAATAAAATTGATGATAAAGTGATGATAATAGTTATACAATGTATCATACATTTAAAAGAGTTTAACATTTCGTTAACATCCCTATTAATACCACAAAAGGGAACCTCTCACATTAACCCTTTGGAATAGCCATTAATAATTTAGTTTATAAAATCCTAAAGGAGGCTTTAACAATTAATGTATGTTTTGTTGGTTCCACTAAAAGGATATGCAATTGTTAATATTGTTAGCAAATTTAAAACTACAATATTTGAACAGGATTAAGAATGTTAGTAGCCATCAAAAAAATTATCTTTTTATAAACCCTAGAAAAATGACAATTCATTCAAGGTTAGTTTTATTATAGTTGGATAAATATTCTCCCACCAAATAAATCAAAAAATAAAGGGAGGTAGAAACTAGGATAAATGGATTTTTTTGGCATATTTTTGAAGTAAAAAAATAGTGTTATCATAACATTATTATCAATACTAAGGATTTTGGCAAAGTTGTCTTAGACTTTTCTAGATTTAATAAAAAAAAAAAAAAAACATATTCAATTATATCTAATGTTGCAACATAATTGGCATTTGGGGGTAAGAGTAATTCCTTTAGTTGGATGGCTTTATCAATATAAGTGAAGCCTTTAAGAGCACACCACAAAAAAATATGTAACTATATCAACATTCTAAATAGATTTAGAAATAACTTGAAGTTTGTTTTGTCTAATTGTCCTCCAATTCATTTTGAAGGAATTATAATTTTCTTTGTATCCTTTTAAAAAATAGTATTATTGATTTTAGTATAAAAGAAATGTTCATAATCGTATTCACAACATTAAAAAATAATAAATTAAGAAAATGCCTTATATTCCACTTGTTGCTTAAGGAAAAATAATTGTAATAAATATTCATGTATGTCCCCCTACGCAAATTAGCTAAAATCGCAATATGATATAGCATCAGCCCTTAATATATGCACCCCATCAACTTCCTCTTTAATAATATCTATCCTTTTTATAGTTAGGGAGAAAGTAGTTTTTTTTTTTTTTCTTATAAGCAAGGAATATTTATTAAGATAGCATTTAGTATGAAAGATATTATCATAAAAGGAGCACTGTCCCTCAATTTCTATCATAATTTGAAAACAAAGCTTTCCTTCCCCCCCCCCCCCCCCCCCCCCCCTCCCAAAATCATGAACAAAATGGTTTATCATTAGGCATGTATCATTTTAAAAGTGCAAATGTACCTTAAGTCCATTCCAATCATGTTGTCTCAGATACAACTGAGTTTCTTCAAATTAAAAATGTTATTGGTGATCCTCATTTTGCTTGATGTAGTTGTCTTGAATTCTAAATCAAAGTGTTGTAATTGTAAATGAACATAATCCTTATTTTGCTTGTGTGTAATTCTATAAACGCCTGTGTGGCATTCTATAGAAGTTGGAAGTTTTGAAGCTTGAAGTTTTGTATATATATGTGGAAACTAGTTCTGTTAATGAAGTTTTATTGATAAAGTTTTGTCACTGCATTTTTTTAATTGGTTTGATTCAAATAATTATAGAAGTTAGCTAATTTCATTCCATTGAAGTCAACTAAATTCAAATTATTGAATCACATTAAGTAAATAAGCATTAGCAAATAATTATAGAAGTCAGCTAAACTTCATTCCATTGAATCGCATTAAGAACAAATTGGTTTATATGAATTGATATTCTTTAATTGATAAATGTGGCTATAAATATTAAAGTTAAAATGCACTCTATCTGAAAGTAGTGGACTGAAGCCTTCAAATGGAATGCAAGCACAGTTGATCGTTTGTATGCTGTGTGTGCTTGTCATTCCATCGATCATTAGCATTTCTATAATATATGTTCAATAATAGAGATTTCTATCATCATGCAACCAGCAGAAAATGTTCGTTAGCATTTATACAATATATGTTCGATAACAGTTACAACTTTGATTTGCGACAATCTCCAAAAAATATTCTGAATATTAGTACTAGCACATTAAATTATGTAAAATAAATTTTGCTGCTAGATTAAAAAACTATGTAACAATCAGTTAGCATCAAGCATCTGGATTATAAAACAAATAGAATTATAGACGTTTACGTCAAAGTAGGAATTACTAACAAATGTTGTGTGTGAATTACTTTATGATCTATCAACTACAACTAGATTGATAATATGTACGCCTAATTGGTATTTTCGCACAAACACTCAATGTTGTCAACATATGAAACACATGCTCATTATCTTCTCTTTCAATATTTAAAGGTCCTTGCAAGTGCTTCTATTGTGCCCCCATGAGTTGCAACAACCACAGTCATGGCTCATTTTTGTTTTCTTTGCAACTTCTAAGAAGTTTTTTTATTCTACTTTTCTTTGGTCTACCACAAGTCCTGGAGAGACGATCTCGCCATTAGTGAGTATGAACCAGTGTTCCTTCCCTGGAAGTGTTGTAGTAGCTCCATTTTACACCATTTTATATATGTCCAAACTAGTGTTATTAAGAAAAAAATATAATAAAAAAAATTAATTCTAGAATGGAAGCAAACCTATAAATGTAGTAGTGCTCATCTACATATGTGTGCCATAGATTGTTATGTATTGTTCCAATGAATACAACTCCATGTACATATGGAAGTCCACATAACTGCCAGAACCCACAGCTACACATGGTTCTTTATGTCCACCTCATGATGCTCATAACTCCCTTCGACCTTAGCTTTGGTTGAAGTAATTTGGTGAATAATGAAGTGTTCTTTCCTCATTGTAACATCTCTAATGTACTCCTACATGCAACGAACAAGAGGCCCCTTCAAAAAAGTACAATCTAACTTCATCTGAGAACGTTGTTCCATTAGCATTCCTCTAATCGTGTTGATTAGATCCAAAACAGGCTTACTCCTAGCCTCTACCACCCATGAATTAAAGGATTCTTCCATTTTGTTTGTGTTGTAATGGTTTTTAATATGCTTAGAAAAAGTGGCTTTCGACCACTTACATGTCAATGCAATTATGTAAGAATATACTCTTAAACTAATGCTAAGGATTTCTTCTAACTTAACATTGAAATCATGTAGACTATAAAAATTTATGGTAGTCCACACTGACTTTTGCAATCTGTAGCTATCATCATAATGAAAATATTTCTTAATGTTCTTCCAAAGTTGTGTCATGCAAACCCTGTGCTCGACATTTGGAAAGACAACCTTAACAATTTTACGTAGCCATTTCTCCATATCTGATATGAAGGGTAAATATTCTATATCACAATTAAAAGCTTTTGATAAATTCATCATAAACCACTCCAAACTTTTCTTTGATTCATATTCAACAATGATGAATGCAATAGTGAAGAGACCATTATTCCCATCCAAACAATTCACAAAAAGTAGTACACCTAAATACTTTGATTTCAGATGACACACATCAATGTCTATTAAATATCTACACCCATCAAAGAAGCCATTAATCCAAACCTTGAAACTAACAAAGAATCATTTGAATGATTGGTTATGGTTGTCACATTGGTATGTTATATGAGAGCCAAGATTTTTGTTGACTAATTCAGACCTTAGTGGAGGCACCTACTTGTAGTTATCATCTATTGAGACAAGCATTTGGTCTCTTGTTAATGCCCTTGAAAACCATATTTTCATGTATGGTAAAGACAAACCAAAAGCAGTGTCTATGTTATTATTGATATCCTTTGGTTTAATATAGAGATTCCTTGTCACATTGTCCTTGATTTCATGCACAACCCAGGTTATAGTAGCTTGCTTGTTCCCATTTATGTTTACCCCTTAGCATAAATGTGTTGAATGTAATATCTTTACCTCAAAGAAGTGGCCATCTGAACATAACGAAGTATGTATCCTTTATGGAAAACCATGTTATGTGTAAGCTGCAATATCTCTTGATTTGTCACTAGCATTAATCTTGATAGCAAAGTAATGTAAAATTGCATTAGAGTGAATGGCTTGTTTGAAACATAATAAATTCTCAAAACGTGATCCAACACAGAGAATTTTTCTCTAAATCCTGGTTGCAAAGAAACAATCAGACATACTATCTACTATTATGTCATTGTTTGCCCTAATGCACTTAAATAATGCATATAGACACACTGACTTTCATTAGTAATACCAATATTCTCTTCATGATCTTTCACTACGACAACCACCTCCATTTTATGGCCATCACAAAAATCTGTAAGCATGTCCATTACATCTATATCACTGATAATGGGTATGTAAATTTTGGGTGATGTTCCATTAATATGATAGTGTTGGTCGTAGGCATGACCCCTAAGATATGGGCAAAGTACTTCAGTTCGTTCTTTCAATAATAAAAATTAACATCATTTCACGCTAGCTTTAAAGTTTTCTAACTTACACCAATTATTTCATCCTACCCTGGCCCTTCTATACACTCTAATATCTTTCATATCTGAAGTTAATATAACACAAATTGTTGAAATCCATACCTAACAAAAAAGTTATTAATGAGATAAGTTTCATTTGATTTGGAAATGCAAGCAAGAGATAAATTGCTAAATAGTTTCACTTTAGATGCAAATATGGAGTTAGTTCCTAAAGATGGGTCCCAAATACTTTTTTCGAGTTAAAAATATATCCAGGTCTCTAAATGGGGTTTTTGGAACGAGCTTGGCGACAACAACGTGAAAATGGAGAAGATGAAAATGCATAACAACAAAGATAAAGAAAAAATACTAAAATAAAAGGGAGATGGGTTCGACCTGAGTACCTAATTGATCGAGGCAGAGCCGATGGTAGGTCGAAGATGCGTGAAGTTCACACGAGACATCAATCGATTGAAATTGATTGGGATGTTCACACATAATGGAGAAGGAGAGCGGTGTGGGCATGGGGTTCAACTGCAAAAGGGAGCCACTCGACAACACAGAGGAGAGGAGTTTTGTGCGCAAACATGAAGGGTCGGGGCAATGTTTTGACAGAGGTAGACAGACTAGAATTGAGATAGTCGAATGGTATTTGGGTGATAGGTGCGTAAATAGAGAATTTTGGGTGTTAGGTAAGGAAATAATAGAGTTTTAAGCGTTAGGTATGTAAAAACCCCTTGTTTATATTTTTAAAATGGAATTTTTTTAGCTCAAATATCATCTTTTTTTTTTATTGATTATTTGTTTCATGCGCAAAAGTATCTACCCTCCTATGTTATATATATATATAATGTATCGATAAAACTGGGAGCCTCGTAATGGTTGGAGGAAAGGAACATAAGAAAAAGTGTATAAACTTGGTCAATATTTCATAGATTTTTAATCTCAAGTCATCAAGCCCAACCTCATTTAGCCACAGAGGTATTTGACCCGGTCCGACCATGAGACATTCTATCAACAATCATGAATCACATCATCCAAAAGATTATTGTGATCTCAAACAAAAAAAGGAAAATGCAAATTCCAAGAAAGACAAATACACTTAACAATCTAGAAAGATGTAGGGGTTGGAGTGCTTAATGGTGTAACGAATGCATATTGAGAGATATAAAAATTTTAATTTGAATACATATTTTTAACATACCCAACTGGACTTATAATCTTGTCTTCATTAAAACTCATACTAATTAGCATACAAGCCAACCACTTAGACCTATTTAATTTAATGACGACAAATGTCGGAAATAATTTTCTTAAGTGAATTGAATGTAAGTAAAGTCATGTCCTTACATGATGGATTTTAATTGTATGCATTAGGATAGGTCATATTATATATGCATAAGCCAGGGCTAATTGAAAGTAAGCTCTACCTTATACCTCCTCAAGGGGAAAAGAGAATAGGCTAATTTAAAAACCTTAGGCCATGTATTTTTATTATAAGACAATTTTTTAAAGTCAATTTTAAAGTTGATTCTTAATTATTTAAATTTGAAAAAAAAAAAAAAAAGATTTTCTCTAAGAGCTTACCAAAGAGTATGATTTATGGACAAATCACATGCAAAATTTTTAAAAAGTAAGAAAATAGGCAACATTTAATCTAATTCTATAAATGAAGCTGAAACATAAGGACCCTAATAAAATAATAGATATGATACTTCCTCACAAAATTAGCTTGATCGGGCACGAATCTCGAGGCAAAAGCTAGTTGGAAACTTCAAAATTAATTTTGGGAGTACCCGAACTCCGATTTCAGCGATCTTATAGTCAAACTGAGCGTCTCGGAAATATGAACCCAACGACACCAAGATCAACCCAATCCGAGCCCAAATGAGTACAAATCAAGGGCTCAAAGCGCTGTTGGAAGGTTCAAACTGCAATTTGAGTTACCAAACGGTCTTTGATTTTGGCGAGCTTATACTCGAATCGAACGGCTCGACAAGAAAAATCCAACGAGCCCAAGATCGCCAAATTCCGACATCATTAAGGCCTTCAAATGCCCAACGAATGGTGCATGATCAAAGGATTCGATATCGGCCGTCCATTCAAAACACTCTCAATTCGCCCCTGATCTCACGCCTATTTACAGGCTATGCCACTCCAGAAAAACTATAAATAGAGCCCTCATTCTACACCAAAGGGGGCTCAAGTGAAGAGAGAGAAGAAGAAGAGGAGAAAGGGGAAAAGGAGACTCCTCACCTCCTCGACCACCGCCGGAGCTCTTCCTGCAGCCTGAAGATGCCGGAACTCTGCCGGATATTCGGGAGAACGCAGGAATTCTTCCCAACTTCCATGTGATGCTGAAATTCTTCCCAATTTACAAGCGAGTTCCCTCCTGACGCCGAAACTCCGCCCAAGTGAAGCCGGAGTTCTCCTCTGCCACCAAAGACGTTGGACTTCTACCCGACATCGGACCTTCACTCTTCGCCAAGTTTCTACCCGACGCCGGACTTCTACCGGTTATCGGACTTCGCTGGACGTCTATGCGAAGATGCATTTCTTTCTATTGCTGGACTTCTACCTGATGTTGTCCTACTGATCTTCATCGTCAGACTACAGTCCTTCCGACCTCCGTCGCCAGCCGACTACGGTCCTCCTGACTTACGTCGCCCGTTGAATATGGTCCTCCTGACTTATGTCGCCCGCCGACTACAGTCTTTCCTACCTCCGTCGCCCGCCGACTACGGTCCTCCTGACTTACGTCACCTGCCGACTACAATCCTCCGTCGCCAGTTGACTACGGTCCTCCTGACCTACGTCGCACGCCGACTGCAGTACTTCTAACAAAGCGAATACGTCGATAGTAGCTCTTTGTATTTACATCATGTAATGTACTCCATAAGATGTACATCAAGCTAAGGCCTTCTCCCAAGGAAGGGCCTCATTTGTAATCGACTGCAAATACTAGTTGATTCGTTCAAACTGGGCTAGGCCCGTGGTTTTTCCCCCTTTTACAGGGGTTTTCCACGTAAAAATCTTAGTGTCTCATAAATGCTAGACCCTCTCTTCTTATCTGATTGCGTGCCAGATTTTCGTACAACGCTAAGATGATAAACTCTATATTTCTCTACCGCCACGAATACTCCTGGACGCAACAAGATAAAATACTATGTAAAGTTGGGTTTATAAATATAATCCCAATAAAAATATAAAATAATATGTTGGGTCTACATAAATATAAGCAACCCTAATTCTATACACAAATATAAATGCCAAAAATTAGGACTTGAGAAAAGATACAAGTATTGTGATTTTTTTACTCCTTGTCATTGCAACTAAATTGTCTTAGACTCTATTGAATCATCTAGATTAGAATGTACTCTTAGATCTAAAAACATACTTGTTGAAAATCTTTGCTTATACCCAATCACACTCATAAATCTTTCTAAACTAAATGTATATGATGAGAAGTAAGAATACATAGGAGCATGATCAGCTATTATACACATATTTCCTCAAACCAAATCAAACAACTAATGCCAATAAGAAAATAAACAAGCTTAAAACTTATGGACATATGTCCTCTATGATACAATAAAATAGATCATGATTGGATTTTTTAGCAAGTAAACCTACTTGAAGGAAAATTCTAATGTAAATAATTAGCCAAATATTGTAACAAATAATTCTATCTAATGCAAAATCATAGCAAGTCAACCTAACTGCACTCTATTCATTTGCTAATCGATATAGACTGTCGAAAACTAAATACTTATTATCGGCGGTCTAAGCCGCCGCTTAAGGCGCCAGTATTAAGTTAAACCAGCGCCACAGCCCGCGGTTATTAAAATGGCACTAATTTTGGCAGTGAACCGCCGGTTATTACTAGCGGTCAAACTGCCGGTTTAGCCACCGGTAATACCGGCACCTATAGGACCGCCGGTAATAGCCATTGGTAATAGCTGAATTTCCTGTAGTGAAATAAAACATAATATATGTAATTTGGACTTAACAATCTATTATGAAGCACTCGCCAGTCTAAAACTAGCTTAACCACAATGACTTTAGAAGATAATAAGTTGTCATCAACACTATTTGTACTATAGCACCTCCCTGTGAAATATCTAAGCTTTCCATCTCCATGGCTTTGATTCATCCTTAGCATGGCATGGGCATGGGCAAGCTCTTCATCCAAGGTGTGTACTCATTCAATGAGAGCATCCAAAGAAGGTGACCTTAGAATAAAGATCTCAACACCCAGATCATCCTATAAAATTTAATATTTCATTCATTGCACTCATATTTGATCTATAATTAGTAGACATGAAATATTAAAGTTTTATGTATTAGATATGTAAATAGTATGATGTAAAATGAAATGTATGTAAATCTAGGGGTGTCAATATTTGACACGACCTGAAAACCCGACCCGACCCCAACCATAAAATTTTGAGTTAGGGTCAACTCGTTTCGCAAACGAGTCAAGTTTGGGTTCCAGGATTCAACTCGTTCGAAAAAATGTCCAGGTCAACCCGCTAACCCAAACTGACTTGAAAAACCGCCAATTTAAGAAAATGGGTAGTGTCATGTCAGCGTGCCATTCACATCAAGCCTCTCACATCATCTCATGTCGTCGCATTGCATCAGTTGCCCTTCGCCGTCCGCTAGACTGTCTGCATGCTGCCCTCAGCCCGGCAGATCATCTGCATAATCGTGTCAACTGCCCTTCATTGACTTCCCTCCGCCGTCCACCGTTTGCCCAGACCGTCCTCATGCTACCTTCAGCCTCCCTCCACCTTCTTCATGTCGTCCGCCATCCACAAGACACCCCCTTCCTTCTGCCAGCAACCCTCTGCCATCGCTGACTCAGGCTGGCGGATCGTGTTGGGTTGACCCGGGTCCAAAGTGGGTCGGCTTCGGGTCCGAAAAAGTGACCCATTTGCAAAAACGTGTTGGGTTCAGGTCGGGTCAACTTATGTCGGGTCCATTTTGGGTTGAATCCAAACCCAACCAATTACCCGATTTTGACAGCCTTATGTGAATCCCTCATATTGTTTATTCATAGTTTTATAAATGACAAATTTTTTTTTTTTTCTTGTAGTACTGTATCAAATCTATTTTATTATATTTTTTTAAGAAAATCAATTGCAGTTCAAGTAATTGAACAATATGATATAACCAAACTTTCTATTCAATTCACTCAAACATGATTGGTTAACAGGCTTTTCGGACATCATAACTGTTTCATCTGCCACCAAATGAACATTGTGAGCAGCATTAACCTAAAAACAGGTGAAACGTCCCATGTTTGCTGGCCTGAATCGACGACAGATTCCAAGCATAAGTAGCTTCAAAAAACCTTTAAATACTTACTGGTCAAATGTCCTGACCATCGATAGTGACACCAGGAGAAGCCCGGTGGACGAATGGGTCCTATTATTTATTTGACCACATGGGCTTTGCCATCGCAAATTTAATATGAGTGTTATATATATATAAAAACTATAATATTATATTCAAATAAAAAAGAATTTAATAATTAGAACAATAGTCCTGATTATGTTTAAATTAACATAGCATGACTTGAAAGTTTTCCTGAAGTAATTATACAAATTGCCAGCATCTAAAAAGAGCTTAAAGAATGTATTGTGTCGACAAAAGCTCTATTTGGGCTATTTGGGTGTGGGGGGACCTATAACATCTCTATAAGTAATCCTAACAACATGTAGTCCAAAATATGACCTCTTTATCCCTTATTTATAAGATGAAGAGGGTCATAGTAAAGATTAAATCTATAATAAATAGAAAAAAAATACATGATGTGAATAATACTTGCTCACACAAATATATAGACTAGCTAAATGATGTGCATATGGACCCTTGTCTCTAGCGTGGTCCCCTACTTTTAGGCGAGTCTTTAAGGGCAAGTGCCTTGGGCGGCTCTTCGAAACCTGGCTGTAGGGTGATTCAGGGAAAGTCAGTCCCTATGAACAAGAGACAAGTCCCTAAAAATGAGAGGCGGGTCTTCTAAGTGGAAGTGGCTATAAGTGAAGGACAAGTTCAATCAATGAAGTTTTGTCCATAGGCTTCATAGGTGTACGTTTACATAGCTTAATCAGGGACATTTGCAATATGTGGGTGACCTTAATTGCAGACAATTGTTCCCCTTAGAGAAAAGAACTACTTGGGTGAGTCCTTTAGAGGAACATGTCATGGATGGTTGCATCAGTAGTTTGATCATCGATGGCAAGTATTTATATTGTGATCTCCACAATGGATAATGGTTGCTTACCCACAAGCAAGTGCTAGATACTACTTTATACAATAAAGTTTCCTTCGGGTGAGTGATGTTCAATCATGCATTCTCACTAGTTGAAATCTTGTGCAAGTTACCTATGTAAGCATGTATGAGTATACATTTAATGCCTAAATTTACTTGTTCCTTTGAGGGAAAGCAATGAAAATAGACAAGTGAATTTAAGGCAATAAGCATTTATCATCTTTACCAAATAGTAAATGAGAGAGTAAATAAGAATTACTAACTTGTTATTACTATTTACTTGAGCAATGCTCTGTCCCTCAAGATTCTTATTATATCATTGATTTGACCCCTGCACTAACTCTAGCTATAAATAGCAAATAGAAGCGGTGATGTTGCAGTTGCACTACTTTCCTTCTACCTCAAGTGCTAGCTATTTATTGGCTTGAGATGGCCAATCTAAGTCCTTCTAAGTGTCCTAACATGGGCAAAAAAGAAGATAAAGAAGGTTCTCATCGGTAAACATAAGTTGATGGAGGGTGAAGAGCATAAATCTAGCCCACTCAAGAGTAAGAAGAAGGTGGTGTCTACTAAGGATAGTGGGCCCATTGTGAAGTCGAGCAAGGTGATAGTATTTGTGCCTAAAAGAGCCATGAAAGTTGAATTTAGTATGAAGATGGTGGATGGAAAGAGTTAGGAGAGTGTTCTTCTCCTTTCAAGCTCTAAAAATATGCCACTTACCACAAGGCATACCCTATGGCTATCCATATAACAGGGTGCTTGCCAAGTGTCGATGGTGTTATTCACCATCTTGTAGGTGGCTCTTCATTCTACCTTGACAGCAATGCAATCCTTAGTTGACCTATAGGTAGCCAAAGCTCATGCTAGAGCAACTATGGAAATCATAAGCTACTATTAGATCGACGTAAGTGGGACACCTCTAGGATCGTAGTACTGCTTAATTCATTATGACTAGGCTAAATTCAAGGCAATCCATTAAATTTCTTCATTTAAACTCTTCTACATTTGTTTGGGAACGTGATATATGCATATGAGAGTCTACATGTATTTTAAAGTGGCTCACATTGTTTGTTTGCATGTTATGAAGATCTAAAATTTTTCCCTCGAGTTGTCACGATGCTAGGAAAGGTGGGGCCCTAGCACTAAGCTTTATTAAATTTTAAAAAAATTAACTAGCGCAGCAACATGGGGTTTGGCATCGATGTGCTATAAGCACCCAAAGGGAGCACTATAGTGTTGGCATGGTTTAGCACCGTGTCACTTAAGCTAATTTTTTTATTAAAATATTATTTGTAACTCAAGGCACTGAGATACAGGGAGATAGAGAGAGATTTTTAAAGATAGAAAGTCCATTTTGTGCTACTTTAAATATTTTTTAGCTGTTGACCTAGTTCAAGAAGTTGCTGGAATCAATGTAGGAGATATTTTGCCTATCTCAATTTTCAAAAATATAAAAGTTTATGTATTTTTCTTATTTAAATTATAACTTTGCTAGAAAACAATGGGGAAAACTTGGTATCGACAAAAACTTTCATTGCATAAATTTTTTTTTTTATATTATAGAAACAATGAATCTAGATATTTAGTTTTTTTTTTGAAATTTTCACACCAAGGATTTGAAAATTATGCTATTTTAATTTATTAAAAAATAATTTTGATACTAAAAATTAATATTGTAGCATAGTTAAAGCTTCAAGATAATGTTATGAATAATCTTTAAGAATTTGGTTATGTTATGTAACAATACAATTATATATAGTAGTACATTTAGCTGCCTACCATTATAACATCTTGTGAAAATCTGAAATAAGTTTATTTATATTTTAATTACTATAATGTAATGAATATTATGCACTTAATTGGTTGAAATATGTGATTCTAAAGAGTCGTGGGGTGGAAGGAGGAAGTCTATTATGGTGCCAAGGGCACATTCTAGTACTATAAGCATATTCTGTTCTCAAAATTATCTAAATTTTATCTTTTGGGAGGCATAAGAGTCAAAATTCTTTGAATTCAATCTATTGAGAGGCATAAGGGAAAGAAATCTTTGAATTCTTCTTGTTGGGAGGAATAATGTCAGATTCTTTGAATTCTTTCTGATATGAAGTGCTTGTTTATTTATTTTTCTAGTAACGATATTTGAATTCTTGATAACTCAAATTACTATTTTTCTATATAGTGATTTACTATATATTACTTTTAGCACTCAATTAAATATTTAATAATGTATTCATTTGAAAATTTAGATTGATAAATGTGGCATACTAAGTTGTGTTAGCTCATAGTTATTTCACCTTCTATTTTGAGGATCTGAGAGGGGGAAAGTCTAGTTAAGTAGAAGTACTAGGATATGATCTATGTCTACAGAGTTATTTCTTTCTTTTGATTTTGTATAATCATAGTTAGTTTTTATTATTATATTCTGCAGCTTAGTCTATAGTCATGCATTTTAGTTATACAAACATTTTGTTGATTAATGAAAAGAGAATTTTATGGATGAGTTTAATTTCATTGTATTGGATGTTATTAATAGTCATGTGTTTATTATTATTTTAAAGTTAAAATTGGATGAAATTTTTGAATAATTTATAAAACTTAGATCCTAGGATTTGTCTATTGCAAACATACATAATATGACCTGACTAGTTTGTGGGTCTTATCAAGTCGGGTTGTGATAGTAAGAACAATTCATTTTTTTATTTTTTTAGAGAATTAAGTCTAGAAGCTGAATTTCTCTGTCCTTGAGCAAACCAACAGTCCATCAAATGTCAATCGAGCTTCTAGTTTACCCCCAAACAAGTTTAAAGAACTGGTGCTAACAAAATTAGCATCATGCTTGCATATGAGAACTATAAATCTTTTTTATAAGATATATGAGATTCCACTTAATCTCCTAAATAAATAATTAATCCTTTATAATCATTCCCCTCTATACCATAGAAGCAACCCCATAAGCATCAGGCATAACATCTTTGCTCAGCCTAATCTCAAAGCTTAATTAATTATGAAACAAATTATGAGACATCTCCTGGTATAAGTAAGTAGGGTGTCGAGATCTTTATTCTAAGGTCACCTTCTTTGGATGCTCTCATTAAATGAGTACACACCTTGGATGAAGAGCTTGCCCATGCCCATGCCATGCTAAGGGATGAATCAAAGCCATAGAGATGGAGAGCTTATATATTTCACAGGGAGGTACTAGAGTACAAATAGTGTTGATGACAACTTATTTTCTTCTAAAGTCATTATGGTTAAGTCAGTTTTAGGCTGGTGAGTGCTTCATAATAGATTGTTAAGTCCAAATTACATATATTATGATTTATTTCACTACAGAAAATTCATCTATTACCGATGGCTATTACCGACAGTCCTAAAGTTGCCGGTATTACCGGTGGCTAAACCGGCAGTTTGACCGCCGGTAATAACCAGCATTTCACCACCAAAATTAGTGGCATTTTAATAACCGCGGGCTGTGGCGCTAGTTTAACTTAATACCGATGCCTTAAGCGGCGGCTTAGCCCGCCGGTAATAAGTATTTAGTTTTTGGCAGTCTAAATTGCCAGAACACCACTAGAAAAAGACCTAAAATTACCTAGGGCTGCAAGCGAACCAAACGTTCGATGAGCTACTCGTTGTTTGGTTCGATTAAAGCTCGTTTGTGATCGATTAATTAGCTAAACAAACAAACTTGAACAATATTTTAAATACTCGATTCTTAAATAAACAAACTTGAACACTAATGCGTTCGGCTCATTTATGTTCGCGAACAACATCATTTGAAGTTCGTGAACAAGCTCGACATTAAGCTCGATAAGAAGCTCTATAAAAGCTTGATTCGTGTTCGATTTTGAACTCGTGAATAAGCTAGATAAAAATAATCAATATTTTACTATAAAATTAATAAATATAAATAATCATTGTCTTTGTTACATAGACAATTGCTTTTATTATAAATGTGTTTGTTCATAGATGTGTTCATGAACGTATTTATTTGATAGTTAAAAAAAATTCGTTAAATATGTTCGCGAACAAGCTCGATAAGCACTAAACGAACGAACATGAACTGAACATGAACCAAACATGAACACTCATTAATTTAAATGAACCAAACATGAACACAAGCAATAAAGCTCGAACAAACTTGAACAAGCTGATATTAAATGAACACAAACATGAACACTCACATACTCGACTCGGCTCAGTTCGTTTGCAACCCTAAAATTACCCATCCCATGCCTCACTACAGGAAAATCATAAATTACCGGCGGAAATGTCCGGCGTCTTTACGGCGACCACTTTTCTGGTGGCTTTTCGACACTTTTCTGGCATTGGTTTCCCACGGAATTTTCTGGCAGCTTTAAAAAAAAAAGAATAAATTTTAAACTATTTAAATGATTTAACAAATAATTATTAAAAGTTATATTAACTATTTAATTAATATTCATTTTAAAATTAATTAGGTAGTTAATTTTTATTTTATATTAAATATTATTTTTATTTTAAATTAATTAGTTCCTTTTTTTAATAATTAAAATTTTATTTATTACGGTGAGAATATAATTTAAATAAAAAATATTGACACTATAAGCACATTTATACAATTAGCAATTCGGTCGATAGCCCGAGTTTCTTCCCAACGGACCCCAATTCGATCCTCAAGGCATGCAGGCGCGGGCGCACAATCGCGCGGGAGCACGGGGGCGGGAGCGGTCGTCGGCGCAGTGCGAAAGCCAGAGCGGGGGGCGCGTCGCCGGCATCCCGCGAGAATGCTAGGGCGGGAGCGGTCGCCGGCAGCGTGGGGACGGTCGCTGGCAGTGCGGGAGCGGGAGCGCGGGCGCTCGTCGCCGGCAGCTCGGGTGTGGGGTTACGGTCGAGGTGAGATTGTTTTTATTATTATTTTTTAATTTTACCGGCGATTTATGACCGCCGGAAAGCCGCCGGAATAATTTGCTGCCGGTAAAAACCGTCGGAATTTATTTTCCTACGCCGTTTTTACTGGCGGTAAATTAACCGCCGGAAAACTACAAAACCGCTGGAAAAGGTTCAATTTCCGCCAGAAAAGGTTCAATTTCCGCCGAAAATGGGTGATTTTCCTATAGTGCCTTCCTCCTCACTTCTTTGCATTTCCTCTCACTATTGCAGACACTCACCCCTTCTTGCGATCACGCCTCCTATGCAGGAATCCAGATGCCGAAAACCTCCCTCCGGCTGAAGATCTCAATCCCAAGCTGAACCCTTCTCCTCTCCGGTCTCCTTGAGTCGCACGCCCCAAACTTTTTCTCCAGTTGTCGGACTCGTCCACCTCCTCTTCCCTAATCACCGGATCTCCTCCTATAGGTAAAATCCTTGTGTTCAAATGCTAGGTAGTTTTACTAAGTATTTCCTTATTTCAGTTGGATTACATGACCTTAAGCCCATATCTTTTTTATTTTAATCATGAATATTCTCACTAGACATTTTAAAACATTGTAACCTAGTGTATGCTTTTTGCTGATGTATTCTTCTTGTTGATAAACTCTCACCAGTTTCCAATCCCAATATAATTCAAGTTTCTCTCTCTCTCTTGTGGTAAATTTGGATTGAATTCTATATCAAGAATGATTTTCTTAATGGTGTCTTTGTTGAAAAAATATACATGAAGATCCCATTTAGAGTGAAAAATTAGAGAACATCAATAACATATGCCGACATAGAAAAATCTATATGGCCTTGAGTAAATTTTTCATCTTTGGTTTGAGAAATTGTTTAAATATATTGAAAAGTGTAGGTATACTTAGTGTCAATCTTATCACGCTTTTTTTATCAACTACTCACGTAAAAAATAAAAATAAATTCTTGTTGTATATGTACGGATGTTATTTTTACATATTACTTTGAGAAATAGCTAATCGGATTAGAAGTTTTTCTATCAAGAGAATTTGAGATCAATGGCTTGGGAATTGTAAGGTAATTTCTTGGTATGAAAGTGACATAATCAAAATAGTTTTTTTTTTTTCCAAAGAAACTATATTATTGATCTAGTCCAAAAAATATTAATGTTTGGATATAAGCCCTAAAAAAATCCAATGAACCCAACAACAAAAAAAAGGGGATAACTACTACAAGATGCTTATTGATAAGGTCAAGATCTACAGCCTTATAGGAAAACATCTCTCTTTTTCACTTGTCTTGGCATTGAGTTTCATGTTAGTACTATAAGCCAATGCATAAACGAACCTACTCAAAACCATATGGAAGTTAGTGTCAACATCCTGAGGCATCCCAAAATGACACCAAGAAAAGGCTTGCTATATAAAAAGTCTTCTAAAAAGGAAATTTAAATTTTCATAGATGATGATTGGGTTGGAGATGCATTAGACTAGTGTTCCACCTTTGGTTATTGTATTTATGTATGTGAAAATTTAGTTACATAGAGAAGTAAGAAATTGTATATGAAAAAAGTAGTGTTTAAATTGAAGATAGGACAACGACACTTTATATTTGCAAATGAATGTGCTTAAAAATATTTTTAGAACTAAATTATCAAGGGAAAAATTCTTGAAAGTGTATTAAGAAAACTATGCTACTATAAATATTGCATAAAATTCTATCTGTCATGACAATAAATAAATTAACATTTAATCTCATAAAAAAATGCACTAGCCAACTAAATTATGTTTTAACAATCATTCTAGCTGCAAATATTCTCACCATAGTTTTATCTAGAATCTATTTTGGTAAAATAAGTTACAAGTTAAATGTGGTCAACATTTAACATAGCTTGAGAGAATAATCCTAAATTCACATCCAAAACATTTCCATCTACAACAATGCAATAATCTATAGTCAGCAGCTTCTCATCTAATTAGTGGACATCAACTTTCCACCACAACAATCAAGCAATTAGTGGGTGATCGCATTCCATGTTTGCCATGTAGTTAGTTTTTTATTCTAGACTGGAGGATTAGTTTCCAAATTTTGTTTCTTTCCTTATTAGTTTTATATTTTTTTAGTTATTTGTGTACATCTTCTCATCTTATATTTAACATAGAATAAGGGAATATAATTTAGTCATGCATTTTTTATTTTCTATTTCATCCCTTCTCTTTCTAATAATAATAATAATAAGAATAAGAATAATAATTCCCATGAAATAGGTTGTCATTAGCCGAGTTTTTCATTTTGTCACATAAATTATTTATATTGTCTTGTTGTATTTATTGGATGGTTGATGAATGCATTCCAATTCAAGTAAAGTACACTTGTTCGAAAGTAAAACACGTACACTTGAAATCTGTGAGGTTATTTGAACTAAAAAGTCATGATTGTCACATAATTATGGAGGTTCTCCTTCCGATCATAGTATTTATGTTAACATATTACATGTCAAATCTGTTGACTGAGCTTAGAATTTTCTTCAAAGACCTATGTTTATCTAAACTAAGCAAAGATGCTTTACGGAGGAGTGAGGAGAACATATCAATCATCCTCTACAAGTTAGAAAAAAATCTTCTCTGAGATTTTTTGATTTTATGGAACATATTTCAGTCCATCTACCTTATGAAGCAAGAGTTGGTGGACCTATACAATATCGTTGGATGTATCCTTTCGAGAGGTAAAACATGTTTTTATTAAGTTTTCAATATTTTGAATAAGTTGAAAATATAAGTTTATTAACCTTATAATTATAATTATTTAATAGATATTTGAACAAGTTAAAAAAATATACTAAGAATAATGCACAACTAGAATGATCGATCTGTGAGGCATATTTGTCGCATGAAACCACTCACTTCTGCTCCTGCTCCTTCGAGCTCCATGTAAGGAGTACACAAACAAAAATTGGTCATAACATGGACTTCGATATAGAAGAACAATCACAAACTGCACTATCAATCATTATAAGCCATAGAAAGCCCAGTGGCAAATGTGTTGAAAGATTTTTCAATGATTTAGAAATCAAAATAACAAATTTATATGTACTACTGAACTATGAAGAAGTATAATCAATCTTAGAGTAAGTTCTTCCATAATGTGCATAATGAGTAATATTTATTTGAAATATCAAAGTATTATTTAGATGATTTGTCTTCAGGTATTTCATAAATAATTTGCCTCTTATAGATTCTACGGATATTGAGCAAGTTGTTACAAATGAATTCCCAGCTTGGTTTTGATCTTATGTGAGTTCATAAATTTTAAAATATTTATTTGAATTACATCTTATTTAATAATTAAAACCCTAACATTTAAAAAAATTTAGGTACATAATCCTGATAACAATTATTTCGATAAAGGTTTGCAAGCACTAGCATGGGGCCCAATGTGAAAAGTAAAGATCTAGCCAATATATAAAGTGAATGGATTCAGATTTCATACCAAGTCATGGAGTGAAGGAAGAAAAACTAAAAATTGTGGAGTATGTGTTAGAGGAAAAACTCATGAAAAAGATGAGTATGATTATTATGGTATTTTGAATGAGATTCTTGAGCTGGAGTACCCAGACAAAGATGAGAACTTTTATGCTTATTTAAATGTCAATTGTATGATCAAATACATAATAGAGGCACGAGGATTTATCCTATGTATGATTTAGTATATGTAAAACATAGTAAAAGATACGGAAAGTTTGATCCATTTATGTTAGCAAATCAATCTATTTAAGTTTATTTAAGCAAATATCTCAATGGTCGTAAGGATAAACAAGATTGGCTAGCTATCATAAAAAAAAAATTATGGGGGATAATTGATCAACAATACATTGTGGCATCTACACATCAAGATGATGAGATGTTAAGTTGAGTATTGAAATACAGTTAGAAGATGTGAATAGTTAACTAGCTCAGCAAGTGAGAACGAGAATAAAAGTAAAGATACCCTGAAGAGCAATAAAAATATTTCTGATTCTGAATAGTTTTTATAATTTAGAATTGTAGTTTTTCTATTTTATAATTGTAGAATTATAGTTTTTATAATATTTCTGAGTAGTTTTTGTACTTATAGAATTATATTTTTTGAAACTTATCATTCATGTAATATCTCTTGTCAAATCTATTCTGAATGTTAATCATTATATTATTGTGTATTCTATAATTATTTATGTTTGTAATTCATTATAATGTATTATGTAAATCTTTATGTTTGTAATTCATTATAGTGATTTCTATAATTTTATTATTCTTTATATTGTGTATATGTTATAATGCTTTACTAATTATTATTTTTAATGCAGATGGCTTTAGATGACGATCCTCCTCGTATATACTTCACCTCAAAGTTTTCTCGAAAAAAGTTAACTATTGGACCTAGAAAACCTACACGTCCTGATGATAGTGCGGAGAAGAGATCAGTTCCACCAGTTATACCATCACCACCACCACATAGGAGCAACAGCAGTCCTTGAGTACTGAGTAGGGTTAGGGCCAGTCAGATCCACCTGTTGTTGGTGTACCACCACCCTTTTCTGGGTACTTTATTCCCTCCTCCACCAACCAGTCCTCATTTTCCCTTTCTAGATCAGGTACATGTAGCTCCATTCAATCCATATTATCCCCCACCAGCATCACAAACTGGTCCATCCACCATCCCTTACCCTCCTTACCCGCCCCACCCATATTATTACCCATATCTAGTGCAACCATAACATGGTGGACCATCTACACCAGCAAAGGTTGGTACTGGGGATCCTGCAGTTGTAGCAGATAAGCATCAATATATTAAGCTTGAGGGCGATACATAAGTTCAATTTATTTTGTTAAGTTTATTATAATTTGATATCTTATCTGTTATTGAGAAAAAATTTAACCTGCTGCTTCAATCCTTCAAGGCCACCTACCCACAAGATTCAAGATATCATAAGGAGTAAATGTGATGCTCCTTACCTATCATGGAAGAAGATCCCAAAAGAAGTTAGGGATATATGGTTTAGAGAATTTCAGGTATACTTATTTGGCATGAATTAAAATATTTGATTTAATTTATATTAATATTATTTGTTATGCCTATATTTTTTTACAAAAAGATTTTAAGTGGTTGCTTGAGCATAGCACGAGGATCAAAACAAATTTTGATAGGAGAGGATCGACCCGTCTTAGGAAATATTTACAAATATTAGAAAGTCTGGGCAGCATCCAATATAAATTGGAGAGGGCGTATGGGCAGATTTGAGTAGAGCTTGGGCGAGCCCTGAGTTCATAAAAATAATAGAGCAAAATAAGCATAATAGAGCATCTGATTGTGGGGGTTTAGGAAGCTCCCTTCATACTGGTGGATTTGTTTCTCATACAGAACATAGACGATGAATGATAAAAGCTTTGAATTAATTTAATAAATATGTGTATATTATTTTAAATATATATTTTATTTTCAAAAAAAAAAATCTTGACCGAGAGCCCACACCACTGGAGTTGTATATGAGGACTCACCAACATCAAACTGACCATCAGCGGGTAGATGAAAAAGCTAAAAAGCACACGTGAGTATAATTTTTTTAAGTTTTGCAATAGAAATTTAATATAAAAACTTATTCTAAAATTAATATATTTTATAGATTTATTCTTGCAGAATGATTTTATACGAGCTCGAGAAAGTCATCAGTCTATTGGTGAGGGATCATCTTCAGGATCAACCTAGTATTCTGAGTATCATATATGGTCAGATGTTGTTGGAGGAAGGCAGAGGGGGAGGGTATATGGCTTGGGTTCGTAAGGCTATGCTTATGAGGGCAGTTCATCCACCTCAGCATTTTATGATCTAAGTGGAGCTAAAGAAAGTGTAACTCAAAGAGTTGCAGTGCTGACAAGAGAGATAGAAGAGATGAGAAATGTTCACGATGAGATACAAGCAGAGCTGCGATCTTATAGAGATGAAAATCAAAAGAAGAAAGAGCAAGGGCAGCCATATGCATCACCAAACAGTGAGGACATGGAGGACGATTAGTACTCTTATTTGTTTGATGAACTTATGATGAACTTATGTGTTAACTTATTTGGTTTAAATAATTGGTTTGATGAACTTGTTCTGTGTAATCAATGATTTTATTTGTTGAGTTTAAACATTAGTACTCTTCTTTTGTTTAATGAGTTTATTTATTTTGATGAGTATTGTAGAAATTATAATAGTTGTGACTGATTATAGTGGTGTGTTGCCCATATTTGTCAGAGCTTTGTAATCTTTTTTATACAGGTTTAGACTTTAGGGTAAAATTTAGTAAATTGGAGGGGAGGTTGTCATTTTTTTTTCAGATGCTACAGGTTTTCGGCGGCCAATCACCGGTTTGGCCGCAAGAAACATCAATACCGGATGACTTTTAAAAGCCGCCAGAATTTAACTAAAGCCGCCAGTACTTACCGGCAGTTATCCGATGATAAGCCGGCAGTTTAGCCGCCAGTACTTCCGGTGATTCTAATAGCCGATAAGCCGCCGGTAATTAACCGGCGGTCGCTGGCTGTCATCCGTCGATGTTCCAGCAATTTAGCCGCCAGTTATACCGACAATTTTGATAGCCGATACGCTGGCACTAACTAACTTTTGATGTACTGGCGTTATAACCGTCAAAAATTACCGGCCGCCAGAAAGCCGTCGGTTACTAAAACAGCCGAAAATTGGCCGTCGGAAACTGTTTCCTAAGCAGTTTTTACCGACTGTTGTTGAACTGCCAAAAAGCCGCCGATGTTTTATAAAATTGTCAGAAATCATTAGTTAATCGACGGTAATAGCCGCCGGTAATAGAAGAATTTTATGTAGTGTTTTTTCTTATATTTTGAGCAAAAAATAGGTAAAAATCATAAAAATTGAACTAGTGTTGTAGTGCCACAAACTTGGTGTCGCAATGCCACCCCTTCAGCACTGCAAAAAAGAGCACTAAAAAAATTTTTTATGGAGAGCTTAATATAGAAGCACTGTCTAGGAAGCACCACAATGCCAAATGGATTGCTGCGGCACCAAATTGCCCAACTCTATGGCAAGAGAAGGTTGAACCAATGAACTAATGCGATGAATGGTGAATCGATATGCCATTTCAATAGCATCATAGCTCCACCAAACTAGCATTGTGGAGCCAATTTAGTTATTTTGTAAAAGTATAAATAGTAACCTTAGTGTTTATGTAATTAAGGGATGGCACATTGTTGAGTCATGTGTGTGTGTGTAAGTGAGAGAGTGTGAGGGGTTGTTCTTAAGAGGGGGTGTCTCTTGTATACTTATTTGGAGTATTGTATTGGTATAGATCATAGTGGAGAAGTGCAAAGGAGTGTGTACCTTAGATCTAGGGTATTTCTAACCATTCTTCTATTATTTATCTTTTTTTATAATTTGTAGCTTGTTATTATGTAAAGTGAAATAAAATATCTGTTGTGTAAAATTGTCTCTATGTGTAACTGGCTATAGAGAAAGAATTCTTACTATTAGCCCAGATCTCCCAAATAGATCTAGTTAGACCTCCCAGGGCCCCATAGGTTAGGCTATGATTCAGCAGTAGGCTATCACTGGCACGACATATCTTCAGCACTGCACCGGCCGGAGATTCTCCTTAATTGTATTGGAATAAGCGCTCTTTTTTTGGAGGAAGTGAGACAATAGAAAGTCTTCTGTGGAGAAGAAGCCTTCTTTCACTAGTCTCATATGTGAGTCTCGATGCACAGATTCCTCAAGGTTGTACGAGCAGTAATAGTCTAAGAAAGGACAACTGCTATTGAATTACCTTTTGAGAATGTCTTCTCATCCCAATGGGCAATACTCTTCTTATCACTTTATTACTTGACATGACACATGTTCTTGCATAAATTAGGGCTTACACAAACGCAAATTAAACCAACTTTAGAGAACCTAATAGTGTGTGTAAGCCCCATGGTGAATTGTTCAGGAATCCTCGTAGGTGATACTCTTTTATGTGTTTGATTACTATTTTGGTGAGTTGCTCACTTTTTATCTTCCAATATACTTTCTCACCATTGTAATTAGATGTTCTGTATACAATAAGTGTCTTGTTTTTTTTTTTCTTTTAAATATGAGTCTGCATTTCTATTTTAGGAGCAACTATTTGACAATTGGTTTTGAAAAACCTTCATTGGGTGAGTGAAGGGAAACTCTATGAGGAGTGAGTCAAAGATGACTATTTATTTATGATTTAAGGATAATTTCAAGATTTACTTAGTGTGCACGAATAAGTCCTTATTATGAGTACAACTTAGCACAATGATAGTGCGAAGATAGATCTTTCCATAATGATGAAGATATAGATGAGATATTGTTCACCCTTTTGGATTTTCTCTCCTACGCATTTCTTTTCTCATTACTCTCTTCTAACTCTTAACTCATGCCTGCTTTGCCTTTTGATCTAGAGTTTATGGCATTTTGGTAATTTTGGATATTTTTGGGGTATGACTTAAGGTTGATCTTATGGGATCCACTACTTATCTAGGGTCACTAATGAGTATTCTAAGGTTCCCAAGAGATTAATGCGTCAATCCAAAGGCTAATTGAATCATGGATAGTCAAATTAGGCCCATGGGCCCACCTATGAATTTACTTGGGTTTTGGGTATTGGATTGATGTTTCAAATGATGTTTCAAAGATTTAACAGAGTCTTTAAGTTATTTTAAGACAAAATAAGGTTAGTTTAACTTAAGGACCCTAAGGCTCCTATGGAAAGATAAATTAAGGTTTTGGGTTTTATAGAACTAGTCATAGCTAAGTCCTTGAACATCCACCTAAGAGGATCCTATAGGGAAGGAATCTACCCTAAGGTAAGAAACCTAAGTGAAAATACTAAGCTATAATGGAATGAATTCAGCCTCATTCAAAAATGAGGGCAACAATGGATGAGTTGGATGAAGTACATGTAGACCCTTATCTCTAGCGTGGCCTGCTTCTCTCATGCAAGTAGCTTAGGAAAATTTTTGGGGAGAGTGAATTGGGTGAGACTTTGGGACCTAGTATGTAGAATGATTCTATGACGGTGAGTCCTTAGAAATGATGGACAAGTCCCTAGGAACGAGAGCTGGCCCTAGGAATGAGGGACGAGCCTCTAAGTGGAAGAGGATATAAGTCAGGAATGATTTCAGTCATTAAATTCATGGACGTAGGCTTCATGGGTGTGCACTTCTTGCAGCTTGATTATGAACATATGCAATAGATGTTTGGCAATGCTTGCGGACAAATGTTGTGGGAGAGTAAGTTCTGTTGGGGCAAGTGTACTTCAAAGCAAAGACTCTTTTTGCTAGTCCTTTAGAGGAACCCGCTGAGGGTCTTTACATCCATGATTTGATCATTTAGGGGGGGTCTGCATGTTGTGATTTCCACAAAGGTGAGTGGTTCCTTGTCAACAGGTTGGTGTTAGGGACTACTCTATAAGACAAAGCTTCCTTTGGGCTAGTGTTTATTTCCATCGTCTACTCCCATTGATCAAGCTTCTTGACAATAATTTGTTCAAATATCTAAGTTGCCTATATGAGCATGTATGAGTAAACAATATACTCAAAAAAATTATATGAGATTTGGATTTTATCAATTTTCATGATAATCTAATCATTCATTAAGCAAAAAAGAATATTTTAACGATGATCGAATAACATTTTTAAATTTTATTTAGCTCTATATATTTTATCAATCAAAATCATCCAATATATGCAATAAACTCTCACAACATATTTCCATACAATCACTTGAAACTCTCACAACATAAAAATGATAAGGCCATCTTTGACAATTCCAGAATATATGCATGCCACTAACTTTATTGATACCAAAAAAATAAAAATAAAATTGATTTTTAATTTGCAGTCCATAATTTCAAATTTTAATTAGCAAAAAATTCATATTCTCCTCCTATTAGAAAAAAAAATCTAATTTATATGCATAGATATGACAACCCCACTGTCTACCTTCTGGGTCCGGAATTGGGCATGGGGGATGTGGGGGTGTGGGCAAGAAGCTGCCTACATCAATAAATAGTGCTTGCTGGCTGTCTCCTTTGCCAACCCAGCCTTGCTGTTCTGATAGCGAAAGGCTTCAATGTTAAGACTGATTAAAAAGGGCTTCAAATCTGAACTTCCAGCACAGCACTACTTCTCATAAGTTCTTAAGAAATTTGGGTTTTCTTAAGACTAAAATATGGTACAGAGATCATCTTCTCTTCTCAAAGCTATGTTCATTGCTCTACTTGTTCTTGCGGCTGCCAACTCCATAAAATGTCAAGGTTTTGAGTACTGAAAACTCTTCACACTTCTTTGCTGCAGCTTTTAATAAACTTACTAAATTACTTTCATGCATAACTAATCACTCACATGGCAACCATATAGTCATGAACAATGCTAGTTTATATTGATGATTTGCTTGATATGGCAGTGAAAGGCGCAGAGATATATGAGATCGACTACAAAGGGCCAGAAACACATTCATTTTGGCCTCCACCGAGATCCTCTCGCTCAGGTATCTATTGAACTGTTCAAATTTAGGCTTTGTTTGGGACAGCTTTTGTATTGCTTTTTAAAATGGCTTTCTTGTACAAAATTTCAAATTCAAGAAATTTTTGTATCAGAAATCTGTTTTAGAATGCAAGAAGAAAGTCGTCCCAAACAAAGCCTTAAACCAACGAATATAGCTGTTATAGGCTTTTGCTAATGTTTTATGTATTTATATAGGTCCAAGGTTGAGGCCACTGAAAGATAGAGCTGATAGAGAGGTAAATTATAATAAGCTCAGTTTTTTGGAAGAAAATATTGTTTAGTTAATAAATGTTGCTTTCATTTGATCTATTGATTTACAGAGGAAACCTGGTCATGGACTACAGCAAAGGCGAAGCAATTGCAGGAAAGCTTTTATGTGTGGTTAGCTGAAGTTTATACAGTATTATATACTACCATGTAGAGAGAATCCAGTGCATTAAGATCTTCAAAGTGTGGCTGGAATCATAAAATCTATGGTAAACATGCAGAAGTTTGTATGATTAAAATAGTAGCATAAGCTGAATCAGAATCATGTAAAACCTGGTCCAGATTAGAAGAAGAGCGGATCAAGAAAACACTTAAATTGAATGCTAATAACTGTAAGGAATTATCAAGTATTGGATCTAATAAAGCACAAGCTGAATATAATCCATTCATGATGAGAGTTTAGCATCAGAAATCTACATTCACCTGTCATCAGAAATCTACATCAGTGCTGCAATTGCATGCATTTGTTTGCAGAAAGAAATATCTATTTCAGTTCAAGTCAGTTTTGAGCTTGGAAGAAAAGGAGCATAGCTCCTCAAATTATTGAGAGATTATTTAAAAAAGAAATTTATTAGATTGGGTCTCAGAGCACACTAAGGTTTCGTTTGGGACAGCTTTCGTACTGCTTTATAAAACAACTTTTTTAGTATAAAAATCTCTAATTTAAGAAAATTTTGTACTAAAATATTGTTTTAGAAAGCAGCAAAAAAGATGTCCCAAAAGAAGCCTAAGGGATGACTTATTTAGCTTTTTAGTACAAAATTTTCTTAAATTAAAAAAAAAAATTGTACTAAAAAGTTGCTTCAGAAAACAGTAAGAAAGTCGTCCCAAATAAAGCCTATGCGTTATTTGAATATTATTATTTTTTCTTTGAAACTAAGATAAACATATAGATAGCCCTACAAATTAAATGCATTTAGACCATTCGTGCAAAGCACTGCAGCAGTTCATTGCCACCGCAGGATTTGCTGTCAATTAAGAGCTCTCGTTGCATGCTACTACAGATTATTGCAGATCATTTTCATTCTACATGTTAGCTCTGGACATAGTGATGGGACTAGCTCTGAATATAAGTAGTCCATTTAATAAATATTTTTAAAAATTAAAGAACAGAAATTACCAATAAAAATTAATGTTTTTTTTTTGTAATATTATTAATATTCGAAGAAATATTTGTTTAGGGTTTATGATTTTATTTTATTTTTTTAATTTATGTGTTTAGGGTGGTGGCCATTTGTCTCTTGAAACTAAGCTGTAGTTAAGATTCATGACATGTTCTTTGATGGCAATAATATTCAAATAATAATTAATGTGTCGTTATAAGAATCATTTGATCAAGAAAGAATTTTAATGTAATTTAAATTGAAAATTTTTAGAATTTAAATTAATGATCATTTGAACCCCAATGTCTGCAAACTTATATTCAAAATAAACATTTCAACGAGATAAGTCTAACAGCATTAAAAGAGTTTGATCTGAGTCTAAGTAAGCTTAAATCAATCACTTTAAGCATCATTGTCATTGTCAACTACCATCATCATCCAAATGCCATCATCAGACTATAATCGCCCAACTGCAACCATTTCATTCACCAACGATCGTCTGACCCTTATCCAAGCATTGCTCGACTGTTATCAGTCAATAGTTATGGCCCAAATAAACTTAATTAGAATGTTGTCATCATCCATCCACTATCTTTGATACAATCTCTACTACAACTACATCAGACTAAGCTTGAGTTCAGTACTTTGTAATCATGTTAAATCAAATTAAGGAGAAAAGCAAACATTTGTAGTTTTACTTATGTAGTGTATCTTTCTAAATAGACCAAGCCTCGTGATTTTTTATCTAGTGTCTCTAGCTTTCCTCTATTTTATTTGTGTGTATAAGATTTTTATGCAAAATTAGAATGTAAAATCATCTCACTATGCAAAATTTTAACACTCAACAAAGATGTTTGCTACTCAAATCCAACATGAGTTTACACTCAAATATGGATTATCAAGGAATAGTTATAAGAAAATTTATTTCTCATGTGTATCAAGATGTAAGGCGTATTTTCACAAATATTATGATGCATATGGAGCGTAAATCAAGGCTTCAAACACTACAGGAAAAATGCCTTCTTTTGTGGTTAATAGGTCTTCAAAAATAGCGGCTAAAATACCGGTGGGTTTGATGATGGAAATTGGTGTACCATTCTTCGATGGAATTTCTGACAGAAAATACCTCCGATATTAAGTAAACTGTCAGTTTTTTCAGGTGAAAATTCTGGTAGAGAAAGCCCTACTTTAATGTTCTGATATGTGCTTCATCAAATTATACAAATTCTCTTTGTCGCGTCCATTCTCACGCGAAAGCCCTTTCCTGTTTGCTACTCAAATGACTCTTCAAATTGGTCATTCCCCTCAATTTTACTCTGTCCAACTTCATCTCCAAGGCTGTTCATCCTCTCTACTCACCCTTCACAATTGTTTCGTAAGTTTTCTCTGTCAATGATTTTGTTTTAGCCGCCACTGTTCATGGGATACCTCAAAAATGTGATATTGTTGGTTTGTTTATTGAGTGAATGTACATAGTAATTCTAAGAATTTGTGCATACAAAAAATTGTTATCTAGCTTAGGATGCTAATCGATTGATTTAACTTTGTATTTTACTATTTATTTATTAATGGGTTTGATATTTCTTTTCCATTGCTGCTTGTTTTGGATCCCTACGACTAGAGAGCCAGGGTTCTTGATTTTTAATTTTTATTGGTATTTATTTTTAACTAGTGATCTCTGATGATTAGCACTGGACCTTCTCAATCGCGATACTTTATGCTTAATGTTAATGAATTTATTTGGATCTAAGTTTTCTTTCTATGTTTTATTTGATTTTTTTATACAACAGTTTATGTCATTATCATTTTCCTTATAGTTTTACTGTATTATAGAAGGTTTCTTAATTTCTGATGATTCTTATTGATGTTTTGAAGGCTAGTAGTATTGCGCTCAGTTCATACCATTTTTTATGAGAATTTTTCCCGCGTACTTCGCAGCTTGCTTTTACTTTTTTTATTTATTTTTGCATTTGACAGGATTTAACTCAAATCGTGCCTAAATCTCACCTAAATCCTGCATCCAAACAGACCCTAATTTTGCAAGCAACACTACAAAAATCTAATTCGTCGTCATTGAGCTCATGTGTGTTAGCTCTAGGTAAGCCATCAATTTTTTTTTTTATATTTTTTTAATATTGTTAGTATTCATGACGTTACTAGTGTAGTGCCATATTTCTTGTATTTGTTATCTCTAACATTTATCATATTATGATTATAATTTTTATAACCTTATGTGGGCTCCAAAAATTCGCGCCCAGACCTCCCCTGCATAGGAGAGTTTTAACGATGTTCCGGGTCAAATTTTTAGAAGGCAGATGAGTTTGTAGATAAGACACTACCCAGAGATTTCGCCCTCATTTTATAAAGACTATAATCTGGTTCTAGGTTTCCCATAGGCGCAAGCACCTATGGTTAATTCCTATACTGGTTCAACCTTCCAATCAACAAGCGTTTAGTAGTGCGCCAGTAAATCCTCCAATTAGCACAATGCTACAAGCATCTAGAGTACAAGATGTCCCCAAAGAAAAATCTAAAATCAATTCAGCTCCTCTCTAATCCACTCCTCAATATGCTCCAAGTTCATCTGAACCAGTGATAGTTAATAAACTTGAGAGTCTCATTACTGAGAAAATCAAGACTGTTATTGCATCTAAGCAAGCAGAAAAGTTTGTAAGTAAAGGGCGCCCATATCTTGCTGAGTATGATCAGGTGTCATATCCTAAGGGGTATTCAGTGCCAAAAATATGATCCACTTTGTAATCGAACAAAGCTTTAATACTTTCATCCTGATTAAGACAATTCGATCTTCATTCTGAGTGATATCTTTTTTATCAATATCGATTAGCATCTCATTTTCTGGCATTAACCATGCCACATAAGTTGAGGTCAACATCTTATTGTATCTCTCACACTTTGCTATAATTTTAAAAGCATGTTATGATTTTAAAAGCATGTAGAAGACAACAGTTATGATTTTAAAAGTATTATTTTTATGTATTCGTTCTCTATTCCAATATTGCAACTAAGAAATATTCAATTCTATAATCAAAGTATATTGAGAAACCTTGCTTGAAATAAAAGTTTTATTTTCTATGTGCAGCAGGAGAAAATAACAATTATGTTCTGTAGTGCTTCCATCAATGAAAGGATGAAATATTAAAAAACCACAAATTTATCTTGTGTAGTTTGGTATTCTGGAAAAATAAAAAAAAACTATACGAATGAGTCTATATTAAATTTATATATGAAAATAGTTGTATATAAGCTACTATTGGATTGAACGAATCTCATTTATATTCGATACAATCTAAATTTAAAAAAATATGTATAATTTTATTATAACATAATATGTGTGTCAATATATCATGCTGTATATATGTACAAATGTTATTAAAATTATTGTTCCATTCTTAGGTTTTGATATATCATCAAAAAATTATCTTGATCATGCACGAATATCGAGACAAAGTTAGGCTGGAAGCTTCAAAAGTTAAAATTGGGATCATCTGAGCTCATATTTCAGCAAATTTATAGTTGAACTGAGCGTCTCAAAAATACAAACCCAATGACACAAAATTCAACTCAATCCGAGCTCAAATGTGTCTAAAACAAAGCCTTGAAGCGTTGTTGGAAGGTTCAAACCACAACTTGGATTACCAAACGTTTTACAAACATGACATGCTTATAGTTGAATCGAGCGGATCGACGAGATGAATCCAATGAGCCTAAGGATCATCAAATTTCGATATCATTAAGACCTTCAAATGTCTGACGAATGGTCTATAATCAAGGGATTCAATATCGGTTGTCCATCCAAACCACTCCCCATTTGTCTTTGATCCTCCTCCTATTTACGGGTCATGCCATCATTAAAAAACTATAAATAGCCTCTCATTTCTCTTAAGAGGGGACCCAAGCAAGAGGAGAAGAGAAGAAGAAGAAGAAGAGAAGAGGAGGGATAAAGCTCCTCCTCGTCCACTGCCAAAGTTCCGCCCGACTTTCAAGTGACGCCGAAATTCTGCCCGACTTCCAAGTGACACCGGAGTTCCGCCCTACTTTTAAGTGACGCCAAAGTTGCATTTGACTTTCAAGTGACGCCAAAGTTACGCCTGACTTCTAAGTGACGCCAAAACTCCGCCCGATCTCCAAGTGATGCTGAAATTCTGTCTGATCTCCAAGTGACTCTAGGATTCAGCTCAAATACACAACATCATTGAATCTCAAATTCTTGTTTGTAACTAGATTTCAATCATTGTAATCTGATCGTCATAAATTTGAAGGACGAGCTAGCATCTTGTACCTCAAGTAAATACTAGTGGAATTCTCTCAACTGGGCATGACCCCGTGATTTTTCCCTTTCCAGGATTTCCATGTAAAAATATTTGTGTCATATATCTTTTATGTCTGTGATCTGGATATCCGTACAACACTAAGACAAAAAATTTAAAACTATCGCATCGTATATTCTAACCCGCAATAGGTTTCAACTAAAAAAAGAAGCTATGATCCTCTAGACTATACTTATGTTGAAATGGTAGATTTTTTTGGTGCTTGATGAGGAATCACCCGGAGATCTTGACTTAGAGGAGTTGAAAATCGACGCTGCAATACATGCTGTTGAAGAAGCAAATATAGCATCAACTCAATCTATACCTGATAAGTGAAATATGAACATATCATTTAAATAAATTAGAAAATTACAATCTTATTTAATATTTTTTAATTTCTTATTGAAAGTGAACTAGAGAATTAAGGAGATAGAGATTAGGTGCATTTGTGATTGCAGATTTTGATAAAGCGGGACATGAAAACTCAACTTATGATGATATATTTCACGAAAAAAAACTAAGAGATATCTAATTTTCATTTTGTTGAATTATTAAAATTATTGAAATAAGAAAGATAAATATTAGTAACTTCATATATGTATTATGAATGTGTTTTTTTTTATCAGTTAGTGTTAAGTGTCACAATTTTATTATAATATTATGCTTATTTACTATATATTATGTGCACATTTTCATATATTTTAGCTTTGCTGATTGGAGATAGAAACTATAAGATCTCAAAAATTTCTTTTATACATTTTAGAGAAACGAAACTTAAGATGATATGCATTCCTCAACACCCAACACACAATAGAGCTCGACAAAAGATATGCATTTCTAAAAATTTCTCGTTTAGTGAGTTATTTATTTATGTATGAAATATTTGTTTATATTTTATTAACTTATTTGATGACACGTTTATATTGTGTTATTTTTTATGTTTTATAAATTTAATTGATGCAATATTTATGTTATTTGATTAGTTTAATATGAAAATGAAATATATAGTGACGTTGTTAGAAGAAAATTTCACATTCATTTTATAAATTTTAATAATATTATTATTTATTACTTCTGATCGAACTGTGATCCGATTTTCAAATTCTTGTAATTTATGTTATTTATTATATAATTTTTAATTAATAAATAAGTTTAAATTTAAATCCAAAATTACGTCAAATAATAAATAAATTTCTACGGTCCAGCATAGTTTGTTATCTTCTCAACCTGAACAAACCTAATGGCGGCCACCGCTGCCGCTGCATCACCCTTGACGCCATTGCCGCCTTTCTTCCAACGCCCATCTTTTCCTCGCTTCCACGTCACCAACCTTTTTCTCAGAAACCCTAACCCCACGTCCTCCTCCACCTCAATAATCGTATCGGGACCTCGGGACAATCGCCAGCCAATACGCCGAGGCCGGACGCTAAGCACCGAAGCCATTCTCACCGTCCAAGCCCTCAAACGTGCGCGCAATGATGAGGCGGCCGTCGAACGCATCGTCTCCACCTCCGTGGCTCGCCTCATCAGGGCCGACCTCCTTGCCGCCCTTACCGAGCTCCAGAGGCAGGATCAGTGGCAGCTGGCCCTCAAACTATTTGAGGTCGCGCGTCGGGAAAACTGGTATAGGACTGACTGCGCGCTCTACGCCGACATGGTTTCGTCTCTGACGAGGAGCAAAAGGGATTCTGAGATTGATATCCTAATGGTGGAGCTCATGGAAGAGTTACAAATGGGTGGGGGTGCTCTGTCTGGAGATCTCCGCGGTCCCGCTCGGCTCGTGAAGGCGCTGGTTGCGGCAGGAAAGGGGAAGGCAGTGAAGGACGTGTATGAGATGATGAAGAGAGGAGGTTGCGAGCCGAATGAGTACTTGTTTAAGTTTATGATAAAGGGGTTGAGGGGATTAGGGGAGGAGGATGCGGCTTGCGAGATAGAGAAGGATTATGAACTTTGGGGTTTTGGCGGTTTTGGTGCAGAACCGCTAGCTATTTTATGAACTGCTAAGGGGAAACAAGAGGGTACTGCAATATCTAGCTATGGGTTGGCTGTGAAGCTTCAAGAAAAGCCTCCGCCCAGCAGTTCTGTCATTCTAACGATTGTGCATGTGGATCTTACATTGTAGATAGATGCAACTGGTAGAAGGGCCAGGAAGTGGCCCTTGGGCGTCCATTTGAGGAGCAATTCTTCAGTTGATCATAGTTCAGTAAGTTTCCTTATAGCTACTTCTGGTGGAAATAATTTGTAATGTTGTGCATGTTAGAATGAGAAGAGATAACTGGAATTTCGATGAAAAAAATTATATTCATTAAAAAATTTTCATGTCAAATCACCGAGATAGAATGAAAGCGGAATCATATCTTAATCAAAGGAAGGAATACGATTAAGGGCTATTAATCTTCTAATTCAGTACGATTTTCTTTAGAAAAGAGTCTTTTTAATCTTTAATTATGGGATGCCAGAGGGAATGAGAAAATACAACAGGATGTGATTGAGCTGTCCTTCCATAGGGTGCGATGTATTTTATCTATATGAATTGAGAATCATGACCTTATTTTATGTTTATTTTTTCATATTTCTACTTTAGCCCAACATAATCAGAACTATTAAATTAGGTCTCTATACATAGTTAGCCTATAATTTACCCATAGCCCTATTTCTTTAATCTCAATTAGATCACTTTAGAAAGGTTAAATTTTAAGATAGCCTATGCAACATATTTAATTATATATATAGACCCACATATTTAATTATTGTTCCTACAATCTCACATTTAATTGCATTTGTTAGTTCATAATCATATCTTATAACTATTTTTTCACATATCTATTCCTTCAAAAAAAAAAAAAATGAAATTAAAAATATATAGTTAGATTTATACATAATTTGTTTTATACCCAAAGCCCTATTTATTTAATCTCAATTAGATTATTTTAAAATGGCCAAATTTTATGCAACAACAACATCAAGTCTTTATCCCACGCCTTTTAAATTCTCATTTTAATCTAATAAAAGAAATTCATTTCTAATATTTTCTTACCAAGTCTTTCATCCCACATCTTTAATTATTTAGATATATCTTTATTCATTTCTAATATCTTGATATAGCTCATAAAAATAAGCACATTTTAAACTTTTTATATCATGAATAAAGATATATCTAAATAATCTCCTCCATTAGCTATATCAAGATATTATCAAAGAAATATCCATTATATTTTGCATAACTAAATTCATTAAGGGTCATGTATACTAAAATAGTCAATTTACATAGATTTAATACGGATGTCTAGCATGAAAATTACATATAATATGATCTAATTATGCATATTTCTAACTGATCTAACTTTATTACTAAGTGAGATCAACTTAAAATAAATCATTGTGAAATAAATAGAATTTTTTATTCCTACTCAAAATTTTTTTTTGATACAAAATATGTAAAATAGTACTAAATAGTTTCAAAATACAAGGTCCTACTAAACCAGTATTTCATCAAATGATACAACACTCATATGAGCAATATGCTCCAACGTTTAAAATTGCGCAATAAAAGGCGCGCCTCAGCGCAATTTCGTCTATGTAAGCCTCAAAGCCTACGCAATAAGTTTAGTTTATGAGGCTTACGCATCAAGTTTACTGAGGCGCACCTCGCCTCATATATTTAAGGCGTCGCCTTTTTTAAAATTAACCTAAATTTTTTTTTTCAGTTCAGACCCCCAGTTGCCTACGTGGCGCACCTATTGAAATGTCGACATGGCATCACCATTTAAACCTTTGTAAAGGTCGAATGGCGGAGTCGACGTTTCAATTTTCAAGTTACAGTAAACTTTCGAACTTTCAAGCATTCACTCCGGAGCAATTTCAAGCATTCTTCACTCAGTTTCTTCTAGGATGTCGTCACCCCAACGAATAAGGTAACTTAATGCTAAGTTTTCTGTTTCGTATGCGTATTTTATGGTTATGCTATGCGTTGGTGTTCAAGGCTCTGAAGATCTTTGGATTTTATGCTTATTCTATGTGTATGCATGGCTTCCCGAAATTTTTTAAATATTTGATACTTTGATGCCACCGTGTTTTCTCTGTATTCAGGGTTTACGATGAATTTATGTTGAAATTTGAAACAGAAAACCTAACTAGATTGCTTATATTTACGCATTTTATGTGCGTATTTTATGCTCACACTGTGCGTGTGCCATGCTTATGTTGTGTGTATTTTATGCGTGCGTATAATTGTGCGTATGTTACGCAATGTTCGTTCTTATGCGTATGTTATGCGTACATTGTGCGTGTGTTATGCTTACATTGTGCGTGTGTTATGCGTACATTGTGCGTGTAAGGTGCTCATGTTGTGCGTACGTTGTGCTTTTTTTGCGTATCTCATTTACTTATTTTTTATTTTTTAAAATTATCAGATATATGTTCGTCCAATAACCTATCGATGCTACGTTTCTACGTTTCGAACAAACTGTGATGTATTTGCTCAGCAAATTACTTCTGAAGTCAAGGACACATTGAAACGTTTAAATATCATATAGTTTTTGGAATTTTTTGGGTTTGAGCAAAATGTCCCTCTGATTTATGAGCTGATCTCAAAGTGGGACATTTCAAAACAATGCTTTGTTATAAAAGGTCAAGCCATTCCTTTCACAGCTAATGAAGTGGCCCTTCTTACTGGTCTGCCAAATAAAGGAAAAGAAATTTTCTGGCTTTCCTTAGCACATACTTCAGTTACATCAAGGAAAATAAAGGCAGACATGATGGAGATGAACAAGAAAACCCCCCAAGACTATGTTAAGAAACTTTATCATGTATTTATGTTCAAATTTACTTTTTCAACTTAACAACTTCAAAATCCTTAGGTTGCTTCAAAGAATAGCAAATAATCCAGATGAATTTTTATCAATAAATTGGGCTAGTTCAATTAGGAAATTTTTAGTTGCAGAGTTTAATAATGCATCTTCCAAGATTTCAAATAAGAAACCAGCAAGTTACATCAATGGTTTTGTACCTCTACTAATTGTGAGTGCTAAGTGCTAAATTCATTCAAAATTTTATTTGCTCAATGTGAGTGCTAAAATTTTCTTTCATCTTATGCAGATTTGGTTCCTGGAGCATACTTCTTTTCATGCTCCATTGTATGCTGACAAAAGGCTCCGTTTTCTACGATGGTCATCGGATATTGTATATACTACAGAGATGATTTTTAACTTATTTTCTAATATAAGCAAAAGTCAGATTTATAATGTCCTCCAAGCAGTTACCCAGGATGAAATGGATATGGTTAATGTCAACAAATATCCATCAGACAGCCCTCCATCCCCTGATTCCCCTCATGAAATATTCACCCATCAAAACAACCCCCCAATCTCTCCATCATACCCACCTCCTCAGCAAGACTCCCACCAATCTCCTCAGCAAGACCCCCATCAATCTCCTCAACAACCACACTTAAGTTTTTCTGCTGAAGCACTTCAGTCTCTACAAGAAAGAATAATCAAATCCTGCCAAAAAACATGCACAAAAATTTTTCGAGAATTTGAAGACAGACTGAGCACAAAGTTTGAAGATCTAACTGAGAGAGTTGGAGTTATTTAGGTCAAGCTCAATAATTACATTGATTAGAGCAAAATAATTCCTCAGAAAAGATCTGTTAGCTACTCTTCATCTTCCAATAAGAGACATAAATCAGATATCCCTACCCACAGCCCCAATAACCCAATCCCACAAAATCAGCCAATCCCTGAATAAATGCAACTTATTCCATATACAAATGTAACTGAACCAGTAGAGTCGATGAGATTCCTATAAATCCTGTAACTTATGTCTATTCAAGTGAAATAGAAAGTTACAAAGGTGTTCTAAGTTTGAGTCATGAGAAGAGAAATTTTGTGCAAGAAAGTTTGAGAAAGTTTAATTGAAGGTAAAAAAATTGCAACTTATTTTATGTTATGATATGCGTATGTTAGCTTCTCTTGTAATTATTTTGGTTTAATTTTTTTATTAGAATGTACATAGGTTATAGCTTCTACATGAATTATGATTGATGTATTGTCCAATATAAATCATCTTTGACAACCAAGCCTTCCATTCATTACTGCGATATTTATCCTTCTTCCATGTCCATGGAAGGAGGATAAATATCGCAGTAATGAATGGAAGGGCTTGGTTGTAAAGATGATTTATATTGGACAATCCAACAATCATAATTCCTGTAGGAAAGTTGATGTTGTTGAAGATGTAAATTAAGTTACAGCGCATTAAGATGTACATTGACAATCATATTGGAAGAAGTTTTACAAAATATACGTAGTGTTCTGCTTAAATACGCATTACATACGCAGTGTTTACTCATTACATACGCAGTATTTACTCATAGCATACGCATAATACACGCACAACATACGCACACCTTACGCAGTGTTCAATATACGCACACCTTACGCAGCGTTTACTCATAACATACGCAGTATATACGCGTAACATATGCACAACTTAAAACTGAACACACAAAATTAATCAACGGCTCAACATTATATAATACTGAACAGTGATCACATCCAGTTCGCATACTAAACCCTAAACGAGAGCTGCTCTCTTTGCCTGGAGGTTTCTTCTACTACGAGTTTGGTTGCTGTCTTCTCCGTCCGACCCGCGGCCGCTTCTGACCGAGGCTGCTGTCTCCTCCGACCTGCATCAGGTCATAGAAAAGATTAGTAAGAACTCGTTCACTTCCTATTTTTCTTAATCAGGATGGTCAGAAATAAGGATAAGGCTGTATCAGGTCATAGAAAAGATCCAGCATGTAAATATAGCACTCAGGTGGATGTAGGAGGCAGTGATAAAACATATGTCTATCTGAAATGCAATTACTGTGATAAAATTGTGAAAGGTGGTGTGATTAGGATGAAGGAACACCTTTCAGGTTCTCACAAGAATGTTGCTCCATGCTCCAAAGTTCCTGATGCTGTAAGGGATGAGATAAAGTCATACATGAATAAGTCTACCACATCAAAACATCTTGCACAGAAACAATTTGAGGATAGAGTTGATGCTGGATCTTACTACGGGAGTGAGCGCAGCGTTAGGGATTCATCTTCTTCTATGAAGCCCATTTCATCTAGGGGTGCTAGAGGGCCTATGGATCATTATATGGTTGACACATCAGAGGATAGACCTTCTACTACACAGAAGATGGCCCTAGAAAATACAAAGAAGGCGCAGAGAAGAGTGTGTAAGGATATAGACAGATTCTTCTACGAAAATGTAATTCCATTTAATGTTGCCACATCACCTGCTTATTACAACATGATTCGTTCAGTTGGATCATTTGGGAGAGGGTTCAAACCTCCATCCATGTATGATTTAAGAACATGGATTTTGAAGGAGAAGTTGGAAAGCACTGATAAAAGCATCGAAGAAATTAAGAAGACTTGGGCCCAAATAGGAGTAACAATTATGTCAGATGGGTGGTCTGATATCAAGCATAGAAGTCTGATCAACATCCTCATTAATAATCCTTATGGTACTGTGTTTTTAAGGTCAATTGAAGCATCTGATCAGGTCAAAGATGCTGAGTTCATATTTGGATTATTAGATAGTATTATTGATGAGGTTGGAGAACATTTGGTTGTACAAATTGTGACAGATAATGCAAGTTCTTATAAGGCTGCAGGTAATAAACTTATGGAGAAGAGGAAACATTTGTACTAGACTCCATGTGCTGCACATTGCATAGATCTGATTCTTGAGAAGCTTGGGGAGCTACCTCAACATAAAAATGCACTCACTAAAGCCAAAAAAATAACCAAGTTTATTTACAACCACTCTTGGGTTCTAGCTCTTATGAGAAAGTTTTCTAAGAAAGAAATTCTAAGGCCAGCCGCAACAAGATTTGCCACCGCTTACTTGACCTTAGAGAGCATGCTGGATGCCAGACAACCTTTAGAGGATATGTTCACATCTACACAGTGGTTGAGTTGTGCTTGGGCGAAGAAGGCTGAGGGAAAAGAGATTAGAAAGATTGTTTTAAATGACAGATTTTGGAAAAGTGTCTTATATGTCATTACAACCACTAGACCTTTAGTTCATATTTTAAGGATGGTAGATGCTGAGAAGAAGCCTGCAATGGGTTTCATCTACAATGCCATGGATGAAGCCAAAGAGATGATTGCCTCCAACTTAGGAGGCAGTGAGGGAAGCTTTAGGGAAATTTGGAATATTATTGATGATAGGTGGGAACTATAGCTGCATCGACACTTGCATGCCGCTGGCTACTAAATAAACCCTCAGTATCAATATGCAGAGAACAAGTCTACAAACCCTGAAATAAAGTTGGGATTATATCATTGCATGGATCGTCTAATAAGTGATGCAACTGAAAGATCAAATGCTGACTTGCAATTGGTACCTTTTAGGAACAAAGAGGGTTTTTTTGGATTACAACAAGCAAAAAATACAATTGTCAAACGATCTCCAGTTGAGTGGTGGATTCAATTTGGTGATGAGACTCCAGAATTACAGCGTTTTGCTTTGAAAGTTTTGGGCTTGACATGCTCTTCATCTAGTTGTGAAAGAAATTGGAGTACCTACAACCAAGTACATACAAAAAGGAGAAATCGCTTGTCGACATTGAGGATGAACTCACTGGTATACATTATGTACAATAGGAGACTCAAAGATAGAAATTTGAAGAAAAAAGGATTAATGGATGATGAAGATCCTTTGCTTTGCGATGATGTGGCATCTGATGATGAGTGATTTGTAGATGATGAAGTTGAAGTGATGTCGTCTGAATTACAATATGAAGATTTAAATGTTGATTTCTTTGATGGTCTTAAAGCATCCACATCCACAACAACTCAAGAACAAATCAAAAAATGTATATAAATAATATAGTTTTCTTTTCTTAGACTTTTATTAATGTATTACACTATTATTCATTATGATATTATTCAAAAATATTTAGGGAAGAGGAAGATAACTAATAATGAGGAAGAAGAAGCTGATTGGGAGATATTGAACTCTATAGGAGAGGGGGAAGAGGAGAGAGCAGTTCATCATAATGATGATTCAAATGAAGACCCCCTTAGTGATGACTGATGAGTGATGGACAGTGCTGATGACTAGTGAGTTCTTATGTGATGTCTCCCTTATTTATTCTCAAAGATGTGGTATGTAGCATTTTTATGTTTTATATATTATTTGCTCATTAGTATATACAAAATTTATTATTTTATGTTTACGCAATTTTTTTATTTTGAGGCTTACGCCTCAAATCGCCTTGAGGCTTACGCCTCGCCTCACGAACGAAAAACGCCTCAATACCCGAATACGGAATTTTAAACCTTGATATGCTCATAAAAGACTTTTGGTGGAAGTCCTTCGGTAACTAGAACAATTATAGAGTTTGTACAAATATACTCTATAGAAAAATATATGCTTTGACCTCTTCTTAAACAACTTGGAACTTGATGTCTATATGCTTTGATTTTGATGAGCTCCTATTATTATTCGAATACATCATTGTTGACTTGTTAGAAAATAGCTTTCATGGTCTTTCAATTTCTTCCAAATTTTGCAACTGAGTGACAACATTTTCCATCTATATTTCATATTTGGATGCCTCATAACATACTATAAACTCCACTATTATGCTTGAAGATGTTATGAGAGTCTACTTGACACTCTTATAAGAAATTGTTCCTTTGGCAAGCATGTAATGTAGCATGATGTAGATCTTTAAATATCTTGTCACCCAACAAAATATGAATTAGAATATCCAATAATTTTCAATTGGTCTTATTTCCTATATGTGAGTATGTAATCATTTGTTCTCTATAAATGCATCACTTCCCGTTTGGCTGCTTTCCAATGATATTTATTAGGATTATGTAAATATCTGCCTAGCATTCCAAAAATATATGATATATCTGGACATGTACAAACTTGAGTACATTAAACTCCAACAAATAATACATAGGGAATCATTTGCATTTCTTTAATTTCAAAAATTTTTATGGCATCCTTGTCTCCCTTAGCAACAGGAGTGTCACTTGGTTTATATTTTTCATGTTAATTCTCTTAAGTACCTTCTCAATACAGCTCTTTTTTGATATTAAGTATACACTGGGAGTGACCTCGATGTCTTCGTATACCTAATACAAAAGAATCATCATCAAGATATTTTATTTCAAATTTCTTTGATAACACTCTCTTGATTTCGTGTAATAAGCCTATATTGTTACTAGCAAGTAGTATACCATCCACATTTAGTATCAGGGCAATATACTTACTCCCACTGAGCTTTTTCTATGCACAATCATCAACTACATTTATCTCAAAACCAAACAAGACTATTATTTGATGACATTTGTAATACTATTGATCAGAAGCTTACTTAAGCTGATTGTGTCATTTAATTTACAAACCATCTTCTTTGTGTCTCCTAACACAATTTTTTGGTTGAATCATATAATTTATTTCATTCATGTCACCATTTAGACATGTCATCTTTATATCCATAATAGTCCTAGAAATTCTGGGGTTCGATTCTTTATTTGGGCATTCAACATCATGTTTTCTAGCTTTTCTGGCAAAACTTCCCTACCTTGGTCATCTAATATAACAATCATAAACTGGCAGATGTAGTCACAGAAGGAGCAAAGAGCAGGAAGAGTGTTGGAAAGTTTAATTGACTCGAAAAAACTCCATTGTTGTAATATGCACTGATGCTATAAAGCTATGAACCGTTATATTCAATCTGAAAGATTTTGAGTGACGTTCTGCATTTTGCTTACCCATTCAGTTTAACCCCTTATCCCAAACTTGGTCAGATATCCAACAGCTTCTGTAATTAATACATAGTGAAAACTCTCCTCTAAGTTTCTCTTCTTGCTATATATTGCACTCTTTACAATATTGATTTGATATATAGATGCCTTGAGTTCTTTTAGATGCGAAAATATCCACAGACCCGCTGCCATATAGTTTGCATTAATCAGCACTTATATGACAGCATGTGATTGATCAATATTAATTTCTTACTTATAGAAATATTAAAGAATTATTGATAAAGTTCCGCTACACTCCAGTAAATCTCAGAAGTTTTGAGATTTTATTAATTTCTGTCATTGATGATGTGGATGTGTATATGTCTATGTTAAATGGAAATGTATTCCACATATATGCTGATGTGATCAGAAAAATGAAATAAATCTATTTTATGTGTGGATTCATTTTGGAGAGTGAAAACATTATTCTTACTTATAAAGGATTTTTGTTAGTCATATATGTGCTATAATGGGGTCCTATTGTTTCAGAATCACTCCTTTGATGTATATGCAATGATCAATTTCCTATCAATTCCCCAAAAACATCTTCATATGTGCAAGGTTGATCTTCCAATTTCTTTTCCTCATATCATAAGAATGATGTTTTGCGACAACATTTCACCATATGCCAAATTAATATTATTTATTGAAGAGAAGGGTGCTTTTGGTTTGGGAGTCGCTTCTTTGATACTTCTGTTACGACAAATCGATTATTTTAGGTAGAGGTAGACTTAAATAAAGACTTGATTAGAAAATATTAAAAATGACCTTTCTTTATTAGATTTAAATAAGAATTTGACTCTTAACAAGACACAATGGATAAAAAGGATTCATGTAGGCGACTCCATGTAGTGGTATAAAGGCTTGTTGTTGTTGTTGTTTTTGTATGCAAGATGACAATTCACTGAAAATATCCCCATATATAAGAATGATGTTTTACGAAAACATATCAACCATAAGTTAAATTGATAGTTTTTGTCGAGGAAAAGGTTGTTTTCTATTCACTTCTGTTGCTTAGAATGACCTCAGTCTGTCTATGTTATAGGAGTCTATCTGATATTCTAGTCCAATTATTCAGTAGAGGGCAGGTGGCGCCCGTTACAGTGCTTACAATCTGGATAAAACTTTCAGGACTTGTAAGAGCAAAAACATTTGAAAAGAATGAGTATTCTAATGCATATCAAATTTCTGGTATTTCATGCGAATTGAGGTATTATATAAAGTGGAAAAAATATTCATGCATGGTAATATGGTGCATGAGAATCGAGAAATTTTATTTTAGCTGTTAAGTTTATACCATCTTTGGTTCTTACTATATATATTAGGGTTCTTTTCTTGTAGATGATAAGAAAATTTTGTTCTTTTTGGCTGATGGTCTTCTCTCTCAGCTTCATATCTTGATATAGAGTGTTGAATCCAAAAAAATATTTGGTGGATAATAGTCACATTCTACTTGATACTAGAGCATATTGGAATTGAGGGAACTCAAAAATGAGAGAGAACATGCTCATTTAACCGAGTTCAACTACAGAAAATTAGGTTGATCCCTTTACATAGAAATGGTTAATTGATAAAGTTAGAGACGATAGAGGAAGGGAATCTTAAGATTGGCCTAGATTTCAGTGCTCTAGTTTTGTCTCAGTTCTTGTATCTTTGTGCTTGTGCTTGACCTCAAATCTCCCATAATAGCTCAAATATAAAGTTGATAATATAGAAGTGACAACTTAGGCTTCGTTTGGGACAGCTTTCTTATTGCTTTTTAAAACTTTCTAGTACAAAAATTTCTTGAATTTAAATTTTTTGTACTAGAAAGTCGTTTCAAAAAGCAGTACGAAAGCTATCCCAAATGAAGCCTTAGGCTTGGTTTGGGTAGTTTTCTTAATACTTTCTAAAACAGTTTACTAGTATAAAAATTTTTTTAGTTGAAAATTTTTGTACTAAAAAGTTATTTTGAAAAATAATAAAAAAGTTGTCCCAAACAAAACCTTGATATATCACATAAAAGAAATATGATGATCCTATTGTAGTCGGTGAGGTAGCTAGCGAGTAATCATGGCTGAGTACCCTAAAAAAAAGTTGATGAGTACTAAAGGTTAATATGCTAGGAACACAGCACTATCCTAGGTGAGAATTATAAGCTTCTTATTAGTACTATCACAGAGTTGGAGGGTGCGTTAAACAAGTCAGTGAGCACTCTTGTTAACTTGGAGGATACTCCTAGCAAGTAGGATGGTTCTCAGGCAAGTTTTTCTTAATACATCAGCAGGGACTCTTGATGAATCCTTGTGGTTGTTCTTAAATGCAGTTCCTTTAGTTGGTTAGGATGTTTGAGTAGAATTCCAATTTGAAATTTACTTGAGCCAGTTCAATGATTAGTTGCTTATTAAATTTGGTTCCTGTTCTCGTTAGAATTTAGCCTGATCCAAATGAATATGACATATAGAGAAGAAATCATAACTATGTGCATGGATCAGGAAGAAAACTCTACATTTAGGCACAAATTCTCTTTAGCAAATCTAATATCTTATTTTCCATCATTTTATTCTCCTTTCTTTTCTTCTGCTCAATTCATTTTATAGAGTCAGATTTCATACCTTGATAAAAGTTGTTTTGTGTTTAGCCATAAAATATTAGTTTTAGGATGATTTTTTACCACCATTTTTAGCTGCTTTTAAGGAAACTTGATGTATAAACATATTTTACAATGTATAATCACAAAAAAATAGTAAACTTTATTTAGTAGTGCTAGAATATTAATATTTTTTAGAGTGTGTGAATTATAGAGGAATTAAGTTAATGTGTCATACAATAAAACTTTGGGAGAAAGTAATTGAGCTTAGGCTACGACGTGATACTAATGTTTCTCAAACTCGATTTAGATTCATGTTGGATAGGTATACCATGAAAGTTATACTTTTATTCAGAGGTTTGATGGAGAAGTTTAGAGAGAATAAGGGGGATCTACATATGATATTTATTGATTTAGAGGAAGCATATGATAAAGTTTCAGGAGAAGTGCTCTGGAGAGTTCTAGAAAAGAAAGGAGTTTAATAATGCTTATATTTAAGTTATTAAGAATATGTATGTAGAAGCTGTTACTTGTATTCAAACACAAGGTAATTTTACCAAGTAGTTTCCTATTTCAGTTGGATTACAGTAATGATCATCTTTAAGCTCATATCTTTTTGCTTTAATCGTTGATGTTCTTACTATATATTTGCAAGAGGATGTACCATGGTGTATGCTTTTTGCTAATGATATTTTTCTTATTAATAAGACTTGAGAGTGAGTTGAAGGATAACTTGAATTATAAGGTCAACCTTAGCATTTAAATGTTTTAGTTTGAGTGGATCTAAAATCAAATATATTGAGTGTAATTATAGTAGTAATAGATCTAGCAGGGAGATTATGATTTTGGGTGATCAAGTCATTAAAAAGACTACACATTTTTTATATATTGGGTTTATTATTCAAAATGATAGTGAAATAGATGGGACATATTATTAGTAGAATTCAAGTTGGTTGATTTAAGTGGAGGAATGCGGCAGGCATGTTGTGTGATAGAAAAATACCCCTCAAACTTAAGGGAAATTTCTAGAAGGTGGTGGTGAAACCTGGAATGCTTTAAGGTGCAGAATGTTGGCCTTTAAAAAAGATCATAAAATTAAGTTAAGTGTTGGAAAGATGAGGATGCTCAAGTGGATGACTGGCTTACACTTAGAGAAGGAGTGTGAAATGAGTATATACATGAAAAGGTTAGAGTAGCTTCATTGCCATATAAAACTAGAGAGAGTCACCTTAGATGGTTTAGTTATATAAAATGTTGGCATTCCGATGACCCGATTAATAGAGCATATGTGTTAGATTTAGCCTATGTTAAGAAATGTAGATGTAGACCTAAACAAACTTGATTATAAAGTATTAGAAATGACATTTTCTTATTAGCTTTAAATGAGAATTTGACTTTTAATATGACAATGAAAAAAATAATTCACGTAGCCAACTCCAAGTAGTGGGATAAAGGCTTGATGTTTTTTTTTTTTTTTTTGCATTATATATATATATATATATATATATATATATATATATACTTTTTTTTTGTTTACCCTTCTACGTAACCTCTAAGCATTATAAATAAAAGATGAAGAAGCACATTTTAAATCTTTTGGTTATTTTTTTATCCTTTGACATACTTTGAGCTTTCATTTCTCCCTCACTTTCCGTACTCATCAAACCTTTCTAAGTTCTAGTTTCTACTTAGTAGACTGTTTGCTACTGAAGTCGGACATCATTCATAGACAAATTTGGATACATCATTACTGTTTGAAAAATATTTCATGTCTTATTTGACCTTTTATCTTTTATGTATTTTTGAGCTAGTTGCCACCTAGAATGGCCTTACCTTTCGGTATAGCTTTCACATTCCCAAGAACAATTATTTAGATGCACCCGTTAGAAGGGATTGCACTTTCTCTCAATGCAACTCTTATTGCAAAAGGGGAGTCCAAGTTTTATAGTTTGACATTTTGTCCCAAAGATAATACTAGACTTGGAGCAATATTTGATACTTTAAGATGAAAAATATCTTTAAAATATGTAGGGGTGTCAGTTTTTGACACGACCCGAAACACGACCTGAACCCAACCCGGAAAAATCCGGGTTCGGGTTGAACAAATCAACCTGTTTTAAAAATCGGGTCGGGTACGGGTTGACCCAACAACCCGAAATTGACCCGAAAGTGACACGAAAAATCATATTTGACTCGAAAACCCGAGATTGACCCGATTTTGACCCGAAAATCGAATGTTGACCCAATTTTTGACCCGAAAATTAGCAATTTTAGGTCAACTTCGGGTCATTCGTGTCGGGTCGGGTTGACCCAAATCCGAATCGGGTCGGGTTCGGGTCTGGAAACCTGACCTGTTTTTAAAACCGGGTCGGGTTCGGGTTGATCCGAATAGTGCCGGGTCAGTTCCGGGTTCGACCCGAACCCGACCCGCTGACCCGAATTGACTCAGTGTCACTTAATAAATACAGCTTAAGTTACTCAACATTTTCATTATCAGACTCAGTGTCACTTAATAAATACATTTTTTTCAATATTGGTCTAAGTTGTAAAGTGTCAGCTCCCCATTTGAAAATTGGTTGTCTTCCAATTTGAAAGTTAATTTTAAAGAGAAGAGGAATCCTAATTTGTATATAATTTTCTATCTCTTGAAGCCTTAAGAGAATTTTGAATCCGAATCTTAGACTTTACTAATAAGATTGACTAAGAAAATAATAAAGAGAGAGAATCCAAAGTATAGTGCTCGAGATAAATCTATATATCTTAGGTTAGCCTTCTAAATCTATTTATAAGTGGGGGTGGAGGTATAACTCTATAAGAGAGATTATGTTCAATAAAAATATGTAAAGTCTGATGCGTGCTTGCCTTAAAATGGAGATTTATTAGTTATGACTTTGTAATTACATTAGATGTGAATAAGTGATTTACAAAAAAGTAGCAAAGCTGCGTTAAGTCATTGAATGATAGGTTTCGTTTGGTTATTTAGTACTTTTGCAAAAGACAGTTTTAAGAAATATTGATTTAGAAAATGGAGTTTTTCAACGGGGAAGCATATATAAAAAGCTTTATCAAAACAGTAGAAAAATGACAAAAATGGAGTTATTGGGAACGTGATTTGACGAACCAAACAGTAAAGAAGAAATAAATTTGTCATTTTAAAACGAAATAAGCATCAAAAACATCCAATCAAACGAAGCCATAGTATCTTGGTTGGCCAATTTTGGGCTAGTTTATTTATATGTTTGGGTGATTTCAAATTTATGTAAAGATCGATAGAGAAGTTGAAGTCTCATTTGGATGATTTTTAAGGCTTCGTTTGGGACGGTTTTTTTCCTGCTTCTTAAAGCGGGTTTCTGGTTAAAAAGTTAAAATTTGTGTACTATAAAATCGCTTTAAGAAGCAGTAAGAAAGCTGTCTCAAACGAAGCCTAAATCTTCAACAATCAAATTCTCACTGGGATGATTTTAATTCTTAGATGAGTTAAAATCTCTTTTACATGACTACAATATTGTTTGAGTTGAACTTTTCTTAGATGAGTTCAGTTCTTGTTGGATGAGATGAACTCTTCTTTGGATGATTTCATTCCTTGGACAAGTTTAACTTAGGAAATAATTTTCTTCAATGGTAATTTAAGTTATTAATGTGTCAACACGCTAGCTTCATGTTGTCTAATTTCAATTTGAAAAGTGATCTAAACTTCTTTAATTAAAATCTTCATATATCTTTCTTTATTTGTTTTTTAAATCTAAAAAAGGAACGAGTTTGCTACATTTGACTCTGTTGACTTGAACAAGATGGATGGTGGGGCGAAATTTTCTTAGTATGTTTCGACTTTCAAGGGTAAGTTCCTCAAGGCTTAGGCTTCTTTTGGGATGGCTTTTTACTGCTTCTTAAAATAATTTTTCAGTATAAAAATTAAAATTTTGCACTAAGTCTTCGTTTGAGACAACTTTCTTACTGTTTTATGAAGTAACTTTTTAGTATAAAATTTTTCAAAAAAAAATTATACTAAAAAAACTGCTTCATAAAAAAGTAAGAAAGCTGTCCAAAATGAAGTCTTAGGCTTCATTCATGACATGTTTTTGCTACTTTTTAGTATAATTTTAAAAAAAAATAATTAATTTTTTTTACACTAAAAAATTATTTTAGAAAACAATAAAAAAACCCAGGCTTTGTTCTTTGAGTACTCTCCAATTTCTAAAGAACGAGTTCCTTTAGTACTTTTCTAATTTCAAGGATGAATTTCATAAGTATTTGTTGAATTCCAATGTCAAATTCCCGGAGTACTTTCCAAATTCTAAAGACTAGTTTTATAAGGATTTTCTGAGGATTGTTAGATGGTATTAGATTGGTAGATTGAAGAAATAAAGTAATAAGATGAATGAATAGAGTAATTCTTTTTCTCGACTTTATTATACTTAAATAAAAAATTTCTATCTATTTATTTTTCTCTCTAAATGAATAGAACAAAATTGAAAAACTTTTATCTAAAATTATATTTTTCCCTTAATTTTATGGGGGTTTGAAATAAAAATTCTTTTTTTTTTTTTTGGAAATTTTGGGACAAAGCCCGTATCATTGAAATAAAAAGGTTACAAGTACAAATAGGAAAAACTTATAATCTAAGGACTCAAACAAAAGGAGGAGTCTGGATTCAAAAAGAACAAAAAATAAATTGCTGGAGAATAACAACTCAAAGGACTCAGGCGCTCTGTGATAAGCAAAATTGAGGGGAACAAAAGATCGCAAAGGACTTCACAAGAGCGAAGCCCCTGGTTGCCAAGTAGACCGTCCAAAGGGCAGCTGCAATAAGCAACAATCATCATCGTTCTTCCAAAATAATCACCCAGACAACGCAAACCAATAGAAATTCAGTGAAACTGAGTCATGGAACAGATTTCTTCCAGCTGCTGGTCTTTAAAAGAATGGCTTTTTAATTCTGGCAGTCACAATAGCTTGACAGAAGAGAATACCACAAAAAATATGATCATTTCTAGCTCTCCAAATATAGTATATTGAGGCACAAGTAGTTAGAAGGAAATAGCCAAGGCGCAGCCCAGTAAAGCTCTGATCCAAAACACTATAAAAAACTAGGAATATGTTCGATTTCATCAGCAGATTGCCCAGCCAGGGCAGTAGTTGCTTTACCACATTGAAGGTGAAATTGCATTCATAGAAAAGATGCTGAAGAGTTTCACGTTCATTGAAACAGAAGCAACAATTACTAGAGATAGCAATCCCACGAGAGGCTAAAACATCAGCCGTTTTTAAACCACGTTTAAATGCCATCCAAGCATAAGCAGAAAAATGCAGGGGGCTTTTTTTATGCCAAATCAAATTATACCACGGAACAGTATTAAGAGTAGCATATAAAGATGAGGTAAAAACTTTAAAATTAGGACTTTGGTTACCCAGCCAAGAATGCAACTCCTCAAAATTATCAATATGTGTGGCATGAATTTTAGAAGCAATGAAGCCCCCAAAACACAGTGGGATAATCCAACAATCACCAGCAATAATATTTGAAACTTTTCAATCGAAGTAAGGAGAAAGCCTATTCAAAGCTTGCAGATCAATCATCATATCCGCAATAGATTTCCCATCGCACTAGGGATCCCATATAAGAGACAGGTTGCTAACAATGTGAATAGTCAAAGAAAAATTTTGCTTAATAGAATTTGCAACCTTGCATAAATGTTTCCAGTACTGAGAGCTTTTGACAGTTTTCAGGTTCCACAACGTTTGGTAAGAATCACGCCGCCATTGAAATAATAGATTGCTCAAATTTAAAAATCTCCAAATGGTCGAGCAAGAGAAATTGTAGTAAAGGGCATCAATGGAAGGAATCCCTAGCCCACCATTGGCCTTGGGAGTGCACGTGTCTTTCCGGGATATGGTATGCAGTTTTCTAAGGCTGATGTTGCGAAAATAAAGGAATCTAGAGCACATACGATTGATAAGCTTACAGCAGCCTTTAGGAATTATAGAGCCACGAATCCAGTAAGCTAAGGTGTTGGATGTTGTGAATTTGAGGTATTGAATTCTACTCGCCAATGATAACAATTTGGCCCTCCAACCATCCAGAGAGGTAGAGATTTTGTGAAGCAAAGGTTGATAATCAGCAGGTTTCAATTTTTTGTAATGGATAGGCAGCCCAAGATATTTGATAGGGGAATGTGCTTGGTTAATATTGAGAATATCACAGATCTGAGCTGCCTGGGAGGAGGCCATGTAGATCAAAATGGTGCTCTTAATGGGATTGACTTTCAAACAAGAGACACAAGCAAATTGGTGTAAAATAGTTTTAAGAGAACTAGCATTATTAGTGGTAGCTTTACAATAAACTAAAAGATCATCAGCAAAAAGGAGGTGGAGATGGTACAGTTACCCACAATCATGGCAGAGAAACTGGCATTACAAGTGGCTTTTTTAATGGCAGCATAGAACCCGTCCATAACAATACTAAAAAGGTAAGGAGAAAGTGGGCAGCCTTGATTAAGGCCAGAAGTGGAGTTGAAATAGCCAACAAGAGCCCCATTAATACACAGAGAAAAGTGCACATCAGAGGTGCAAGCTTTAATCCAGTTAACAAAAGTTTCCGGGAAACCTTTGTCAGCAAGCCGTTTATAAAGAAAATCTCTAGACACAATGTCAAAGGCCTTAGAGATATCAAATTTTGCACATAAAAATTCATCTTTAGCATTTTTATTGTAATCCCAAGCAATTCAGTAGCTAAAAGAACATTGTCAGTGATCATTATGCTTTTAATGAAACCACCTTGACTGGGGTGGATAATTAAAGCCATAACCTCCTTCATCCTGTTGGCAATTATTTTAGCAATAACTTTGTAGATAACATTGCACAAAGAGATAGGTCTGAAATCCTTGGTATGGCTTGCATGAGGTTGCTTAGGAATCAAAGCAATAGCAGTTGCCTTGACTTGCTTGGGAATATGAGAAGAATAGAAGAAGGAAGTAACATCATTGCAAAGTTAATGCTTAATGACATTCCAAGTAGTTCTATAAAACTCAAAGGTAAAACCATCGGGTCCGGGAGTGGAGTTATGCTTACCCGAGAAAATAATGCTTTTGATTTCATCCATGGTGACCGAGGCAGTAAGGGAGGGTAACAGGTGAATAGGAATAATATTCCCAATGGAGAAATCATGGTAGTGGGAGGAGTTTGTAGGTGTAATAGTGTTAAAGAGCCTGGTGTAGTGATTGATAAAGACAATAGAGATGTCTTGATGGGAGATTTAAGTGCCTTGGTCAGAAGAGATTTGCTTAATACGATTGTAGTTTTTGGAGATGTTGACTTTTGAGTAAAGAAATTTCATGTCATCTTCACCATAAGTAAGCCAATTCACTTTGGCAAGTTGAGAAATCCAACTAGTTATGCTGGAGTGGTAATGGGAGAGCTTCCGATTAATACTGTTAAGATTGACATTGAGAGCTGGGTCAAGAGGGTTAGCTTGGATTTGCGCATAGTCTGGCTTTGGAGGTTGGAAAGGGAATCAATCTCTTTTTGGATATTGTTGGAAGTCAGGTCGACCAATGCTCATGCTTGATAATATTTTTTAGGGTTTTCAGTTTGAAGATGAAAGAGCAAAGAGGGATGTTGTTGTTAGGATTAGAAAAAACCTCAATAAGACTTTCCCAGAACTCAGGGAATTTGGAGCAGTAATCTTATACATGAATCTATGTCAAGTAGTATCACTCAAAGTGTTGAGAAGAATGAGTGGAGAGTAGTCAGAGCATCTAGGATTGTCAACCTTGTAACAGGAATTAGGAAACATGCTCAACCAATTATCATTAACCAACACCCTATCCAGCTTGATATGAATAGGGTTATCAGGTTGATGATTATGCCAAGTAAAATAGTGCCCAACAGAGGAAAGATCATGTAACCCAGCATTGAAAATCATACCATTAAAGTTTCCAATTTTGCTGTTAATAAGAGGAATACCACCAGCTTTCTCAACAGTAGAACGACAGCTATTAAAGTCACCAATGATTGCCCACAGAAGGCTAACAGAGTCAGCCAGAAGATGAATATTATTCCACAAAGATTGCCTTTCAGAATTTGAATTACTAGCATAAACAGCCGTAACCTCACAAATAGGAATGGAGGCAACCAGAATAGTGCCATGGACAATTTGACTGGTAGAGAAAGTCAGATTGAAATCAACATTGTTAGCATTCCACTTAACCCAAATTTTGCCAAGGTTTTGCCAGGGTTAGAATGAGAGAACTTGTGACAGGAGTTTTCCAAGGGAAAAAGCTTGTGGTTAGCCAGTAACCACTGGTTATTAAGGTTGCTATGGGATATATTTGCTTCCAAGATGAACTGGAAGTCAAGGTCATGTTTTTTGATAAGGTTTTTGCAGCATAAAACTTTGTCAGGGCTGTTAAACCCGCGAATATTCCAGGCTGCTAAATTGGGAAGGGTCATTGGTTCTTTGAAGTGGGGGTAGAGGCTTTTTTGGCTTTGCCTCTAGTTTGTTTTTTTGCTGTGAAGGTCTTGCTTTTGATTTTTTGATTTATTTGAGCTAGAAGTGGATTGCTCAGAGTTTGAGAGTATATTGGGTTGGTGGTTCCGTGGTGAAGTTTGTGGTGGGCTATTTTGGTTGGGGTTGTTTAGAAGATGATCATTTTCTTGGCTACGGGATGGGGATTGTCTGAGTTCAGCTTTGTCTGGGATAGACAAAGCCTAAAATTGGTTTTTAGTTTTGATGGTAGGAGGATTATTTGGGTGTGTGGTTGCATCAACAATGTCTTGGATTTCTCCAGAGGGAGAGTTTAGGTTAGGGATTAAATGACAGTTGGGAGGAGGTGGGAGAGATGGGTTACTTGTAGAGGGCAGGATGGTTTTCTGTTGGGTTGTCGGTTTGGGGATTGTAAGCCTTGGTGGTGGAGTTAAACGAGGCTTCCAGCTCATGCTTCTTCCTCTCGGTTTGGGAGCTGTCTGAGGGCGGAGAACAGGGTCTTTGGGACAGAGAGTTGGGGGATGCATAATGATCGACACTGAGAACAATGTTCAGGTTTCCAATCGTACTATATTCTAAGAGGGAATGTTTTACCATTGACATTGTAGAAAATTTCGTCTGGCAAGGGGGAAGTGCTAGTGATTTGAACACATACCCGAGCAAAAGTCAAACGGGTCTTAGCAGCCGTAAGAGCGTCTATAGCAAGAGGTATTCTAATATAACTAGCGAGTTTAGAGATACCTTCTGGTGTCCAGCAAGAGAGAGGGCGGTTCATGATGTTGATCCACATTGGTATCAAAGGGAACTCCTCCCGTTTCGGAACAAATTCAGGAGTCCACTTTTGCAGGATAAATGGTTTTCCGAAGAAGAACCATGGTCCGCCCATCCAAGCAAGCTCGTAATCCTCAATTGCAGAAAAACTTATAGAGAAAGAATTCTTCGTCAAGAGTAAGAAGCGAGAAAGAGCCTTTGAGATTCTAGGTCTTTTTTATGACCGAAAGCAGGGCTTCGTAATACGGTCTCTTACCGATAGAATAACCAACTAGTGAGAAAGACCATTCAGGAGCACCGACAACGAACTGGTCGTTGGTGAACTGGACTGTAAGATTTTGCGTGGGGATGAAGGATAGGGAATGGGAAAACTCAGTGGAGACTTGCGGAGTAGTGGCAAGTAAATTCTTCCAATCCAAGGGAGAAACCACCACAGAGGAAGAGGGAGGAGGGTTGAGAGTGGAAGAGAGTGGTGGAAAATTGTCGTCGGCCATGGGGGCGAGACCCCCAGAGGAGGTGGCGGGAGGGGATAGAGTCAAGGTGCCAAAAAACCATAGTAGAGCAAGTCGCGCTTTTTTGTCTCATGTAAGAGAATTATATTGTAATAAATAAGAAATAAAAGTTCTATGTCTATGTATGTACAAAAGAAGCACAAAGTACCAAAAATTTGTTGTAAGATTTAAAAAAGCAGCATGATACAATGGATCCCAAATAGCAGCAACACCAAACATCCTAGGCCAAAATAGCCTAGAGAAAAAACATAAGAAGTCATAAGAGAGAAACTAATGTGTCATATTCAAGCTTCATTTGGGATGGTTTTTTACTGCTTTTTAAAACAACTTTTTTAGTAAAAAAAAATTAAAAAAAATCATTGTACTAAAAAAACTATTTTAGAAAGTAATAATAAAAATAATCTCAAACGAAGCCTCAATTAAAATGAAAAATGATCCTCTAAAGCCAACAAAAGGCCAAAAAAACAAAAAAATCTAAACTAGCATAAAGAAAAAAATGCTCTTCCAATTATGAATATAAATTGCTGAGGATATTTATAACATCACAAACATGCTTCAAATGTATCAATTTAGCAGATATAACAACTTCAATTTTATACATATAGGTAAAATAGAAGCAAATTTGGGCCTAAATTTTGTCATTTCTTTCTCTCTTTTTTTTTTTTACATTTAGTTCCTTCTCCAGCAGCGTTTTGCCTCCCATGATAAAAAGAGGTAGATGTTTAGCATACATGAATCATAGACTGATTCCTGGATTGATATGTGTTGGAGCGAGAGGCTCCCAAAACGTGATTGCTATGCCTGTTGGCCATTGAAGTAGTGCTTAGGATATTGAGATTAGTTTCCCGTATGTGACACCAAACTGTGGGGTGCTAAATATACGTGGTGATAGAGTTAGAAATTTTCGTCTCTGTGTTGCATGGATATCCAGCACACAAATGGAAGAAAAAGGAACACCAAAATTTTTATGTGGAAAATCCTCAAAAAGGAAAAAAAAATCATGGGGCCACGCCCAATTGAAATGATTAAACTAGTGTTTGATTTGATTACAAGTAAGTGACTCGTCCCTGAAATTGAGGATGATAAGATCACAATAATCAACCATTGGGTTGAAATCTAGTTACGAATGGAGATAGGAAATTCAGAGACGTTTGTTGGTTGGACAGAAATCTAACTTCAATTGACGGTCGAGCGAAAGTCTGTCGTTAGTCGACAGTCGGGCATAAGTCCAACATCAATTGGCAGTCGGTCAGAAATCCAGCAATAGTCGGTGGCCGGGTGGAAGTCCGGCAGTGGTTGAGGAGGGGTCAGGTGGCAATATAACTCTCTCTCTTCACTTCCTTCTATTCCTTTCTTCATTTCTTCCTTCTTGGGTTTCGCTCTATGAAGAATGAGGGGTCTATTTATAATTTTCAGAGAGTGGCATGACCAATAAATAGGAGGAAGATCAATGCTAAATTTGGAGTGGTTTGAATGGACAATTAATAGTGATCCCTTTGATCATGGACTATTTATTGGGAATTTGAATATCTTAATGATATTAGAGTTTGGTGATCATGGGCTAGTTGGATTCGTCTCCTCAAGCTGCTCGATTCGACTATAAGCATGTCATGTTTGGAAACCGTTTGGTAATCCAAATTATGGTTTGAACCTTCCAAATGTGTTTTTCGACTTTGATTTGGACTCATTTGGACTCGAATTGAGTCGAATTTAGAGTCGTTGAGTTCATGTTCTTGAGATGTTCAACTCGACTTTAAGTTTGCTTAAATCAAAATTTGGATGGTCCCATATTTAATTTCAAAATTTCCAACTTGATTTTGCCTCGAGATTCGTGCCTAATCAAGATAATTTTTTGAAGATATATCAAATCCCTAAATCTAAATTTTTCTCAACCATTAAGCAAAATAAACCAAAGCTAAGTAAACACCAAAATAATAATAACAATCCGAATATCATCCAATCTCATTTGTCAAAACTTATATATAATTGTTGCGTCCTGGATTTAATTTTTGAAGTTTCCAACTTGACTTTTGCCTCGAGATTCATGTCCGATCAAGATAATTTTTTGCATGACGTATCAATAATAATCCAACTTACATGCAATCTATACCTCAAAAGAATTATTAAAATACCTTAAAACATTCTCCTAACATTCATGCCCTTATCAAATCTACTTTGTTGGGCATTTTATGTTTCCTAAAACATAATAGAAATTTTATAGAATGAGTGCCACTAGCTCAGTAAACTTCTTTTAAAATCACATCTCATATATCAACATTCATTCAAATATTCAATTAATTAATTAAAAACAACTTGGGTAGTAACAAGAAGCGAACTTCTAAAAATTATCATAATGCAATTGATTTCAGAATCATCATTTGTACGTTTAAAATTAGACTTCACAAAGGCTTAGAAGTATACTAGCTATTAGAACATTACTTATGTACCAACCTAAGATATGAAAAAATATTTAAAAATAAATGTTTGAGTTTTTGTTTGAACTCTGGTGCTATGTTTTGAAGCACTGTAGAGCTAGGCTTATGAGCACAACGATACCAAAAATCATTGTCGTAGTGCTTGAGCTTCTATTCTACAGTAATTTTGAATTCTACATGCGGTATTGGGTTAGTGCTATTTTTTAATATAAATCTTAAGCATCAAAGCTCCGATGCTGCCACCGCCACCCAATTTTCGATGTGGCATGCTCGGGAAAGAAAGGGAGAAAGGAGAGGAAGAGGAGAGAGAAAGCTATTTTTTTGTCATTTTTGTGATTTGATTCAATTAGGAAAAGTCTTCTCATCATTGTAAGTAACTCAAAGCTCACTTTAATTTTTGATGATTTTGAGTTTGATAATTTTAATTTCTCCTAAATTTATAAAAATATATTTTCACCTTATTTATTATATTTTTATTATGTAACTTTTCATATATGATAGATATGAACTTTATGACAATAATATTATTGAATTTCACTTAGTAAAATGAATTTATGAAGCTATCGATTATTATACAGATTTTTATAGATTTATATATTTCAACATTTAATATTGCATTTCATGCATGAAAGGGAGATTGATATAAGTGTTATGAAATAAATATAATATTTACATGTAAGCAAGAAATGCTCACTATTAACAGTATAATTAATATGGGTTGACTCTTTAAATATTATACCCTGTATAGGAGGCTGTGCTAACAGGATTTTCCTTTGAGGATGATTTGTGATTTTATCCTGATTGTAGCCTGAAATTGATGGTTGTTTATGCATATGGATAAAGGTTGATGACTCTTTATGCTTTATTGAAAATCACCTTAAATGATAAAATGATAAAGATGCGATGAATATAAATTAAGGAATAAAAACACCATATCAAAGATGGATGCCCTACCTTGTTGAACTATATTGAATCATATACTGATGAAATTTGTTCATTGATAACACTTCTAACATTAATAAAATTGATAGTATTGATAGCACTTATAGAAAGATAGATAAATGTGTGTGCATTACATGTATTGATTTCATAAGAATTAAAGCAATGGAAGAAAATAATCAAAGCCTAACTTTCTCTCTCTTCAATCTCTCCTCTTGCTCTCCTATTCCCTCTCTTCTTCCACGATAAGCCTGTTGACCCCTACAGCACAAAAAAAAAAAGGAAAAGAAATAAAACCCTTACCTGCCCACTGCCAAGGCCACGACGCACGTCGCCTGCACGCCGAAGCACGTCGTATCCCGCACGTCTCTCCCACGTCGCCTACACGACGCTTCTGCATCGTTAAAAGGCCGAAAGGAATGAGAGAGCGTGTCTCTTCTCAACGCGATTCCTCTCTCCGAAAGCTCCCATCCTCCTCTCCTTCCCTCTCTCGCGCACTCCCTCGACCCGTCGAAGTCGCCCGACTTCACTCCTCCGGCGCCTTCGTGGCTGTGCGACGTCACTCCTTCAACGACCTTCCCTTTGCTGTCGGATCGGAGGTTAAGAAAATTTTGATCGGGAGCAACACCTCTTCGGCCAAATCCCGTAGAGAGAGAGAGAGAGAGAGAGACCAGTCGTGTCTTGCTTACCCGTAGCCGTCCGACCCTGTCCGATCAAACTCCCCCGTTCGGCTTCCTCTCCAGTCGAATCCCGAGCCCAGTCGCCTCCTTTGCGCCGTTCGACTTCGCTCCTAGACCGACTTTCCCTTCCTGTGAAATCAGGAGAAGCAACAGGAGCTTGCTGTAGTGAGGGTAACTTTCTCCCTTGCTCTTCTTCGGCCGAATCCCATAAATCCACTGAGCTTAGGGATTTAGTAAATACAGGATTTAAGCCTTAAATTCCTAATCATATTTTAATCCATTATTATTTTTATTATAATTATTATTAATTATGTTTAATAGTTATTTAATTATTATAATAATTAATTACCTAATTATAATTAATCATTGATTAATTATAATTATAATTAATTGATTATTTAATAATTAATTAATTGTTAATTAATAATTAATTAATAATTATCAATAATAATTATTTAATTATTATTATTATAATTAATATAAATTATAATAAAGAATAATAATGAGTTGTATGTGCTCGTCCCTTACCTCGATCCCCGAGCCTCCGCCGCCGATCGCCGGTCTGCCGGCCCCGAAGGTATAACCCTCTAAACTCAGGCTTTCGTCCTCGATGTGTACGACGGACCGGAAAACCGCCTATACACGCCTTTATTGCGCGTGGTGGGATGGGACCCCGGTCCGACGCCTACGACGAGGCGAACAGTCGCCTCTCGCTTTCTTACCTCGTCATGCGTGGCGAGTCAGTGGTCTACCCATGCACGCTTTTCTTAGCGTGGTGGGAAGGGCAACTGGCGCGACACCTACGATAAGGTGAGCGAGCAACCTCCGCTCTTTTATCTCGACTAACGTGTCGGGCCGGCGGTCTACCTATGCACGCCTTTATTGAGCGTGGTAGGAGGGGCAACCAGCACGACATCTGTGTTGCACGACATCTGTGTTGAGGTAAGCGAGCGACCCATGCCTTCCTGTCTCGACATGCGTGTCGGACCGGCAAACCACCTAAGCACGCCTTTGGTGGCCGTGGTAGGAGGGAAACCGGTTCGACGCACACGGCGAGGTCAGGTGAGCTTGGTGTACCCTTTTCTTTGCGCGGCCGGAATGATTCATAAGTACCCCCGGGCGGGGGGAAAGCAACTGCTCTTCTTCTTGTAACAGGTACCGTCAAAGACCCCATGCACGCCTTTGTTGGCCGTGGTGGGATGAAAAATCACGGCCGAGGTGTCCTCGAAAGAGGGCACCTACCATGCACGCCTTTATTGGCTGTGGTGGGAAGGCCCAGTTTTCTCGTAGTTTTTCCCCTAAACGGGGGAGACGCCGGGAGGCTGCCGAAATTTCGGGTGAAATACTACTACACTTGGGACCTGTTTTGAACTCAAAAGAACAAAATATTTGGACCAAACAAGAAAGAGCAGTGGACTTTTGAACTTGATTGAAAATGTGCAGAGGACCTCAATCAGAACAAACCTAAATGATTTCTAAAAAGCTCAAATCTAGATAAAATCAAGACAGAACTGAAGATCAAATCCAAATGAAATAAATTCGAAATGGGACCAAATTGAAATCATTTGAATACAAAATTGAGCTCAAAAGATCTCAAAAAGACTCTGAATAATCATTTGAATGTATATTCGGACTCAAATTCAAAGGAACTAAGTGTGAAGGGCACTAAAATTGAATAAGACTCAGATTACAGAAGACATGGAACTGAGCTTGCACACTAAGCTCATGAACCTGATTGATCCTGAAAGGAATTAAACTTGAGCCTGGTTTGAGCATCATCGCCCTCTCACGTTCAACGCCAGTCAAAGCTGCCACCTGAGATTGGTGAAGGGTGGAAATGGCAAAATTGACAACGACTCCCCTACGAGTACTCCTAAGAACTCGTAGTGGCTTCGACGAGTGTCCCTCCCACATATATTGTTGAAATCTCCTACGACAATTTCTACAACCGCCTGTTGATTGAGATGGCAATATTTGGGGATCAGCAATCAAAGACCCTTCTCCTACAAATGAGTACAATCAACAAACCACCTGAGATTGGTGAAAGGTGGTTTCAATGCAAAAGCAAAGGTTCTCCTACGAATACTACTAGAAGGTCGTAGCGGATACAACCGATCTCCAGCAAATGAATACTTGTGGATAACAACAGTGTGTACATCGTAAGCACATCGAATCACTGTGGACACAAGTACAAATATCACCTACGACAGTGGTGATCAAAATCTCCAAGTACACCGGGTACAGAGGCAGCCCGATGTACGAAGAACACCTCTAACAGAAGAGAGGAGATGTTTGAACAAATTAGAACCAAACTTCCTGGTGTTCCAAAGCTTCTTCTTGGTCCTACACATTAGAAGAAAAGCAATTCAGGTGCCCACAAACACCGGAAATAGCAAGTCTACTACGCCGAAGAGCTTAAAAGGAGTTATTTCCAAATCAAGTAGTCTTTGACTCCAAAATCCAAAAGATCTTTCCCCGGTGAATGAGAAAGGGGGAGTCAATATCAAGTCCAATACTCCAAAGTTCAAAAGAATCCTTCCCCGGTGATTGAGAAAGGGGGAGTCAACAGATATCGCCACCGGATCTGCAACATTCGTACAAGCAGACAGAAGGCGTCCACAACTATTTCAAAATACCCCCACACAAGTGCACTGTAGTATTGTATACACATAGGTACACAACGGGGTACGTCTAAATCAATATAAAAATCACCCGCATGGGCCCCGGCGAGCGTGTTATTGGTACACACGTGACGCCTAGGGATGCTGCGCGGGTCGATAAGTGAATTCTAGTTCGAACCCGATCCTTCTATACGGATCAATAGAAGTCGACAGGCTTCGAACCTTTAAACAAATACACGGCTGTGGATACCAGTGTATTTGTTTCAACACATTCGTATTAGGCATGCTAAGCCTACAATCAAAAGAATTCACTGAACAAAAAAGCACGAAGCCTGCGAAACCCGATCCTCCTAAGCATGTAAATGGGAGTAGACAGGGTTCAAACAATTGGATAAATATGTGGTCACGAGGTCGACCAGAATATTTATCTAATACATTCTTTTTAGGCCTTCAAGGCCTAAAATCAAGAAAGTTCATGAACAAAGGCATGAAGCCTAAAGAACCCGATCCTTCTATACGGATCAATAGGAGTCGACAGGGTTCGAACTATCAAATAGATACACGGTTGTAGTGACCGGTGTATTTGTTTAAATACATTCTTTTTTAGGCATTCAATGCCTAAAATCAAGAAAATTCATGAACAAAGGCACAAAGCCTACGAGAAACCCGATCCTCGATCGATAAGTTGATAGGGTCGACAAGGTTCAATCAAAAATGGAAATGACCCCAAAACACCCCGATGATGGCCGTGTTGAACAAAGATCTCAACCGGAGGGGTCCATCCAAATATTTCAAATTCCACTCAAATGTCTATCAAAATCCAAACTCTACAAACTCCCAAATTTCAAGATATTCAAAAATGAAATATATCCATCAATGCTTAAAGCAAAATCCATCCACCCTCCACAACAGTCTGCCGGGGTGGACAAATTCAAATAAACTCTAGCTCACAAAGAGCGAAATGCCTAGTCAAAAATATCACTAGGATCCATTCTCAAACAATCTCCTGCCAGTAAGGACGTGGTACGTGTCCTCTAACCGGCGGTTTCTGCCGCCAAATGGCACCGCAGGATAAACGTTACGATGACCCGGGGCCCTCTGAACCGAGTGGTTTTGCCGCCAAATGGCACCACGATATAGCGGTTATGGCCAGAGCCAATACGCTCCTTAATGGCATCAAATCCTTGAGATATGAATCAATAGGATATGATTGATAGGGCACAAAGCTCTCTGTCAGCTAAGGTGGATTCAAATTTGTCCCTTTAGGCAAATACCCATCCCAGGTCTACAAGGTCCCCTTGGACGAAGCAACCCATGGCTGCCGACAAGGATCCTTCTGTCAGGTTGGGTCGACTACCTCCTCTGACTAAGTAGACTAGGGACCACGATGGCCCGGGACGACGGAACCATGGGATCTTGATCGGGCCCATCATCCATTCCCCCACCATCCGCTTTAAGTGCAAGATGGTGCAAATTTCCTATTTTTAAATATTCAAAAACCATTTTCCAAACTCAATTCTCAAATCCAAATCCAATTTTCAAATCCTAAACCCATGCTGCTACTATATGCCAGATGCACGTATTCTATACGTATCTGATTGACGACTAGCCTTAATCGAAAGTTCTCTCTCATGATTGAGAGGGGTAATTAACTATAGGGGCTTGCGCCTATAGGAAACCAGAACTCAGATCATAAAGTCCTCGCAAAATGAGGGCGAAATCTCTGGGTAGTGTCTTATCTACAAACCCATCTGCCTTCCAAAATTTACCTCGGAACTTAGTCCGTTAAAACTCCCTCGCCGAATAAGAAAAAGCGATGCGGAGGCCGTGGCCGAATTTTCGGAGCCCACAGATTTCTGGCGACTCCGCTGGGGTTTGGTTTCTCTTTCCATCTCTGGCTAGTTGTCTAAATGCTATAGTAGCAGTAAAAAAAAATGATGATATTGAGCTATTTACGGTGAACATCAGGATGTGACATTTGGTCCTTATGTCCAAAAATCCATCACTAAAAGGTCCCGACAGTAGCAAGCAAATCAAATTTTAAATTTCCTGAAAATGAATCTTTTAAATAAGATCAATGGAAATTTGTCTAGCAGGGTTTTAAATTCCATGCTAACTCTCCTGCTTCAATTATTTGTTCTGCGTTGTATGAAAGTGTAGGGTGATGTATCAATTCTGATCACTAACCCCCTGCCTTTCATTTTTGTAGAATGGAAATGCAGGACACACCGATGACCGTCCAACTGGGACGAGGAGCCAGGATTCAACTGGCTAATGCTGTAATTGAAACTGGAAATGCTGGAGCCACCATCCACTTTGGTGGGCTCGAATTCTCAGCAGCTATTGCAAGGGCTGCAGCCGTCCCTGTGTACGGCGTAAACTCTGAAGAATTTTCTGGAAGATCCTACTCTGAAAGGACTGCTGCCAGAGGTACTGCTCAAGGAAGAACTTCTGTGTTCGAAAGACTATCCCAGTCTGAGACCCTTACTGCAAAAAGGGTTGTTACTGGAAGAAGAAAAATTTCTGTGGTGACTGCGAACACCACTAACCTGCCCAGAGAAACTGTTGCACCTGGGAGGTACGGAACTGAAGCTTCTTCATCTGGAGGAAGGCTTACTAGAAGGCAGAGGAGGAAGAGAAATGCAGAGCTGCGAGCTCAGCAGTTACCTGTACCAGTCCATCCCTCCAATCTGCCAGCACCAGAATCAAAGATCAATATCCCCACTCAGAATAAGTTCGCCAATCTAAAGTGGATAAAAAGAAATAGCTCTTCTGGTGAGCTCAAGAAATCTTTTTTGGGAGCATCAGCTTGAAGTTCCAGTCCCTCAGAAGATAAGAGAGCCCGAACGCCTGTCTGCCCGGGTGCACCGAGTTTTGAAGACAGTCAAGGAGAAGGGCTTAATGAAAAAGAAGTTCCAGAGGCCACTGATTGTTGAGGCCCGAAGAACTCCTCCAAGAGATAGACTATCATCCGCTGTGATGGTTGAAAAAAGAGGTTATCGACGACAAGCTCCGCAGGAAGCACATCGGGGCGTGACACTTGGACCCCGTGTTCAAGAATCCGTCGCCGAAAGGGCCCAGCGGAAAGGCAAACAAGTTTGGAGGCCAAAGCCTCGAAATGAAAAGGATCTTTGAAGAAAGAAATAAGTCAAGCGTGACATCCGGAGCTGTCTCTCGGAGATCCGCCCCTGCCAACAAAACTCGTCAGAAATGGGTCCAAAGGAAGGCCCATAATGACGACAATTATAATGACAGTCGACATCCTGGAGAGTCTTCTAGGAGATCCCGTCATTCTCCAACTTCAGCCAAAGAGGAAGTTCACTTCGATCGTAGTCCACGGGTTGAAGAAATACTCATTCCAAGTCAAGAACCTGAAATTCAGTGGCGCGCCGCCGCTCAGAAATTCAGGTGCAAAAAAGATGAAGAAGACTATGGTGATGAAGATACTATGGAAATTAAGGTGGTTCGTATGGTCAGTCACGCCGATGTGGAAGAGGAAGATGATGGTGATGAAGAAGACCAGCAATCACAGCCGCGCGTACGTACTTATCGACGTCGCCATAGGGCTAGATCAATTGCCAGCCGAAGTGCTCGCTCTTCAGAAGGAGATGAGGAAGAAGAAGAGGTCGGAGAAAATCCCTTCGGAGGTGAAGACATCACACTCGCTGAAATGAGAAATCAGATGAGGCGACAGATGCGAAGAAAAGACAGAGAAATCTCTCAGTTAAATGATAAAATGACTGAGATGATGACTCAGATGACGGCCATGATGGAGATGATGCAGAAGACCACTTCCGTGGGTCCTGTATCGGCTCAACCCATCAACCAAGCTGTAAATCCTCAAAATCTCCAAGCGCCTCAAGCCTCAGGAGTGAAAGGTGTACTTGAAGGTGGCGATAAAAAAAAACTAATGATCCAACCCGCCAGCGTACTCCACAAAATGTGGCGAGCGCATCTGAGCCTGTAACTGCATCGCAGTTGGAAGGCTTAATCAGTGAAAAGATTAAAGGCTATTATAGCTGCTGAACAAGCAGAGAAGCTGGTAGGAAAAGGTCGCCCGTACCCATCAGAGTATGATCAGGTGTCATATCCAAAGGGATATTCTGTGCCAAAATTCAATATTTTTGATGGCAATAAAAATCCCAGACAACACCTGGCGCAGTTCAAAGCAACCTGTGGGAACACAGGAGGCAATGACGCTCTGCTATTCAGGCAATTCGTAAGCAGCTTAAGTGGAACTGCTTTCGAATGGTATGCCGAACTACCGAATGATTCACTGAAGACCTTTGCGGAGCTAGAGGCCCTATTCGTAAAAAGGTTTGCCAGTGCAACAGAGAAGACTACCATTGCTGATCTTGCCCTTGATAAAAGGAGGAAAGATGAATCAGTGACGAGGTATATAACACGCTGGCGCAATCTCAGCATGAAGTGCGAGCAGCAATTAGAAGAAGAACATGCAGTTCAACTGTTGATGGGGAACATTGATGATAAAATGCAACCCTTCTTATGCATGGCTTCAATCACTACCTTCCAGGATCTGTTGGACAGGGTGGCGAAATTTGAGAAGTTAAACTTATCAAAGTCTGAAAGCTTCCCTGATAAATTCAAAAAGGCTAAAGCTCCTGATGCTAGAAAGAATGAGGTCTACTCTGCATTCCCTCTCAGACCTGATAAAGGTAAACGGGTAGTGTATAATGTAGACAAAGGAAAGCAGCCTATGCAGTATGAAGAAAAATCAAAACAGGCTTACAATCCAAATCCTCAACCAAAGCTGGTACTTGGAGGAAATGATAAACCTCGAGCCTTTCCTAGTGGAGGAGAGCGCCAGAGGCAAATCACAGGAACTGGTGATAGAACGTTCCCCTCCCTCAAGGAGAAAATGAATAAAGAATATTCGTTCAAGAGGGAAAGTGTTTGCCAAATTGTTCCGACAAGCACTCAAGAATGGTCTGGAGTTGCCAGAATGCAAAAGACCTGAAGAGTCCAAACACAGTGGCGACCCAAACTACTGCCCATATCATCGGGTAGTTAGCCATCCAATTGAAGATTGTTATGTCTTCAAAGATTGGTTAGAAAAGATGTACAAGAGGGGAGAACTTACATTATCAGATAATGTGTTGGTTCGTCCCAGAAAAGAATCCACCCGGGTAGTCACGTCCTCTTCCGTACTCCCGCTTAAAAAAAAAAATAAAAAAATCTATCCAAGAGGAACAATGGGAGATTGTGATCTCCAAGAAGACATCAAAAATGCTGAAACAGTTAGAAGGAGTTCCTGGTGTCAAGTGGAAGTCCCCTACTGAGCCAGTACTGAATTTAAAATGGTTGCCTATGTCACAAGCATCCACTTCTAAACAGCAACCTGGCCAAGCTAGCTCATCCAAATCTGATAAAGCAAAGCCAAAGTCTTCTAGGAAGAAAGCCAAGTTGAAGAAGCCTGTGGTAAAGAAGACTGCAACTCAAAAGGCTATTGATAGTTTGGGTGAATATTACCAGACTGTCAGGAGGCCTATTAAGCTCGGTGATTTTATGAAAGAGCTTAAAATAGATGAAAAGGAGGAAGAAGCTGATGATGAATCTCTTCCTACGGAGATATGTCGAGTCATCTCAACGACTTTAAAAATATCAGAAAGGGAGAAATACGCTAAAGAAGCGGCCCCTGAATTTTGTCTGATGGTGTCATCAATGGAATTCAGTTCAGAAGATCTATGTTTTCCAGATAATGAAGATTCAAACTCAAGTATAGAATCACAAATGAAACAAGTAAAGTTGGGAGATGATTCTGAGTCTACAGGTGAATCCCCAGACACAACAATGGCGGACTCTGAAGAGAATGCTTCATCAAACAAGTCTGAATCAGATGAGGTGGCCCAAGTACAGTTGAGAAGTGGCAAGGTACTGCCGCCTCCACCAAAGAAGGGGATTCCTAACAAAGATAAAGGAAAAGAGATAATTGTCAATGAAGATATTATCCTAAATGACTCCAAGAAGAAAGAGACTTCATCTAAGGGGATAGATTACAATATCTTATCCCACTTGAGAAAGATCCCAGCACAACTCAGCATATATGATGCCCTCTTGATGTCTAAAGACCTTCGAGAAACTTTGATCCAAGCTCTCAAGGACCCCGAAAGATATGAGGCATATTTTGCTGAGCGCAACTTGACGGAAGTCTTGCAAGCTCGAAATGAGCCCTCATCACCTTTGCTGAGGATGATATGCTGCTTGGAACAGCAGACCACAACCGCCCTCTGTATGTTACGGCAGAGAGCGACGGTATGATGATCAGTCGAATTTTGATTGATCCCGGATCTTCTGTAAATCTTATGAGCCTTAAGGCACTAAGATCCCTCTGCCTCGATGTGGAACATCTTGGCCAAGATAAACTGATGGTGCATGGCTTCAACGAGAAAGGGCAGAAAACTCTTGGTTCGTTTATGCTTCCTCTTGTATTTGGGGAACTCCATACGGAAGCCAAATTCCATGTAATTGATGCGGACACTTCGTTCAAGGCATTATTGGGTCGCCCCTGGCTCCATGAATACGGCGTTGTCCCTTCAACATTACACCAGTGCATGAAGTATCTCAGAGAAGGGGAAGAATTCAGAATTTCTGGTGATATTCAGCCCTTTGCAGTACATGAAGTAACAGTTTATGAAGATGCTAAGTACTTCATGCCAAAGAAGCAAAAGTCGTCAAGTTCTCTTGAGGGCTAGAGCATCAAATTCTAAGGCTACAAAGCGACCTGAACGAGAAGGTGAGAAGAAGAAGCAGGTGTGGGAGAAAGAAGGCAGTGCCGGCTCTTTCCAAATCACCAACTCTTCCTAAAAGAAAAGAAGCATGTACCTCATCTTGGGAGCGACACGGATGAAGATGACGTTACTCCTACCAAATCTCGAAAAATATGCCAGTCCACTGATGAATGGAGTAGGCAGATTGAATTTTCAAATGATGATTATGACTACGACTCAATCTACATGAACTCGGTGCAGAGTGTGTTCTCCAGAAGAATAGACAGTCTGTTAATTTCAGACAACGTACTCGTAGTCACACGTGTTCCCTTGCAACATTTCAAGGAAATCATTTCGCGCGAGGTTCATAAAATTGAAGAACTCTCCACTCTTTATCTGCCTCCCCGTAAAAAGGGGACTGCACCTGGAAATGTTTTGTATTCCACGGGAATACGCGAAGAGGAGAATCATGATTGGGATTGCATGCTCATCGACTCCGAGGAATTATTTCCTACGAGGCTACCCAAATTCAATACTAAAAATATTCAAAGAATGCTACGAAAGCAAATCAATATTCCTACTACCAAACGACAGCTCCGTACAAGCTTAGGCCTCTGGTATGGGAGAAGTCCGCGTCCATTACGACGAAAGGATATAGATGCATATAAAGGCATCGGATTCATCAAAAGAAAATTCCTCCGGAAGGAGATTTGTCGGGCGATCACATGTGGAGAAATCAAATCCGATGATGATGGTATTGAAGAGACATACGAAACCAATGCTTATGATGATCAACCCGTAGAAGCTGAGCCTGCACCAGAAGAACTGGAAGATGGTGGACAAGCTGCTACGATGGACGAGCTCAAAGAAGTCAACTTGGGAACTGAGGAAGATCCTCGCCCAACCTTCATTAGCTCTCTTCTACCAGAAGATCAAATAGAAGAAATAAAAGAGCTACTATGTGAATTCAGGGACTGCTTTGCCTGGACATATGCTGAGATGCCTGGCTTATCCCCTGATGTGGCAGTTCACAAATTAGCAATCAAGCCTGATGCAACACCCGTCAAGCAAGCTCCAAGGAGAATGAGATTGGAGATTGAAGAGCAGATGATTGCAGAAACGAAAAAGCTCATAGAAGCAGGCTTCATCCGAGAAGAGAAGTATGCTGACTGGATTGCAAATATCGTCCCTGTAAAGAAGAAGAATGGCCAGATTCGTATCTGCATCGACTTCAGGGACCTCAATAAGGCGTGCCCAAAAGATGACTTTCCGCTTCCAGTATCAGAGCTTCTAGTTGACAATACATCCAATTACGATATGTTCTCATTTATGGACGGATCGTCAGGCTACAATCAGATTAAAATGGCGCATGAAGATGAAAGACATACATCATTCAGAACGCCTATAGGCATATTCTGCTACACAGTCATGCCCTTCGGCCTGAAGAACGCTGGTGCCACCTACCAGCGGGCGATGACTCGTATATTTGATGATTTGATTCATCAGAAGGTCGAATGCTATGTAGATGACTTGGTCATTAAAAGCATAGGCCGAAAAGACCACATTGATGACTTGAGGATCGTGTTCGAAAGGATCAGAAAGTATGATCTGAAGATGAACCCTCTCAAGTGTGCATTTGGGGTATCCTCAGGGAAATTTCTGGGATATGTTGTTCGACATCGAGGAATCGAAGTCGACCCCAACAAGATCAAGGCGATCGTGGAAATGCCACCTCCAAAGAATCTTCGACAACTCCGCTCCTTACAAGGGCAGTTGGCCTTTATTCGGCGATTTATATCGAATCTGTCGGGTAGGTGCCAGCCATTTTCAAAACTAATGAAGAAAGATGTCCGTTTCAAATGGGATGAAGAGTGCCAAGAAGCATTCGATAGCATCAAAAGATATCTGTTGAATCCTCCTATTCTCGCGGCGCCAATCCCGGGGAAGCCTCTTATACTGTACACGGCAGCACTAGAAGAGTCCCTCGGAGCACTATTGGCCCAACATAATGAAGAAGGCAAGGAGAATGCACTGTACTACATCAGTCGAAGATTGATAGGGGCAGAAATCCGCTACTCTCCAATTGAGAAGCATTGTTTGGCTTTGATTTTCGCAGTTCAGAAGCTCCGCCATTATATGTTATCTCACAAAATCACCTTGATATCAAAGATCGATCCGCTGAAGTTCTTGATGACAAGACCAGCGTTGACAGGTCGTTTGGCAAGGTGGGCAGTGATATTGCTACAGTTTGATATCACATACGTGCCACAGAAAGCAGTGAAAGGGCAGGTGTTAGCAGACTTTCTTGCAGCACATCCTATCCCTGCAGATTCTCCGCTCAACGACGATCTACCTGACGAGCAGATCATGAACGTTGAAGAAGAGGAGATACTACGAGTATGGGAAATGTATTTTGATGGAGCATCGTCAATAAAGCGTGCTCGGCCTCCAAATCTCGAAAAGGCTCAGGCCGGAATTGGAATCATTTTCGTAGCACCCGAGGGGGGCATAATGAGATTCTCATTCAGTTTAACTGAACCTCGGACAAACAATGAAGCTGAATATGAAGCTTTAATAGCAGGATTAGAGATCGCAATCGATGTCCGAATCCGAAACCTCCAAATTTTCGGTGACTCTCAACTTGTTGTAAATCAAGTATTGGGAGTTTACAAAATCACCAAGTTCGAGTTGGCCTGTTATCATCAGCGAGTTCTTGAGCTTATGAAGCAAATTCCAATTGTTAAATTAACTCAAGTTCCTCGAGGTCAAAATGTCAAAGCTGATTCTCTTGCCAAATTGGCTAAAGAAATGGCGAACATGGACGACGAATGGCCTATAATAATTATGGTGCACAATCGACGAATCCTAGAGCCAGCATTATTACATTTCCCGCAGGCAGAGGGAATACCAAATTCAGGCCAGCAGGAGGCAACTCCGGTTGATCCTCAATCTCCCCAATCAGTTGATCCGGAAGATCAATCTGAGGAAAATCAAGTTCCTAAGAAGAGGCGCAAGGCCAGTCAAGCTTCAGAGTCGTGGTGGCATTGCCTAGATGTCGAGGAAGAAGATGACTGGAGACTGCCTTTTATTGATTATTTTAAAGAAAGTAAATTGCCAACAGACAAATCACTAGCTACTCAAATCAAGAAGAGAGCGCTACGATATGCATTTGTCAACAACACATTGTATCGACGTGCTTTCGATCAAATGTGGTTAAGGTGCCTGGGGACTCGAGAAGCTGATAAGGTGGTAGCAGAAGTTCACGAAGGACTTTGTGGAGCGCACCAATCAGGTCCCAAGATGGCAATCAAAATCAAAAGAATGGGCTACTATTGGCCGACCATGGTCAGAGATTGTATCAATCATGCTAAGAGGTGTCACGAGTGTCAGATCCACGGTGATGTTATACATCAACCGCCAAATCCACTGCACCCTACAATAGCATCCTGGCCATTCGAATGCTGGGGTACTGATGTTATCGGGCCGATAGATCCGCCATCATCAGCAGGACACCGCTTCATCTTGGCAGCGACTGACTATTTCTCCAAGTGGGCAGAAGCGGCTCCATTTAAAGAAGTTACGTCTGAGCACGTGATCAACTTTTTCACCCACAATGTTGTTTACAGATTCGGTGTGCCACGCCGCATAATCTCAGACAACGGAACTGCTTTCAAGAGTACAAAAATCTATAAGTTCGTTGATCGACACAAAATTGATTGGCGGTACTCTTCTATTTACTATCCAAGAGCAAATGGCTTAGCTGAAGCCTTCAACAAAACACTGGTGAAATTGCTAAAGAAGATTCTCTCTAAGAACAAACGAGAGTGGCATACGAAGATGGCAGAGGCGTTATGGGCGTATTGTACAACTTACAAAACGCCAACCAAAGCCACTCCTTACTCTCTGGTGTTCGGAGTTGAAGCAGTGCTGCCACTAGAAGTTGAACTTCCATCTCTTCGAGTTGCTGTCCAGAACGAGTTGACTCAGGAACAAAATGCTCGATTAAGAATGGAGGAGCTCGATGCACTCGATGAAATTAGGTTACAAGCTCAACAGAACCTGGAGATCTACCGAGCAAGAATGACAAAGTCTTTTGATCGAATGGTGCGTCCTCGATCATTTCAAGAAGAAGAATTGGTCCTGGTGCAGAGAAGACCAATCATCCCACACCGAAAAGTCGGTGGTAAATTCGTATCCAACTGGGAGGGACCTTTCGTCATCGAGAAGGTATTTCAAGGAGGAGCTTATCAACTGATCGATCTGATGGGTCAAAGGCCCATGCCGCCGATCAATGGCCGATACCTGAAGAAATACTATGCATGAATTGCTCAAGCAGATGTCATGTTTAATACGCTATATTTTCATACATGTTTATTAGCGTATATATATTCTACATTTTGAAATTCTCTTATGTCATGAGAACGCATTTCAAAATTCCCCATTAGACTGGGGGCATTTTAAATATTTGTTCGGGTCGACATCGCGCTGCGTGCCGAGATCCCCAAACAAATATTTAAAATCTCAAAATTCCAATCCTATTCTGCTTTAAAATGTCCCTGCGGGACAGGGGGCATTTTAAATATTTATTCGGGTCGACATCGCGCTGCATGCCGAGATCCCCGAATAAATATTTAAAATTATCAATTCAAATGCTATTTTGTTCTAAAGAATACAAAGATCTCTTTTTCAGAGTCTATGTAGGTGATCTTTCAAAAGATTGAGACACTTTCTCCAACAAACCAAGACTCAAAGGTCAAGAAAGAGACTTTTGTATCTACACACTCCTACAAAATTGAGCCGGAAAAGCTTGAAGTCTTTCAACAGCCTGAAGCTTAAGGTCCGAATGGGTGTAAAAGGTCGGATCCAACAAGCCCAAATATGGCCGGATCGCTGGCAGCTCCGTCTACTCAACAAGCCATAAGAACGGCCGTAGTAGCGGAACCCCCACTTCGTCAACCTGTCAGTAGGGACTGAAGAAAGTACGAAGGCTAATTTGACTCGACCAGTTCAAGTGATCGTAGTCTACAAAGTTCTCCAAAAATGACTGGAGAATCAAAGTTCCAGTGGAAGAATGAGTCTCGAGCAGCTACTGAATGTTCGTAAACTCCAAAATCTAAAATCACGAAGGATGATTCCAAATTTACCAACTTCAGTAAAATCAGCATTGGGAAGCGCAATCCCCATAGCTCAAGTCTGAAACCTGAATGGGTGTAAGAGGTCGGATCCAACAAGCCCAAATATGGCCGGATCGCTGGCAGCTCCGTCTACTCAACAAGCCATAAGAAAGGCCGCAGTAGAGGAACCCCCATCTCAGCAACCAGAGGACAAAGAGCTGTCAAATCCCAGCTCTCCCGATCTGATGAACTCAAGTAATTCAGATTAGAGTCTTCTCAAGTGGTTAAGGATCAAGATACTACCTACGTTCGGTACTATCAATCACATCCAAAACCTGCAAATCCTTCAACAAATCCGTAAAGCACAAAGCGAGGATCGAAGGAATTTTTCTTCAACAAGTCCGCCAAAGCACAAAGCAAAGGACCGAAGAAATTATCCCAAAGTTCACACAAAGCTCAAGGCTGAACTAAGTGGATTCCGTCATCAACAAGTCCGTTATGCACAAAGCTCTGGACCGATGACTTTTCGCCATCGACCTAAAGCAAACCTAAGGGTTTAGGTCATCGACATCTACTCCTTCATCAAGCCCGCCAAAGCTAGAAGCATAGGGCCGAAGGTACAAAAAAAATCATCTGACAAATCAGTAAAGACAAATCAGATAATTCTCTATCAATGTCCGCAGCACAAAGCACAGGACAAAAGAAATCAGTTTCTATACCATCTATGGATACATCCAAACGAGTCAAGAAAAAGAGAGGTTAGTGTGACATCCAAACAAATTTTGGAGATCCACTAAAAGAAAATCGTAGTGTGACATCCAAGCGAATTTTTGGAGATCCACTAAATGAAAGCCTTAGTGTGACATCTATAACAAATATCTAGAGATCCACAAAGCCAAACAGCTTACAACAAACGTGATTCGCTCTGGACGCGTACCACATTTGTTGGGGGGCATTTGTTGACCCCTACAGCACAAAAAAAAAGGAAAAGAAATAAAACCCTTACCTGCCCACTGCCAAGGCCACGACGCACGTCGCCTGCACGCCGAAGCACGTCGTATCCCGCACGTCTCTCCCACATCGCCTACACGACGCTTCTGCATCGTTAAAAGGCCGAAAGGAATGAGAGAGCGTGTCTCTTCTCAACGCGATTCCTCTCTCCGAAAGCTCCCATCCTCCTCTCCTTCCCTCTCTCGCGCACTCCCTCGACCCGTCGAAGTCGCCCGACTTCACTCCTCTGGCGCCTTCGTGGCTGTGCGACGTCACTCCTTCAACGACCTTCCCTTTGCTGTCGGATCGGAGGTTAAGAAATTTTGATCAGGAGCAACACCTCTTCGGCCAAATCCCGTAGAGAGAGAGAGAGAGAGACCAGTCGTGCTTACCCGTAGCCGTCCGACCCTGTCCGATCAAACTCCCCCGTTCGGCTTCCTCTCCAGTCGAATCCCGAGCCCAGTCGCCTCCTTTGCGCCGTTCGACTTCGCTCCTAGACCGACTTTCCCTTCCTGTGAAATAAGGAGAAGCAACAGGAGCTTGCTGTAGTGAGGGTAACTTTCTCCCTTGCTCTTCTTCGGCCGAATCCCATAAATCCACTGAGCTTAGGGATTTAGTAAATACAGGATTTAAGCCTTAAATTCCTAATCATATTTTAATCCATTATTATTTTTATTATAATTATTATTAATTATGTTTAATAGTTATTTAATTATTATAATAATTAATTACCTAATTATAATTAATTAGTAATTATTAATTAATTATTAATTATAATTAATCATTGATTAATTATAATTATAATTAATTTATTAATTCTAATTAATTGTTAATTAATAATTAATTATCAATAATAATTATTTAATTATTATTATTATAATTAATATAAATTATAATAAAGAATAATAATGAGTTGTATGTGCTCGTCCCTTACCTCGATCCCCGAGCCTCCGCCGCCGATCGCCGGTCTGCCGGCCCCGAAGGTATAACCCTCTAAACTCAGGCTTTCGTCCTCGATGTGTACGACGGACCGGAAAACCGCCTATACACGCCTTTATTGCGCGTGGTGGGATGGGACCCCGGTCCGACGCCTACGACGAGGCGAACAGTCGCCTCTCGCTTTCTTACCTCGTCATGCGTGGCGAGTCAGTGGTCTACCCATGCACGCTTTTCTTAGCATGGTGGGAAGGGCAACTGGCGCGACACCTACGATAAGGTGAGCGAGCAACCTCCGCTCTTTTATCTCGACTAACGTGTCGGGCCGGCGGTCTACCTATGCACGCCTTTATTGAGCGTGGTAGGAGGGGCAACCAGCACGACATCTGTGTTGAGGTAAGCGAGCGACCCATGCCTTCCTGTCTCGACATGCGTGTCGGACCGGCAAACCACCTAAGCACGCCTTTGGTGGCCGTGGTAGGAGGGAAACCGGTTCGACGCACACGGCGAGGTCAGGTGAGCTTGGTGTACCCTTTTCTTTGCGCGGCCGGAATGATTCATAAGTACCCCCCCGGGGGGGAAAGCAACTGCTCTTCTTCTTGTAACAGGTACCGTCAAAGACCCCATGCACGCCTTTGTTGGGCCGTGGTGGGATGAAAAATCACGGCCGAGGTGTCCTCGAAAGAGGGCACCTACCATGCACGCCTTTTATGGCTGTGGTGGGAAGGCCCAGTTTTCTCGTAGTTTTTTTCCCCTAAACGGGGGAGACGCCGGGAGGCTGCCGAAATTTCGGGTGAAATACTACTACACTTGGGACCTGTTTTGATTGAACTCAAAAGAACAAAATATTTGGACCAAACAAGAAAGAGCAGTGGACTTTTGAACTTGATTGAAAATGTGCAGAGGACCTCAATCAGAACAAACCTAAATGATTTCTAAAAAGCTCAAATCTAGATAAAATCAAGACAGAACTGAAGATCAAATCCAAATGAAATAAATTCGAAATGGGACCAAATTGAAATCATTTGAATACAAAATTGAGCTCAAAAGATCTCAAAAAGACTCTGAATAATCATTTGAATGTATATTCGGACTCAAATTCAAAGGAACTAAGTGTGAAGGGCACTAAAATTGAATAAGACTCAGATTACAGAAGACATGGAACTGAGCTTGCACACTAAGCTCATGAACCTGATTGATCCTGAAAGGAATTAAACTTGAGCCTGGTTTGAGCATCATCGCCCTCTCACGTTCAACGCCAGTCAAAGCTGCCACCTGAGATTGGTGAAGGGTGGAAATGGCAAAATTGACAACGACTCCCCTACGAGTACTCCTAAGAAACTCGTAGTGGCTTCGACGAGTGTCCCTCCCACATATATTGTTGAAATCTCCTACGACAATTTCTACAACCGCCTGTTGATTGAGATGGCAATATTTGGGGATCAGCAATCAAAGACCCTTCTCCTACAAATGAGTACAATCAACAAACCACCTGAGATTGGTGAAAGGTGGTTTCAATGCAAAAGCAAAGGTTCTCCTACGAATACTACTAGAAGGTCGTAGCGGATACAACCGATCTCCAGCAAATGAATACTTGTGGATAACAACAGTGTGTACATCGTAAGCACATCGAATCACTGTGGACACAAGTAAATAAATATCACCTACGACAGTGGTGATCAAAATCTCCAAGTACACCGGGTACAGAGGCAGCCCGATGTACGAAGAACACCTCTAACAGAAGAGAGGAGATGTTTGAACAAATTAGAACCAAACTTCCTGGTGTTCCAAAGCTTCTTCTTGGTCCTACACATTAGAAGAAAAGCAATTCAGGTGCCCACAAACACCGGAAATAGCAAGTCTACTACGCCGAAGAGCTTAAAAGGAGTTATTTCCGAATCAAGTAGTCTTTGACTCCAAAATCCAAAAGATCTTTCCCCGGTGAATGAGAAAAGGGGGAGTCAATATCAAGTCCAATACTCCAAAGTTCAAAAGAATCCTTCCCCGGTGATTGAGAAAGGGGGAGTCAACAGATATCGCCACCGGATCTGCAACATTCGTACAAGCAGACAGAAGGCGTCCACAACTATTTCAAAATACCCCCACACAAGTGCACTGTAGTATTGTATACACATAGGTACACAACGGGGGGTACGTCTAAATCAATATAAAAATCACCCGCATGGGCCCCGGCGAGCGTGTTATTGGTACACACGTGACGCCTAGGGATGCTGCGCGGGTCGATAAGTGAATTCTAGTTCGAACCCGATCCTTCTATACGGATCAATAGAAGTCGACAGGCTTCGAACCTTTAAACAAATACACGGCTGTGGATACCAGTGTATTTGTTTCAACACATTCGTATTAGGCATGCTAAGCCTACAATCAAAAGAATTCACTGAACAAAAAGCACGAAGCCTGCGAAACCCGATCCTCCTAAGCATGTAAATGGGAGTAGACAGGGTTCAAACAATTGGATAAATATGTGGTCACGAGGTCGACCAGAATATTTATCTAATACATTCTTTTTAGGCCTTCAAGGCCTAAAATCAAGAAAGTTCATGAACAAAGGCATGAAGCCTAAAGAACCCGATCCTTCTATACGGATCAATAGGAGTCGACAGGGTTCGAACTATCAAATAGATACACGGTTGTAGTGACCGGTGTATTTGTTTAAATACATTCTTTTTTAGGCCTTCAATGCCTAAAATCAAGAAAATTCATGAACAAAGGCACAAAGCCTACGAGAAACCCGATCCCTATCGATAAGTTGATAGGGTCGACAAGGTTCAATCAAATGGAAATGACCCAAAACACCCCGATGATGGCCGTGTTGAACAAAGATCTCAACCGGAGGGGTCCATAAATATTTCAAATTCCACTCAAATGTCTATCAGAATCCAAACTCTACAAACTCCAAATTTCAAGATATTCAAAAATGAAATATATCCATCAATGCTTAAAGCAAAATCCATCCACCCTCCACAACAGTCTGCCGGGGTGGACAAATTCAAATAAACTCTAGCTCACAAAGAGCGAAATGCCTAGTCAAAAATATCACTAGGATCCATTCTCAAACAGTCTCCTGCCAGTAAGGACGTGGTACGTGTCCTCTAACCGGCGGTCTGCCGCCAAATGGCACCGCAGGATAAACGGTTACGATGACCCGGGGCCCTCTGAACCGAGTGGTTTTGCCGCCAAATGGCACCACGATATACCGGTTATGGCCAGAGCCAATACGCTCCTTATTGGCATCAAATCCTTGAGATATGAATCAGTAGGATATGATTGATAGGGCACAAAGCTCTCTGTCAGCTAAGGTGGATTCAAATTTGTCCCTTTAGGCAAATACCCATCCCAGGTCTACAAGGTCCCCTTGGACGAAGCAACCCATGGCTGCCGACAAGGATCCTTCTGTCAGGTTGGGTCGACTACCTCCTCTGACTAAGTAGACTAGGGACCACGATGGCCCGGGACGACGGAACCATGGGATCTTGATCGGGCCCATCATCCATTCCCCCACCATCCGCTTTAAGTGCAAGATGGTGCAAATTCCTATTTTTAAATATTCAATTTTCCAACCATTTTCCAAACTCAATTCTCAAATCCAAATCCAATTTTCAAATCCTAAACCCATGCTGCTACTATATGCCAGATGCACGTATTCTATACGTATCTGATTGACGACTAGCCTTAATCGAAAGTTCTCTCTCATGATTGAGAGGGGTAATTAACTATAGGGGCTTGCGCCTATAGGAAACCATAACTCAGATCATAAAGTCCTCGCAAAATGAGGGCGAAATCTCTGGGTAGTGTCTTATCTACAAACCCATCTGCCTTCCAAAATTTACCTCGGAACTTAGTCCGTTAAAACTTCCTCGCCGAATAAGAAAAAGCGATGCGGAGGCCGTGGCCGAATTTTCGGAGCCCACAAAGCCAAGCACAATGGAGAGGGCCGGGGGAAGCAGTTGGGGTGATTATTGCTTAGGATTTAGAATAAAATAAATATAAAAACTCCATTAACCGTTTTATCAAATTGAGCATATTGTTTTTAGATTTTTTTTTAAATCAAATTTTCAACCACAAAGAAATAAAATGAGAGAAATTTAAAAGCAGCGAAAATAAAAAAGACACAAAGGTTTATAGTGGTTCGGTCAAACACGACCTACATCCACTCCCTGAAGTCTCCCACTTTAGGTATTGCACTATTACCACTAGTATCTCTCCTTTTGCACCCACAGTAAGGCGGAGAAGCTTTCACAAAAACTCTCTTCCACCACTACCCGATGCAGCAGAGAATTGTTGTTCTTTTACACCCTCCAAGTGTAGGCAGAGAACCTTCCCCTGTTCACACTCTCCAAGTATAGGCAGAGAACCTTCCGCTATTCACACTCTCAAAATGTATGTAGAGAACCTTCAGCTGTTCACACTCCTTTAGTGTCGGCAGAGAATCGGATATTCTTGAAAGATCTTCATATAAGAAATTTAGAAGGACAAGAGAAAAGAGTGAATAAATTACAAAAATACACATAGAGATCCTTACCTTTGAGTAACCATGTGAACCCTTCATGCTCCAATAGGAAGAAATCTCTTTCAGGCACTCTCTCTCACTCTCTCCTTCAATCTCTCTTTACTATTCACGAAGACCAAGTGACAAAAAAGACTTATTGACAATATTAAGTGGTCCTTTTGTAGAAAAGACATAAAAAATCATCCAGAAAATTACATTTTTCAAATTTGTGCATCCATGATCGTCCCGTACGATCGTATTTCATACGCTCAAATAGTATAAAAACTATTGCGTACGAACTCAATGTAAATTAGTACGAACTACCTTCGTACCCGATCATCGTCCTGTACGAACATAGTTCGTCCGGTACAAAAATAGTTCGTCCGGTACGAACAATTATTTTCAAAGTTTGTTGGTACGAAAAAGTAGGACAAACTACAAGTTTATAGTCCATAGCTCATCATCCTGGGACGAATGGAACTTATCGTCTGGACGAACTTCATATTTGGTAAATCCATAGCACATCGTCTTGGGACGAATGAAAATATCATCTAGATGAACAGAGTAATTGGTGAATCCATAGCACATCGTCCTGGGATGAATGAAAATTATCGTCTAGATGAATAGTGCAATTGGTGAATCCAGAGCACATCGTCCTGGGACGAATGAAAATTATCGTCTGGACGAATAGAGTAATTGGTGAATCTAGAGCACATCGTCTTGGGACGAATGAAAATTATCGTCCGAATAAACAGTGCAATTGATGAATCCAGAGCACATCATCGTAGGATGAATGGAAATTATCGTCTGGACGAACAGTGCAATTGGTGAATCCAGAGCACATTGTCCTGGGACGAATGGAAATTATCATCTAGACGAACAAAGAAATTGTCAAATCAGAGCACATCATCCTGGGAAGAATAAAAATATCGTATGGACGATCTATACTTAGAAAAATTTTAGCCCTCTCTGTTCATTCTATTGCTCGTTTGGGAATATTAATTGACCAGATCGTCATGTTCATACTGTATGATCAAATTAAAAAAAATGTGAATTTTAAAACTCTTCCCTAGGTGTGTGTGTGTGCTTAGTTACTTAATTACAATCACACTCTCTCAGACTTAATAAAATTAAAATTACAGACTTGTTTTTACAAAACATTCTAGGCTGATCTTGATTTGAAGTCTTCAATAATCTGGAGTATGAATTCCCTGAAATGTTAGTACACACAAGAGCAAAAATAATTCTTCCAAAATGTGTTAGGAGAAAATAATAATCAAAATAATAATATTTGGAATCATAAAAAAATATACAAATTGCAAGAATGTAAAACATGCAAAGCTAAGTAGCAACTCTCTCAATTGAGAGAGAGAGAGAAGAGAGAAAGTCTTTTGAAGCTTTTCATCTGTCAATTATATTATAAATTTTATTCTAATTGATGTAACTGTTTAAAATCTTACTCTTATTTTTAATGATTTTGGTTTCTATAATTTTTTTTCTCTTCTAAAATTGTCAAAAATATAGTATCTCTTAATTTTGTAAGCTTTCATTATTTAACTTTTGATGTTCTATCAATTTGGTCATACTGAACAATTTTGTATGATATTATTGCATTTTCTTCGATTGAATGTATGTAGAAATTTCTATGTGAAATAAGTACGGAAAGGTATGCTTAAAATGGATTGAAAATTAATTTACTGTTATTTGATATGATGATAATGAAAGTAATATATGTTGAAATACTTGATACGATTGGTATATAATTTGAAAAATTATAATATTGATATTGATATGATAAGAATACTGACAAGATGAATTTGATAAGATAAACTATTTGGCATATTTATATAAAATTGTGAAGCTAAAAGGTTAGTATGGAACACCATAAGGTGTATTAAAATAATGTATTAATTGATATTAGATATATGATTTGATAACCTCGCATGATACCCTTAAGATGAGAGTTATAAGGAGTTGGAGATCAATGCAAGAGTCATAAGTGCAGGAACAAGATGAAGATAACTTCAAGATCAATATACCCTCGAATCAAGATACCCTAAAGATTAAGATATCTTATATGAATATCTGATACATGATAAGAGTACTACTATGACATATGATAGATAATATTGATATATGATAAGAATACTAATACAATTGATTTTCTCATATGAAGATCTTGATTTTATGCTCCTTGTAGAGTAATGAAATCATTAAAGAATAGGTTATGAGAAGTATATAATTGGTCTCTTTCATAAGTGCAAGACCTATGATGAAGAGCACCTGAAAGAAGAAATTTATTGAGAAAAGTATATTGATTTTATTAAATGAATTTTTTATAGAGAAGGGAAGAGGTAGATATTTCATGAATGAATTTGAAAAGCCTTCAATCTATGTCAAAGGGAAGGAGATAAGAGGACGGCCTCAAAGACTTTATTAAAAGAGTGGCATGAGCAAGAGTGAGAGGGAAGAGAAAGGAAATGGGGGAGTACAGACCAAAGAGTAAGTGTTGAGATAGTTGCTATGCATGTTGGATATTCTTGCAACTTGTATATTTTTTATGATTCCAAATATTATTGATTTGATTATTATTTCTCCTAACATATTTTGGAAGAATTGTTTTTACTCTTGTGTGAACTAACATTTCAGAAAAATCATACTCCAGATTGTTGGAAATACTTCAAATCAAGAACAGTTTAGAGTTTATTGTAATCAAAGTCTATATTTTTTATTTTCTTGAGTCTAAGAGAGTGTGATTGTAATTGAGTAACTGAGCACACACAACAGGGGAGAGTTTTAAAATTCATATTTTTAAACTAGTTGTGCTGTACGATATAACTTCATATGAGATGATCTAGTCAGTTATTTTCCCCAACGAGCAATTGAACGAAAAAGATTAAAGAAAATTTTTTTATAAGTATGGATCGTACAGACGATATTTAATTTCGTCCCAGGACGAACGTCTCTATTCTGACTTCGGATGAAGATCGTACGGACGATATTTAATTTCATCCCAGGATGAACGTCTCTTTTCTGACTTCGGATAAATGTTGTATGGACGATATTTAATTTCGTCCAAGGACGAGCATCTCTGTTCTGACCTCGAACGAAGATCGTACGGACAATTTTTAATTTCATCCAAGAATGAACGTCTCTATTCTGTCCTCAGACGAAGATCATACAGATGATATTTAATTTTATACAGGGACGAACGCCTCTGTTTCTATTCTCATTCATTTCGTCCTGATGTTTTCATACAAATAAACTTTGAAAATTTTTTATTCGTACCAAATGAATTTATTTCGTATGGACGATGATCGGGTACGAAATGATTTCGTACCGATTCACAATGAGTTCATACGCAATAGTTTTTTAAACTATTTTTACGTACGAATATACAATCGTATTGTACGATCGTGTACGCTCAAAATTAAAAACTTTAGTTTTCTAGATAGTTTTTCGTGTCTTTTGTATAAAAGGTCCACTAAAACAGACTTCTAAAAATCTTGTCTACGTGAATTTCCAAGGGCAATTGAAGGTGAGAGTGTGAGAGTGAGTGATTGAGAGAGATTTCTTACAACTGGAGTATGAAGGGTTCACAAGGTTACTCAAAGGTAAGGATCTCCTTATAATTGTGGTTATCACTCTTCCTCTTGTCTTTCTAGATTGCTCATGTGAAGATCTTCGGATAAGATCCGATTCTCTACAACACTTAGGAAGTGTGAAAGGATGACGGTTCTCTGCCGACACTTGGAGAGTGTGAACAGCTGAAGGTACTCTGCCTATACTTGGAGGGTGTGAATGACAAAGGTACTCGGCCTACACTTAGAGGGTGTGAAAGAATGAGGGGATCTCTACCTACACTTGAAGAGTGTTAAAGGATGACAGTTCTCTGTCGCACCGGGGTTTGGTGGAAGAGAGTTTTGTAAAGGATTATCCGCCTTGCTGTGGGGGATAAAGGAGAGTCACTTTGGTAATAGTGCAATACCTGAAGTGGGAGGTTCAGGGAGTGGACGTAGGTCGTATTTGACTGTACCACTATAAATCCTTGTGTTGTTTTATTTTTCTGCTGCTTATTTACTTACTGCAAGTTTTATTTTTCGTAGTTGAAAAGTTTTTCTAAAAACTTATTTAACTTGCTTCTAATCGTTAACTGGTTTCTAACTTTTAAATCCAAGAAGGTAAATTTTAAAAGTATCAATTCACCCCCTTATTGGTTAGTCTTGGGAGATTAACTTAGGTTTACAACCTAATCGAGATTCAATAAGAATTAACAGTAAGGAGGAAGAGGAAGACAATTGGGAAGTAAGGAGCATTATAGGGCTAAAAATTGATGCCCTAAGAACAAGATGACTGGAGAATGTTTTTTAATTGATGAAATTGATTTTATGATAAAAAATTTATTAACCGAAAAGTGGAAAAAAATTATTCAAAATCAATAGAACCTTTTCGGTCACTCAAGTAAGAAGAAAATAATCCCTCCTTTAGGGGGAATTATTTGGTGTAAACACCGGATGTATCTCTATATCTAGACGTCAATAGGAAGATGCCACATTGTGCCCCGATGACTCGACGACCCAACCCCCCAAGAAACCAAATTTGCACGTGCTTTATCTTTTATAGTGCAGCCTGATAACCTGAACCGGAGTCACTTTTTATCGGAAAATAAATCGCATGCATTGTCACAAATTCAATTTGGATGTTGTTTGATTTTACTTGTGGTGTCAAGATCATTTTTTCATCTTCGGCGTTTGGAGCTCCGTTTTTTGTTCATCAATTTCGTTGCAGGGAGCCATGCCTAAAATATTTTGTTGCGTTGAAGTAATTTTTCATAGTGTAAAGTGTTTGTTCAAATGTTTAAAGGGTTTAGGGTTGCCTTTTAGGGTTTTTGCATATTTGGTGTAAATTGTTTTTCTCACACAATGGAAATATTGATATAACTGTTAGTTGGCAAAAGGATTTTTTCAACTCGGTACCGTTCAGTACCGAGTAATATCCCATAGTTGTCCCTCACCGAGCTTGGTACAATACTCGGTACTATGCTCGATACAACAATAGTCTCGTCCGATAAAAATGCAACCCCTAAAAGAACATTCTGTCAAAGATTATTAACTCCGATAAAGGGTGCACAAGCTAAATTATATTCTTTAAGCCTATAACTATTATAAAAAATAATAACATCACTAAAACAGTCATAATCTATTCTCCCTAAACCATCAACTCAAAAAAATTCAACAATCCATCATTTTCATCAGTTTATATATCACATGCGAACATGTTGTCATGAACTAGTTGTTCTTTAAATAGTTCAATTATGAATTCATGTACCCATTCTTAATCTTCACTATTCTTTCCTTTTGAATGAAGTTATATGCATCCCTCTTAGATAACCATATATTTCTTACACCTCTTGCTTCATCGCGTAGGTAAGTAAATGCATCAATTGTTCTTATCCCAGCTTATATCATGAATTTAAGAACTGATGCGTTCACATCACTAATGTTCTTATATGATCTAAGAAAATGTTAATCTTGAGGACTAGCTAATTCGTGATTGTGATTCTCAATGAATTTCTGAACCTTACAAACTCCATCTTCACCCACTACAAATCTAATCATAGTCAGACACCAGTCTTTGGTATTGGATTTTTGATATTTCGAATAGGAATTGAAGTCAATGCCCTTCTTAAATCCAGATTTCAAACATACAAAATCCTTCAATTTAATTTTTCTCAAATTTGACCAATAACTATGATGTTTTTTCCGAACAATAAATCCAAGATTATGAGCATAATTGCAATACATCTCATATGCTTCCTTCTCAGTTTAATAAATACCATGTATAAAAAGTCAAAATGATTTTAACGTTTGATATTAACATGACAGTGCACATAAATCTGGAATACCAACAGGTACCAACATTCGGTACCGTTTAGCGATACCGAGATCTCTTTTTAGAGATACCAAGAATATGTACTGAAACCCGGTACCTGGATAAAGTACCGACGAGCATCTGTCATGGAAAAAAATACCGAGAAGCAGTACCACCACTGTGTACCGAGATGCAGTATCAGGAATCTCCTGCTTATCTACTCCAAGGGACTACTCTAAACACTAAGAACTCTACACTCAAAAGATCCCTTATAAAATCTCTTTAGAGTTAAGATCTTACCGAAAAATTCTCAGACATATATTATGTGGTTCGCTCCGGCAATTCTTCCTTTATGTCTTCGGTCTCTTCCATCTCCTCGAACAATTCAAAATTATTTAAAGAGTTTTTCAATTTCAATTTGTCTTTCTTGTTTTTCTTCTCAGCACTCTTCTATGAATATATTATAAACCCTAATATGAAAAATCCACCAATCTCATGAAACATATTAAAGGGCACCTTTTTCAAATTTTCACTTGGACCACAATTTAAATTGTCGGGCCGCACGATAAAAGATAAAGCACGTGCAAAATTTTAACTTCTTGGCGGATCGGGTCGTCCGGTCACAACGTGGAGAGATTATTTTGTGTGGACGTTGGATGGGAGAACCGTCCGGTTTACGCTCAGGTACCAAGCGATACCGAGTACCGAGTATCGCTCGGTATAAGTTCGATACCGAACATAACGCATTTTCATTAGGGTGGAATCCGGACAGAATAGTTTTTCCACAACATTGACATTCCTGTTGGCATCCGGATGTTCCTATTGGTGTCGGGGGATGTTGAGGTAAGTCCGGTGTCCATTGTCGAACTTTTATTTGGTCCGGTCACCTGACGTAGCTCTATGTTCAGACGCTAGTAAAATAACGCCATGTGTTCTCACTATTTACCGCGCGGCCCGACAACCCCTTCCTGGAACGGAGCCGGGATTGCTATATTCGTGTATTGCTAGGTATTGCTCAATATTTGCTCGGTATTGGTTGATTTTGCTCGGCAATAACGAGAAATACTATTATGTGAAGACCAATACCGAGCAATACCGAGTAATACCGAGCAATACCGGTATTTCTCGGTATTTCTCGGTATTGGTCTTCATAGAACGATATTTTTTATTATTGTCAAGCAATACCTAGCAATACCGAGCAATATGTGAACATAGCAATCCCGGGTCAAATCGTCGGGCCGCACTATATTGAGTAAGATCAAGTGGCGACATATTATTGGCGTTCGAACATAAAACTAGGTCAGATCACCTCACTAATAATTGTTAGTTCCTCCACCGTCAGCTGTCCGCACGTACAAATTTCCCCTCTTTGGTACCTTCGGGCCAGTTTTCGAAAGAAGGAATCTGAGTAACGAGCATAACTGCGGCCTTCGAACGGTCCGAGCTTTGCTCTGTCATCCTGGACGCCATGGAAGGCGGGGAATCTCCGGCGGCTCACAAGCCTAAGTTCTCGGTTTACCAGAACCCCACCTTCTCTGCGGCCCTTAACTCTACCAGTCTTCGTCCTTCGGTTGCTAACCTCTTTGTCATCTCCGCATCTTTCCTAGCCACTACCTTAGCCTTCCTCACAATGTCCTACTGGTTCGTTTTCTCTGTCCTCCCTTACCTGCCCAACATGGCCAATCAAGTTTCATTTTTGGGGAACGCTAATGTCTAAATGTTTATCTGTTTCTTTGCATGTAATCAAGGAAAGAAGTGCTCGTGAAGAGATTAGCCGGATTCGACATTTTCACTGGTACAGCGTGTAAGTTCCCGAAAGCTCTGACTTAGCAGTTAGCATCTTACCTCTTAATGCACAACAGGTGTTTGTGAAATTTACTCTTTAGTTGTCGCAGTCCTGGTTTCCCAGATCTTGCAGGCTGCGGTTGTACTGGTGTTTTTAGCAACTTTGTTGGCCCTCATCAGGGCTTTGTCTGCGCTTGATGTCAGGAAGGCTTTGGCTGCATCTACTTCCAAGAAAGCTGCAGAGAATCAGAAAATCCTTACTGATCGCCAGTTAAGACTTTTGGGTTTGAAGCCAAAACTGACTGATAAGAGTGAGAAGTTCGATTCTGTTAAAAAAACCTCCTACTCCTGAACTTGTTTCTTGGTCGATCTCAGAACCCTTAGTCCCAATTCGAAAGTCGGTTTTCAGCTATACTCCCCGTTCATTGCGAAGCAGGTCTGATCAGCAGAGCTCCAGTGCTGGAAAGAAGACAGTCATTTCACCGTTGTCTCCTCCTTCTACGCCTTATAAATATGCTTCGTCACCGGCAACCCCTTGGTCTAGGAATAGCCCTGGAAGTGCTAAGGGAATATTAACAGAAGAAAAACTGGAGGAGTTCTTGGCTGATGTTAATGAGAGGATCATGGAATCAGAGGCTATAGCTGTAGAAACACCTTCACCTACAGTCGGTGGGTTTGGAATTGTCAGCCCTAGCTCCATGGTGAGCTCAACTAATGCTTCTAGAGCAGCCAGAAGCACACCACTGAGGCCAGTTCGCATGTCCCCTGGTTCACTGAAGAAGTACTCACCCCCAAAGAAAGGAGAAGGGGAGCTCCCTCCCCCAATGTCAATGGAACAAACGGTAGAGGCTTTTGAGAACTTGGGTGTTTACCCTCAAATTGAACATTGGCGGGATTGTCTCAGGCAATGGTTTTCTTCAGTTCTGATAAACCCACTTCTTGATAAGATTGGGACTAGTCATATTCTGGTTCGTTATGTTTCTCAACTTAGCTAGTTTTATGGCTATAAAGCATGTCGTCTCCTAAATAGTTTTGTTGGGTACTTCGACCTCAGGAAATTTTTTAACTATGGCTTGTCTTGTCCTATTTTAATTTCTCCATCCTAGACTTCTTCGACACTTTTTGGACACTGCACCTGCACGTATTAAACTAAATTTGGACATAAAAATGGCCATTCTATCTTTCTTATTTAGATTCTATCCCCATATTTTCTCCTTTTCTCTTCAAAAATGCCTTTTCAATCACTTGATATCTACCTACATTTCGTGATTGTCTATATAATTTTGTAGATGCCACTATTTTGCAAAAATTCATAACCCAGTACATAAAGCTTGTGGTTGATAGATTCAACCTTACATTTTCATTTGCAAAAAAATTATTCTTTTGACTCTAACCCACCCGATCACAATGGAGGCAACTTGATCATTGCTCCATATTTGTCCTCTAAATGTACCATTAACTCAATTTGTATAAAAAAATCAACATCCCACTATTCTTCATCTCTTGTATTTTTCAAAATATTCTAGGTCATGCCATTGTGTCCTGGCTGTCTCTTGTCCATCCCCTATGTTCATATTTGTGCTTTATTGCATACAAGGCTTTCTTGCTATTCGATTAATTTCTTTCTTAATTTGTTTTGCTTGATTTTTAGGTTATGCAAGCAGCAGCCAGCCATGGTGTGAACATTGCTATAAGCCAAGTTGGTTGTGACTCTAGTAATTCAACAATGCCCGTTCATTTATCACAATTTTATGGAATGAAGGAGTGGCAATCCACAGTCACTTTAGATGAAGATGGATTTCTTAATCAACTGCATTCTTCTCTTGTGCAAGCACGTGATGGATCAATGTGTAAGTATCATATGCACTAAATTCTTTTTTTTTTTTCATTGCGAGATTCAGTTGCTTTTGATTAAATTTTTTGGTTTGGCATCAAAAGATTCATTTGATAGTGCCATGTATTGATTTCAACTAAATAGTTCTGTCTGCTATTTTTCTTTTGTATGGACATGTTAGATTTTTTTGTGCATTTTGTTTGCCTTTTTATGTCCAATTTAATTGGCATTCCTGGCCAATGCAATTTCATGATACATTTTATGTTTTGTAGCACGGTCACCAATTTCTGGTCAGCAGCAACCACAGCAAATTGCATTACTTCCTCTTATACAACAGTGTTTAGATGCCATCACTGAGCACCAGAGGCTGAAAACGCTAATGAAAGGAGAACTAATTAAGGGTTTGCTCCCTCAGAGCACTGTACCTGCAGAGTTTGCTGTTCAGAGAGTCCAAGGTAAGCTTACTTTTACTTGTCACCTCGTCTATTTAATGAAACTAATCAGGGAAACTTCACATTCATCTCTAGTCTATGTTGCACGGATACTCCTATTTACGAGGCGTGCTGTATCGGACACGTGTCGGATACGGATACGCCTCTGATACGGCACGGATACGTGTCGGATATGGCTTTGCCGTGTCCGATTAAAATATTATTTAAATTTGACTGGACACGCGTATCGGATACGCGTGTTCTATTAAAAAAAACACGGAGCCGCAATTTACCCTATTCTTTTCGGCTTTTCACCGTTTCCGCTCAATATCTATATTCATTTATGCGGCTGAAACATTTTAAAGAGCTAGGTTTTTCGTTTCCACACAAGTGTTCATCTTCTTCGTTATAGTTGAAGGAGCGGCTCGATGATGCGAGCATAGAAGCAAACAGGATCATCCTTTGTCGACAAAGAGGCTTGACGATGCGAGCATTAAAGTCGATAGGATCATCCTTCGTCGACGGAGTGGCTCGACAACGCGAACAGTGAAGGCGACGTGAGCAGTGAAGGTTCGTTTTCTTCGTCGTTCTTCGTTTTCTTAATCATAGGCTCGGTATCGAAACTCGGTACCGAACGGTACTGGAACTTAGTATTGCTCGGTACTGCTCGATACCGAGCGGCACTGGAACTCGGTACCGCTCGGTATTGGAACTCGGTACTGTAACTCGGTATTGCTCGGTACTACTCGGTACCGAGTGGTATTGGAACTCAGTACTGGTCGGTATTGGAACTCGATACTGCTCGGTGTTGGAACTCGGTACCGCTCGGTATTGCTCGGTACCGCTCGGTACCGCTCGGTATTGCTCGGTATTGCTCGGTATAGATGGCATTATCATTCATATAGAAGTCATTTTTCATGACCAAATTGGATGTTTTATCTGCCTCTACCTTTCTTTTTGACAACAAAAACAACATGCCTTTACCCCACTGTGTTAGGTTGACTACATGAATCATTTTTCTCCATTTTGTCCTATTAAGAGGCAAATTCTCATTTAAATCCAATAAAAAGTCATTTTTTAATATTTTCTGACCAAGTTTTTTTAAATCTACCTCTACCTTTCTTAAGATAAGTTGGACCTAATACATCTATTCTCCTTGCAACGTCATTGGATGGCTAACATTTTATGTGACCAAACCATCTAAGGCGTCTTTCTCTAATCTTTTCTACTACTAGAGCTATTCCAACATTTTCACATATATACTTGTTTTGTATTCAATCTCTAAGTGTAAAGACATTTATCCACCTGAGCATCATCATCTCTGCAACACTTATTTTAATTTTATGTTTCTCTTTTAATGTCCAACATTCTGTGCCATAGTCAGACCATGATCTTATAAAAGTTTCTCTTAAGTTGAGGGGTACTTCTCTATCACATAATAGACTCAATGCATTCCTCCACTTTAAACATATAACTTGAATTCTATTAATAATATCCCCATCTATTTCACCGTTGTTTTGAATAATACACTCAAGATATCTAAAATGTGCACTCTTTGTAATGACTTGTTCACTCAATGTCATACTTCCACCGCTAGATCTACTACTTCTAAATTACACTAATATATTTGATTTTAAATTTACTCAAACAAAAACTTTTAGACTCTAAGTTTGACATGTATAATTCAAGTTTTTTATCAACTTCCTCTTTAGTCTTATCAATAAGAAGAATATCATCAACAAAAACTATACACTAAGATACTTCCCCTTGCAAATGTCTAATAAGAACTTCCATGACTAAGCAAAAAGATATGGGCTTAAAGTGAATCCTTGATGTGATGTGAATATAAGCATTGTTAAATTTTTTTTTTCTAGAACTCCCAGAGCACTTCTCTTGGGATTTTATCATATGATTTCTCTAAATAAATAAATATCATATGTAGATCTTCCTTACTCTCTTTATAGTTCTTTATCAAATATCTCAGTGCATATATGGCTTCTATAGTAGACCTATTCGGCATGAATCCAAATTATTTTGATTACTACCATGTCATAACTTATGCTCAAATTTTCTCTCATAATTTTTATTTTATTTTATTTTTTCTTTATTTTCTCTCATAATTTTAATGTATTACATATTAATTTAATTTATCTATAATTCGCACTCTTGCGCATAATTTTTTTCTAAAAATTAGGAATCAACACCCTCCTCCACTCATCTGACATCATTTTGTCTTCAAAATAATATTAAAAATCCAAGAAATTCCTTGTTCTCCTAAACATTTTCACACATCTATTAGAATATCATCATGTCTTAATGTTTTTTCACACTTTATTTTCTTTAAAGCCTCTCCAATTTCGGTTTTATTAATATGATAATTAAAACACAATCTTTATTTTTATTTAGGGTGCTAAGGACACAAATTCAATTGTATTCTTATAACTTTCATTAAAAAGTTAATCCAAATATTTCATCCACCTATATTGAATATCATCTTCTAAAAAAATATATTTTTTTTATTTTCATCCTTAATGCACTGCACTTGAACTAAATCATTACCTCTTATTTTTTTGATTGGCTGATTTATACATACATTTTTTAACCTTGTTATTATCTAACCTATTATAAAAATTATTAAAAGCTAAATTCTTTGCATCCCATATGCCTATCTTAGACTCTACACGAGCCCTTTTATATCTTTTCATATTTTTTGAGCTTTTATATCTAAACCAAATTATATAATAAATGTGATTAAACTTCTTAATTTTTATTTTTTCTTGCATATTTTAATTCAACTATTAATTATTTTTATTATTAAGAGCTTTTATTTTTATTCTCCAAACTCTTACTTTACAACATTCTTAATATCCTTAATTTTGAACTAATTTGGAAAAATAACATTGTCATTTAGATCAATATTTGGGCCTTCAAACTAGCCAACACTTCACATAGCTAAAATATGTAGTCCCTCTAATGCTTATTGGCATCACTAATTTTCTCATAGTATGGTCCCACACACCTCATGAACCTCTAGTCCATCAATGATGTGTTCATGGTTGGCAGTGTGATATGCCTTGGTATCAAAAAACCACCAACGAACCAATACAAATTCAAAAAACAAAATGTTTTTATTGTTAAATAAGGAAATATGCAAAAGCAAGATACAATTGTCGTCTTTCAAGAGGACCGTCTCTCCCAAACCCTAGACGCCGCTAACTCCAAGATATTTTTGGCCCTTATGAGATATTAGAGAAAATTGGTATGGTGGCGTATTGTTTGAAGTTGTCCCCAACCGCCACCATACATTCAGTGTTTCATGTATCACAGTTGAGGAGAGTTATGGGGAATCAAACATCGAGTTCAAAGTTGCCAGCAACATTGACTGGAGATTTGGAAGTGGTATTGGAACCCCTTGAGCTAGAAGAGGTGTGTTAGAGTGAGGGAGGGATCAAGGAGGTGTTGATCAAGTAGAGGTACCTTCCCTATTATGTCATTACATAGGAGCCGTACGAGAGAGTGCAACATCAATTCCCATCCTTCCACCTTGAGGACAAGGTGGTTCTTTGGGAGCGGGATATTGATAGGCAGAGACTAGTCCAGCTGGCCCAACCCTGGGGCTAGCTCAGGCAATACAACATGCGTGAGCTTACTAGTTCGCATGCTTCAAATCCTGCTCCCCTTGGAGTGTGGTCCACTAAATAAGGGAGTTAGTGTGAGGGTTGTTTAGTCCTTTTGCATCATTCTTATATTTGCTTTAAGTAGAAGTTTGTATTAGGGTTAGGGCATTTTTTTTGGTGGCTGATTTCTACGTGCTTTTGGTGTTCTTGGGCTCTAGCGGCGTCTAGAAAATTTTGGAGAGATTGATCCTCCTCTTGAATAGAGGATCGCTTGTATCTTGCTATTTTCTTCTCCACTACTACGTGATTCTTGCTGTTATTTGTGTTCTGCGTGAAATTGTGTGGTGGAAAGTCGCTGAATTTGCATCCTTGATAGGATTCTATTGAGTTCTACAAGTGTTTCCTATCAGGATGCAATGTAGTGTATGCAAGAATAGTTCAACAATCGATCTAACTAGACTAACGGTATGGCTAGATGCTAGTGGGTTAGCATGAACTATTGATTAAACTTCATGTATATTTTTAGGATCAAGCAATAATATAATCAAATGATTATGTACATTATTTGCCCACAACTTGCAGAGCTTGCCGAAGGTACATGTTTGAAGAATTTTGACAATATTGGAAATGGGGCCGGGTTGGACAAAGCAGGCGAAAAATGGACAACTGATGTTCCAAGTGACTCGCACTTGTTGTTGTACCTATTCTGTGCTTTCTTGGAGCATCCCAAATGGATGTTACATGTAGACCCAACATCCTACTCCGGTGCCCAATCAAGCAAGAACCCTTTATTCTTGGGAGTTCTTCCTCCAAAAGACCGGTTTCCTGAGAAGTATGTGGCAGTGATCTCTGGTGTCCCATCTGTCATACACCCAGGAGCATGTGTGTTGTCCATTGGGAAACAAAGGCCTCCAATTTTTTCCTTATACTGGGAGAAGAAACTGCAGTTCTCTATTCAAGTGAGTTTCTCTATGCTTTTTATAAATTTTGTGTCAATACTAGCTTTAACTGGCAATGATCCTTATGAGTTCTTTGACTTGGGTTTTCATCGTCATTCCCTTGAATCTACCTCTGTAATACTATTGTTGTATTTCATTCATACCCTAATTCTGTGATAACAAGTTTTTTTGTCATACAACTGAAGATTAAATTGATTAAAAGTTGCCTAAAAAATGCCCGTAAACTTGCATAGCTATGTGATGGAAACATGACTCCTAACATATAAAAATCACGATTCATGAGGACAAAGTCATTACTTGTAATCCCACCGATCTAGCTTGTCTTTGAGTTGGTCTGGGGTTCCTGTTTCCTAGTAGGCAACATGCGCTAGTGGGAACTCCTATTATAAGCATATTTTAGTTTTTGTACTGCCGTAATAGGACCTGATATTTCTTATTTGACCTTGGCTGAAGTGCTTCAAAATGATCATGTCCATCTTCTTTTTGTATTATGTTTCTTTCATGTTCCTTTTCGTAAAGCATTTACATATTTTAAATCTATCCCAGTACTCGCTCTGCAACTTCCTCATATGGAGAACTCTTTTTAACTTGCTCAAATGACTTCATTTCATACAACACATCATGGCAACGTAAACGAAGTCCAACCTTGTGAATAAAATGGCCATAGGTTTGTGGGTCTGTTAAGCTAGTAATTAGCTTATCTTAAAGATGAGGCTTCATTTGGTGATGATGTGCTGTACTTTGATGTATAAAATAAATCGCTCGTACTGTCACAAAGGTGGACGAGTTGCTTGGCTAGTTTTTTCTCTGTGGTTTGAAGCTGTTGTTGTGGGGGTACATGTGTAGTCAGAAGTTAGGCTGTTCGTTTCCTAGATGAATTAAAGTTGTGAGATGACTGCCTTGTGAAAGGCAACACAGAAGCACATGAACCAACGATGTATTTGGGGGTCCATTAGTGCCAACATTACATGGCTTACGTTCGAATGCGTAGATGGGCCTGAATTTGCTTTCCTAGTGCCCATCTGGACTCTCTCGGGTTGGGAAAGTTTTCAAACAAACTTGGGCATTGTTATTGCAAGTTTGCTCCAGTTGACTAGCCTAAATTGTTGAGTCTAGTAATTAGGTTGTTAAGCCTAAGTTAATGTCCCAAAGGCTACCAAGAGGGGGGTGAATTGATAGTTTAAAAAATTTTAAGCCCTCTTTTAAAATTATGTTGAACCAAAATAAAAATTATTTCTTTTAAGTTTTGTAGAAAAAGTTTTTCAATCACAGAGTTTTTAAGACTAAGAATTAAAATGCGGAAACGTAAAAACAGTAAAGTAAATGACACCAGATTTATAGTAGTTCGGTCTAAAACCAGACCTACATCCACTCCCCAGAGGCACCCTCTGAGTATTGCACTAATACCAATAGTGACTCTCCTTTTTCACCCACAGCAAGGCGGAGAAGCCTTTACAACACACTCTTTTCACCACTCCCTAGTGCGGCAGAGAACCGTCGTCCTTTTACACAATCCACAGTGTTGGCAGAGAACTGTTGTCCTTTCACACTCTCCTAGTGTAGGCAGAGAACCCTTCGGCTATTCACACTCTCCTAGTGTAGGCAGCAAACTCTTCGGCTATTCACACTCTCCAAGTGTAGGCAGCGAACCCTTCGTCTGTTCACACTCTCCAAGTGTCGGCAGAGAACCGGATCTCCTTGACAGATCTTCTCACAAGAATCTAGAAGGAAGAAGGAAAAGAGTGAAGTAATCCCAATTCACAAGTAGAGACTCTTACCTTTGAAATCCAAGTGAAGCCTTCTCGCTCCAATGGTAGGAATCCTCCTTTGATTGCTCTCTTCCACTCTCTCATTGGCTATTCTCTCAAGAGGCACGAAGATCAAATGACAAAAAGATTGGGTGGCAGTCTAATTTGGACTATTTATACAAAAGACAAGAAAAATCGCCCAAAAACTGCAAGTATTCAATTCTGTATGCAGTAGATCGTCCCGTACGATCGTGGATCGTCCTGGACGATTTTACTTAAACGATTTGAAACGACCCCATTTGTACATGTGTACGAAATGTCTTCGTACAGCTGATCTGTGATGCCCCAGAATCAAATTGTGAAAGGATTCGTCTGACATTCTGATCGAACTCCATTCCAGTTGCCTTGCTCGGACCTGAAAATTTAAACCACATATAATGAGCTTACAAAGCCCAGCAGGTCACCAAAGCCTACAACTGAAATCAAAGCACGGCGATGCTATCAATATGCAGGTCAATAAAATCAAGTCAATCAATGGTCAATGAGTCTATGCAATGCGGAAATCCATCGTCAATGAAATCAAGTCTGCACAGCGGAAATCAAATCAGTTAGTGCTTCCAATCACTATCTATCCTCGTAGCAGTATCTATCAATCAATACTATCAGTTCAATCAATCGTGTCTTCTAATCAATCCATTGTATCTATATCATTAATCAAATCATTAGGATGTCTGTATCAATTAATAGCAATCAATAGCGTCAATTAATTCAATAAGGGACTCGTGTCAGAACGTACTCTTGCAAATCAGTCAATCCAATTATATTCAATGACACCTCGGCAGCGAAGACAATTCAATAATGACGACGTACGATGCTACAGTAGGAAAATTATCTCAATCAATAAAGCACTTTCCAGTCAATTATCTCAATCGGCTCAAAATCCCAAGAAACAGTCAAATCGATACGGCGAAAGATCAATTGGAATCAAATCAATACAATTAGCTTCATAAAGAAATCTATTCTACGATAAATCAAACCCATACGACAACAATCCATTCAATCAATCAATCGATAACCGGTATGACGCATCAATGTATCAATAACCTATCAGGATCTGTCGTATCAATAATATCCATAGGTCAATATCATATCCATATCAATGTCGATGTCGGTATCTATCAATCGCTACAATCAATATCAATGTCAATCTCTATGATCAATACGCAGAATCCATATCAATGTCGGTGCCGGTATCTATAAATCAATCAAGTCGATAACATCAATCGGAAAAGCAATACGATAACTCAATAAAATCAATAAATCCGTCAAATCAATCAAACCAGTCTATACTATCAAGTCGATCAAATCAATCGGAAAAGAAATACGATAAATCAATAGCAGCGAGTCAAATCAATGCAGGATCAATAGTATCAATGAATCTATGAATCTATGCCGTCCATGTCCATATCAATATCAATAATCAATAATCAATAGTAGCCATGATCAATGATCAATCAATGAAATCAATGAATCCGTACGATACAGTAAATCCGTAATTCCATGCACATCAGGAAATCCATACAATGCAATCATTCAATGGTCTTACTAGACAAGCACAAACGCTGGCTATGTTGCTGTTGTAGAATCCGTATTGCTGTTGTAGATGTCTATACGTTGGCTCCATTAATAAGAGTCGTCACTCTTTTTGCCCGTCGGCGGCCGCCCGTCGGCGTATAAAAACTCCTTATAACTCCCTCCATGATCCATGATCCATGATCTATGATTTAAAGGAAAGCCCGTCGGCCCACCATCCTGTACAGGTCAAGTCTATCTCCAACCAACGTTCAACCATGTTCCCACTTGTCTTTCAGTATCAATAGTCAATTCAGTAAGCAATTCAATAATCAATCGATAATCAATGCAAAAATCAATATTAAAGCAATTTAAAACAATCATATCAATAGTCATGCACATATCAATTCAATCTATCAATTCCAGAAAATTCGGAAATCATACGAAAATCGGGCAGCGTAACGACAGTCGGTCAAATTTACACAAAAATCCTGCAAAAAGACACAAATTCCAAATCTTTCCAAATTACAGACGAAGGTCCATAACATCGATATAAGACTATTGCCCTATAGAAATCAAATCAAATCAAGTCCCGATAAGTTTCTATTCGATTAAAATCGCGTAGAATCAATTCCGACCGGTAAAATCTTCATAAAATACAGTCAAATCGTGTGCAATAATCATATCTATAACATATCAAAAGTTGTGCGGTGAAAGTTGTGCCAAATCAAAATCATGTCGAAAAGTCGACTACGAAAACACAAAACAAATCATAACTCGGTCAAAACGCAATATCTTTGAAAACAGAAATAGGTTTCAGAGTCCTTACCACGAGATCTACACTTTTCCCAACAGCAGCGTCGGACGAAAAGCGCTCCGCGGCCTCCAAAACCAGGATTTCCTGTTTTTCCCTTTCTCTTTCTCTCTCCTCAAAATATCTGATTTTAAAAAAATGATTTTTTCTCTCTCATCCAAACGACCAGATTTTCATTTATCCTTAGTCGAATCGGCCCCGCCGATCGCCAGATCGTCCCAGGACGATCAGACCAAAAACGATCGGCCTGGACGACTCCCAGAACTATTCTCAGGCCGATATTTTCTACAGTGCCGATCGGCCTGGACGATCCTGAGAGAGAAAAAATCCAAATCAGAGAGGAACAGTAAGGGAACGAGGTTTCACATGATCGTCCCGTACGAACTAGGTTCGTCCGGTACGAACGGTTATTACTAGGTCGTTTCTAGAAAAACTGCTGAAAACCGTTCTAAGTCGGTTAATCGTTTGGACGAAAATTTATTCGTCTGGACGAAATTTTTACAGAGGACCGATCGTCCTGGATGATTATTTATTTTGTCTGGACGAAAATTTTCCAGAGGACCAATCGCCATGGACGATAATTTAATTTCGTCTGGACGAAAATTTTCTAGAGACTAGATCGTCCTGGACGATTATTAATTTCGTCTGGACGAAAATTTTCCAGAGGACCAATCGCCATTGACGATAATTTAATTTCGTCTGGACGAAAATTGTACAGAGAAGCAATCGTCCTAGACGATTGTAAAATTCGTCCTGGACGAATAGGACTTAGAAAAATTTTTAAGCAAGTTCCTATTCGTTCCATATGCTCAATAGGAGATAACTGTCTGATCGTCCCGTACGAACGTATATCGTCCAGTAAGATCAGTATAAATATTTTATGATCTCTTTATGTGTGTGTATGTTTTTATTCACTCAAATACAATCACTCCCTTTCAATTTAATTTCAAAGAAATGCAAACTTCAAATTTTACAAAGTATCTCATTCTGAATTTGATTTGAAGTCTTCGTAGTCTGGAGTTCGTTTTTCCTGAAATGTTAGTACACACAAGAGCAAATACAAATCTTCTAAAATTGTTAGGAGATAACTACACATTTGAACAATAATATTTGGAATCATCAAAACTACATAAGTTGCAAAAATGTAAAGCATTCAAATAGCAACTATCTTAACATAAATTACTAATTGATGTAATACAATTCATCCTCATCTTTTATCAGCATTATCACCCTAAGCTATTTGGGGTCAGCTTTCTTGATAATCCAAAGTTTGTGCAACTTCTACCTTTATTAGTTTTGCTCTACCCTTTTTTTCATTATTTTACTATAAAATTTTATCTTTATAAGAAACCTATACCCAATATAATATAAACCCTATTTTATCCACATTAGATAGGGAAAAATCTCTAAGAATATTGATATTTTTTTAACTTATTTTTATCTAGAATACTATTTTTGTATTTCGAAATGATACGTTATTCTGTCTTAAACTACAAAAATAAAATTATAAAATCTGTAATTTATTTGCCCCACAATCTTTCTCAAATATTTGGGATTTCTCTTGTTTATACTTTTTTTAGTCTCCCTCTTCTTTCTCATTTTCCTCTCCTTCTCTTCATTTCTAGTTGTCACCTTCATTGCCTTGTTTTATTTATTTCAATTTTTGCCTATCACTCAACGCATGGATTGACGGTCCGAGTAAAATAGTATTAGATTGCTAGCTTTCATGCAACTTTCCTGGCATTCTTAGCTTTCATTAGAAAAAGCAAAAAAAAATTAGAAGTATTGAAGGGACATGTAGAATGGTTGGCAGAGGAAAAAAAGAGGTCTTTCATTTGTACTAAGATGTGCAAATTAAAGTATTTAAAATGTTTTTTTAGCTAGGAATTTCTGATCACATGGTTCAATGCCCTGAAATAGCAAAGAAATTGCGTCTTTCCAAATCATAGTTCCTAAAAGCTCTACCAGCATATCACCTATCAAATAATGAGAAAATAACAAAGCTTCTAAAAGAAAATATAAATTTTCTGAAAATCTACCTAAAAATAATTTGAACAAAATATTTAATATATATTTGAACAAATTAAACGGTTGAGAAGCAAACAATCACTAGAAACCAAGTTAAATGTGGCATAAAAAAATTAATTACATGTATGCTCATAAAATAAAGACAGATACAATGTGAAATAATTCTAGTAAAGTGACAAGGGCCGATTGAATCAATTGAAAACAAGTTGTCAAAAACAAGATATGAATGTTTTGCTTTCAAAAAAAGTAATCTATTGAGAATATTCTAGATTAGTGGCAAATATTTTTATAATGTCAAAGTTTAAAGAAGGCTGTACTTTTGGAATTTTAGTCGGATTAGTTTAATTTAGATAGTTCTTCTTAGAGGCCAAAGGAAAACGAATAGGATGCATTCAATCTGAGAAGCTAGAAGCACTCCATACTATTCTATATTGGGGCTTAAGATTTTGAAAATAGAATATAGCATTTGACTAATTCATTTTATTAGATTGTTTGGGTTTATATTTCGTCAACACAAGATTGAAGAAAAGGCCTTAGAGGTGAGGAGTTATGGTGTAGTAAATGAGAAATTATCAGCCTCAGGCCCTAAGACTATGGTGAAAACTACTATACAATTAGAAATTTGAACCTATCTCTAAAGAAATGCTATGGACTTATAACTTTCAACCCCACTAAGGATTTAAGTAAGTCTAACTCTATTGAACTTATAATTCTGCCTAATAAAGACTGCCAGCTTAATCTACATAATAATTTTAAAAAAATTTCATCAATATAAGATTTAGGAAAATGCCTAAAAGATGAGGACTTATGATATAGTAATTGTGAAACTATTAAAATTAGACCTTAAAATTAAGGTGAGAGCTACTACTCTAGTAGCAATTTGAATATAACACTAAAGAGATACAAGAGATTTACAACTTTCAATCCGACAAAGTATTTAAGTAAGCCTAACCTTACTTAACTTATAATCATTCCTAAAAAACTACCAACTAAATCCATCTAATCTCTTTAAAGCCATAATAGTAAAGTATCTATGTAATGCATGATAGGCTATGCTATTTTATTTTAGAAATGGAGACTCAAAACTTGGCCACTAAAGCCGTTCAGCCTCACCATGCTGGTATATAATACTTTTAGTTAATGCTGAAATTTATGTTCAGCCTTTATTATTTTCGTTTTTTATTTTTTATAGAAAAATTGGTATCTTCAAAAATCTATCAATAAAATAAATTCATACTTGTTTTACGTCTATCAAAAGATAGCATAGAAAAATAAGTCAAGAAACTATTATAATAAAATAGAACACTACAATTTATATAAAAAATTTCGAAAATAAGATACCAAAATATAAATGCAGAAGAGAACAACCTATCCTAGAAAGTTTAATGCTGGTGTTTTAGCCAACATCTAGTATATGCTAGGCCAAGAGGTGGCACCCTTTTTTTCTCTTTTTATTTTATTTTTATGTTAAATTTGTTCAATTTAATCCAGATATAGTCTCAAGTTGAAGTTATTAATGTTTTAAAGATTTTATTTGAATTTTAGAATTTGAGATATTTTTTTAATGATTTTAAAGAATATCTTAAAATATTCAACAATCACCTTAAGGTGAATCTTTCCATTTAAATTATCCTAGATAAAATAATACACCTCACCCAAGGGTTTATGTGACTTTTTTAGTGCCTCAAAAGCAGGTACTTTTTTTATGAATTTTTTGTTACTTAAAATTTTATATATATGGTTTATGAAAGGGAGTTTTTTTTTTTTTGAATAGATGAAATTTTAAATTATTTAACTTGTTTATTTTTTTTTTGTGAGTTTATAATTATTGATTAATATTTTCCTCATTTTTATTGAATTTTTAATGATTTTTTTGATTTATAGGCCAGTCAATTATTTTATTATTAAATCTAGAGTTTTTTTTTTTGGTTTCATGTTGAGATGATGTTTAATAACTATGAAATAATTCTCAGAGGTTATGGAAATTCTTAGAAATATCCCATAAAATTTTAGAATTATTTTAAATTATTTTGGATCTTTTGTTATTTCAATTATTTTATAATAAAAATTTAGTTTGCTTTTAAGATGAACTCCAAAAATTAAGAGAAATTTTTTCAGAGGTTAGAGATGACCTCGGGAATCTCTTATAAAAACTTGAGTTTAGATTTTATTTCAATTTTTGAAAATTTTATATTGTTTGATGTCATTGAATTTATTTTCTAATTAAAATAACTCTAAATTTCATGAAATGTATTATAGGAGCTGGATATGATCCCATGATGACCCATAAAAATTTGAAGTTAGTTTTGAATGTTTTTATTTATTTATTTATGTAATTTAATAGTGTTCTTTGTTAATATGACTTTTGAAACATGGTTATCGAATACAAAATCTTAGGGGCCTAAATTTCGCTGTTCTCAGAATTGCCTATTCCAAGATTTTTTCAGATTTGCAAGATCTTATTTGAATTTTTATTGAATTTTTTGAAATCTAAGCTAAGTAGAGGGAGTAATTAACCTACAATTTAGGGTTTAATTTAGAACTAGGGATGTAAGTGAGTCAAGCCAATTCGTGAGCAGGCTCGGGCTCGACTTGATAAATGGCTCGTGAGCTGAGCTCATTGAGCTAACAAGCTAAGCTTGAGCTAGCCTTGACTCAACTCATAAGCTCTTAGTCGGCTCATTTAAAAAATATTAATATAAAATATACTTAAAATATATTAAATTCATGATTTAAAATACAAATTTGTTAAAAATATTTAAAAATTATATCACAATTTCTTATATTATGTAATTTTTTATTATTTTTCTTAAATAGATAAGGGTTCTCACTTCATGATGGATGTGGGCAAAGAAGCTAGTCCGTGAAACAAATTATGATATGAACTTGGAGTATGGCTTCTCTTTTAGGCAAATTAATAAAATTAATAGATATTATGATTCATAGGAAGATAAATATTTTATGTATTTTGAAAACTAAATGGGTTGGAGAGAAGACTAATGAGATTGATAGTTTAGGATTTAAATTATGGTATTTTGGTTTGAGTTGTACTAGAAATGTTGTAGGTGTGATTATAGATAGTAGTTTGAATGATAATGTTATAAAAATTAATAGAATTTGAGATATAATTATAGCTTTAAAAGTTATTGTTGATGTTAAGATTATTAATATTAGAAGTGCTTTTGCTACTCAAATAAGTTTGGACATATGTTCAAAATTATAATTTTGGAATGACTTAGAGGAATTAGTACAAATGATACCTTTTTAAGAAAGTTTTTATTGGAGGAGATTTAAATAGATATGTTGATGGAGAGGTAGATAAAATTTAAAAAACATTCATTGTGACTGTGGGTTTGGAGCGATTAATGAAGGTGGTAAGACATATTAAATTTTGTTATGACTTATAATTTTGTAATTGCTAATATCTTATTTAAGAAAATAGATGAGCATCTCATCACGTATAAGAATGGATATAATAAAACTCAGATCGATTATTTTCTTATAAGAAAAATAGATTGTTTATATTACAAAGATTGTAAAGTTATCCCAAGTGAAAGTTTATGTACCTAACATCGTTTATTAGTTTTAGGCTTTAAGATGAACGGGAAAAATATAAAAAAAATAAAGTAAAATGTTGTTTTAGGATTAGATTGAGGCATTTAAAGAATATTAACAAAAATATTTTTGAAAGTAAGATTCTAGATTTTAAGATTTTATCCGTGCATCAGGAAGCTAATCTTATGTGGAAAAAAGTTAGCTATTGATATTAAAAATATTGCAAAGGATGCGCTTGGTTTATCAAATGAAAAAGTTTATAATAGTAAAAAAAGTTGGTGGTGAAATCAAAATGTGCAAGAAAAGATAAAAAATAAAAAGTGTTGTTATAAAAATTGTAAAAAATTTGATAATTGAGAAAGATATAAAGAGGTCTTAAGGAGTCTAAGAATTCAATATGCAATGCAAAGATCTTAGCTTTTAATGATTTATATAATAGATTAGATATTAAGGATGACGAAAGATATATATATATATATATATATATATATATATATATATATATATATATATATATATATATATATATATATATATATATATATATATATATAAGTTAGCCAAACTAAAAGATAGGAGTAGTAAGGATTTAGTTCAAGTGAAGTGTATTAAGGATGAAGATCAAAAAGTGCTTTTATTAGAAGAGAATGTTCGACAAAGGTGGATGAGATATTTTGCTAAACTTTTTCATGAATATTGTGATAATACGATTAGCTTTAGTGACCTTAGCACCTTAAATGATAATAAAAAAGTTTTAGTTTTATTGGTGTATTAGTAAAATCGAAATTAGAGTGACTTTAAAGAAAATGAAGTTTGGAAAAGCTGTTGGACTTGATGATATTCCTATAGAGGTGTGGAAATGCTTAGGAGATGATGAAATTTCTTGGCTTACTAAATTTTTGATATTATTTTGAAGACTAAAAAGATGACACATGAGTAGAGAATGAATGTGTTAATTCCTATTTCTTAAGAGTAAAGGTGCTGCACAAGATTGTGTGAATTATAGAGTAATTAAGTTAACGTGTCATACTTTAAAACTATGGTAGAGAGTTATGGAGCATAGGTTTGGACAAGATACTAATGTTTCTCAAAATCAATTTGGATTTATGTCGGTAGATCTACTATGGAAGCTATACATTTATTGAGGGGTTTGATGGAGAAGTACTGAGAGAATAAGGAGGATCTACATATGCTATTTATTGATTTAGAGAAATCATATGATAAAGTTCCAAGAGAACTGATATGGAGAGTTATAGAAAAGAAAGGGATTAATAATGCTTATATTTAAGTCATTATGGATATGTATGCAGGAGCTATTACTTGTGTTCAAACACAGGGTGGTTTGACCAAGTATTTTCCTATTTCAATTGGATTACATAAAAGGATTAGCCTTAAGCTCATATTTTTTTGCTTTAGTTATGGATGTTCTCACTAGACATTTGCAAGAGGTTGTACCATGGTGTATGCTTTTTGCTAATGATATTCTTATTGATAAGACTAGAGAGGGAGTTGAAGGTAAACTTGAATTATGGAGGTTAATTTTAGAGTCTAAAGGTTTTTATTTCAGTTGATCTAAAATCGAATATATAGAGTGTAATTTTAATAGTAATTGATATAGTGAGGGGATTGTAACTTTGGGCGATCAAGTCATTAATAAGGGTACATATTTTAGATATATTGGGTCTATTGTTTAGAGTGATGATGAAATAGATGAAGATATTATTATAGTTGAATTGAAGTTAGATTGTTTAAGTGGAGGAATGCATCGGGCTTCTTGTGTGATAGAAAAGTCCCCCTCAAATTTAATGGAAAATTCTCTTAGATGATGGTGAGATCTGCAATGTTTTATGGCGCAGAGTATTGGCCATTAAAAGAGGAGCATAATATTAAGTTTAGTGTTGCAGAGATGAGGATGCTCAAGTGGATGAGTTGCTTTAATCTTAGAGCGCATACGAAACAAGCATATATATGAAAAGGTTGGAGTAGCTCCAATGGAAGATAAGATTATAGAGAGTCGATTTAGATGGTTTGGTCACATAAAACGGAGGCTTTTTGATGACATGGTTAAGATAGTAGATGTATTAGATTTAGCTTATGTTAAGAAAAGTAGAGGTGGATCTAAAAAGATTTGATTAGAAAATATTAGAAATGACATTTCTTTATTAGATTTAAATGAGAATTTGACCCTTAACAGGACACAATGGAAAAAAATGATTCATGTAGCCGATCCCACGTAGTTGGAGAACGGCTTGTTGTTATTGTTGTTGTTGTTGCTGCTGCTTCATCTCATTTTGAAGTTTAATGGTTGTCACTTGCTTAAAATCAAACTAAGTTGTCGTATGGAGATACAAATCAATGGAAAATATGAAGTTAAAGGTATCATGGAAAGCATTTTGCCTTTTTTTGGGAGGCCATTGTACTAGTCCTAATATGCTCCCATATCGGAGACTTGAATTTTGAATTTGCTAAAGGGCTCACATTTTTTTTGCTCTTTCCTCCAGTCCCACCACTTCTGCTAGGGGAGTTTTTTTTGGTAGAAAAATTTTCCCTCATCTATTTTATTTTATTTTTTATGTTGTTCAAAGTTAACTTTTCTTGGATGGAAAATCTTAGTATCTTGCATAAATGTGATAACCAAAAGTCAAGGCAATTGGAACGCCATGGTGGCATGATCAACCTTACGAACATTTATCATTCTTTCTAAGAATCTCTACTAATGTCACCCTATCTTAATCATATTTCTTTGTATATCATCCAATTCTCTAGTATTACTAGTACCATTCTAGCCTATTAACCCTCGTTGTTGTGCCACCTTATTAATTGGTGTTGATCTAAAATAAAAAAGTAAACTCATGATGAATATTCTCTTATATTTTAAGAAAATAATCTTTAGATTATGATAGGAAATACTTGAGTTCGCAAGTAATCCAAGAAGAAATACTTGAGTTCGCAAGCAAACCTATCAATAATCAGTGAAACAACGAGAAATCTCATGATTTCAAAGAGAAATCAGCAATATGATGCATAATTTTTAGAAAATTGGAGATTAAAACTAAGGAAAATAACTTCTATTCAATCCACGAATAAGAACAACAAAACAAGATATAAGTTTCTTCAATTTGAGAGGAAGAAACAACTCTTCAAATCTCTAGCAAAGCCTAGATCCCAAAAGAACCAAACCCTATACCACAAAATTTGGCCAATCTCAAGATGAAGAACCCTCTCCAAAAGAGCTAATTAAAGACAAAGGGCAATTACAAATTTCCTAAATAGCCTCCTAATTCAAAATTTCATCCCAAGCAATTTTAATTAGCATGTGGGCCCCTAGCATTAGCCGCCCCCTCCCTTTCTCCCTTCCCTGGTTCCGCCCAATAATCGGGTCACCTGGTGTTGGTTAAAACTAGTTCAGTAGGGACCGGTTCAACCGGCCCAGGAGGAGCCGACCTAACAGATTACCTATGGAATTATCCATTAAGACAAGAATAAATTATATTTTAATACAAGTTAATGACATTATATTATCATACCAAATTTATTATACAGTGAAATAAAAAATAATTTTGATATACTCCATATGCTTGCTTATACGTTAGAATTTTCTTCCTCAAAAGATGGCCTAAGGTTATCACCTATTCTTACATGTGTCCAATACAATATACTTCATCATTACGGAGTGTCAATGCATCATAGATGAGTATACAAATTAGCATTCTAGATGATCCAGTTGGGTAACGGGTTTGGAAATAGCTTGGAAAATAGTTAGTGTTTAAGATATCATGATTTAATACTATGTATTGTAAGTTTTCTTAAGGGTGCTCATATATGATTAAAAGATACTAAGGCTTTGTTTGTTCGTTTATACTGTTGCTTCTGTAGAAAGTTGCTTCCAGAAGCACAAATTTTTGTGGGACCGCTGCTTTTGAAAGCATTTTTTGTCCTTTGCTTTCCATAATGCAGGCAAAAATCATATACCCAAACACATCATAAAAATATTGCACCTGCTTTTCTCGAAGCAAACTGCTAAGAAACCCAAAAAAAAAAAAAATCCTAAGTTATATATTAGCAAGGATTAAAGGAATGAAATGATATGTTAGTATTTTAGAAGAATTGACTAGTATTTGAGTAAAATTAAATATTTTTAGTAGTATAGTAGTGAAAATCTATTCCTTTTTAATTTTTGCTCGCATGAGCCAATCACACGATTTTGACATCTTAGGTTTTTCAAGTTGTCTAATGTTAAATACTGTGACGTGTAGCATTTATATGTTAGGTCGATGTTGTTAAATAAAATCATCTTATGCTTAGGCATCAATGGAACCCTCTCCATCAAATTATAGAATGTGTTTAAATATGGATTCCAATGTCATTTTAGGACTTACAAATTTTTGGTGGTCTTTTTCAGGGAAGAACTGCCTTATGGGATGCTATTTTGCTACTCTGTCATAGGATTAAGGTTGGTTATGACGGGGTAGTTCGAGGAGTTCATCTTGGTTCGTCAGCTTTCAACATTCTCCCAATTCTTGATTCAGAAACTGATAGCTGAAGTACTTGCTGTTGAATTATAAGGCCTGTCTTCCTCTCTTTAGTTATCTATGCATTGTGCAGCATTTTCATGTAGAATATCTTTCAGCATTAGAGTAAGTACAAAACTTTTGAACTTTTGCTTCAGTTTTATTAATTTGAGTTTCTATATAAAATTATAATTGCTTGACTTGGATGGCCTCAAATCATTTTATTCGAAGTCTTAGTTAGCTTGGTGTAATCTAAATATCCAATTCTTATCAGCAAACTCTATGATAATCTGAATAATATGAGTTCATTGTTATATACCTTAAAAAGCTATGATGCATGGACACGGCGACACGGACACGACACAACACGACACGGGACACGGCTTTTTTTGAAAATATAGGACACGGGTACGGCGCGGACACGACAATACATTTTTTTTATATAGTGTATATATATATATTAATGTAATATCATATTAAATGACAAACAATAATAAATGAATAACATGATAACTTGTCTAGCTTATAATATAAAATATTTAGTACAAAATATCTAGTACAACCACAAATATATAAGCAAATAACCACTTACTACAACATCAAGCATTCAAGCTTCAACTATTAGGATTAGCTTTAGAGGTTTGTTTTTGGCCTTCAATATCATCATCATTGAATATCACTACTTTCAACTCTGGTTCAACAAGAGAAAGATTTGCAATTGTGCAAAAAGAGAGGAGATGAAAATACCTTCATTGCCAAAGAGAAATGAAAATGAAAATATTCGATGAATGGGTATTAAATGCAGATGTTGATTTGGTGTTGTGGATATGAAATAAGAAATTTAGTTTAAATCTCGCAAAATATAAAAAAATATATTTTAAAAAAATTATAAAATATTTAAGATACGCGTGTCCGACACGCGTGTCCAATTTATTTTTAATATTTTTTTAATCGGACACGTTTTTCGGCGTGTCCGACACGTGTCGGAGGAGTGTCGGACGAGTGTCGTGTCGGACACACGGTGTCGGACACTGCACGCCTCTTTGAGGACAAGTGTCGGTGCATCATAGCTTAAAAGTCTTGAACTCCGGGCTTCGCCCATTTAAAAATGCAGTTGAAGTGGAGAATAAACATACAAGCATTGAAAACAGGTGTGAGTGCAACTCAAAAGACCATTAAACAGAAGTGGATATTGAAAACTGCATCTCACGAACACGCATATGACTTAAAGCTTACTATACCTTATGCAAACTCCAATTAACTAAATCAACTGTCAGGTTATTTGAAATGTTACAAAGCATGCTTCACTATTCTAATTCAACTGAGATAATTAATTAGCCAACTAATTCAACAGCTACTAAGTGCAACTAGATTAATTTTGAAAGTGTAAGCATATCTGCGAACATTTGATTTTTTGCCCATTTGGGTTTAAAACTTTTGTGAATACTTGTGCAAGATACTCTAAACGATGGGAAGAATCACAAAATAGTCATAATATAGATATGAGCGGAATAATTTTGTTTTGTGACTAACATTCCTTGTGAAGTTGGAGTAAAAGCTTTCACTATTTGAAGAACACGTTATAGTAAGTCTAGGTAGTGAGTAGAATTTAAAGCCCAGGAAGAAAGATCCCCTAGATTTCTCTCCATTTTGGATTTATGGCATCTCAAAGAGGTGTTTTAAGAAGTTTCTAAATTGTTTCTTTACTAAGTGTTGTGCTTTTTAATGATCAAGCTTTTGGATTCAAATTTATGATGACACCCTACTACACTGGCACGCCAACCTGGTGAGTAAACTGAAACATATGTGAGAATGGAAGTGGAGCATAGAGCTAGAGAGGAAGAGCAGACATGTAGAATGCTCAAGAAACTATAAATCTCAAGCTAGCAGTGATTCACTAGAATCAGTAAAAAATCCCCCATTATTCCTTATCACCTCTTATTTATAGGGTTCTTAGGGCTTCTATAAAGTTTACACCAAAAGGGGAAGATATAACGCTACACAAAACACCCATACAATGCTACACAGATTATCCTAGAAATGTGTCATATTTTGACTGGCTGAAAGATGGTGGGGTTGGAAGGGCTCGGATAAGTTGTCTCTAGACGAGCTTAGTAGTGTTGAGTAGGCGATTAGACTTGGGTAAGTCTATGAGCGAGTGCTGAGATGAGGGGAACTACAAACAACAAGCTTGTTGGCATTGCTGACGACTTGTGTGAATGATCTCAGATTGTTTGGGAATGGAGTGACGAGTGAGATATTATCACGGGAAGGAAGGGGCCTCAAGTTGGATGGTCGTGGGAAGATGAATTGAGGGTCTCGTGAATAGGAACTTTCATGTAGCTTAGCTTGGTGAGCTTGCATAAGAATGATCGCTCTGAGAGAGAGCGAGTAACTAAGATGGTGATTCAGGTATGTGGCGGGTGTTGAATTGCTAGCTTGATGAGGAATCTTCAATCCACCCAGTCAAAGGGCTAGCTCGTTGGCAGGTTAGGGCAAGTAGCAACTCTCAAATTTTTAGTCGAGTTTTTGAGGGTGAGTTCTTTTGTCATGACGTGCAGATTACTTGCCACATACCTTTGAAGACATATGTGGGTATACACAGGATTTTTCCTTTTGTTATTGATTAGGAGTAGCAACCGTTGAACTTTTTTGATAAATTATTGTCGTATGATTAATTTCTTGACAACTAATTTGTCTAAGTTTACCTGTAGTTAATACTAGGTATTATGTTAGTGAGCTGATTTAATATCTCGGTTTTTGACATATGAATTTCGAGTGGAGAGGACTAGTGGTTTTCATTAAAGTGGATCAACTAAATGGATCATCCTAGAACGAATCAGCTACATAGTCTCATTCAAGTTTTTCCACTTCTACACGTTTTGGAAAATAGCAAGTGCAGGATTTATGTATAGCTCTAATTTGATCGTCAATAGTAGAAAGATAAATCACCCTCATTAGTTCACTAACTATGAAAACTTGTTATAATGATAAATATAAAGTAAAACTACATTTGTTTAACTCCCCATCTTTCCTGACCTCTATCCCTCTTGTTTTTTTGCTTTTTCAACTCTCTATCACTCTATAAGTAGAAGGTTAAGCATCAAAAAGAAAAGCTTGCCTCAACAAGCTCAGCGTCGCTCTAAATGGATCTTACTGCATATGTCAGTAAATGAATCACTTTTCAAAGCAGTTGCTAGAAGAGAGTGACAACGATGAAGCATGGTTGTCACAATCGTGAACAAACATAATCAACCTAGCAGTGGCCTTCAAGGACGCTTTAGCTTCTGTAATGTACCAATTATTGCAAATTGCTTTGTCTAAGAAGTATTTTTCCTTCCTTTGAACCTACATTATTCTTTCAAACTTATAATTTCTTTAACCCTTTTGTGGTCTTCTTCTTTCGTTTGTTTTTTTCCTCAGATGGCCTTGAGATCATTACCCTATACGTTGTATCTACCTTTATGGAGGTGATCATGTGATAGGAAATACTTGTATTCACAAGTAATCATAGCCCAAATCAGTGTTGACGAACATTTTCGTATCGACTCGATCCCGATCGAGCCCGACCAAGCTCGATTGTGCTCAATTGACCCAATCGATCGTCGTCGAGACAAAAAATCAACTCAAATTAAACTCAAATTTAATTAAATTAAACTCAATTTAATTTAATTAAAATCAAATCAATTTAAATCGAACCCCGTCGAGCGTCGTCGAACCCAATTCATTGTGTTTCGACATCGATTTGAGTTCAATTTCATGAAATTATCGGATCCAAACCGACCCAAATCGGTTCGGGTCGAATCCAATTCGGACTCATTTTGAACCCTAATTTGTCAATTTGGGCTGAATTTGATTCTCAAATCAGAAATTGAGATCAATGGCTCAGATTTCATCCCAAATTCTGCCCTAAATCCTTCATTTCGTGCATTGAGGCAACCTGATTGGTTCATTTGGGCGGTGGGCCTGCTCATGCGTGCTTCTCCAAACGAACAAGAGGAGGGGGAGAGCCATTCGACTCTCCTGTGGCTTTTGGTCGGTCCGTCCCAGAAAGAGCGAGAGAAGGGAAGGGGCTTTCGGCTCTTTGTTTTTGCGTCCGTCCCAGGCGAGCGAAAGAGCGAGAGAGAGGGAGGAGTCGGGCTTCTCCTCCTGCACGCCGTCCGTCTCGTCCGTCCCAGGTAGAGCAGAAACAAGAGCCGTTCGGCTCTTGCACGCGTCCAAGCCAGGAGGAACAGGCCGACTAGTGGTCTCTTGCGTGTGACCTAGCCAAAAAAAAAAAAAAAAACTGCTGTCTTCTTCTTCTTTGGGCTGAAAATGAGTTCTCTCTCGCTGCCATTGCTCTCCCCCCCTTCAATTGGAGAGCAGAAATCTCCTCTTGCTGCTGTTGGTGAGCTTCTCTTCCAAAGCCTAGGGCAAGTGCATGCTGAAATCAGCCCTTGCTGCAGCCAAGAGAAGATAGGAAGCCTCCACTTCCTTCTAAACCATCTCCGGTGACCTTTCGATGGTATAATCAACATCTGGGGCCTTCAAACATCAAGGACAACAACCCAGAATACCTTAGGGTGCGTTTGGGACGGCTGCAGCTGTCGGTAAAGCAGGTTGTGAAATTGTTGTACATAAAGCTGCTTTCTAAAGTTGCTGTATAGAAATCAGTCAATTTGGATTGGATAGTATTACTGCCGAACTGCTGTGCTGCTGCTATTTGACAACAAATTACCTTGTTACCCTTACATACATGAAGATGAATAAAATTTGTTCAAATTTAATTTTTTTTAACTCTTTTACGTTAACAATTCTAACTTAAACTCTAATTATTTTTATAAAATATTTTTATTAATTTATACATATATTTATTATAATTTTTTTTTGACATTGTATTGTCCTATTTCAAAATAATTTGTGTTAAAATTTTAGATTATATTGTCCCCCTCTCCTCATACAGAGAAGGAAGGCTCCGTGACGATCAAGCCTAGAAGCTTTTTTCTTTGAATATGAAGAAGATGCTTTCTTGCCTCAGGACATACTTCCATTTTTTCCTATTTATAGTATCTATCAAGTTGAAGCCGGGTACCTTATACTGTTATACATGACAGAAAAGGAAGAAGATGAGGGCCTTTGCCCTTGGCATCGCACAAAGCAGAGGAGGCGATGGGGGCATCCTTAGGGGAGGATGGGATGGGAGAGGAGATGGGGGGTTTTCACCTGATCTTCTTGCGAACTGGGAGAGATCAAAGAGGGAAGGGGTTTTTTTTTTGCCAATATGGAGAAGATAGGGGCCTCTGTGGTTTTTGCAATTGAGAGGGGAGACCACTCAAGGGGAAGAAGAAGAAGAAAGGGGAAAATGAGGAGGAGAAGGGAGAAGAGAGAGAGGATCAATAGGAGGAGGGAGATCTGCGGCGTCTGGCTCGGTTCGAACGGAGGAGAGGCGGAGGTGGGGCTTCCGTCTGAAACGATAAGGCTACTTTCGACTTTTTAGCATATTAGAACCGCGGAAAGCAGGGAACCGCGCAAAGTATTTCGCGTCGCAAAAAGTAGGCTGCCAACGTAAAAATTTTTAAGCCTCCGGTCCAACGCATTGTCCCAAACAACAGCAGCTGCCCGTTTTAAGCCGCGAAGCAGCCGAGACGTCGTCCCAAACGTAGCCTTAGACAGCAGATTTGTCTCCTAGAAGAGCTTGGACAGCAGCCCAGAATACCTTAGACAGCAGATTTGTCTCCTAGAAGAGCTTGGACAGCAGGCACGCAACCTCCGGAAGCTCCCAAACAACGAAAGCTGCTGTTTGGAACGTTTGGACAGCAAGCAACGACTTTCAGAAGCACTCAAACAGTGAAAACTGCTGTCCGGAGCACTTTTGACAGCAAATCCACCATCCGGAATGTCTTGGACAGCGGCGACGACGTCCGGAGCGGCTTGGACAGCGGTCTTCTTCCTTGGGAAGGCCTTGGACAGTAGCTTGGAGCTTTCAAAGGACCTGGACAACAACTTGGAGCTTAGATCGGAGCTTGGACAGCGAGCCGGAACTTGGATAGGAGCGCTAGGTCAACCCGGGAGAGGTAAAACACTAAAGCTTAGTGAGACTTAGGGTCCCCCAAGGCCAATTGACGTGTGGTTGACGCCCCCAAGCCATAGGTCCCTTAGAAACTTCATTTGCTTGCTCCCCTAAAACCTATGTGTGCTGTCCTTTCCACAAAATAGCGGAAATTTGGTGATTTTCGTTTGTTTGCTCTCTTGTGAGAGCCAAAAAGGCACGCCATATGCGTAGGGTTGTTGGATTGGTATCCAACGCTCTCCAAATGCATGATTTCGCACTCATATTGCATGCTTAGCCTTCGGCTACGAATGGACTTTAGGATTTGATGATCTTTTTCCATCCCAAAATGCATGTCGAAACGTAGGTTTTGTTGAATTGTAGGTTGTCTCCTCCCTCATTGCTAATGTCATGGCAAAATGACATAGAATTTAGGAGTTTGCATTTGCCAACTCGCAATTTTCTCTATTGTTAGATGCCCAAATGCATTTGATAACTTGTTGTAGAACTATATTTGAACTCTTAAAGGTTCATTTTTTACAAATTCTAGAGCAAGTAGGGTTGATCAATCTCATTTTGGGTGTGTTGCAAAGCTTGTAAATAAAATAACAAGTGGGCATTCGCTCTATTGTATGAAATCCCTAAGGTTGGAGAACCATCATTGTGCTTTAATAAACCAATTCATGACAAAATTGATTGGATTGTCCTTAGAAGACTTAGATGTATTTTCATACCTTAACATGAGTCAAAATCATGTTTTCTAGATCTCTTGCTAGGATCACCGAACTTCAAAGTTTCTAGATCATGCCAAAATTGATTTAGAAACCTCTCCTAAAACCTTAGAAAATCAATTCTTCCCTTTCCTAATTGAGTCCAAAACACATAGGGAAATTCCTTTCAAATGTGTTTCTCCCCTTTCCATGATTCCAAAACATTCGAGGAATGAGGAATCCTCTTTCATGCATAATGTTTGGAGCACTCTCAAAGCTCCAAGTGTTGGAGTGTATGAGTTATTTGAAACTTGGAACCAAATCCCAAGTTCTCCTATTGTTGACCTATGTGTAAAAGAACAAAAATGGAAATCATACTAGCCTCGTATCCGTTGAGAAATCGCTCGAAATCTCCGCAAATCCCGTTCGAATGCCCGTAAATCCTGCTGAATACGCCGACTGCTACAGTACCCGATTTTGCAAACGGCGCCGAAGCAGTCCGGATATCCTGCGAGGTCATCTCGTTTCTGTCGCTGCACTCGATCTATAAAGGGGAGATGAGAGCAAGGCTTTGAGGCAGCTCCATTTTCATTCGCTACTTTCCCCTCTCCACCCGACCACAGCCTTCGCCTCCTCCAGAGTCCCGATCTCTTCAACTCCTCCGAACTCCCAGCGTACCCGAGCCCCTCTCATCGTGAAACCTCTGCTCCGATCAAACTCCCAATCCCGAGCTCCACATCCCGCACCCATCCCGATTGACTCCTCCTGTTCTCACCCTAATCGCAAGCCACACACACACAGAGAGAGAGAGAGAGAGAGAGAGAGAGAGAGAGAGAGAGAGAGAGAGAGAGAGCACCTTACCTGTCCCGATTCCTCCCTTCCCGTCGACTTCTCCCTGGCTGTTCGACTTTGCGCCCTAGACGACTTTTCTTCCTGTTGGAAAGGAAGTTACGACATTTTGATTCAGAAGCAACAACGGGAACTCGTTGGCGTGAAGGTAACTTTGTCCCTCTCACCCGCTTCTTCGGCCAAATCCAGTAAAACTTTCAAGCCGAGAGGGAGAGAGAGAGATTAGGCTTTTATTATTATTTTTAATTAATCATAATTATTATGATTAATTATAATTGATTTTAATTAAAATGATTATAATTAATCCTATTAATTATAGTTAATTTTAATTAGAATTGATTTTAATTAATTGTGATTTATAATACTTAATTATAATTAATTATTATTTATTAATTACACTTTATTAAAGTTAATTAATCTTTATTAGTTATAATTAAAGTTAATTATAACTATTTATTTTAATTAATTTTAATATGTAATTAATTATTTTGATTAATTCTAATTAATTATTTACAATAAAAATAATTATGATTAATGAATTAATTATAGTTGTTTAATGATAATTATAATTAATTGATTTTATAATAAAAAAAAGAGAACTCTCTTACCTCGATCCTCGTGCCGACATCGACGAAAGCTAAGGTATAAGCTCCTAAACCCTAAAACTCTGAGAACCCGTTTCAACGCATTCGTCGAGACAAAACGACCACCTATACACGCTTTTCTTAGCGTGGTGGGAGGGGTGCGTCTCGACGCTTGCGACGAAGCGGGTAATCACCTAAATTCCTTCTTCGAAGTTCGTATCGCCTTAGAAACCCCGCCTATGCATGCGTTTCTTAGCGTGGTGGGAAGGGATCCCGGTGTGATGCGCACGACGAAGCGGGGATACCCATAAGTACCCGCTTGCGGGGAAACAACTGCCTTGCTTACAAAATATTTTCAAAAAAAAAATAATAAATACTTTTTTGCAAAAAACACCCATGCACGCTTTTCTTAGCGTGGTGGGGGATCGAAAATTACACGGCCGCGGTGTCCTCGAAAGATGGCACCTACCATACACGCTTTTCTTAGCGTGGTGGGAAAGGCCCAGTTTTCCGTAGTTCTCCCCTAAACGGGTGAGACGCCGGAAGGCTGCCGAAATTTCGGGTGAAAGTGTTGCTACACTCGGACCTTTTTGAACTCAAAGAAAATAAAGGTTTGGACACATTTGAACAACCAAGGACTTGGGACTATGCTGAGAACTCAAATCAAATGGACTTAAATGAACTTGAACCATAACCTGAATAAAAAGGAAGGATTTGAACTTGAACTCAATAAGACAACGAAGAACTTGTACTTGGACTCATCTTGGACTTGAATAGAACTGGCATATTGAACTCAAGACAAAACTTGAACCTAAATGGACTTGGTACAAGAAATCTCAACTTAGACTCGGACTTGAATTGAGTTTAGACTCAAGAAGACCATACGGAACTCAATTTGAACTCGAACCTGGACTCTACAAGATCACAGAGGACTTTGATCTGGACTTGAGCCTGAACAATAGAGTAAAAGAATATATTGAGGACTTGAACAGAAAATGGAACTTGCACTTGAGCTTAAAGTTGACAAATGACTTGAACTTGAGTGCTAAGTAAACTAATTTCAAATTTGAACATTTAAGTCAAAAATTTGAGATAAAACTTGAGCAAGAAAGGTTGAATTTTATTTAGCATGAAGACTTGAATCAACCTTGAACTAAAAAGGACTCGAATCAAACTTGAACAGGAAGAGACTTGAATCTCATGCGATGAATGCAAAATACTTGTCAAACTCATATCATTTCAATCGACACCAACTATTTATGGATGGATGTAGAAACCCCTTTGTGGGCAACAAGAGCCAGCATGCAAACAAACAAATAACTCGTGCCAAGATCTCCAATATTTAAGATGTATAGTAATCTATACATGAATGAAACATAAAAGGAGGTAATGACAATGAATGCAATGATACCCCGAAAATCAAGATCAATCCCCTTGTGGAAGAATACATTATTCCCTTGCAAATGAAAGGAGGTCGTCCGCGTTAAGTGAAATCACTGACAAGTCATTCCAGGATACTTACTACATAGAATATATTTATCCCCTATGAGCAAAGGGGGTCGATACATAGAAAATTCAAGCACTTGCAAGCGGTTGCATGGGAATTGTATGCATGCCACATGTTATTTGCAAGCAAACACCAGATGATACACAACAAATCAAAAATGCAAATCTCTGCGAGCTCCCTTGGAAGACCTATTATGCATCCAATATTTCAACCACAAGCAAAATGCATAAGAATTATAACAAGTACAAGTGCTTAAGGTCGATGATAGAAGATTCATATGCAAAGGGACTTGACCATGAACAAAGAATTTATATGAATGCAATTGTTTACAAGCAAAAGGCAGGAGATTAGTTAGTGCACTATGGCCCGCCTACAAAAATCAACAAATAGTGCACGACAGTCTACCTGTATGAAGCAGCAAACAATTCTATCCAGAAGCTGCTACGCCACGCCACCGGATCTGCAACATTCGTACAAGCAGACAGAAGGCGTCTATTCCAAGAATATCCCCGCACATACACCTTAACTTGTATGCACATAGGTACACTTAGGGATGTAAGTGAGCTGAGCCGGCTCGTGAGCCGGCTCGAACTCGACTCGTTAACGAGCTCGCGAGCCGAGCTTATCGAGCTTCGAGCTCGAGCTCGAGCCTACAATCGAGCTCGAATGCTTAACGAGCTCGAGTTCAAGCTCAGCCTGACTCGACTCGAAAGCTTATCAAGCTACTCGATATAATTATATATATAATTATATATATTATATTTATAATATTAATTATATATATAATAATACCCATCACATGCGTTGGTAATTCTCAAACGAGCTCGATCTCGAGCTCGAGCTTTTCAAACGAGCTCGAGCTTTCGAGTCGAGCTCGAGCTTGATATTTTCTAAACGAGTCGAGCTCGAGCCTACTAATCGAGCTCGATCTCGAGCTCGAGCTCGAGCTCGAGCTCATTAAGGACTAAACGAGCCAGGCTTGATAAGGCAAATACTCGACTCGACTCGACTCGTTTACACCCCTAGGTAAACTAAAAGGGGTAAATGTAATCAAATACCCGCATGGGCCCCGACGAGCGTGTTATTGGTACACACGTGACGTCTAGGGATGCTGCGCGGGTTATCAAATTTTAAACCCGATCTTTCTTAGCAGGTGAAAAGGAGTCGACAGGGTTTAATTATAAAATACAATCCAAACCCGCAGGGGTCCCGGCGAGCGTGTTATTGGTACACGTAAAGTCTAGGGATGCTGCGCGGGTTGACAAGTGAATTCAGGTTTGAAACCGATCCTTCTATACGGGTCAATAGAAGTCGACAGGGTTCGAACCATTAAGCAAATATAAAGTCTTGGCGACCGGTATATTTGCTTTAAAACATTCATATTAGATCTTCAAGGCCTACAACAATATGAATTCACTAATAAATGCATGAAGCCTACGAAACCCGATCCTCAGTTAATAGCTCGGCTGAGTTGACAAGGTTCAAACTACAAATAGAAATGACCCAAGTACACCCCGATGATGGCCGTGTTGAATACAGATCTCAACCGGAGGGGTGATTCAAATGCTTTCAAACATCTTTCAAATTTCACCCAAATACCCAAAACTCCACAAAATTCCAAAAATCTCAAAATCCCAAAATCCAAAAAATATTTAAAATTGAAATAAATCCATCATAACTTAAAGCAAAATCCATCCACCCTCCGCAACAGTTTGTCGAGATGGACAAATTAAAATTTACTTCAGCTCACAAAAGTGCTAAATGCCTGGTCGAAAATATCACTAGGATCCATTCTCAAATAATTTCTTGCCAGTAAGGACGTGGTTCGTGTCCTCTAACCGGCAGTTTCGCCGCCAAATGGCACTGCAGGTAAACGGTTATGACCCCGGGCCCTCTGAACCTAGTGGTTTTGCCGCCAAAAGACACCACAGATAGCAGTTATGGCCAGAGCCAATACGCTCCTTAATGACGTTAAATCCTTGAGATATGAATCAATAGGATATAATCGATAGGGCACAAAGCCCTCTCTTAGCTAAGGTGGATTTAAATTTGTCCCCTTAGACAAACATTCAACCCCGATCTACAAGGTTCCCTTGGACGAAGCAACCCATGGCTGCCGACAATGATCCTTCTGTCAGGTTGGGTCGACTACCTCCTCTGACTAAGTAGACCAGGGACCACGATGGCCCGGGATGACGGAACCATGGGATCTTTATCGGGTCCATCATCCATTCCCCCACCATTCGCTTTAAGTGTAAGATGGTGAAATTTCAAGTTTTAAGTATCAAACCCTCCAAATTTCTCATATCCAAACCTTTCAAATTCCAAACTTCCAATCCAATTTCTACCAATACCTAAACCCATTGCTGCTACTATATGCCAGATACATGTATTTATATACATATCTGATTGACGACTAGCCTTAATCGAAAGTTCTCTCTCGTGATCGGGAGGGGTAATTAACTATAGGGGCTTGCGCCTATAGGAAACCAGAACTCAGATCATAAAGTCCTCGCAAAATGAGGGCGAAATCTCTGGGTAGTGTCTTATCTACAAATCCATCTGCATTCCAAAATTTACCCGGAACTTATCAGTTAAAACTCCCTCGTCGAATGAAAAGATAAAGCGAGCGGAGGCCGGGGTCGAATTTTCGGAGCCCACACCTATCCCATTTGTTGGAACACAAGAAACCAACAAATCTCTTCTCATGCAAGATACTCTAAGGCTCCTCAAGCCTTTAAACATATCATTGCATGAGTCCTTTAACTTTAGGACCAAATCCTAGGTTATTTCCCCTTCTTTGTTTGTTGAAATGCAAAGTCAACAAACAAATGTCACTTCTCCCTTCTTGTATAATAGTTTGAAGCTTCTCCTAAACTTCTACTTACTATTACATAGGGTTATTGAACTTAGAACCAAACTCTAAGTTCCTCCTTTCATTTTGTTTAAACCTAAGTTTAACAAATGAACATCTCGCTTGGACTTAGGACCTAAATCCTAGTATTTCTTCTCTAAATTAAGTGAATGATCATCCCTCTTTGAATATCAACTATTCAAAGAACATCCATGAAATTTTGTAACTCTCAAGTTACATATTCTTCCTTAAAACCCTGAAGTTGTAGGAAGTTTATTAAATCATTTATTTATTGGAATGCAAACCAATGAGTAATCCTCTAGACATATGATTCAAATCCTAGTCTTCCTCATTTGCTTAGCCCAAAATTGAGCAAATGCTCATCTTCCTTTGAGTACCAAATGCTCAAAGAAACTTCACCATTTACTTGGCCTAAATCAAGTGAGTGGTCATCCCTCCTTGAACATCAAAATGTTCAAGGAATAATCACCAACTTACAATTCATAAGTTGCATTTCATTTCTCCTTTCCTACGACTCAAAAGTTTTAGGAAACTATCTCATTCTCTAAAGACTTCAAATTATGAGAATGTGCGTGCCCTCTTTGAACACCAAATGTTCAAAGAATGTTCATGGGGTTGTAGCTTCCAAGTTGCATCCCTTCTCCTCCACCCCTCCAATCCAAATTGGAGGAATGAATCCCCCTTCTTTGGACAACAAATGTTCAAAGAACTTTCATTAATTTGCAACCTCTAAGTTGCATTTTCCTCCCTCTTTCCTACAAGTCAAGATTGTAGGAGAGTATCCAAATCCGCCTTCATGCTCCCAAACCCGAATTGGGAGGATGAATCCCTTTTGAACACCAAATGTTCAAGGACATTCATGAGTTGCAACCTCTAAGTTGCACCTTCCCTCCTATCAAACAAAAAGTGTAGAAAATCTCTCCATTCACTTAGCCTGAATTAAGTGAATGTGAATCCCTTTCTTTGAAGATCAAATATTTAAAGAAAATCTTCCACTTTGCAACCTTCAAGTTGCATTTCTCCCTTTCTTCTCTACAAACCAAATTTGTAGAGAAATTTTCTTTCTTTCTACAACTCAAAAGTTGTATGAAAGTCTCATTCGTTCCATCCATGTTGAGTGAATTAGACACTTGAAAATCATCTATTTGTTGAATCAAAATCAATAAGCTGTCCAATCCAAAAATCATTTATTTGTTGAACCAAACTCAACAAATAATTCCTGGTTCAACAAATAATTCCATGTTAAGCAAAGGAGTCAAACTCCTAGCTTGTTCCCAACTCTCCTCTAACTACAAAGTTGTAGGAGATTTCCTCTTTCTTTAGCTCCAAAAGCTAGAGGGAGTTTTCCAACATTTAGCCCAAAAGCTAAATGTTGGATTCCTTCTTTCTCCTTTTAGCTCCAAAAACTAAGGAGAATTCTCCCACGTGTAGCCCAAAAGTTATATGTTGGACACCTTTCTTAGACTCAAAATCTAAGTAATCTCTTTCATTCAACCCGGATTGAGTGATTTCTCTTATGACATTTAAAATGCTAAACTCATAAATGTCCCTTAGGAATTATCTAATCTATTGAAGTCCATCATACCATATTGGATGAATTTCACCAAGTCCCAAGTACAACCCCTTAGGCATGTCTGTCTTACCCTATTAGATAGACGCTTTCTCTTGTCCAAATATTAAGAGAACTCCAAAACACCAAAAAATCACTTAGGTTCCTTTTGATACAATGATCAATCATCTCCCTCAAAAAGCGAGTTTCCTACATCATTATATCTTAGGATTCATAAGTAATAGATTTGCCCAAACGCAAGCAGTTGTTACTTTATGGGTTCTTCATAACCCTCCTAAATATGAAACACTTAAAAATCAAATAAAATCTTTAAGTCACAAACAACTTAAAAGTGAACCATCTTTGGATAAAGATTAATCATCTTCATTTCAAAATAAAACCAAACACCCTTAGGGGCTGTTTGGTATCGAATTTATTCTCGGATTTAAGTCGGATTTACGCTAAATCCAGCCAAACGGTTTTTGTGCGCTCGTTAAATCCCGGGATTCCGTAAATCCCGGATTTAGGGATTTACGGCTTAAATCCCGGATTTACTAAATCCCTATGTTCGGCGGATTTAACGGGATTTAGCCGAAGAATCGCGCGAAAGGGAGAAAGTTACCTTCACAGCCAGTGAGGTCCCGTTCTTGCTTCTGATCAAAATGTCAAAATTTTTGATCCGACAGGAAGAGAAAGACATCGAAGGAGCGAAGTTGAATAGCCACGAAGGAAACGAAGAAGCGACGCATGCAATCTCTACACCTCATGCGAAGCAATGAAGCCTAACAGCAACGACTAAAAGAGAAGATGAAAGGCAAACCTAGATGCCTCTAAGTTATTATTGATTAACTTAATTAATATATTTTAAAATATTAATAAATAAGTAAAATAATTAAATAATTAATTGTATAATTAGTGCATAAATTTATTATCTAATTTAACTTAATTATACAATTAGTAATTAAATATTAATAGAATTAGCCTAATTAATATAACTTAATATGTATATATTATTAAATATTTAATTAATAGTGTAAATAATAATTAATGAGTAATTTGTACTTAATATGCTATTAAATTTATAACACATTAATTTTTATTTTTAATTATAAATTTATTTTTTTAATTTATAATTATATTCTTCACATTTAAATTCCTAACTGCCATAAATCCTGAAATATGTTACCAAATAGTTTCTAAGGATTTAACAAGATTTAACATTTGACATACCAAACAATTTTCAGGATTTAACACATTTCGGATTTACTAAATCCGAATTTACAGGATTTACTAAATCCTATTAAAGTTAAATCCCACTTGTTGCCAAACAACCCCTTAGTGTGACATGCTACACAAGCCTCACACACTTAGGTGCACAGCTTCTTAGGCATGCTGGGATTAGGATTTTTCTTTTCTGTGCATGTGTTTGATGTTGTGGTGTGATTGCCCTTGGATTGTCTGTGTGTGGGCACTTGCGCTTAAGTGGATTGTGTATACCTGTTTTTCTTGCAGGTGGCCATATCTAAAAAGGGGGCGCTCATAAATAATAGACTGCTTGCATGACAGGTGCTGCTTAAAACCCCCCAAAAGATGTGACTAATAGGGTAGAAGCAGATGTTTGGCACTCTAAGTGGTAAATAAAATTTTGAATGTAGTGTTTTATTATATAAATTGCCTCTAATCTATTGCAGGTTTAAGTCTCTTTTCTTTTCAAACATGTATTTGATAGAATTGTAATTATATCGAATTTGTGAGGGTTTGGAGCAAAAGAATGAAATGGACTAGAAGGATGTACCTGCAAAGTCAAGAGCCTGAAGTCAAAAGCCCAATGTCCATTCAGAAGTCAAGAGCCTGAAGAACTTCTCACAAGTAGAGTCTGTAATTTTGATTGGGTTGTATAATGGTAGGCAACTCAACTGCCAAATCTGTTTGTAATAACTCGGACTCTATTTACATTCTATGCACTTTATTCATAAATAAAAGCATGCTTTGATTGTTTACCTGATTGTGCAATATAAATGCATTTTTTTCTAGGTTTTTCTCTTTGTTTTGTTTGGGTATGGCTTGGACTGTTTGATGCGGTAAGCTCTTAGGACAAAAGTAAGTTTTCTACCCATTAAAATGTAAGCAATCTAAAAAAAATAAATTAGGCTCCATGTCTTTCAAGTAAGAAAAATTGCATGGCCCCCTTCAAGGAGCTAAGCTTTCCAAAAAATTAAAAAAAACATGCATAGCCCAACAAGTGTCTCATGTAGAAATGTCTCTACATAAGGATTAGATAAGAAAAATCTTTCTTTTTGTGAGTCAGCATATGCATACCAAACATAATTAGGCATCTTGGCCTCAAAGCCAAGCTATAAGCCCTACTTTACTAAACAAAATAGCCTTCTGACTCTTCATATGCATTGAGACCTGAACACAGGATTTTAAAAGCGATTAGGAGGGTTTAGCTGGTAGTCCCTTCCAAGCGGAATAATAAATCCAGAGGTCGGGCAGGCTATGCCTCTGTGAGGTGTAGTTTGTAAGCCTCTTTGCACTCGTTAGATTTAGGTTCGAGGCACCACCCCTCAGTAGTTCTCACCTTAGTTTTAGCGTCCGAGGCATTGGTTGATTCCAAATCACCCTATAAGCCCTCACCTTTCGGGCAATTCCTCGAATAAATGTTGTTAGAATATAAGCCCTAACTTTCTGATAAAAAAAAAATCAACTTAAACCAAAGTTAGATTTCTAAAATGTAAAGCCCAACATAGGATAGTTTGAGCACCTCTGAGTTTCCCTCAGAATCAAGTGCTCCTACTTCAACTCCTTTAGCTCTCATTCCAAAATCTAATTCCTAGTTCATCTCATCTTCCTTGAAATTCCTAAAGGGTCAAAACCTTTAACTAAGACTTTCTTGGATTTCAAAAAATAAAATTTAGCCAACATTTAAATGACTTTCAAATGAATAAAATCACTGGCTTAATCAAAAGTTTTCCCAAACCAAAGTTTGGGATGTAATTAACCATAGGGGGCCCCTTTGGGACGTCTGTACCCCAGAAATAAATGAACCCTGCTTGACCAAATATCGAGTGGGGGAATATCTTTTTCAAATTGTAAATTTTATTATTAAGTGCATAAGGAAATGATTTTTTTACCCTTCGGTGTAATATATCATGTTCTTATGCCGTACTCGATTATAAAGTATGCAATCCGTTTGAGGATACAAAAGTTCTCCAAGAATCAGTAATCAACAACAATATTATTACTGTCCATAGCAGGAAACAACCACCAAACAGAGGAAAACAGGAGAAATTCACTAAAAATTTGAGAGAAAACGAAGCAAAGTTCTTGTATTCCAATAGTAGGGTTGCAAGACAAGAAACAAAGATACAATTTTTCTTCAATTCGAGAGGAAGGAACAACTCTCCTAATCTCCGGCGATGCTAAGAGCCCCAACACAAGCAAAACCCTAGATCTCAAATCTCATTCAAATTTAAGATGATGAACAAATTCCCCCACCCCCCAAACTCCTAATTAAAGCAAAATGAATAATTAAAAATCCCTAAACAGCCCCTTAATTCAAATTTTCCCTCCCAAAGATTAATACATTCATTGCTTGGGCCCACATGGGCTGCCCCCCCCCCCCCCCTCCCCCCCCCCCCCCCCCCCCTTCTGGGCCTGATTTTCCGAGAGTAAAAGAGGACCGATCCGACCTAGATCGGTCCAGCCGACCTCTCCTGGGTCGGTGGCATAACAATACTCCCCTCCCAAAAACTCACCTTGTCCTCAAGGTGAAAGGAAGGGAATTGCTCTTTCATTCTTTCCATTGGCTCCCATGTAGCATCGAAATCGGGAAGGCCCTCCACCTAATCAGCACTTCTTTGTTGCCATCTTTATTTGATCTCTCCTGTAAGCTCCAAAGGCTCTAATATCACTTCCAATTCATTTGTCAGTGTCACAGGTAAATCCGTACTAGCTGCATGTTCCCCTATGGCCTTTTTCAGTTGAGACACATGGAACACTTGATGTATAGTAGCTTATGGGGGTAACTTCAGTCGGTATGCCACAGCACCAATCCTATTCAACACCTCATATGGACCAAAGTACCTGGGTGCTAATTTATGATTCCTTCTTCTTACTATTTGCTGCCTGTAGGATTGTAGTTTCAGGAACACCTTCTCCCCCACTTTAAACTGCATGTCTCTCCTATAAGAATCAGCCTGCTTCTTCATGATATGTTGGGCTATCACCAGATGTTTATTCAAATCTTCCAGTACCCTGTCTCTTTCTTCCAAATACTGCTCAATTGATGACACGGGTGTACTACCTCTCTCAAAATGCACCAGGTGTGGAGGGTCCCTTCATACAGCACTTTGAATGGGGTCATCTGGGAGGCAAAATGGTACGAGGTATTGTACCAATATTTAGCCCAAGGCAGCCACTTTGCCCACATCCGCGAGGTCTCCGACATAAAACACCTCAAATAGGTCTCCACACTTCGGTTCACCACTCCGTCTGCCCGTTTGTCTGTGGATTGTAGGCGGTGCTTCTCTTGAGGATAGTGCCATACAATCGGAATAGCTCCTTCCAAAATTGACTAAGGAATACCTTGTCTCGATCCGTCACTATCGATTCAGGAACCCTGTGCAATCTAAAAACCTCCCTGATAAATGTTGCTGCCACTAACACTGCGGTGTAGGGATGTCGTAAGAGGATGAAGTGTGCATACTTACTAAGTCTGTTCATCACCACCATGATGACAGTGATCCTTCTGATCGTGGTAATATGTCGATGAAGTCCATTGACACTTCCTCCCAAATTTTGTTTGGAAGTGTCAATGGTTGTAGCAACCCTCCTGGAGCCATAGCCATGTATTTGTTTCTCTGGCACACTTCACACTTTGCCACCAGCTCCTCTACATCTTTATGCATCCCCTTCCAATAGAGTTTTGCTGCTAGCCTCATGTATGTCTTCTGAACTCCCGAATGGCCTCCAATTGCGCTGTCGTGAAACTCCTGCAACAAGTGGGCTATACGTATGGAGGTTCGTGGCATAATAAACCTCCCCTGATACAATAGTCTCTCCCCCTCAATGCAGTAAATAGGATGACTACTCTTATCCTTCCTTAGATCTTCCCTGATCTTTCCCAATTCCTCATCTAACAGGCTTTCTTCCTTGATGGCCCCCCAGTCGACCATCAAGGGTACAGACATAGCTAACTCCTAGAGCTCCCCCACACATATGGATAGAGCGTCAGCTGCTTTATTTTCCAAACCGGGCCTGTATTGGATCTCAAAATTGTAGCCCAAAAGTTTGGATAGCCACCGCTGGTGCTCAGTCACCATCCTTTGCTCCAAGAGGTACTTCAGGCTCCTCTGATCAGTCCGAACAATGAAGTGTCGACCCAATAGATAGGGGCGCCACTTCTGAATGGCCAACACAATTGCCATCAGCTCCCTCTCGTACACTGACTTCAGTCTTGCCCTGGTTGATAACACTTGACTGAAGTATGCTACCGGCCTGTGGTTCTACATCAACACTGCTCCCAAATCATATCCTGACGCATCAGTCTCTACTACAATGGCTTGGCTGAAATCTGGAAGAGCTAGAACAGGAACAGTGGTCATAGCTTTCTTCAACCTCTCGAAGGCTTGAGTCGCTACCTCTCCCCAAGCAAAGTTGTCTTTCTTCGACTGCTCAGTTAAAGGCCATGCAATGGTACCATAACCATTCACGAACTTCCTGTAATAACCAGTCAATCCTAGGAATCCCTTCAACTCCTTTATGTTCCTAGGTAGTGGCCATTTCTGCATTGCCCCAATCTTGATTTGGGCCGCCGCCACTCCCTCTTGGGATACTACATGTCCCAAGTATCCACACACTAGATTGAGCAAAACTACATTTCTTCAGGTTGGCTCTCAGTTGATGCTCCTGCAGTACCTCTAAGACCCTCCTCAATTGCTCCAAGTGCTCTTCCCCAGTCTTGTTGTATACCCGAATATCGTCAAAGAAGACAAGGACAAACTTCCTGAGGTACTGCCTGAACACCCTGCTCATCAAGGACTGAAACGTAGTAGTAGCGTTAGTCAACCTAAAAGGCATTATCAGAAATTCATAATGCCCTTTATGTGTCCTGAATGCTGTCTTTGGAACATCTGTCTCCCTCATTCTGATCTGGTGGTATTCGGATTTTAAGTCCAGCTTGGAAAACAGCACTGCCCCATATATCTCTTCTAGCAGCTCATCAATCAGCGGAATTTGGAACTTGTTTGGTACAGTGCCTTTATTCAGAGCCCTGTAATCCACATAAAATCTCCAATTTCCATCATTCTTCTTGTCCGGGAGGACTGGACTAGAAAAAGGGCTGCTGCTTGGTTTGATGATCCCCGCCTCTAGCATTTTCCAGATCAACTTCTCAATCTCATCTTTCTGAATATGTGGGTAACGGTAAGCGGTAAGGGCGGACGCTGATCGGGATCTCCCCTTTTTTCAATGTAATGGCATGCTCCAACTCTCTCTGAGGAGGTAAACCTTGGGGTGGTTGAAAGACCTAATTGAACTGGTGTATGAGCGGCTGCACTGTAGAGGGAATATTACCTTCCTCCTCTAATATGACTCCTTCCAGGCGGTGCAACTCCACTAAGTAATCTCCTCCCTCCTCCTGAATGGTTATAATGAGGGATTTGAGAGAAACCCCTGCCTTGGTCAGCCCGGCATCACCCTGAATTATCTTCTTTTTCCCCCACCACCAACTCCATCCTCAGTGTACCCCAATTGATTTTGGTCTCCCCCAATGTCTGCAGCCACTTCATCCCCAGGATGACGTCAGTGCTTCCCAAATTCATGGGAAGGAAGTCCTCCCTCACATGGATCCCCTGAATCTTCAGCAGCACCCCTCTACAAACTCCTTTGCCCATTTCCACCTTTCCCGTGCCCATCATCACCCCATAGCCTTCTGTATCCACCAACTCCATTCCCAACCGCTCAACGATCTGGTTGGAGATGAAATTGTGGGTTACCCCACTATCAATCAGCACCACCACCTCACGGTCAGCTATCTTTACTTTCACTTTCATAGTGTGACTCGGGGTGAATCCCACTACGGAGTTCAGAGAGACTTCTGCCACATTCAGGTGCAGCTTCTCCTCCTCCTCCTCAGATCTGCTCCCATCTCCCTCTTCGTCTTCCTCATCTTCACAGACAAGGAGAACCTGAAGAGTTCGGTCCTTGCACCTGTGCCCCGGCATGTACTTCTCATCACATTTGAAGCACAATCCCTTCGCTCTCTTATCTTGCATCTCCTTTTCTGTCAACTTTTTGAACTGTCCCCCATTTTCCCCTCCAGTCTTCTCCTTGGGTGCTTCCTTCTAACCAATGTTTAAAATTGCGTATTCGGGTATTATGGCGTTTTTCATTCGTGAGGCGAGGGGTAAGCCTCAAGGCGTTTTGAGGCGTAAGTCTCAAAATCAAATGATTGCGTAAACATAAAATGATATATTTTTTATATACTATTGAGTGAATAATATAAAACATAAAAAAGCATAAGATATGAAGTGAAATCAAAATATCCCAATAATAAGACAACATGAAATATAATTCGACTCAAAATTCTATCTTTACCAAATCCCATTATTCTTTTCATTAACATATAATTCAAATTTCTAAAAATAAATAGCAATGACATATCACATAAGAACTCATAAGTCATAAGCTCTGGCATCACTAAGGGGTTCTTCATTTGAATCATTATTATGATGAACTGCTCTCTCCCCTTCCTCCTCTCCTATAGAGTCCAATGTTGGGCATTTACTTCAAGATTTATGTAAGTTTTAATATATATAGTGTAAGGCGTAAGCCTCATGCCAGTAAGGCGAGGCGGGCCTCAACCAAGTTGAGGCGCAAGCCTCATAAAAAAAACTCGAGGTGTAAGCATCGAGACGTTTTTTACTGGATTGCGCAAAGGCGAGCCTCATATTGCGCAATTTTAAACCATGCTTCTAACCCCCTGCTGCTCCCCCTTTTGATGGTAAGAAGGTGGTTGTCATCTTGCATGATCCCCCAGAATAGTTCCCTCGAGCTCTGTTAGACCGGTTCTCTGTGAACCGGTCCTGAACCAGCGGCATAACCAGCCGCTGGTTTATAGGAGGCGGAGACCTCCGCCTCCTTTAAACCGAAATGCTTAATATGTGCGGGCCCCACTTCTCCAAAGGATTCGAATGTTCAACGGAGTGGGGAGATTGGTTTTGGGAGGGAAATTAAATTAGGAAATATCTTGTATTAAAGGGTATGAGGGAATTAGGGAGTTTTTCATGTTATGTTTGATTGCAATTAGGGTTTTCTTGGAGGCTTGGGCTCTAGAACGAATTCTAGAGATTGGGAGAGTGCGATCCTCCTCTCGAATTGAGGATCTTTGTATCTTGCAAGTTTTCTTTCATCTACTAGTAAAGTACAAGTGTTTGGGCGAGTTTTTCTCCATTTTTCTCTCAGGTTTTCTCTGTTTTGGTCCAGAATTTACTGTTTTTCTGCTGTGAACAGCAGAAATTATCGCGATTTGCTTCAGATTTTGATTAGGAACTACTTGAAATCAAGTATTTCCTATCAAATTGGTATAAGAGCATCGTTTTGGGACCACCGGCGGCTGAAATTATGAAATTTCAGCAAGGAATTGTCTTCCGCAAGAGGAATTCTCAACAACTGTGGGAGAAAAGATGGCCGGAAGGAAGGTAGAAGTTCTGGAGGAAGAAATCGGCCAACTGAAGACCGATTTGGAAGAAAGAACCGTGGATTTTCAAAATCAATTCGCATCCATCCATGAAAAGATGGACGGCAGGTTCACGGCCCTGGAGGAAATGATGAAGAAGATGTTGGAGGGCAAGCCCAACCCGACGACATCGGAAGCAAGGGAAGCCACTGGCGACAATGGGAGATACGAGAACCCGAACCCATTGAGGGGGAGGGACTCTACGGAAGTGGAGATCCTTGACGGGAATGATGGAATGCCTCCGCTAGAACCACTTTCTAGGGAGGAGATGAGCATGGGCTATGAGAGAAGGGGTGCTGAATTTTTTGGGAGAAGGGATGAGTTTTACCGTCGAGGTGCTGAGGAGGAGCGACAAAGGGAAGAGTATGAGGAAGGGCAGGGATATGATTGGCGGAGGGAAGTTCGTGACCACTGGGGAGTTTTTCCCCCTCGGGGAATGGGAGGTTATAGAGGAGCGAGGGGAAACTGGGGAGACCCGAGGGTGAGGAAATTGAAGATGCCCATCTTTGAGGGAGAGGATGCACATGGCTGGATCTACAAGGTGGAGCGATACTTTGCGGTCAATGGGTTGACCGAGGAGGAGAAATTAATAGCAGCAGGACTGTGTTTGAAAGGGAAAACTTTAGCTTGGTACCAGTGGAGGGACATGAGGAGGCTTATTTGAAGCTGGAGGGAGTTCAAGGACTGTTTGCTAGAGCGTTTCCGAGCTAGTAGGGGAGGAGACTTCTACGAGCAATTCTTTGCCTTGACACAGGAGGGAACAGTCGCCGATTACCGCGACAGGTTTGAGTACCTCGCGAGCAGGCTGGATCGTCTCTCTGAGATTGTGTTGGAGGGGAACTTCATGAAGGGCCTTAAACCGGAGATCAGAGCAGCTGTCAGGGTGATGCGACCACGGGACTTGGGAGAAGCCATGGAGTTGGCACAGCTGGTGGAGGACCAGAAGCACCTGGAGAGGGGAGCTCGTAGCAGTAGCTCTGGGGGATCCTACAAGATGACGACTACCTTCCTAGCCCCCAAGGGAACTGCCTAGGGAGTACCACGAGAAGCACCAAGGGAGAGGACAGGAGGAGGGGGAAGTGGCGGAAATTTCAAACGGCTGACAGAGAAAGAGATGCAGGAGAAGAGGGCTAAGTGGTTGTGTTTTCGCTGCGATGAGAAGTACACACCAGGACATCGGTGCAAGGACCGAACTCTTCAGGTTCTCACCGTCTGCGATGACGAGGAAACTGTGGGAGGTGAGCTAGAGACAGAGGAGGAGATGGAAGAGAAGCTACACTTGGATCTGGCAGAGGTTTCCCTGAACTCAGTGGTGGGGTTCACTACAAATCACACCATGAAAGTGAGGGGAGAGATAGAGGACAAGGAGGTGGTGGTGCTGATTGATAGTGGGGCGACTCACAACTTCATTTCCACACAGATCGTTGATCAACTGGGAGTGAGATTGGTGGACACTAGTTGTTATGGGGTGATGATGAGCACAGGGAAGATGGAGAGGGGTCAGGGGATTTGCAGAGGAGTGCGACTGACGATCCAGGGGATACAGGTGAAGGAAGATTTCCTTCCGTTGGAGCTAGGGAGTACAGATGTCATCTTGGGCATGAAATGGCTGCAAACTTTGGGGGACACCAAGGTGAATTGGGGAGCACTCACGATGGAGCTGACGGTCGAGGGAAAGAAGGTGGTAATCAAGGGAGATGCAGGACTTTCCAAATCCCTAGTTTCTCTTAAAACCATGGTGAGGGACATTCAGTCGACAGGAGGAGGGTATTTGGTGGAGCTGCACAGTTTGGAGGGGGCGAGATTGGAGGAAGGAGGGGACATCCCTCTCTCCATTCAACCATTGATTCAGCAGTTCCAAGAGGTTTTTCAGCTACCTCAGGGGTTACCACCGCAGCGAGAAAGGGAGCATGCCATCGTTTTAAGGGAGGGGGTATCACCCATTAGCGTACGACCCTATCGCTACCCTCAGTTTCAGAAGAATGAGATTGAACGGTTGATTAGAGAAATGTTAGAGGCAGAAATCATCAGACCAAGTATCAGCCCTTTCTCTAGTCCCGTTCTGTTGGTCAAGAAGAAGGATGCCAGCTGGCGGTTTTTTTGTGTGGACTACAGAGCACTCAACAAGGAGACTGTCTCGGACAAGTTTTCCAATACCCGTCATCGACGAGCTCCTAGATGAATTGAGTGGGACTGTGATTTTTAGCAAGATAGACTTGAAATCAGGCTACCACGAGATCCGAATGAAGGAGGATGTACCCAAGACGACATTCAGAACTCATGAAGGACATTATGAGTTTTTGGTGATGCCTTTTGGTCTCACCAACGCCCCAGCGACTTTCCAGGCCCTGATGAATAGGGTTTTCAAACCTTATCTCAGACGGTTTGTGTTAGTGTTTTTTGACGATATACTGATTTACAGCAGGACAGAGGAGCATTGGGAGCACTTAAAAAAGGTGTTAGAGGTACTGCAGGAGCACCAGTTGAGGGCCAATTTAAAGAAATGTTGCTTTGCACAAACCAATGTAGAGTACTTGGGCCATGTGGTTTCAAAAGATGGGGTGGCAGCTGATCAGTCCAAAATTGAAGCAATGCTAAGGTGGCCAGTACCAAAAAATCTGAAGGAGCTGAGGGGATTCCTAGGACTGACAGGTTACTACAGAAGGTTTGTGAAGGGGTATAGCTCCATAGCATGGCCGCTTACTGAGCAGTTGAAGAAGGACGGGTTCCTATGGGGGGAGGCAGCCACATCAGCGTTTGAGAGCTTGAAGAAGGCGATGACAACGGCGCCGGTCTTAGCGTTGCCAGATTTCAATCAGACTTTTATTGTGGAGACCGATGCATCCGGGTACGATCTTGGTGCAGTGCTGATGCAGAGTCAGAGGCCTATTGCCTATTTCAGCCAGGTATTGATTGCTAGAGCCAGGCTGAAATCAGTTTATGAGAGGGAATTAATGGCCATCGTGTTGGCTATCCAGAAGTGGCGGCCCTACCTGCTTGGGAGACATTTCATTGTCAGGACAGATCAACGGAGCCTGAAATACCTGCTGGAGCAGCGGATGGTGACAGAGGAGCATCAAAGGTGGCTGTCCAAGTTGTTAGGGTACGATTTTGAGATACAGTATAGGCCAGGAGTGGAGAACAAGGCGGCAGATGCCTTGTCCAGATGTATGGGAGAGCTGCAAGCAGTGGCATTATCCGTGCCTTTGATGCTCGATTGGGAGTCCATCAGAGAAGAAAGTTCTAGAGATAAAGATTTGGGAAGGATCAGGTCAGATTTACTAAAAGAGGATGGTAGTCACCCAGGGTATTCATTGGAGGGAGATAGACTGCTGTTTTAGGGAAGATTTGTGATGCCCCGAACATCGATCCACATCCCAAATTTACTCCAAGAATTTCATGGGAGCGCAGTCGGGGGCCATTCAGGGGTGCAGAAAACCTACAGGAGACTGGCGGCCGAGCTTTACTGGAAGGGGATGCATAGAGATGTAGAGGAGATGGTGGCAAGGTGCGAAGTTTGTTAGAGGAACAAATATCTGGCAATGTTGCCAGGAGGACTACTACAGTCGTTGGCATTACCAGGACAGGTTTGGGAGGAGATATCCATGGACTTCATAGATGGATTGCCTCGTTCGGAAGGATTCACAGTGATCTTGGTGGTAGTAGATAGATTGAGAAAGTACGCTCATTTCATTCCTCTCTGACATCCGTACACCGCGGTGACAGTAGCCTCAGCATTCATCAGGGAGGTGGTCAGATTGCACGGGGTACCAGAGGCCATCGTGTCAGACAGAGATAAGGTGTTCCTTAGCCATTTTTGGAAAGAGTTGTTCAAGTTGCAGGGAACAGTTCTGAAAAGAAGCACCGCCTACCACCCGCAGACAGATGACCAGACTGAGGTGGTCAATAGGAGCTTGGAAACATACTTGAGATGCTTCGTGTCGGATACGCCCAAGCAGTGGGCTAAGTGGCTGTCATGGGCGGAGTACTGGTACAACACCTCTTTCCACTCGGCTGCACAAATGACCCCATTCAAGGTGTTGTACAGAAGGGACCCTCCTCACTTGGTACATTTTGGGAGTAGTAGAACTCCCGTTTCTTCAGTAGAGGAGTATTTGGAGGAGAGGGATAAAGTGCTGGAAGAATTAAAGAAACATTTACTGAGGGCTCAACAAATTATGAAACGGCAAGCGGACGGGCATAGGAGGGACATCCAATTTGAAGTGGGGGAGAAGGTGTATTTAAAGCTCCGACCATATAGACAGTAAACAGTCGCCAACAGGAGAAATGAGAAGCTGGCTCCTCGGTACTTTGGGCCTTATGAAGTGCTGGAGAGGATTGGAGCAGTAGCATATCGACTGAAGCTACCACCAACGGCGACAATACATCCAGTCTTTCATATATCCCAATTGAGGAAGGTCATTGGTGAGTATACAGCCAACCCCGAGCTACCAGCGACTCTGACGGAGGATTTAGAGGTGGTTTTGGAACCATTAGAACTGATGGGGGTTCGCCAGAAAGAAGAAGGAACTAAGGAAGTGTTGATCCAGTGGAAGAACCTTCCAGACTACGAGGCCACGTGGGAGCCATACGAGAGGGTGAAACATCAATTTCCCGATTTTCACCTTGAGGACAAGGTGGTTCTTTGGGAGTGCGGTATTGTTAGACCGGTTCTCTGTGAACCGGTCCAGAACCAACGGCATAACCAGCCGCTGGTTTATAGGAGGCGGAGACCTCCGCCTCCTTTAAACCGAAATGCTTAATATGTGCAGGCCCCACTTCTCCAAAGGATTCGAATGTTCAAACGGAGTGGGGAGATTGGTTTTGGGAGGGAAATTAAATTAGGAAATATCTTGTATTAAAGGGGATGAGGGAATTAGGGAGTTTTTCATGTTATGTTTGATTGCAATTAGGGTTTTCTTGGAGGCTTGGGCTCTAGAACGAATTCTAGAGATTGGGAGAGTGCGATCCTCCTCTCGAATTGAGGATCTTTGTATCTTGCAAGTTTTCTTTCATCTACTAGTAAAGTACAAGTGTTTGGGCGAGTTTTTCTCCATTTTTCTCTGTTTTGGTCCAGAATTTACTGTTTTTCTGCTGTGAACAGCAGAAATTATCGCGATTTGCTTCAGACTTTGATTAGGAACTACTTGAAATCAAGTATTTCCTATCAAGCTCCTCTTTCTGATTTCTTTTGATCTTCTACCAACTGCGTCAGCTCCATAACCTTTCCTAGGTTTCACGGCTCCAGCACCCTGACTGCTTTTTGGATCTCTGGTTTTAGCCCCTTCATGAAGTTCCATTCCAGGGATGACTCTAAAATATGATCCAATCGGCTATCCAAGTACTCGAACTTGTCCCGATAGTCTGCCACAGTCCCTTCTTGAGTCAGAGCAAAGAATTGCTCATAGAAGTCTCCTCCCCCATCGGCTCGAAAATGCTCCATAAGCAATCATTAAACTCTCTTCAGCTTTGAATGGGCTCCCTCCTGTCATGCCATTGATACCAGGCCAAGACTTTTTCTTCCAAACACAATCCGGCCGCTGTCAGCTTCTCTTCCTCTGTTAGCTCGTTGACAGCGAAGTCACACTCCACCTTGTAGATTCAGCCATGGTCGTCTTCACCCTTAAAGACGGGCATCTTCAACTTCCTCACCTATGGGTCTCCCCCGTGTCCCCTGAATCATCCATAACCTCCCATCCCTTGAAGATGAGGTGCTCCCCAACTGTCACGATCTTCCCTCCGGCGATTATACCCGAACCCTCCGTCATATTCTCCTCTTCTCCCTTCGAAATCAGCCCCTCGTCGATGGAATTCTTCCCTTCTCCCGATGAAATCATCACCCCTCCGATCATTCCCCAAACTCATCTCTTCTGTAGAGAGTGGCTCTAGAGGCGGCATATCGTCCTCCCCCTCAATGACCTCCACTTATGGATTTTTCCTCCCCCTAAAAGGGTTTGGATTTCCTCCCTCGACATAGCCTCCGGTGGTCTCTCTTACTTTTTGATGTCGTCGGATTTGCCTTCATCTCTAATAATTTTTTCATCATTTCTTCCATCACAGTGAACTTCCCTTCCAACCTTTCATTGTTGGTGGTGATTTTAATTTTGTAAATCGAAAAATCTTTCCTCCAAATCGGATTTCAATTGTCCGACTTCTCCTTCCAAGACTTCTACCTTCTTCCCGGCCATCGTTCTTTTCGAACGGATCTCAAGTAATTCACTTCCGGAAGCCAAAAACTCGCTGAAAATTCAGGATTTTAGCGGCCTAAGGTCCCAAATCGATGCTCTGATACCAATTTGATAAAAAATACTTATATTCACAAGTAATCCTAGTTAAATATTAAAGTGATAAAATAGCTTAGGTCTAAACATATGCGAGAGGTTGAGATCATTAAATATTCAACTAAATCTTACTTTGCATACATGAGTGGTTTCAACGAGAAATTCCAATACTAACAATAAGATTAGTTGCTATAAGAAGATCCCTCACACAACTCTCCCTATTACTAGGTTCTAGCGGCGAATAATTGACATGATCTTCATGAATCTATTAATAACCATAAACGAAAAGTAAACTAGGAAGATAAGAGCGTTAGGGAAAGAGCTTCACCCAAGGAATGGAGTAATACAACGTTCTGGTGGTATTTTTTTTTTTTTTGTTGGTTGGATCGGAAGTAGGTGGTGCTTGACAGCATTCTTGGATGACTTGGACAGCCACAATCCACGATCAACTTCTTGGGCACAAGCCCCAACTCTTCTTGTAGAATCTCCAAGGTGGAGAGAAAACTGTGAATAATTTCCAACTCAAACTCTTGACTTGGGGAACTTTCTCGGGCAAGGAGAAAAGCCTTTGCAGGTCACGGCCAGCTCCAGGTTTTCTCTTCAAAAATCTTCCCAAAGATGAGTGGGACAGATTTTGGGAGAAAATTCAATAAGGGAGGCGGGAAGCTGGGAGGAAAATAGGGAGTATTTCCTAATTCCAATTCTCAGATTTTGAAATCTGGAGTAAAAGCTGAAGTTACATTTGAGAGAAAAGGTATTTATGAGGCATTTAAGAGGTATTTAAGTGGTGGTGAGGTGACAATTAGAGAGAGAAGCAATGGGATGAGGTGGCCGGCCACATGGAGAGAGAGAGGACTGTTGGTGTTAAGCAAAATGGGGCCCACGTGATTGATTACAGCAATTAATTCAAATTCTGAATTAATATCATATTAGGTGAGGTGTAAAAGTTTCCTAATTGGATTTCATTATTCAAGGAGGGATTTAAAATTCAAATTTCAATTTGAATTTCGAATCCGAAATTTCATAAAGGATAAGTGAACGAATTAGGAAAGTAATGAAAACTGAATTGAATTTTAGAAGCCCAAATCCATGGCTGATTTGGAGTGGCCGGCGGTGGGGGGGATTCCCTGGATTGGCCGGCGGGTCTAGGGGGATTTGGGACGGGTGGAGAGCCGGTGGTTGGTGGCTGATGGATCAACGGACTAGGGGCTCACGGGTGGCTGCTGGAAGTGGGGAGTGGGGGTCGGCAAAGGGGCTATTAGCGGGAGGGAGCCATTGGCCGGCAGCCAATTTCCTGGACGGGCCAACAGGGCCGGCGGCAAGGAGAAATTTGGGGGAAGAATTCCAGGTCTTGGAAACGGGATGAGGGAAATGGAGAAGTCTCGGAATTTCTAACCTCACGCTCTTCTTCTTCAAGGTCACAAAGGAGATTATAGGGATGCCGGAACTCACACAGAGATCCACGAAACTCTTCTCAAGAACTCACAAAGAGATCTTGAGAATCTGGGAACTCACAAAGAGATCCATCTGAACTCACTAAGAGATCAACAAGAAAAATTTCATTATCAATAATTCATCATCCCTTTCCAAGAGGAAGGGGAGAGCTTAAATAGCCAAATACATGAAGAAAAATGAAATGACACAATTGCCCCTAGGGCAAACATAAAACAAAGCCCTCAAGTGAGGGTAGAAATGGAAAAGTACAAATAACAAAATACATCAAAATAAATAGACACGATCGTAGCCGTTGATCTTCGATGTCCTCATCATGAGATATATCCTTCATAAGTGCCATGTCCTAGCAGTTGTTCTGCTGGATTCATTTGTCTTTATGAAGCATGGATATCAAAGTTAGCTCAAATTCCTTTGGTGTGCTTCTTCTGAAGGACTAATCGAGTTTTTTTGTGTGGTTGGAGTTGATATTACTAGGATCTCTTAGCATTTATGTATTTGGTTGTCTTTTGAAGTAGCTTGGCTATCTTGTTTTGAGGATTTTCAAAACAAAATAATTGATCAGACTAAACTTTACTCAATAACCAATGAAACTATTGTCATATGTATCTAAATCTTTGACCTCACGAGTTATTCAAGTGAATCTAAATATGTATAGCTTCTGAGTTATTCATTCTCATCTTTTTTGATGCATATTAGTGTATTCAAAATTCTCTGTGGCCTTTGAATGCTTGAGAATTAGATGGAAAACTATCATTGAAATGCTTCCCCAAGCATGTTTGGATAACCACATTATAGTAGAATAATAATTTACCTTTGTTTAAATAACTATATATTGATAGCATCTTACACTATGTATAATTCCATAATATATTCAGATTCTATTAGATGTTATATAAGGCCTATGAGTGTGTTGTAACTATTAATTGTGGGACTAGGGGTGCAAATGAGTCGAGTTGAGCTCGAGTCAGGGCTAACTCGAGCTCGACTCATGAGCCAAATCTCGAGCTCGAACTCGAGTTGAGCTAAAAAGTCGAGCTCAAGCTCGACTCGCCACAAAGATTTGGCTCATCGAGCATGTCACTTTCACCACAAATGCGGTTTGCACGCACCCGCCTCTTCTATTGCGATTCGCGAATGCGAGCGTGCTCTCTTCAGATTCACCCCCATCATTCTGCCTCACCTTTCGTGAACGTGGTTCGCACGCGCAGGAGCTCCAATTTGCTCCCGCTGTGGTTGGCACGCGGCACGGGCTCCACCTATCGTTTCGCCTTTTGCCCCACCTTCTGTTCCCCATCGTTCTGCTTTTTGCAAGCTGCTCGATGAGTAATCAAGTCGAGCAGACAGCCGTTCGAACTCGAGCTCGATGAGTCCAACGAGCTCGAAATCCTGCTCAAGCTTGACTTGCGAGCTCATTAACGAGTCGAGTCTGAGCAGGCTCGCGAGTCGACTTGACTCGGTCGTAGCCCTATGATGGACACTTAAATTTGAGAGGACTATGCTCCTTCAGGATTTCTGTTGTAAAAGCCGAGACATTGGCTATGATATGTCTATGACGAAAGTAGTTTAACCTATGAGTTTTTTCTCTCTTGTTTCATCCCAAAATATGATTTGTTGAATTATTGGATCACATCAGTACTTCAAGAATAATTTATTGATTAGTTCCATGAGCCACCATTTCTTTGCTCATGAGAGCTAGTAGGAACAACAAGGTTGCTAAGAGCATGAGTGTGTTGCTCAAATTTAAAATTCATGTTTGCATTGTATATATTGGAGACGCATTTAAAGTTTTCTAGGCGATAGGGTGTCCATTCTCATTATCGTTGTTCCTTGCTCTCTCCAAGGTTGAGCTATAATACCAATTCATGGAGGACAGAGATGGACCTTTGATCGAAAGATGGGGAATATGTTTTTTTTTTACAGCGTAGTAAGGTTGCAATAAAGCTAATTGATGAAACTATGACACAATAAAAAACTATCCAACCGCTATGCAATAATGCTGCTCTGTGCAGTATCTCTTACAAATATAATTTATTTGAAAAGTAAATTAGAAACTTAATGTACTATGTTTTAAGGTCATTTTGTATTTAATGAGTGTATAATTATAAGAGTTATTTCCATTATACAAAAAGTATTATATAAAAGGGGTGGTGAGTTTGAGGAGGCCTACTTAAATTTTAAATTCAAAATTTATGTTTGACTTAAATTGAATTAGTAAAACAATAAAATTTGAGTCAACTTTTAAAGTCGTATCACAATAAGTCGTTCATATTTAATTTTCTTTTATAAACTTCTAAATAAGATTAAGTGTTGCAGAGAAGAGGATGCTCAGGTGCATGACTGGCTTTACTCTTAGAGATAGGATACGAAATGAACGGATACATGTAAAGGTTGGAGTAATTCCAATAGAAGATAAGATTAGAGAGAGTCACCTTAGATAGTTTGGTCACATAAAACATCGGCATTTCGATAACCTGGTTATAAAAGTAGATGTATTAGATTTGACTTATGTTAAGAAAAAATGTAAAAGTAAACCTAAAAAGACTTGGTTAGAAAATATTAGAAATCACATTTCTTTATTAGATTTAAGTGGGAATTTAACTTTTAACAGAGCACAATGAAGAAAAAGAATTCATGTAGTCGACCCCATATAGTAGGATAAAGATTTGATGTTATTGTTGTTATTGAGTATATGGAGGCCTACTTAAATTTTTAACTCAAATTTTGAGTTTGACTTAAATTGAATTAGTAAAACAATAAATTTGAGTCAATTTTTAAAGTTAATCAAAATAAGTCATTCGTATTTATTTTTCTTTTATAATCTTCTAAAGAAGAGTATGTATAGAAATATGTAGAGAGTTAATTTTAGGTTAAATTAAATTATTTTAAATGAGCCAGCATTAAATGAAATGATTCTGTATCAATTAAAAAAAATCGAAAAGAGACCATTTGTGACATGCATGAGAATGAAAATGGATAGTTGATCAATACTTGTAGAAATTGAAGTGTAGACACTCTCAATTGAAAGTTATTCATCAATATATATATATATATATATATATATATATATATATATATATATATATTTTTTATATTAAAATATTCTAACAATTTTTTCTTACATTGTTTATGTTGGTCCTATGTATGGATCATTGATTAAAATTGCGCGATATGAGGCTTGTTTTGAAGCCCACCTCAATTCAATTCCAATGAAAGTGCCTTGAGGCTTATGTCTCGAGTTTTTTTTATGAGGCTTGTGCCTCAGTTTGGCTGAGGTACACTATGAGGCGTGTCTTGTCTCGTTGGCTTGAGATTTATATCTCATCATATTTATATATATATTTTTTTATTAAAACTTACCTAAAAATCCAACTAAAGCCGTGAACAAATTATGCCTTCATGCATCCTCTAGTCATAGGATATTCCTCTCAAATGCCTCGACCTCTAGCAAGCTGCCATTGCCGTAGTCACCACCGTCATAGTCGCCGCTATGGATCACATGAAAGCTACACACTGTCATCACCTTCTCAATTTCAAAATTTTGGAGTACCAATTTCATCGTTATGTCGATGAAAAATATTCACGAAAGAGAAAGATAACTAAAATAAAGAGGAATTGATCAAAATGTTTCATTGACTTTTTATAAATGATCAAAATGATCTCCAACTATAATAAATGACTATTTTGCAAGGTTTTGAAAACCGGATCGGACATTGAACCGTAAGAAAGAGAAGTTCACGGTTCAACCGGTTCGATCGGTCGAACCGGATGACGTAATAAATAGTAATATTATTAAAAAATTAATAAGATTGATAAAATAATGAAATATAATAATCATATAATTTCTTATAAAATATTGTTAATTTATATTACATAGTGTAAGTTATTTAAAAACTTAAAACTCTCAATATAAAATCATAAATATAATTAAATATTTTATTATAAAATATTTTATTTTGTAAGATAAAAATTTTTAGAGTTGAAAAAATGAAAATTTACAAATTTTTTAACATAAGAGTAATTCATTTGATAAAAAATAATTATTATTAACTAAAAAATAAAATAAATATTTTACTAAAAAACTTTAAAAAATAAATATTATTAAAATCATAAAAATTAATTTTTATATTATAATTTATATATTATAATTTTTACATGAGCCGCTTAACGAACAAAAATAAATTCAAATAAACTTCATAATATATATAATAAAAAATATTAAAAAAATAAAAAATAAATATTAATAAATAAAAAATAAATATTATCAACTTAAAAAAATAAAAATTTATTCATATTATAAAAAATAATTAAAAAAATTGTTAAAAAAACTATGTTTAAAAATTGTTAAAAAAACTATGTTGTATAGTGTATATAACTCTACATGAAACTAAAAATGACTTTTTGCTTTGTAGGTTTAGTCCCACATCACTTGGATGTTTTACTTTGTATTGTTTATATACCTCTTTGCTTTCAAGCATGCAAGAGCAAATATGAGAAAGGATGGTGTATGTGGTTGTTAAAATAAATATTTGAAATATGTTTCTAACTCAAAATTGTAAGTTTAATATTAACATTTATATATATTTAACATTAAATATTTTATTTAATTATTTATAATAAAAAAATTGAACCGGTCGATTTTAAAAAACCCAGACCGGTTCAACTCGGTTTTCGCCAAAACAGGCCGGTTTGAAGCGAAGCCGGTTTTCGGGTTGAACCGAACCGGCCGGTCCGGTCCGGTTTTAAAAGCACTGCTATTTTGATCACTCAACTCTTTAAAGTGGAATCAAAATACTTACATGATGGGATTATTTTTGTTCCTCTTTATAGAGTTGAGGGATCAAAAGTATCCTTTCATATAATTGAGGACTATTTTGTCTTTCATAAAGAGTCAACGGATTATTTTGATCATTTTTGCCTGAACTAAATGAAGAAGCAGATTGTGAGTCATAAGATTCTATAGGATGAGGTGGGGAGAGACAAATTTGTTATGAAGATGACTCAAATAAATACTTACTTTGTGATGTGTAGATGATATATGAGTTGTCAAATATTTCTGTTTTTTTTAGAACTTAAATGTCGATGAGTAGGGAACTGAAAAAGAAGAAATTTGGACTTGAACTTGATTTTATATGATACTTTATGCAATTCTTATATTTAATATTTTTTTTGTTCTTGTAATATTTAGATTTTATTTTATTTTCACATAATTTTATTTTTCACATAATGTTTATCATTTATCATATATAATGTCTTGTATATAATATATATATATATATATATATATATTGCTTCACCGTTCGTATAGAAAGTTAATATGTCATTTTTAACATATTATTTATGACTTATTAAAAAATCATTTTAAAGATTTACTTTTACTTTACGTAATTTTTTTTTTTAATTTTGAGGTTTATGCTTTTGCCTCATGAATAAAAAATACCTTAATACCCAATTACACAATTTGCTTGTTTAGGCGGCTTAGGTAGACCATAAATTAAATGCGGAATGGCCGACCATAGTCTCGACATAGTGAGGTGGCAATTATGGGGGGAAGATATGACTTAATTTGCTTGTTTAGGCGGCTTAGGTAGACTGTATTTAGCTATAATGCTTGGCCAAATTTTACATAATTACCTAATCTTTTTTCATTACATCATTTCATTATACCTAATCACATCAATGAAACCAAAGTACAACAACATTAAACAAAATAGGAAAAAATATCTAAATGCCCATAAAGTATGCTGCATCATAGAGGTGTGTGATGTGGGATCCACTCTTAATTAGGAGTGTCAAAATAGATTTTTAAGTTGGATTCGAGTGAAACACTAAATTGACTCGCCCTCAATTGATCCAACTCGAACTTGACCAAATTACACAAACAAGTCAAAAATTTGAAATTGGACTTGACCTGCTGCTAACTTGGGTCCATCTAGCCCTCACGTTGACCTGGGCCAACATAGAGCAAGAGAGTATCTGGCATGGGCTCTGAATGTGATTGTGAGCGGCGAGGGCGAGCTCGCGAGCGTGCTTGTGAGCGTGAGTGTGAAGCTGTCAGGGTGAGTGTAGGGGGCCAAGGGCGAGGTAGACAATTAGAAAGCTGTGAGCATGATGCAGTGCTGGCGGGGCTGTGGGACACGGGTTTCGGGACGCACAGGTTGCATGCGGGTCATTTCCAGATTGACCCAGACACTTCCTAATTTTTCAAATGGATCAGGAATTAGAATATGAACCCGACCTGTTTAGGGTATTATGTAGTCCTTTGATATTTGATAAAACATCAAATATCACTATGGAATTTGTTTATCATTAATAAGTCTTATTAGAAGAAGTAGTCTCATTATATATTAAATCTAAGTTGCACATATAAATCTGTGTGCACATAACACTCTTCTCGAGGAGAGATTATTATGTGCGAAGTTCACACGCAAGATGCGTCAAGATTTTGTGAGGGTACACAACAAATGCACATTAAATACACAGTTTTGTAAAGAACTGTGTATTTACTGTATACCCTCATAAATTCGGATGGTCCGGACTCTGCATGTAGTAATCACTCTAAATCTATAATTATTCCAAATAATTTATATATTTTATTTTATTCATAAAATTTTGAATTACATACAGGCTTCAATTTTCAGATTATGTTCTAAATTATTAGCATATAACTATCAATAATAATGATTTTATTAATAAATTAAAAAATGAAGTCTTTTTTTTTTTGGGGAAATTAGGGGCCTTAGCCCATTTCATTAAAAATGAAGAATGAAATACAAGTAAAAAGTCTGCTAGCACAGCAAAAAGGCAGCAGACACAAAACCCTATCAGCAATTAGCTGCTTAAAAAAGAAAAGCTAAAACAGGAATGAGTAAAACAAAAGAAGGACTCAGAATTGCATTACACAAGAAGATCACCCAGGTATCAAAATTCATCCTTCAGGATGTATGGTTCCCCTGGTTGCCAGTCGGCTGTCCAAAGGGGTTGCAAATAGAATGCTCTCATCATTGTCCTTCAAAAAGGCGGAACCTGGATGCCAAAGATAGCCCTCCAGGTAATGCATTAGCCCGATTAGCAGCAGGGACCTCATCCAGCAGGTGGAGCACGAGAGGATAGCAAATGCCAGAAAATCTAAGACCAGATCAGTCATTTCCACTTTGCAGTTTTAAGGTTCACAGTACGCTTGATCTTGGCAATAATAGTGTTTTGACAATCAATCAGGTTGCCAAAAAGCCTGTCGTTCCGTGCTCGCCAAAGATAGTAAACAATAGCACAAAGAAGCATAAAGCAATAGTTTTTCCTGCTTTTATCCATATCCCAATCCTCAATGCTTTGAAAGGCTTGACCCAGATTAGGCCTTAGAAGCATACGGTTAAAATAGGGAAATACCTTCAACAACACCTGGAAGGTAAACTCACACTCAAAGAACAAATGTTTATGATTTTCCTCAGAATGATGACAAAAAATGCAACTAGTGTTAACAGCCAAACCTCTAGCAATAAGGTTATCAGCAGTTTTAAGGCCATTACAAAAAGCCATCCAAGTAGTAAGAGAGAAGCGTAAAGCATAACGCTTATGCCAAACATGCTTAAACCAAGTAATAGTTTGTTCGTTTAAAAAGAAGCCTTTGTGAAAAGAATTGAAAGCAGGTTTATCAGTGCCCGTCCAGAGACAATTACCCATGCCAGTAGAAATGGGGACGGCTAAGATCTCTGCCTTGATGCTGGGAGGCAAAGAGACAGGCAAATTCCAAATATTATTGACCAAAACCGAGTGAACAGGAAGGTTATTGGGTTGAATCAAATGTTCCAAGTATTCAGATTTAAGCCTATCAGCAATAGATAATCCACCGCACCAAGGGTCCCAAAAGAAGGACAGGGAAGAATTTTCAGTAAGACTGAGTTGAAAGGAGGAGGGGAGCCTAGCAGCCACATCACATAGGAACCTCCAATAAATACTCTTCTTCATGTTTGCTGTGCACCAAAGTGAAACATATTTGCCCTTCCAACATTTAAAGAGGAGATTATTGGTGCTAAAAAATCTCCAAATCAGTGAACACCCAAAAGCATGATATAAAGAATCAGTTGTAGGGAGCCCCAAGCCCCCACAGTGTTTAGGTAAACAAGTATCCTTCCACGAGATGATATGGAGCTTCCTATTGAAAATATCCCCATGATATAAAAATTTTGCACAAAGCCTGTTGATAGTCTTACAACACCCTTTAGGAATGATGGTGCATCTAACCCAGCAAGCTAAAATATTGTAAATAGTGTGTTTAAGATATTGAAATCTACCGGCAAATGACAAACTTTTAGCTTTCCAACCATCAAGGGCATCTTGAATTTTTTGAATAAGTGATTGAAAATCAGCCATTTTAAGTTTTTTGCAAAAGATGGGGATGCCTAAATACTTGATAGGAGATTGTACAGTGGGAATGTTCAAACAGTTAGAAATAGCATCCTCATTATGCACATTTTTAGAGAGGATAAGGGTGCTTTTGGAATTATTAACTTGAAGGCCCGAGAAACCAGCAAATTCAGCAAGAATGCTATTAAGAGTTTGTGCATTTTGAACAGTAGCCCTGCCAAAGACAAGCAAATCATCAGCGTAAAGAAGATGGGAAATGGAGACATTACCCATGGTAGAGCCTTGAAAAGAATTGTTCATGATTGCTTCTTCAAAGAGATCAGAGAGGCTGTCCATAACCAGACAAAAGAGGTAAGGTGAAAGTGGGCAACCCTGTCTGAGCCCAGAGGTAGAATTGAAGAAACCTTCCAGAGTCCCGTTGATAGAAACTGAGAAATGAACATCAGTAATGCACCCCTTGATCCAGGTGACAAAGGTACTAGGGAACCCCTTGTCAATCATATGTTTAAGTAAAAAGTCTCTAGAAACTGTATCAAATGCTTTGTGAATATCAAACTTGGCACAAAACATTTGATGATTATCTTTGGCATTGAATTCCATAAGCATATCAGATGCTAAGAGTATGTTGTCAGAAATGATACGGTCTTGAATAAAACCGGCCTGATTATGATGGGTAATGTGAGGCATAACATCTCTCAACCTATTGGCCAAGATTTTAGCAATAATCTTGTAGAAGGTGTTGCAGAGGGAAATCGGTCTGAAATCAGATATGTTGCTAGCATGAGGTTTTTTAGGAATTAAAGATATGGCTGTAGCCTTAGCTTGCTTCGGTAGCATACCCGAGGAGAAGAATGAGAGAATTCCATCACATAATTGCTTGCCAATGATGTTCCAAGATGATTTATAGAATTCAAACGTAAACCCATCAGGACCCGGTGCAGAGTGATTAGGAGAAGAAAAGATCACCTGTTTAATTTCTTCCACAGTAATGGGGCCACCAAGTTGGGGATGAGAGAAGTGGGCAGCTTATGGGCGATAGGGACAGCCCGACATTGAGTCAGTGGAGGAGGGGGGTGGTGTTAAACAAATTCTTGAAATGCTGGATGATGGCATTGGAAATCTCAGAATGAGTGTAAAAAGTCCCATTGGCCGTAGTTAAAACTTTAAACAGATTAAAGTTATGCCTCACATTGATTCTGGAATAAAGGAAGTGAAGGTCATCCTCCCCACACGTCAGCCATTTAGCTTTGGCACGCTGAGAGATCCAGTTAGACCAATCAGCATTCTTTTGGGTAAGCTTATGATTAACAGCTTTGAGCTCCAAGTTAAGAACAGGGTCCTGAGGGGAAAGTTGCAGCTGAGATATGATGGAATTCTGCCTTAAAGTAAGGTCCTTGATATCATCTTTCAGAGAGTTGGAGGAAGACCAGTTTTTGGTCTTAATCTTAAGTTTAAGATTGTTGAGCTTGTGATAGAAAGAGTGAATGGGGCTGCAATGAATCTTTTGAGTAAAAGAAGTTATAAGCTCATCCCAAAACTCCGGATTGGAAACCCAATAATTCTTGAATTGGAATCTTTGTTTCAGCATTCTGTTAACCCCATTATGCAGAACAATGGGAGAGTGGTCTGAAATATTGGGGTCATCCACAAAATAAAAGGAGTTGGGGTAACACTCCAACCAAGCATCATTAACTAACATCCTGTCAAGCTTAATATGAATGGGATTATCATTTCTCTGGTTGAACCAAGTAAAAAAGTGACCCACCGAGGATAAATCATGAGCCCCGATGTTAAAGATCATATTTTGGAAATCCTCAAGCCTGTTGCTATGTAAATGAGAACCACCAGCTTTGTCGTGAGCAAACCGACAGCAATTAAAATCCCCAAGGATTAACCACGGAGAGGAGAGCGAAGTGCCAAGTTGGGAAATGTCATGCCATAGAGATTTCCTTTCCTCCGCATCATTGGAGGCATACACCACAGACATATAAAAATCCTCATTGAGATTTGTAGTAACTAAGCCATGTATCAATTGACTGGAAAAGAAAAGAGGTTTGAAACTCACGTTAAGTGAATTCTATTTGATCCATATTCTGCCAGGGGAGGCGTAGTCAAAATTGTCGCAAGTGGCTTCTTGAGAAAAAATGTGGTGACTAGAGAGGAACCAACTATTGGAAGAGTTGGAGGAAGAGAATCTAGTTTCCAGCACACAAATGAGGTCTAGATTGAATTTATTGACAAGATTCTTGCAGCATAAAACTTTGTCCGGGCTGTTAAACCCGCGTGTGTTCCAGGCAGCTAGGGACGGGAGGCTGGTCATTGGGATTTGGAGGTTGGGGTTGTAGCCTTTTTGGCTGTTTTAGATCTGGTGGCTTTAGCGTTAGCAGAATTGGCTGGATGTTGCTTACCAAGAGCAATATTTGAGCCTCCAGGATTGCCCCCACCATTGGCAAACGGCTGCTCAAAAACCGCAGAGGGAGGGTTACTGGAGCTTGGAGGTTGGTTTGAAGCAAGTTCTGAGTGATCTATCAGGATGGCAAACTTATTGGTTGTTGGTATAGAAGGGGATTTGGGTGGTGCCAAGGCTAAAATGGAGGTGGAGGTGGTCTTAATCGGGGATTGCAAGGGGGATTCAGTGGAAGGAGAATTGAGGTTGGGGACCACCGTCAGATTGGGAGTGGAGTTGGAGTCGGGCATGGTGGAAGTCCACAGAAGGGCCCAAAGGTTGTGAAAGAGGAGGCAACGGTGGTTTGGGAATATTGAGTCTGGGTGGTAATTTGCGCGGCTTACGGCTTGTGCTTCTGCCGCGTTGGTTCTGTGGTTCTGCAATGGTAGGTTGTGGGTTTGGGTTTTTGGGGCAAGCAGTGGATGCATGCATGATAGAATTACAAAAGGAGCAATGGGTTGGTTTCCAGTCGTAAAGCACAGTTAGAGGAAAAACTTTTCCGTCAACAGTGTAGTAGATTTCATCAGGAAGAGGAGAGTTGCTGCTAACCTGGACACACACCCTAGCAAAGGTGAGCCGGGTTTTAGCTGCCGTCAGGGCGTCCACCGCAAGAGGAATCCCAACGCAACTGGCAATCTTGGAAATTCCTTCCGGCGTCCAGCAGGACAGAGGAAAGTTTTTGATTTTGATCCAGATGGGGATCGAGGGGAATTCTTCCCGGACAGGGACGAATTCCGGAGTCCATTTTTGCAGAATGAATGGCTTACCGAAGAAGAACCAAGGTCCACCCGACCAGGCCATGTCATAGTCTTCCCTGTTGTTGAACTTGAGGAGGAAGAAGCCATCATCCAAGGTCAGCAAGGAGAGGGAGCCCTTTAAAGACCAAGTCTTTTTGATAACAGCAGAGAGTGCTTCGTAGTAAGGTCTGCGACCAATGGAATATCCCACCAGGGAGAGAGCCCACTCCGAAGAACCAGCGTTAAACTGGGCCGAAGTAAAGTGAGCAGTAGCGTTTTCAGTCGGGTGATGGGAAATCGAAGAGGTAAACTCATTCGATACAAGGGGTTGCGTAGCGATCAGACTTTTCCAATCGCTAGGGAAACCACTGGAGGAGGAAGGATTAAGAGTGGGGGGAAGAACCAAAAGAGGGTTGGAGGAGGACATCCCGTAGGAGATCCTCCCCGGAGGAGAGGCGGAGGCGGCCAGAAATCGCAAAGAGGGGAAAAGCAGGCAAACCCTAGCAGACCATGTGCATGTACCCTTAAATGAAGTCATTCAATTTCTAGACTTGCAATTTAAAAAAAAAAACAGGTTTGAATTTTTAAGCATATTTTCTTTTAAAAACTAAATCAAATTTGAAAAAAATATATTATTTATAAATGGTTGCGGGCTAGAATATACGCAGTGATAGAGTTAAAAAAAAAAAATTTTGTCTCAGCATTGTACGGATATCTAACACACAAATAGAAGAAAAGTGTAACATCAGAATTTTTACGAGGAAACCTTGGAAAAGAGAAAAACCACTTGGTCACATACAGTTGAAAGGATTCAATAGTGATTGCTTAGATTACAAGTGGCTAACTCGTGCCTGAAATTGAGGGCGATCATATTACAATAATCAACTCTCGAGTTGAACTTCAATTACAAACAAAGATCGGAAATCCGGTGATGTTTGGTGGTTGGGCAGAAATCCGGCTTCAAATGAAGGTCGGGCAGAAATCCGACTTTAGTTAGGCGTCGAGCAGAACTCTGGCATTAGATGGCGGTCAGGTAGAACTCCGGCATCGATCGGCTGCCGGGTGGAAGTCCGGCAGTGGTCGAGGAGGAGTTTGGTGGCAAGAAAGCTCTATTCCTTCTCTTCTCTTCTCTTCCTTCTCTTCTCTTCATGCTTGGGGTCCCATCTCATGAGAAATGAGCGGCCTATTTATAATTTTCTGAGAGTGGCATGACTAGTAAATAGGAGTAAGATCAAGAGTAATTTGGGAGTGATTTGAATGGACGACCAATGTTGAATCCCTTGGTCGTGGACCGTTTATTGGGCATTTGAAGGTTCTAATAATATCAAAATTTGATGATATTGGGCTCGTTGGATTCGTCTCGTTGAGCCGCTCGATTCGATTATAAGCATGTCATGTTTGAAAACCGTTTGGTAATCCAAATTATAATTTGAACCCTCCAAATGTGCTTCGGGTATTTGATTTGGACTCATTTGGGCTTAGATCAAGTTGAATTTGGTGTCGTTGGAATCGTATTTCTGAGACGTTTAGTTCAACAGTAAGTTTGCTGAAATCGGAGTTCAAATGGCATCTGATTTAATTTTTGAAGTTTCCCCGTTGATTTTTTCTCGAATTTGTGCCCGATCAAGATTATTTTTTCATGATACATCATGAATATTTATGATTGTATTCACATGAAACAGTTGTTTTGTTTAAACTCTGGATTGTGTGTTACGTAGGTTTACAATTTTTTTTTTTTTTGTTAAGTTAAAAATGAAAGTACCACATCTATTTTAAAATTTTGAAGTAGAAGTAATTAGATTTCTGAAATAATTTAATTAAACAAAATATTTTTTTAATTGTAGCAAGTAGCTCTTAAATGGGCAACTTTATATAGTCATAGTTGACTGGCATGCTGAGTCAGCAATAAGTTGCACATTAAACAAACGATTTTAATTATTTTTTAATTTTTCCTATTTAAATATTTTTTTAAAATCTAATTTATTTTAAAATTTTATCCTTTAATTTACTCATAAAGAATGGGAAGGCAAATCACCATAAATATCTACTTTTACTTTTATACTATATCAACATGCGAAGTAATTTAAATAAATTGTAGCAAAGTATTTACACCCTATAATTGTCTCTAAACATGCTAGTCATTTTAGTCTTGTTTAGTTTTGAATCAGGCTAGTTTTGGATGTGGTTTTATTTATTATTGTTGGGTCCTGGAATATTTGCCGCGGTAGAAAAATATAAAAATTTAGTACATATAAAAGTTATGTGTGTAGCATTCATAAGGGACATCAGAGTTTTTTATATAGAAACCTCTGAAAAGTGAAAAATTCATGGGGTCTTGCCCAGTTTAAATGAATTCATTAGTGTTTTAGTTGATTACAAATGAGGCACTTCCTTACGGGAAAGGCCTTGGCTTGATGTAGTAAATATACATCATATAGAGTGAATTACATGTTGGGAGTTACAAGAAAAATTGTTGACATGTTTGTTTGGTTGGCAAGACCATTCTCGGCGAGCCATGTAGATTGGAAGGATCGGAGTGGGGCAACGGTTGTCGGAAGGACCGCAGTAGGGAAACGAAGATTAGAAAGATCGTAGTCAGGAGGTGGTGGTCGGAAGGACCGTAGTAGGGTGACGGAGGTCGAAAAGATCGTAGTCGGATGACAGTGATTGGAACGACTGTAGTCAATAGGCGACGAAGGTCGGAAATACCATAATTAGGTGACAGTGGTCAAAAGGATCATAGCCGACGGGTGATGAAGGTTAGAAAGACCGTAATCTGACGACGATGGTCAAAGTGACCATAATCAGGATGATGGTCAGAAGAACTATAGTTGATGAGCGACGAAGGTCGTAACCGTAGTCGGGTGACGGTGGTCGGAAGGACTGTAGTTGGTGAATGATGGTGGTCAACAAGACCCTAAAGGAATGAAGTCGAGCGATAGAGGTCGGGAAGATCATAGTCGAGTAACGGTAGTCGGAAAGACCGCAGGTAGCAGTGACAGAGGTTGGAAAGACCGTTGTTGGGTAACATTGGTCGGAAGGACCGTAATTGATGGGTGACAGAGGTTAGAAAGATCGTAGTCGGTGGGCGATAATGGTTTCCAGGCAGAAGTCTGGCAATGGTCGGTGGTCAGACAAAAGTTTGATAATGCTCGATGGGTCTCGATGGGTAGGTAGAAATCTGGTGACAATCGCTAGTCGTACGTAAGTCCGCCGAAAGTTAGTGGACAGGCAAAAGTCCGACGAAAGTTTGATGACAATCGGTGGCCGAGTGTTAGTCAAGAAGGAGCTTGGAGGCAAGAGAGATCTCAGATGTCTCTTCCTTTATTCTCTTCCTTCATCTCCCCTTCCTCCCTCTATCCTTGGTCCCCCTTCATGAGAAGAATGATGGGCTATTTATAATTTTGAATGACATGAGTAGTAAATAGGGAGAAGATCAAGGATATGTTGAGAGTGTTTCCAATGGACTCCAATATCAACTCCCATGATCATTGATCATTTATTGATTATTTGAGTGTCTTAATAATGTCAGAAATTGGTAATCTTGGGCTCGTTAGGTTTGTCTCGTAGAGCCGCTCAATTCGACAATAAACATGTCACATTTGGTAATCATTTGGTTTGTGCCCTTGATTCGGACACATTTAGGGACCGTATTAAGTCGAATTTAGTGTTGGTGTGTTCGTCTTTTTGAGACGTTCAGTTCGACTATACGTTTGTTGAAATCAAAGTTCGAATGATCACAGATTTCATTTTGAAAGTTTTCAACTCAAATTTATCTCGAGATTCGTCTCCCGATAAAGATAAATTTTTTATGATTACCAAGTATTATTATTATTATTTTAGCTATGTTGAAAGGTGGTTTAGCTAAACCAAAGGTAAATTCGGAACTTTGAAGGGATTCTTTAAATTATTTAAGGCTTTGCTTGGGATGACTCTTTTATTGTTTTGTAAAGTTGTATTTTAGCACAAATTTTTTTTGAAAGCGCGGAAAAAATAGTTGTCTAAAGTTATCATTGCTTTTTTTTTCTATAAAAATGTGTGTTAGGAAATTGCTGTGAATATAGTAAAAAAATTATCTCAAAGAAAGTATAAAGATTTTTTTTTTGGACAATTTTCTTGCTGCCTTTTAAATAATTTTTTTAAAAATTTTTGTACAAAAAAATTATTTTTAAAAGTAGCAAAAGAGCTGACCAAATAAAGCCTAAATCTAAATGGAATATGTCGGTTGAGGGATTTGATATCTTTAAAGTAGGCAAAAGTACACAAGATTGGAAATTGCGCTCAAACTATAAAATCATTAGATGGTTGGTTGACATATCTGAATCAATGAAAAAGTTGAAGATGACGGATTTGTTTGCAGTAATTTTTTCACTATTTTGATTTTTACATATTTTTGTAGGGCTATTATTCTTGTTACTGTATTAAAAAGTTTCAATGGTTGAAAATTATTTTTTGCAATTAAATTTATCAGTGTGATAGATATAATAAAATTGTCTTTTTTTTTTTTCAAAAAGAAAAATATTTTTAATATTCATAATAGTTTTGAGAAATTTTTTTCCTCGTAATATCTTTGTAACAACATTTATAAAAAATCATATTCGCCTTAATTAAATAGATCATCTGATGTCTTAGAATTGGAATCAAATAGCAAGATTTTCCAAATATAAATGATAAAATTGAATAGAACATTAAAGTTTCATTTGAGATAGTTTTCTTATTATTTTATGAAATAAATTTTTAGTACAAAAATTCTAATCCAAAATTTTTTTTGTACTAATAAACTGCTTCATAAAATAGTAAGAAAAATATCTCAAATGAAACCTAAGAATAATTAAAGTGTTGAGATCTTTGATCCTAAAAAATAGAAAAGGATCTTCTATCTAATATTACTCCAACCTAGGGGTTTCAATTTAATTCGGGTCACAGGTCGGGTTCGGGTCTAACCCGGGTTCAAACGGGTCGACCCTAACCCGACCCGGTTAGGCAAACGGGTCGAAAATCCGAACCCGACCTGGCGGGTTGTCGGGTTGACCCGACCCGGAACCGATCGGGCGCTTGCGCAGACGCGAACGCGCGAGCGAGCGCATCGCGGAGCGGCAGCAGCACGCGCATCGCTCGACCGCGGGTGGAGCGAGCGCTGCGCAGACGCGATCCAGACGCGATCGGGCGAGAGCGCGGACATGGTCTGGCTCGGACTCGGGCTGGCTCGGACTCAGAATGCATGTTTCGGGTCAAACGGGATGACCCGACAACCCGTCGGGTCAACCCGAACCCGATCCGTTTTTCAAACGGGTAGATTTCTGGAACCCGAACCCGACCCGTTTTGAAATCGGGTCGGGTCCAACCCGGATTTTTCGGGTCGGGTCCGGGTCGAATTTTCGTGTCGTGTCAAATATTGTCACCCCTACTCCAACCTCTTATGTAAAGGTGACTATTACTTAGTTGATTATGATTAGTCTATATTTCTTCATGTTATTTTCTTAAAGGTTAATCAGTCTTCCATATGGCTTTCTTTCTAAGAAGGAGATGAAAGTTCTCATTTTTGGTTTGGGAAGAAATTCCAATATTGGTGCTGATTGTTTCACTGTTGAATTTTATCAAAGTGGGGGTTGGAATGTTATTAGGCATGATGTCATTTCTATTTTCCAATAGTTCTTTTCTGGTGCCAATCTCAAATTCTTCTCTTCTGCACCTTTAGAGCTTCTACATAGGGGTCCCAATTGTTACTCTTAAAAGGGTTATAAAATATTATATTTTTACAACAATTAAAACTATTTCTAAAATTTATGCTAACATATCCAATCCTCTTCATCATAAATTTTGGGAAATGTTTTTTTATTTATTTAAGATTTTGCTATTTTATTAAAATTTATTATTTGTATAAACTATAATAATTAATAATCATGTTCTAAGAATTTATTTTAACTTGGAATTAATTGTTCATATTATCAAAAAGTTTTGTGAGCTTATGTTTTATAGTTATATCATTAAAAAAATTGATTAAAGATAATTTGTTTATGTATAATGAATTTTTATCATAGGCCTATGAAAATTTTTTAAAAAATTTTATGTTATATTAAATAAATATTTATTTAAGAAAAAATCTTCTTTGATTTATTAAAAAATTTAGGATAACTGTATAATAATTAGGGTTAATGAAACAATTATGTTATATTTAAATTTTATTTTCTTCTTATTTTATTGAATTTATTGAGTTATTTACATATGATTTATATTAGATATATATTTTTTTGTTGACTCTAGAATTGTTTATGAATTATATATGAACTTTACTAATATGCATTAATTGAGGAGAACATAAAGTGAAAGAGAGTAAGATTTCTAGTGAGAGAGGTTGAGATTTTTCCAGAATGAGTCTGAGCGTTAAGTTTTGCCTAACCTAAGCTCAGTCATTGACTGTTGACTCCCTATTTATAGATTTGGATAGATTGATGCTGGATAAAGACTACACACTGAGCTGAATAAGAAAAATAGTAACACATCATGATTATTTGCTTTAAAATATTTGTGATGTGTAACCTAATTATATTAGAGTAAATATTGACTAATTTGTTAGGCATTTGTAATGATCAATTCCATTAACTTATTTGTTGAAATTGTTGACTTATTGAATGAAGTTGTGACTTGATTGAAGTCGCTGTCTTCATTGAAGGATGCCACTAACTTGCCTGAATGGAGTCGCCCGTGTGTCTGAAGAAAATCATCAACCTAACTCAGAATGTGTGATTGAATTCGCCATGATTTAATCAAGTTTACAACTATCTTGGCAAGTTCTTGATATTCTTAGAAATTTAATCATGTTTATTATTCTATCTAGACTAAGCTATCCTAAATTGGGCAACTAACTTTAAATATATTTTGGTATTATGAAAGTTGATTTTTTAATGATTTAGTTTGAGTTATCTCAGATTTAATTTTAAATAAAACAAAGTCTTTCTTATTAATTAAATTCTACATATCATCTATATTCATCAACTTTAGCTTTATATTTATCATAACTCAAGGTGCTTGTTAAATTTTTTGCATGTTTTGTGCAAATGAGATTGTTAATACACTAGACCAACATAAACGAGGGAAGTCAATGAGATTAATTTGTTTTCATGGTTTATATCCAATAATGACATCAAAAGGGCTCATACAGACTAACTTATTAATAAACTATTGTAGGTAAATTCAATGGTAAGGAGAATATCTTCTCAACTAGTATATTGATCAATCACTCACTACCAAAAAATAAGGTTTTCGCAGCACAAATTTTCACCTTTCCCGGCGGTTATCACCGCTACTATTTTCTTTGCAGCGGTTTTAGAACCGCTACATTATCGCTGTGTTTGCAATGCGCTGCAACGGCCTTCCGCAGCGGTTTTATGACCGACGGGGAAGCTATTTACGCATGCATATTTTTGCAGCGGTTATACCCGCTGCAATATTACAACCATGTAGCGGTCATAACCGCTACAATATAAAGCGAAATCGTCCTGATTGTAAATTTGCGGCGGTTTTCTGGAGTATAGTGGCGGTTATAACAGCTGCGAAAACTCGTTTTTTTTTAGTACTAAACGCCCAAGTATTTCTCTTAAGCTCCTATTGAAAACTTTTTGTCTAGCCAACAATTTGAGGATGATGGGCTATAAAAAATGGAAGTTTAATGCCAAGTTTCTTTCATATGATTTTTTAGCAGTTGTTCATAAATCTCACATTATGATGAGGAAGGCCATGAAAACATATTATCTCCTACAAGAAGCAACATGCTATATGTAATGCATCAAACATCATATAATAGAAATGAAATATGAATTTTAGAAAGTGATCAGCTACTACTAAGGTAGAGCCAAAGCATTTTACATTATAGTGTAATTCTAGGATAAATCCCAAGCTAAAATTTTCCAAAATTTTGGACGATTCGAAGCGCCATGTATGAAATAGAGTTATATTTTACTTTCATTTCAATATAGTAGGTATGGTAGAGAGAAACAATAAGATCTTTATCTCTTTTAAGCATTGACTAATTGAATCTATCGTCTATCATGGCTATTATTTTATCATGACCAAAGTGACTAGGCTTGAATGCATTTTCTCAATGAGAAAATCTCATAGAGAAGAATCAAGCATACATAGATGCATTCTATAAAAGAGATAATCATCTCATATATGATAATCAAAATAATTAGTTGATATATCAGAATTTAATGACAAAAAAATTTGATGAAATTTTTTGCAATTAGGACAATTTCTCCTAATTTTATCAAATATAGTGATCTTTACACTCATAGTCATTATTAATGTGTATATCTCACTTAGAGCAACAACAACTTTATTCTCTACATCAAACTTATTCTTAAAAAAATTGAACCCATTTTGCTTGATGAGAAGTAAGTTTCTTTTGATTATTAAGATATTGAAGAGCTTCATTCTTGGATTAGAGTACAAATTCTTATGTAAGGAGATATTGTCTCCAATAAAATCAGGTTATGTGATGGCATAAAACTCATAGATATATGTGTTGTAGCATTGATATGCATCATTTAATTTCTCACTACAGAAAATAATTGCATGACCCTTGTGCCTAAGGACTCCAAAAATATCAGCCTTATAAGAAATATAAGATACCTCACAAACCTTATTGAAATTTGATAATTTCAAATCTAGTGGACTTGTGAAAAGCTCCTTAATTTTATAAAAGACATTAATGTTTGTCTTTGTCCAATAAAATTTTCCATTTTTAAGATTGTGGGTGATTGGAGTCATAATAGTACTGAATACTTCGATAAACCTCTGAGACGATATAGCTAACCCATGAATACTAAATCATCAAAAGTTATGCTTAGTGCATGCCACTCTTAAATGGCATGTTAGATGCTTCTTAATGAGGGGAAGCTCACGTGAAAGTTCTTCAAGCCATACATCTTGAAACTCAAAAAAAGTTTGTTTTTTTTCTCAAGTGGGCAAGATTTGGTAGTGGTTTGGCTTATGATAGTTAAGATAACTAGGGCTAAGATAATTTTTTCATGAGACTTCTTTTAAATACGTATTTATTAATAATATGAAGGAATTTCTTTTATGTATGGGTAGAGGAATCTAGAGATTATTATGGAGAAATTTTATATAGTCATAGAAGGATTTAACACTATTCACTTACTATAAAACTAAAATGTATATTTGTTTGAACTTTCATAATTTATGAGATCCATATTAAAAGCTTAAGTTCTTCTTAGAAATATGGGTGCAACATCAAAAAAAAAAAAAAAAAAGTGCATCTTGACAAATGTTAATTATAAGTATATTCTCCTTGTTCATTGAGCAGTAGATAACATTGGGAGATAGAAATGGAGGTCTTATCTACCCAAGCAATCTTACATAATTGTAGGTGAATCTTTGGGAAAAGCTTCATCCTAAACAAAATTAACGTGGCTATAACAATCATACAACTACCATTATCAATTTATACATCTTTTCTCCACCATTAAAATAAGTATGAAAGATTGACATGTGCCTCTAGTCTATATTAACTCATGGGGTAGCCATGACACAACATGTAATAACTAATTGAGACCCATCTAATGCTTTTCCAACATCATTGTCCTCTTTGCATGGGTTCAATGCAACCTAATAATCCATATCTTCATTTGTGTGATATACATCCTCAAGATCTAAGTGTAGGCTCCATCAAGGGAAAGTAATTGTATAATGGATAGCCTTGTCACATATAAAACAATAAACAATAAAGGCTTTTGATTTAGAGGTTCTCCAACTAAAGTCTTTTCTTTGGGATCAATGGGCCAAGTAAGAGCTACTGAGGTGGAGGTTTGAAACGTGATTAGAAAGTACTTCTAAATGATGTTATATACTTTATGAGCTTTATATATATATATATATATATGAGCTTGAGATCTAAGATATTACTCAATGTGAGTAGCAACTTGGAATACAACATCAAGGGAGTAAACCTCTTGAGTTAACATTGCATGGTGAATATTAGTTTGTTAACTAGATCAAAATCTTGAGATAAAGGTATGATGATCCTCTCTCACATCACAACAGGACATCAACTCATCAAAGCGTGTTGTATGCTTAACAATGGTTATTGAACCTTATCAAATTATGGTTATCTTATCCATCAATTCATCATGAAAGCTGAAGTGCACATATTTTTCTTTTAAATTATCTTTCATTTCTTCCATGAAGTAATGGGTTGTTGCCATGAACAAATGTTTTGCTCTATTGTCTCAAACCATCATCTTTGAAATTCATTATAGGCTTGTTGATGCATAATGGGTATCTTTTTTTTCTTTTCTCTAATAAATATGCATAAGGATCATCAGACCAGTGTTCTAAAATTTGATGAATGTACTTATGTCCGCTATAAGCTAACAAAATGATATGTATATGTATTAGCAAATTTTATTACACCCATGTTTTGATGTTTTTAAGGGTCTAATTGGTTGAATTTGAGATAAATTTTCTTATTTAAAGTTCAAGCTTTTACTCTTGATAATTTATTAGAAATGACATTTTTTATTAGATCTAAATGAGAGGGAGAGATCAAACTACATCAATATGCCTTCAATTTCAAAACTACACTACTATTTTTGTACCATCATTACCATACCCACCACTATCACCATACCTGCTACAATTCCTACTAGCATAAATAACCTTTATCGACTATGGCATAAGAAAGGCTCAACATGCAACATGATATATAAGTTCAATAACACCCAATACATATCGGCCCATGATTAAAATGCCCTATATATACATCTTTAAAATATAGTTGTATGCATTATACAAATAGAAGACTTTTGGATGATGACGAATCAGTAGACTTTAAGATGATGTTGCAGATGATGATGATGATGATATTTTGCTTCAAATAAAATAGAAGAGATGTGGAAATAACCAATTAGTGAATAAGTTTAAAAAGTATTTTCACACATAGGGTCTTCAAATTAAAAACATAAGTAAATCTCCCTCAAAACACACCCCTCTTTTTTATTTTTCTATCACCAATTCATTTTAGGGTTTTTAGGAGGGTATTTATTAAGCGCCTATAGAACAACATCTAAATTAATCTAATTTACAAAATTAAAGGCGATCTTATGGTATGATCCAAATATCATGTATTATGGTTATTTTAAATAGCCAAAAATTATAAAAACTAATCTTAGTTTAATCACCCAGTATGATTTATATCATATATATTATATGATTAGTTATGGCATATATGCATTAATTACCTTCTTAATTTATGCTATTTAATTAAATTAATTTAAAAACGGTGACTGCACAATACAATATGCATCATATAGTTTGAATATTTTATAATTTGAATTGATCTAATTGAGAAAATAATATTATAAGGATGGTTTAGTTTGAGATTAGGTTTGAATATAAAATACAATTTACATTATACAACAAGTTTGGCCTATAATAATTAAGGTATATATATATATATGTGTGTGTGTGTGTGTGTGTTTGTGTGTGTGTGTGTGTGTGTGTGTGTGTGTGTGTGTGTTTGTGTGTATGTGATTTTATCTGATTATTTATTAACTTATATCATATTATATGATATATATTATATATACTTATGATCTATCATAGATAAAAAAAAAAAAAAGATCAATTTATTTTCTTGTTTTGAATTTCAGAATTATTTTTGCCACTTATTATTGTGTATGTGTTGATTATTTTATATATTCTTTTCCCTAGAACATTAAAAAAGAAATAATAAAATATAAAATAAAAATATGGACTCAGCTTGTATTGTCTAATTTTTTGGATCATTTATGACTTATTTTGATTGTTTTGACCTTGGCCTTAGCATCTTAATCCATAGCCTTACTTGTCAACTTAGTTTAAGGCTCAAACAACACATCTCTATTTCATCCTAGTCTATGTCATGACCCAACCCGACCGGGACGGATCCCGCTCGCATTAGGTCGTGGCCAGACTCAATCTGACTGAACTGATTCCAGTATCTGGCTTTGGAATTTATTTTCAGAACTTTCTTCCAAGCATTATACACAGAAACAGACACACAGAGCTACTATAACATCAAAATACAGCGGAACAGATCATCTATATTTTCTTCCTCAAAAGAATCATATACAAATACAGCTCATAGCTTTCAGACAGAAGGAAAAGCATAACAGAAAAGTCATGACTATACAAAAATCAAAAGTACAAAATACCTATAACGGATCAAACTCTGAACTCCTAGTCCAAGACTTCCTTCCCTTTCCCAGAACCTGAAAATCACGCAGAAAACAAGGATGAGCTACAACAGCTCAGCAAGACATCAAACCTCCAATCAAAATCCTCAGAATCCACATCAAACACATCAGACAAATTCCGTACAGAAATCAGATCAACAGAATCATATATCGAATCAGAACAGAACAGAAATCACAGAAATCTTAATTCCAGAAATTGAATCAGAACAGAATCAGAATCGTACAGATCAGATCAAATCAGAACAGAAATACATCACATCAGAGTTGACAGAACGGACAAAAATCAGAAATCAGATTAAATCATATCAGATCAGAAGTCATATCAGAACAGACAGAATCGTATCAGAATCAGAAATCAATTCATAACATATCAAAAGTCAGAACAGATTCCCTGACACTGACAGAATCTCAACGGATTCTGGTCCCTTATGCCTCCCTTCCCAGACACTGACAGAATCTCTCGGATTCTGGCCCCTTATGCCTCCCTTTGTGCTCATGGCACTAGAACAGATGTGCTTATAGCACCAGAACAGAACTTATCATCGGATCCGGAACTTGTTTTTAGAAACAGATTTCAGAGCTCATTTCAGCTTTTTCCCTGACACAGACAGGATCTCACAGGATCCTGACCCCTTATAACTCCCTTTTTATAGCACACAATCATAGCATGTCATTTAAGAACAAATACGAACAATTTCAGAAATCGTACGAAAATCCGGCGGCATAACGGCAGTATACGGAATTTACACAAAATTCACCAAATCAGAATTTTACCAAATTATCACAGAACATTCACAACAACATTATAAGACTTTTATTCTACTACCACAACATTTTCAGACATCGTGAAAATTTACAGTCAACAGAAAACGCCGTCAAATCAAAACTATCCGATCAAAAATCTCCAGAAAATATTCAAAATGTGCACACTCGGCACCTCAGAAACATATCAAAAGTTACGCGGTAAAAACTGAATCAATCAGAAAATACGGACGGAATTCGCTAACGAAAATGAAATCCGGACAGAAAACTCGTTCAAACTTCACCGTTCTGAAAATTGAGAAAGGCAGAATGTGTCTTACCTTGCGTACACCAATTTCTTGAACTACTGCAACGGACGAAAACGGCCTGGCGTCGCCCAAAAATCCACTTTTCCATTTTTCCACTTTTTCCTTCGTTTTTCTCTCTCCTGGGCTTTTCTCTCTCTTCAAAATATATCATTTCTATATATATCCAGACTGATCGTCCCGGACGATCGAAACTTCGTCCCGGGACGAAGTGGCTCTGGACGAATTTCGTCCAGACGAGATTAATTAACGTCCCCGGCGACTTGTCCTCGGGAGAATTTTCGTCCAGACGAACCAACTTTCGTCCCGACGAACCATGCAGCCAAAACTGTTTTCCTTGAACAACCTGTACCGATCGTCCCGGACGATCCAACTTCGTCCGGACGAACCTGGAGCAAAAATTGATGTTACAGTCTATACCTATATTTGTTCGTTATATTTTCTATTAATAAATATATTTCTCCAAAAAAATAATTCAATTATTAATTATGTTAAATTATATTTGTGATCGTTAAAATAATATAATATTAGTTAAGTTTTACGAAAGGTCCTTCACAAAGACCTTGAGTTAAAGCAATTTGGAAATAGTAAAAAATAACCTATATTTTAAAACATAAAAAATATCAAGTAAAGATATAAACATATTTAAAATCAGAGTCATGATAGCTTGGTTTTTCCTTAAGCTTCACCTATGTAAATTCCATGGAAAATGCCTTAGTGTTTGCTCTAATACCTCTAGACAATCCTTCTAATCTTCTCCTCTATCTCTATAAGCTATCTTATAATAATAAATTATATATTCTCCCATTAACAAATTTGAATGCTCTGCTTATATCTCTTCTAGTTCTTAACAACTATTCACACTCAGTGCACCTCATAGGATTTTGAATTCAAAATCATCAATAAATTATACAAGAATTTCATTAATATACATTAAGTGAGAAGAACTTAAGAGAAAGGGAAATATTTCTAGTAATATAAGCTCTATGATTTACTAGAATGCGTCTGAATACCATATATTATGAATTTAAGCTTAATCCCTAAACCCCTATCTATAAGTGTGGTTTAGGGATTTACTTTACATTAAAGGCTACATAATGAGATATATAAGTAAGAAAAAAAAACATACCAAGGCTTAATGGTTGCTTGCTTTCAAATACATGAGGTTTGTAACATTATTGTATTAGAATAGCTATCGGCTAACTTGTTAAAATTTTTTAATGATAGAGGCGATCGATTTATTTGTTGAAGTCATGGAGTTATTGGGTTAAGTTGCGACATTGATTGAGGTCTCTATCTTTATTGAAATCACAAACTTATTTGGAGGAAGCTCCACGACCAGACTCAAACAATATTATTTAATTCACCATGATCTAGGCGAGTTCATAACTCTCTTAGCTAGTTCATGATAGTCCTAGGGCTTTCATCATCTTTATTATTCTTGCTCAGCCACATTTTTTTAAATCAAGTTGACTTATAGCTTGAAACGAGCTCTAGAATTTTTAGGTGTACGCTTTCCATTGAAAAATAATTATGTTATGAAAATTTAAAATATGCACAATTTGTCAGCAGGTTTGATAAGCAAGCCGTCCAATAAACACTTTCACCTATCACATACTTCCCTTTTCGACAACTTTTGAATTCTTTCATTGATTACATGCATCCTACGCCTATGCACAACAGAATGAATATTGCATCTCAGCCATTCATCTCTAAACAACTTGTATTTCTCAATAGTAGTATATGTAAACATCAAATGTATAACTCTGTTTTAGTGTGGAAAAATATGTACAACTTCATCTTACATCTTTTTCCTGTTTTACTATTTATCTTCTACATACTGTTCTCTTCACTATTTTCTCCCAATCATATAACATAATAAATCGTCGTAAACTAGTTTGTATTCATCTTTAAGCTCCATTTATGATCGTTAATGGCAATCTTCGAATAGTTGCTGGGGCGTTATGCCTAGTCATTTGCAAGCCATTTTTTCGAGAAATTCGGAAATATATTTGAAGAGAACCTCATAATTTTATATATGCCATACAATACATTATAATATAACACATGTTTTAAATACATGTTATCGAACGACCTCTAAGATAAAAAGTCATGACGATCGAGATCGATCATCACTCTTCTTGCTCATATTTACCACACAACAATTCATTTTCAGTTTTTTCTTTTCTTGCTCCACATAATAAAATATTGAACCTTTTAATATCTTAATCACAAGGTCTAAGTTCTATCCTACCATGTGAAGTAGTTGTCAATGTGGTAGCTCAAGCCCTGAATCACACACACAAAGTCTTCAAATGATTTAAAATATTCGTGCATGAGCTGCTTATATTCCAAGTTCATAAAAAATATATGTTGAATGGGATCAATCCCCTTAAAGAAATATTTATTTGACCATATTTGATGGTGAAGATAATGAAATCTTTCAAATAACTGTACTTTAAAAGCATAAAGAATGTAAAGGAGATCATATTTAGTAAATAAATGCATCACAAGGTGCATTCTGAAATTCAAAGCGTATCCAACTCTCTTTGGTCTTTGTTAACTAAGAGGTTTTGAATTCGAGTATAAAATATGTGTGTGAACTGTCATAATTGGCCTTGATATAAAAAAAAATCAAAGCGATGATTTAATTAATAAAAAAGTCATTATTAATTTTTTTATTTGTAATTTCTTAGCTCACCTTAAATAAAATGAGGACAACATTGTGATCTGATCTCGACCTTGTGTCACGGTGTAAATGAGTCGAGTTAGCTCAGACTTGATCAATCTCAGCTTAATTTACTAATTGAGTTGGAGCTCGAGTTTAAGATTAATTTTACAAGTTTACATTGGCGCATGAGCCGGCTTATTTATTATAAAGAAGAAAAATGACTATGAATGAGACAATTATTATAATAAAATACTAAAATAAAATAAGAAATTGAAAGAGAAATAATAACGAAGAATCCTTAATATGAAATTGTGATATATTTTTTAAAAATATTTTTAACAACTTTTTAGTTAAGCTCATAATTGTTAATATATTTTAAGTATATTTATATTATTATTTCTTAAATGAGCTGGCTTGCAAACTAACGAGTCGAGTCGGTGTTGTTTCAGCTTGACACTTGACATCGTTAGCTCATCGTGCTCGACACACGAGTGATTTATCGAGCTGAACTTAGAACATCTCACGAGTCGACTTGACGCACTTATAACCCTAACCCTAACGTTGTGAATAATGAAATGGAAATTATATATATATATATATATATATATATATATATATATATATATATATATATATATATATATATATATATATATATAGTTGATTAGTTTATACGTGAACTTTTTATCTGTTTATGGGATGGGCAATTCTAAGCCGAACCAAGTTATTATATGATGTATTAATATATAAGTTGCGTTAATGAAATTATTTATTATTCTTTTAATATTTTAATCTATGTGGGCTTGACTTGACTTAAGTTTTAAACCAAGCATATTCTAATGAATTCGTCGTCTGTCGATCGCTTGCCATTCTATTCAACAGATTCAGCTACATTAATATATTTTGTAGTTCTTTTTTTTTTTTTCTAATTTTTGCTCAGTGTAAATGAAAAAAATAAACAATTATTATGGTTAGAATATTTGTGACAGTAGAGTGAGAACTTTTTTTTTAAATAGGGTGAGAACTTTAATAATATATCATAGATTACAAATGATGATTTTTTTCATAATTGGGAATACATTGACATGATGTAGTAGCCATGAATTATGGAACTAGGATTTAATAGTAAAAAGATGGAGGAGGCTAGAGAAATTGGAGTTGTACTCAAGATATCATTTGTTGCGGCCGGCCATTCTCCTTTGGTGAAATGAGACTTGAGTATAGTATACTCTAGGTGTTAACATTAGGAATCGAACTTGGCGTTGATAACATATATCAGACTTATTGGTAATGTTATGCATCAGCGTTATGTATAATAGTAGATAACAAAGTTAGCGAGCATTGGTATTGATGTTGATGGTGTGCATCAACTTTATATGTTACGTCGTGCATTAATGACGTACATAGACCTTATATGTGATGGTGTGTATCGATGTTGTTGGTGACAAAGTTCTTGGGATATAGTTCAAGAGACATCGATCAAATGATATGATTGGTCAGTGATTGTAAGGATATGATAAAAAAAAAAAGAGGATATTATAGTTGAGTGATTATGGTTAGACAATGATGGTCGTGCAACAATTAATATGTAAAAGTGGTGGTGAGACCATAATTATGTGACGACGGACGATAGATAGTGGTTGGACATTGATAGTCAGAAGATGGTGATCGAGTGACAATGAACAAGCTAGGTGATGGTGGTTAGGATGAGGATTGTTAGCAATGATTGAGCATATCGAAACTTGGGTGGGTTTATAATTGTTCAAATCTCCAAGCTCTCTCCAATTTCAAGTCAAAGTTTATGTATAAATCCACCAACTCATCTCTTTTATTGAAGAAAAAAAAAACTATTTATAATTTTATAGAATAATATTTTGATAAATTTAGCTAAAATTCCAAAACACTCAACCAAAAGGACCATGTTGTTTCATTTCATCATAAACTAGTCTTCGACAATTAAGTGAGTTAATGACTTAGAATTAAGTGATTATAAGCTCATAATTCCCCTTATTGAGATGATTGATTTGATTATAAGAACCACCCAAGATTCGATGATCGATCATATGATCCTTCATATTACCAAAAATTCAATATTTTTCAAAGCACTTAATGTTGTTAGTTAAAAAAAATGACACTAAAAATAATTTTAGGCAGTGGTTTAAATCGCCACAAGTATCTGTGGGTCTCCGAAAGGATTCCGCTCGTGTGGTTCGAATGCAAAGGGTACGATCACACTATCCCGTAGGACAAAGTGGTCGTAGACCTTTACACTCGACACAAGCAGGCCGATGGAAGAGCAGATGGAATTATAGATACGATTAGCCATGGAGGATAGCGAGTTTTTACCTGCACACCTCGATGGATAATAATATCTACAACCCTAAATTCACGAGATTTCCCCCATTCGATACATCTACTCGAATGAGGTTTATTTGATTGTGGGGATCGGTTTCCTACGGGCGCAAGCCCCCGTAGTTAATTACATCTTAGACCTTGATCTAAGAAAACTCTCGATTAAGGATGTTAGACTATCTTCTCAATTGGCTTTAGTGCAAAGGTGTTTCTAGGCTTTCCTAATCAAAGAGAAAGAAGGTCCCAACTTGGTTCAATCAATCACACGTGGTTCAGTCAACATCCGGTAGGCTCGAAGAAGTGGAAACTGGAGAAAAAGAGAGAAGACAAGCACTCACACATGCACGAGAGAACGAGGGAGGTGGCGTCATCTGTGTGACGCGAATGGGTAGGATTTATAGCTTCCGAAATGATGGATAGCTTACCCACCAATAAGATGTATAGTGGTACACCTATACCACCCACCTTAGACCCTAAATCTATAGAATATGTAATATCGTACATACGATATTAACACCTACGACCTAGCTAATGTAATCTGGACTTATTCCTTGCCTGAAAAAGGAAGCCAGCTAAAATCCTAAGCACAACCAACCGTTCTATATGTATGCAAGATGGGAAGGGTCTATCCTAAGGAATCAAGGATTTGCAATTCAAAAGATTTAAATCAATGACTCTACAATATGCAAACGAATATATCTAACGTTGTATGATGCATGAAACGAATGCACAAGTAAGAGAAAGGTCCTTAGGTCCACTAATGCAATGCATGTATGTATGTAAAGTGCATTGTGAAGAAAAGTGTGTAAAAACATATGCATGACATCCATAGTACAGAAAAAGTAAATAAACACACCCTAAGGGTACCCTCTAGGCAAGGTACCCGCACAGAAAAGCATTCAAACGGTGCCCACTAGCACAAATAGGTGGCCTACTCTACAGGCCTAAATGACCCTAATTGTCTCTAAGGCTCACAGAAAAAAAAAAAGCAGGGGGGGGGGGGGTATCATACCCAAAACCTGAAAAGGCCAAAATCCTAGCAGAAAAACCACGATGCCCACTTCGTGTGGGAAAACAACGATGCCAACCGGCATAATAGATGGCCTACTCTACAGGCCTAAATGACCCTAATGGTCTCTAGGGCTCACAGAAGGGGGCAAGCTTTGACCTATAGGGCCAAAGCTTCGTCAGTGAACTAACCTAAGGCCAGCTACCTAAACATGCTAGAATACCTATTAACAATTTGTGTGTGGAGTGTAGCAATTCGATACATAATTAAGAATTTGAGCTGCAGAAATTATACCTGACTGTGGCGCTGCCACTTAATAACTCCAAGCAAGCAAATGATCTCAGATTATGGCTCGGCCACTTAACAGCTCTTAAACGAATTATGGTGCTTGATTCTTGATCATCAGGATCCGATGTACCTCGCAAGATAAGATAAAAGAGAAAAATATATATGAGCGTAGATGCCATTCAGAAAAGAAATGCAAATAAATAGAAATGTAACTAGCAGGAAATTTAATATTAACATTCATAAAACATGTACAAGTAGTAAATACTAAATAACAAAAGAAAATGTAAGCCTAACCTAGAGCTAAAAGTCGTGTCCTAACCAAACAAGTCTAGGTGTGTGTAGGCTGTGTAGTTTTGGATAGGTCTTATGTAGGATGATTTAGTTGAAATTGTTTGTATTTTGATTTGTTAAAGGGCAAAAGAGAGATTTTAATTGAAGTTGAAAATATTAGTAATTTAGGGTTGATTTTAGAATTTTATTTTTTTAGTGTTTGATTGATTACCACCTTTGTTTCACACCGAGGCCATGAGGTTTATTTCACCCTCCTTGGGGCTAACTTAATAGCCTCGTAGGCCTGGGTTACCCAGTGGCAAACAATTTTGGTTGAATTATTAAGTTGATTATAAATTAGAAAAAGAAAGGTAGATTAGACAATTTATTAATCAAATTGGTTAATTGATTTTAAAAAAAGATCTAAAGTTTGATATTTTAGGAGTCTCTTATCCTAATGAATTTTAGCTTAGGTTTGAATCTCCTAATTAAAGTCTACCTCTTTTAAATTTCAGGTTGGTTAGGAGATTATTATTAAATTATTTAAATTTGATTTAGATTTAGTATTTTTAATAGTTATGAAATATTAATTATGGTTAGAATAAAAATTAAGTGTTTTAGTACATTTTAAAGGATTGAATTATGGTTGATTTATGTTGGTTGATTATTAATGGATTAAAGAAAGAAAAGGCTAAACCTAGGAAGACGTATCGCTAAGTTTAGTTTTGATGTCTCTATCCTATAAGGAACAAGCACCCTAAGTCTATGTTTTCTAAGACTCAATCCTTAATTTTTGTCCTTATATGTCACTAAAGTTGTAGGGATAAAAGGAGGTTTTGTTTTCTAACATTTAAGATTTTCGTACATGTGTCGCTAAACTTAAGAATCTATAGCAAAGCAGTAGAAAGAAAAGAATGAAAATTACAAATAAAAGGGATGTAGGCATTGTTGTTTTGGACACACTCCGTAGAAGTCAAGTGCATCCTATAATATCAACAATGCCCTTTGTTGTTCCCACTCCAAACGAGGCACTTGATATTTTTTTAAGACTTCTACCCACAACACACTACAAACAAATCTATATCTACTAATGGGATACAAATTCCCAACTCTAAATCCAAAGTAAGAGTTTTCTTTTGTTTTGTATTTCTCTTAAAAATTCTATACCTCTTCTCTATGGAAGCTAATGTTAAAGGAATCTAAACCAGACAAGTGAGTAATACCCTATTCCCAAAAAGACACTAGAGGTTTTCTAACTCCAAGCTCTCTAAGATTCCAAACTCCAAAAATCCATCCTATGGAAAGAGACTCTAAAAGGGTCTAACCCAAAACTTCCTAAAGTCTAAACCTCCAATGTTCATCCTTAGCCATAACCACTAAAAGAATTTGATTCAAATAGGAAAGCATTAACTATTCCCCAAAGGATACTAAGAGATCCTACTACACAAGTTCAATCATAAAGTCATACCTCTTGAAATAACTTGCTAAGACTTTTCAAATGGGCTACTACGCGAAACCTCCTCAAAAGCTATCTACCAAAATCCCTTTTTGTCACAAAATCCTACCCAAATAACCACTAATCAAGTGCCTCTCCTCTCATTTGGAGTGGGGTAGAAAACATAAAGCTTTCCAACGAGAAGGTTTTATAAGAACCTCTCATTGTAAAGTACTTATAAAATTCGTCGCATAAAACAAATCTAAAACTGCTCATAAATCGCTCTAACCAAAGCAAAATAAGACATCTTTCACTTGAAAGAGACTTCCCAAACTGGCAACACAAAGCGAATCGTAAGAAATCTTCAATAAAAGCGAAGAGAAACATTCATAAAGCTCTCTAAATATAAGACAACTCATAAGACCCTTCAAAAGAAACTCAAATGTCACAACAAGCGACGATGCATAAAACAACCACAACATCTCACACAAATTAGATGAAAACATTACTCAATTTTATAAGAAGATATTCTAAACTTATTCCAATCATTTATATGAAATGTAAAGAGACAATATCATGTTCAGAAAGCTTCCAAATACTCATTGTGAATAATGACATCTATATGGTTTAACTAAGATCATTACCAAAATAACAAGGAAAGAGTCTCATTACAACACAAATCTATAAAAAGCTCATTGGGGATGCTTAACATGAGAGAAAAGTACATGATGCTAAACTATTGCACTTCAAATCAACTTGCCAAAGCGTAGTCATAATGCTTCAAACTTGAATCATTTAACATAATCTACCCGTAACTTAATGTCATATTCATATCGTTGTTTAGCAACTACAAAACTCAACAACTCATAAGCAACAATAAAATAAGAGTATTCATTATGCTTCAAGAAAATTCTTCAATTATTCAATCTAATGCAAAATCGATTACATGTTAAGTCTATGTTTGAAACAAAAGGGAAGTAAGAATTTCGAAATACAATTGTTTATTAGCATTTCCCATACAAAACTCAATCAAGTGGTGAAGGAAGAATTGAGAAATCTCATTATTCGCAAACTCTTACATGTGAACATGTTTCTAATAATATAAAACACTATGAATTTCTAAGACACATGATTATAAAAGCTTTAGAAGGATTTCCAAATCTCAAACTATTTGCCAACAAATATTCAAGAAAGGAAAAAGAAGAAAAGACTCAATCCATCAAATATCCATGCCGAAAAATAAAAGAGTGTTGTACATAAAACTTCTTTTTTACAAAAATAATTCGCTACAACTCTACCAACAAGTATTCAATATGAAAAATTTATTAAAACTCGCCAACGAGTTTCCAACACTTCTCATTGCATGCTAACTTACAAAATGACCAAACTCTATAGAATCTTTTATGAGGAAAGTTGCTTCGATACATCTCGGCATTGCCCTATTTGATGCAAGAAACCTTGTATGAATGATGCTAAGATGAAATGAGTAATTGAAAAAGACTACCTCTCTAGGGCATTTTGGTCAAACAACTAGCATGCGAGGTCTAAGAAATAATGTAGAACAATTTCTTTTAGATGTATGACTATGTCACACTTAGGCCACCAAACCACATAACATGATTCAAAAAAGTAAAGTTCATACATCCACCATCCGTTCCAAAATAAGACAACTCAATGTATATTATAGCAAGCTCAACAATGGCCATCACAAAGTATGCGCACAACAAAGGGTTTCGTAGAGATATTTGAAATGAGCATAGCAACTAGTATTTTACATATATACTTATTTATGAAAAATTCATGTGCACACTTAATTGCAACGCATCACCAAAACCTTGCCTAAAATTCGTCAATATTCATCAAGAACAAAATGCCAACCATAAGATTCATAAGTTGTAATTAAATCAAAGTTTTGTCTTAAACCAAAGCCTCACCAATCTCTAAATATATACTTGGTTGGAAACATCACCAAAGAATATACTCAAAGGTCACCCAAAATTTACTATAAGCGAAGTGCCAACCATATGAAAACTTATGAAATCACTTGGAGCAAATTACTATAGAAACTAGAACTTCCACAATCGCATATCCTCATAAAAGCTTTAGATATATACTTAAAAAAAGTTACTTGAAACTTACCAAAAGCTCATTACCAACACTTGTGATCGAGAGAGCATTAGACACCTTGACAAGGAGATTTTGGGAGGAACCTCACAAACATAAATATGTCCAAACTTATGAGAAACATGTGAAACCCTTATATCTAAATATAGTCATTCAATCATTTGGTTAAGTGGCCTCATATGAAAACCCAAGTTTCATAAATCACCAACCAAATATCACAATCTTTCCTCAACAACATTTCATCAAACACTTGGTGTGCAAGGTTTTAGTAAAGAAAATACATGGTTCTTATGGCTTTACATGTTTTACACCTAAAACTCAAAGTCACATGACAAGGAGCAAGAGTAAATCTAAGATACCAATTATCCATTCTAAGACAAGATAAATTAGTTCATTTGAGAGAACTATAAATTAACACATCTTGTTAACATCAACTGCTACCATTGGATCATCACAAGCCATTATAGAACTTAGCATAGTGAATGAATGCATTCCATAGTAAAAGTATACACCATAAAACTTGCATCGCTGCATTAATATGGTTCTCTACCAACTAAATCAGACACAATATCTTAGATGGGAATGAGGTACAAATAAAGCTAAGGAAGAGGAAGAAGGAGATTAAGAAGAAGAAAAACAAGAGGAAGAAAAAAAAAAGAAGGAAGAAGAGGGTAGTAGGAGAAGAGACTTACATTGTAAAAGGGATGAAGCTCAATTCGGTCCAGGCGTCGAGACGATTCGTCGAAGGGGATCGACTCTACCTGGAGTCGGACGGGCTTCGGTCTTGCACGGGTTCGGTCTCTGGAGCGGGAGCAAGGGGAAGAAGGGAGTTCGGCTCTGGATTGTGCGAAACCGAGAGAGAAACGAGAGAGGGGGAGGGGGGCCGGTTCCGCCTGGGTGTCCGAACAGAACCAGACCGAGAGAGGGGGGTCGATCGGATGCTCCTGGGCTGCTGCGAACTGAGAGAGAAGAGGAAGGAGTTCGGCGTCCTCTTGGTCCGATCCGAACGGGAGAAGGACGGAGATGGGAGAGCTGGGAGTGAGGGAGGAGGAAGTGGTCGGGATTCGCCTAGGGCTTCTTTTTGGACGAGAGCTCGAGAGGGAGCGCCATCCCCAGAGAGAGGAAAGGCCAGGGTACTCAAAGCGACTGAATCCTGCGGCAACGGTCGATTTTTGGATTTTGAGGAAATCAGAGCCGTTCGATGCAACTACTAGATTTAGGAAATGATTCAAATGAAGCCAAAAGTAGATTGGAATCTATTTGGATCAAAATGAGCTTGTTAGACTCAGATTCGGGCTAAGACCGGGCTCAATTCCAGGTCAAAATCTAGGTCAATTTGGGCTCGAGACGGTTCGACCTAGTCATGCCGACAAGATTGCACCCGAATCGACATCAATTTGAATCAAATTAAACTCGATGCAATTAAATAAATTAAATTGAGTGCAATCGAGTCTAATTGAAATCCATTTGGATCGATTCGAGTTCGAATTGGGCTCGACGAGGTCTGATCGAATTGATCGAAGGTGCTCGAGAGTGCTTGAGTGAAAAACGAGGTCAACAAACGGACCCCCAATATATACGGAGAATGTCAAGTGAACCGTATATGTTGGCGTTGACCTTCCTAACTCTAGGAAGATGCAACTCTAGGGTCAAGTAACAGAACGAGATCAACAATGAGAAAGAATTAAAGAAAGCGGCTCAACTTATCCGCCCAACCAAAGTGGCAGAATAGGAGAAAGAGATCTCATGCTCACATGAGTAGGACTGAAACAAGCTCATACAGAGTCCAAAGAAATCCAACAATCATCTAGCAAATATCTAAAATGACGTGAAAAGAATTGAATTCCACAATCATCTGAAAATCATATCAACTGGCCAAGTAATAATCATAGGAAAATAATAGTAATCAGAAGTAATGAAATCATCTATCTGCCTGACCACATCGCAACAGCAGAATAGAGAAAAGAAAGGGGGTCCCACATCCACTTGACCATATTCGCAACAGCGAATGGGGACAAATCCAGGTTTGCTTGACCATATTCGAAACAGCAAAAACAAGGAGTAAAGAAAGTGAGGGAGTTCTACATTCGCCTGACCATATTCGCAACAGCGAATGAGAACAGCTCAATATTCATCTGACCATATTCGCAACAGCGAATAAAGAGCTTCCCAAAAGGTCTAATGTCCACCTGACCAAAATCGCAACAGTGGAACAAAAGAAAGAAGTCCAACATTCACCTGACCAGATCGCAACAGTGAATGAGGACGACCCGATGTCTGCCTGACCAGATCGCAACAGCGAGACAAAGGGTGAGAGAAAGGGGGTTCAACATTCGCCTAACCAGATCGCAACAGTGAATGAGGATGACTCAATTTCTGCCTGACCTTATTCGAAACGGCGAAACAAAGAATTAGAAGAAAACTCAACAACCCCCAAACAGGAAATAAAATAGGGGGAATGAAGAGGTGGTAAAGTATGCCTCCCAGGGACTCTGTCGGGCACCCAACCAGAAAGGGGAGTCAACATTCGCCTGACCAGATTGCAACAGCGAATGAAAATGGCTCAAAATCCACCTGACCATATTCGCAACAGCGAATAATGAGCCCTCCCGAAAGTCTAATGTCCATCTGACCAAAATCGCAACAGTGGAACAAAAGAAAGAAAGTCCAACATCCACCTGACCAGATAGCAACAGTGAATGAGGACAACCCAATGTCTGCCTGACCATATTCGAAACGGCGAAATAAAGGGGAAAAGAGAAAGGGAGTTCAGCATTCGCCTGACCATATTCGCAACGGCGAATGAGAACAGCTCAATATTCATCTGACCATATTCGCAACAATGAATAAAGAGCTTCCCAAAAGGTATAATGTCTTCCTGACCAGATCGCAACAGCAGAACAAAAGACAAAATCCAACATTCACCTGACAAGATCACAACAGTGAATGAGGATGACTCAATGTCTGCCTGACCTTATTCAAAACGGCAAAACAAAGAGTGAAAGTCACCTCTACAACCACCCAACGCACATGTGCGTGGTGCTGTGAGGGAAAGAGAAGTAAGCAATCATCTAAGAAATTCCAAACTCATATTTTAGTTACCACATGGTAGAGGACAAATCGTCGTGGCCATGAGTAATAAAAACATAAGTAGGACTTCTTAGGGTAAAATTGAAATCATATAACATGAAGCAATCGACTGATGTATATCTCCCTAAAAAGAGGAACATACAAACAGCCAAATAGAAAGAAAAATCTCACATTAAGGGAACAACAATAGAAGTGACAAGGGGACACACTTGCCACTAAGAACCACAATCATATTAAGAATCAATGATTACTGAAAGAACACTCAACTATCACCTGGCGCAGCTGCCGAGGTGATAAGGAGAGGACAAGAAACACTCTACTATCACCCAGCGCATCTGCCGAGGTGATAAGGAGAGGACAAGAAACATTCTACTACTGCCTGGGGCGTCGGCCGGGGCGATAAGCAGAGGACAAGAAACACTCTACTACTGCCCGGGGCATCGGCCGGGGCGATAAGCAGAGGACAAGAGCTCAACAATCTCCCAACGCACATGTGCGTGGTGCTGTGAGAAAAACAAAGAGTTAAGTAATTCATTATCCAAGAAATCCTAAACTTATACTTTAGTTACCACATGGTAGAGGACAAATCGTCGTGGCCATGAGTAATTAAAATACAAGTAGAATTCCTTAGATAAAATAGAATCATATACAGCATGAAATAACTGACTGATGTATATCTCTCTAAACAAGAAGGAATATACAAACAGCCGAATGAAAATAATAGTCTCATGCTAAAGAAGGTATAATAGAAGTGGCGAAGGGACACACTTGCCACTAAGAATTATAATCATGTCAAAGCTCAATGATTACAAAAAGAACCACAGTGGTAGCACCCATACTAACTGATGGGACCCTGTGAGAAGTGCAAACAACATCTACCCATCCAAAAAGACCATCCTTGTAGCTAAGAGTAAGCTCTCAATAGGAAATTATATTGCTAAAGGAGGTATGGGATTGACTTTCTATTAGAAGATCAAAATCCGCTGAGAAAGGATGTTAACATCTTAAAGCAAGATGTACCACATCATGGGTGGGGAAAAATCACACCCTATAAAGGAAAAGTTATGGTAAGAGAATTGAATATCATGTCATTTCCTAAGCAATCATAAAGAAGCCTCGGGGGAGATAATTTTTGGAGGAATTTTAGGCTCTTAGAGTGTAGAACCGGGTTCCACTTGTGACAAGGGTAACCGATTCTACTCAATTAAGAGTTTCCCTCTCTTTTAACATTATTTTTTTTCATATTATGTTCACAGATATAAATCAAGTATACTGGAACATAAAGAGAGGAGAATTGTTGGCTTTAATAACCCAAGCCATACTCTCTACATGAGTAAAACTGGGGAGAGAGAAAAATTACGACAATTTGTAGAAAAATTCACCAAGTGACAATGGATCAACATCACTATATTTGACAAATATAGACCAAGGATGGACCCAGTATCACATTCCATAAAAATTCGAGCTAGTAGTTTTGGTATCCCAGACCACACTTGAAGGGGACAAGTGAAACTGGGGAAAGTCAACCCTCAAAGAGGACTAAAAAAGAGATTTCATGCCACAACACCGGAGCGATTGGTGGGCATGAGTGCAAGTACAAACATCCCTACGGCGTATTTACATACAACTACTAAGGATAATCTCATACTTTGTACGACGAACATCACGTGGTAGAGGACAACTCGTCGTGGCCACGGACTGCCAAAAAGTAGAAGAGATCCTTTGAAGTTATATTTATACAGAGGGATATGTACAAGTGACAAGAAAAGAACAACTATCACATCATGATCGATAAGAGAAGGAAACTTATATAGGGACATTGGATCAACATAACCACACCTGACTAACACAAGTGGGCATGGACTCAATATCACCTATGGAAAATATATTTGAATTGGGGATATTGGATCAACATAACCACACCTGACTAACACAGGTTGGTATGGACCCAGTATCGCCTAAAGAAAGTAGATTTGAATTAGGGATATTGGATCAACATAGCCACACCTGACTAACACAGGTTGGCATAGACCCAATATCACCCATAGAAAGTAGATTTGAATTAGGGATATTGGATCAACATAACCACACCTGACTAACACAGGTTGGCATGGACCCAGTATCACCCATAGAAAGTAGATTTGAATTAGGGATATTGGATCAACATAATCACACCTGACTAACACAGGTTGGCATGGACCCAGTATCACCCATAGAAAGTATATTTGAATTAGGATATTGGATCAACATAACCACGTCTGATTAACTTAGGTGGGTATGGACCCAGTATCATATCTAAAAAATTAGTTTGAATTAGGGACATTGGATCAACATTACCACACCTGTCTAACATAGGTGGGCATGGACCCAGTATCACCTCTAAAAAAAAAAGGGTTTAAATTATTGATTTTGGTATCCCAGACCACGCTTGGGTGACAAGCAAAACTGGGTAGAACAACCCCGCACAACAAAGGGGTGGACAAATCAAAGGTTTGGTGTGCTAGCACCAATATGATTGGTGTGCACAAACATAAGGATAAATATCCTTACGACATCTTAGTATATCCCCTTTAAGAATAGCCTTATACTCTTCAAAGCGAACATCGTGTGGTAGAGGACAAATCGTTGTGGCCACACAGACTGCGGAAAAGTAAGAAGGATCCCTTCAAGAGATACAAATATAGAAGGATATTTATAGGAGGTAGGAAGGTTTGCTAGTCTGTAGCAAACAACCAACACTAGTGGAATAAGTTTCATAAGATTTTTTATATGGGAATCCTCGACTCTAATTCCACACATTTGATAGGGAATAAGTTGCTTGCTAGTAGTCTGACGTCAGAAGTCTCCATCCTTGTCTGAACTACTATCAACAACGAATCCACCCTTAGGTATCAAGTACCTACGAAAGGTAAGGTGTCGGGGTCTGCTCGGCGGTCTCAGGGTGAGAAAGCCGAACGAACACAAAAACCCGACAGGAAGAATAGAATTTGGTAAGGCATGAAATAGCCTAAAAAGGCTGGAAGGAAAGGAACAAGAGCTAGGGGAAAGCCTAGCCAAGAAGGGAACCTAACTACAAAAAGGACCCTATCTAAGGGTAGAAAGAACCTAATCTAAGGAGCACTAAACCCGGAGTGCACACAAAAGAAGATAATTTAACATCCAAAGATGGAGAGAGAAACCTGTCCCACCGTGGTCGCCAGAAATCTGTGGGTCTCTGAAAGGATTCCGCTCGTGTGGTTCGAATGCAAAGGGTACGATCACACTATCCCGTAGGATAAAGTGGTCGTAGACCTTTACACTCGACACAAGCAGGCCGATGGAAGAGCAGATGGAATTATAGATACGATTAGCCATGGAGGATAGCGAGTTTTTACCTGCACACCTCGATGGATAATAATATCTACAACCCTAAATTCACGAGATTTCCCCCATTCGATACATCTACTCGAATGAGGTTTATTTGATTATGGGGATCGGCTTCCTACGGGCGCAAGCCCCCGTAGTTAATTACATCTTAGACCTTGATCTAAGAAAACTCTTGATTAAGGATGTTAGACTATCTTCTCAATTGGCTTTAGTGCAAAGGTGTTTTTAGGCTTTCCTAATCAAAGAGAAAGAAGGTCCCAACTTGGTTCAATCAATCACACGTGGTTCAGTCAACATCCAGTAGGCTCGAAGAAGTGGAAACTGGAGAAAAAGAGAGACAAGCACTCACACATGCACGAGAGAACGAGGGAGGTGGCGTCATCTATGTGACGCGAATGGGTAGGATTTATAGCTTCCGAAATGATGGATAGCTTACCCACCAATAAGATGTATAGTAGTACACCTATACCACCCACCTTAGACCCTAAATCTATAGAATATGTAATATCGTACATATGATATTAACACCTACGACCTAGCTAATGTAATCTGGACTTATTCCTTGCCTGAAAAAGGAAGCCAGCTAAAATCCTAAGCACAACCAACCGTTCTATATGTATGCAAGATGGGAAGGGTCTATCCTAAGGAATCAAGGATTTGCAATTCAAAAGATTTAAATCAATGACTCTACAATATGCAAACGAATATATCTAACGTTGTATGATGCATGAAACGAATGCACAAGTAAGAGAAAGGTCCTTAGGTCCACTAATGCAATGCATGTATATATGTAAAGTGCATTGTGAAGAAAAGTGTGTAAAAACGTATGCATGACATCCATAGTACAGAAAAAGTAAATAAACACACCCTAAGGGTACCCTCTAGGCAAGGTACCCGCACAGAAAAGCATTCAAATGGTGCCCACTAGCACAAATAGGTGTCCTACTCTACAGGCCTAAATGACCCTAATGGTCTCTAAGGCTCACAGAAAAAAAAAAAAAGCGGGGGGGGGGGGGGGGGGGGGGGGGGGGGGGGGGGGGGGGGTATCATAAAAAACCTGAAAAGGCCAAAATCCTAGCAGAAAAACCACGATGCCCACTTCGTGTGGGAAAACAACGATGCCAACCGGCATAATAGATGGCCTACTCTATAGGCCTAAATGACCCTAATGGTCTCTAGGGCTCACAGAAGGGGGCAAGCTTTGACCTATAGGGCCAAAGCTTCGTCAGTGAACTAACCTAAGGCCAGCTACCTAAACATGCTAGAATACCTATTAACAATTTGTGTGTGGAGTGTAGCAATTCGATACATAATTAAGAATTTGAGCTGCAGAAATTATACCTGACTGTGGCGCTGCCACTTAATAACTCCAAGCAAGCAAATGATCTCAGATTATGGCTCGGCCACTTAACAGCTCTTAAACGAATTATGGTGCTTGATTCTTGATCATCAGGATCCGATGTACCTCGCAAGATAAGATAAAAGAGAAAAATATATATGAGCGTAGATGCCATTCAGAAAAGAAATGCAAATAAATAGAAATGTAACTAGCAGGAAATTTAATATTAACATTCATAAAACATGTACAAGTAGTAAATACTAAATAACAAAAGAAAATGTAAGCCTAACCTAGAGCTAAAAGTCGTGTCCTAACCAAACAAGTCTAGGTGTGTGTAGGCTGTGTAGTTTTGGATAGGTCTTATGTAGGATGATTTAGTTGAAATTGTTTGTATTTTGATTTGTTAAAGGGCAAAAGAGAGATTTTAATTGAAGTTGAAATATTAGTAATTTAGGGTTGATTTTAGAATTTTATTTTTTTAGTGTTTGATTGATTACCACCTTTGTTTCACACCGAGGCCATGAGGTTTATTTCACCCTCCTTGGGGCTAACTTAATAGCCTCGTAGGCCTGGGTTACCCAGTGGCAAACAATTTTGATTGAATTATTAAGTTGGTTATAAATTAGAAAAAGAAAGGTAGATTAGACAATTTATTAATCAAATTGGTTAATTGATTTTAAAAAAAGATCTAAAGTTTGATATTTTAGGAGTCTCTTATCCTAATGAATTTTATCTTAGGTTTGAATCTCCTAATTAAAGTCTACCTCTTTTAAATTTCAGGTTGGTTAGGAGATTATTATTAAATTATTTAAATTTGATTTAGATTTAGTATTTTTAATAGTTATGAAATATTAATTATGGTTAGAATAAAAATTAAGTGTTTTAGTACATTTTAAAGGATTGAATTATGGTTGATTTATGTTGGTTGATTATTAATTGATTAAAGAAAGAAAAGGCTAAACCTAGGAAGACGTGTCGCTAAGTTTAGTTTTGATGTCTCTATCCTATAAGGAACAAGCACCCTAAGTCTATGTTTTCTAAGACTCAATCCTTAATTTTTGTCCTTATATGTCACTAAAGTTGTAGGGATAAAAGGAGGTTTTGTTTTCTAACCTTTAAGATTTTCGTACATGTGTCGCTAAACTTAAGAATCTATAGCAAAGCAGTAGAAAGAAAAGAATGAAAATTACAAATAAAAGGGATGTAGGCATTGTTGTTTTGGACACACTCCGTAGAAGTCAAGTGCATCCTATAATATCAACAATGCCCTTTGCTGTTCCCACTCCAAACGAGGCACTTGATATTTTTTTAAGACTTCTACCCACAACACACTACAAACAAATCTATATCTACTAATGGGATACAAATTCCCAACTCTAAATCCAAAGTAAGAGTTTTCTTTTGTTTTGTATTTCTCTCAAAAAATTCTATACCTCTTCTCTATGGAAGCTAATGTTAAAGGAATCTAAACCAGACAAGTGAGTAATACCCTATTCCCAAAAAGACACTAGAGGTTTTCTAACTCCAAGCTCTCTAAGATTCCAAACTCCAAAAATCCATCCTATGGAAAGAGACTCTAAAAGGGTCTAACCCCAAAACTTCCTAAAGTCTAAACCTCCAATGTTCATCCTTAGCCATAACCACTAAAAGAATTTGATTCAAATAGGAAAGCATTAACTATTCCCCAAAGGATACTAAGAGATCCTACTACACAAGTTCAATCATAAAGTCATACCTCTTGAAATAACTTGCTAAGACTTTTCAAATGGGCTACTACGCGAAACCTCCTCAAAAGCTATCTACCAAAATCCCTTTTTGTCACAAAATCCTACCCAAATAACCACTAATCAAGTGCCTCTCCTCTCATTTGGAGTGGGGTAGAAAACATAAAGCTTTCCAACGAGAAGGTTTTATAAGAACCTCTCATTGTAAAGCACTTATAAAATTCGTCGCATAAAACAAATCTAAAACTGCTTATAAATCGCTCTAACCAAAGTAAAATAAGACATCTTTCACTTGAAAGAGACTTCCCAAACTGGCAACACAAAGCGAATCGTAAGAAATCTTCAATAAAAGCGAAGAGAAACATTCATAAAGCTCTCTAAATATAAGACAACTCATAAGACCCTTCAAAAGAAACTCAAATGTCACAACAAGCGACGATGCATAAAACAACCACAACATCTCACACAAATTAGATGAAAACATTACTCAATTTTATAAGAAGATATTCTAAACTTATTCCAATCATTTATATGAAATGTAAAGAGACAATATCATGTTCAGAAAGCTTCCAAATACTCATTGTGAATAATGACATCTATATGGTTTAACTAAGATCATTACCAAAATAACAAGGAAAGAGTCTCATTACAACACAAATCTATAAAAAGCTCATTGGGGATGCTTAACATGAGAGAAAAGTACATGATGCTAAACTATTGCACTTCAAATCAACTTGCCAAAGCGTAGTCATAATGCTTCAAACTTGAATCATTTAACATAATCTACCCGTAACTTAATGTCGTATTCATATCGTTGTTTAGCAACTACAAAACTCAACAACTCATAAGCAACAATAAAATAAGAGTATTCATTATGCTTCAAGAAAATTCTTCAATTATTCAATCTAATGCTAAATCGATTACATGTTAAGTCTATGTTTGAAACAAAAGGGAAGTAAGAATTTCCAAATACAATTGTTTATTAGCATTTCCCATACAAAACTCAATCAAGTGGTGAAGGAAGAATTGAGAAATCTCATTATTCGCAAACTCTTACATGTGAACATGTTTCTAATAATATAAAACACTATGAATTTCTAAGACACATGATTATAAAAGCTTTAGAAGGATTTTCAAATCTCTAACTATTTGCCAACAAATATTCAAGAAAGGAAAAAGAAGAAAAGACTCAATCCATCAAAAATCCATGCCGAAAAATAAAAGAGTGTTGTACATAAAACTTCTTTTTTACAAAAATAATTCGCTACAACTCTACCAACAAGTATTCAATATGAAAAATTTATTAAAACTCGCCAACGAGTTTCCAACACTTCTCATTGCATGCTAACTTACAAAACGACCAAACTCTATAGAATCTTTTATGAGGAAAGTTGCTTCGATACATCTCGGCATTGCCCTATTTGATGCAAGAAACCTTGTATGAATGATGCTAAGATGAAATGAGTAATTGAAAAAGACTACCTCTCTAGGGCATTTTGGTCAAACAACTAGCATGTGAGGTCTAAGAAATAATGTAGAACAATTTCTTTTAGATGTATGACTATGTCACACTTAGGCCACCAAACCACATAACATGATTCAAAAAAGTAAAGTTCATACATCCACCATCCGTTCCAAAATAAGACAACTCAATGTATATTATAGCAAGCTCAACAATGGCCATCACAAAGTATGCGCACAACAAAGGGTTTCGTAGAGATATTTGAAATGAGCATAGCAACTAGTATTTTACATATATACTTATTTATGAAAAATTCATGTGCACACTTAATTGCAACGCATCACCAAAACCTTGCCTAAAATTCGTCAATATTCATCAAGAACAAAATGCCAACCATAAGATTCATAAGTTGTAATTAAATCAAAGTTTTGTCTTAAACCAAAGCCTCACCAATCTCTAAAAATATATACTTGGTTGGAAACATCACCAAAGAATATACTCAAAGGTCACCCAAAATTTACTATAAGCGAAGTGCCAACCATATGAAAACTTATGAAATCACTTGGAGCAAATTACTATAGAAACTAGAACTTCCACAATCGCATATCCTCATAAAAGCTTTAGATATATACTTAAAAAAAGTTACTTGAAACTTACCAAAAGCTCATTACCAACACTTGTGATCGAGAGAGCATTAGACACCTTGACAAGGAGATTTTGGGAGGAACCTCACAAACATAAATATGTCCAAACTTATGAGAAACATGTGAAACCCTTATATCTAAATATAGTCATTCAATCATTTGGTTAAGTGGCCTCATATGAAAACCCAAGTTTCATAAATCACCAATCAAATATCATAATCTTTCCTCAACAACATTTCATCAAACACTTGGTGTGCAAGGTTTTAGTAAAGAAAATACATGGTTCTTATGGCTTTACATGTTTTACACCTAAAACTCAAAGTCACATGACAAGGAGCAAGAGTAAATCTAAGATACCAATTATCCATTCTAAGACAAGATAAATTAGTTCATTTGAGAGAACTATAAATTAACACATCTTGTTAACATCAACTGCTACCATTGGATCATCACAAGCCATTATAGAACTTAGCATAGTGAATGAATGCATTCCATAGTAAAAGTATACACCATAAAACTTGCATCGCTGCATTAATATGGTTCTCTACCAACTAAATCAGACACAATATCTTAGATGGGAATGAGGTACAAATAAAGCTAAGGAAGAGGAAGAAGGAGATTAAGAAGAAGAAAAACAAGAGGAAGAAAAAAAAAAAGAAGGAAGAAGAGGGTAGTAGGAGAAGAGACTTACATTGTAAAAGGGATGAAGCTCAATTCGGTCCAGGCGTCGAGACGATTCGTCGAAGGGGATCGACTCTACCTGGAGTCGGACGGGCTTCGGTCTTGCACGGGTTCGGTCTCTGGAGCGGGAGCAAGGGGAAGAAGGGAGTTCGGCTCTGGATTGTGCGAAGCCGAGAGAGAAACGAGAGAGGGGGAGGGGGGCCGGTTCCGCCTGGGTGTCCGAACAGAACCAGACCGAGAGAGGGGGGTCGATCGGATGCTCCTGGGCTGCTGCGAACTGAGAGAGAAGAGGAAGGAGTTCGGCGTCCTCTTGGTCCAATCCGAACGGGAGAAGGACGGAGATGGGAGAGCTGGGAGTGAGGGAGGAGGAAGTGGTCGGGATTCGCCTAGGGCTTCTTTTTGGACGAGAGCTCGAGAGGGAGCGCCATCCCCAGAGAGAGGAAAGGCCAGGGTACTCAAAGCGACTGAATCCTGCGGCAACGGTCGATTTTTGGATTTTGAGGAAATCAGAGCCGTTCGATGCAACTACTAGATTTAGGAAATGATTCAAATGAAGCCAAAAGTAGATTGGAATCTATTTGGATCAAAATGAGCTTGTTAGACTCAGATTCGGGCTAAGACCGGGCTCAATTCCAGGTCAAAATCTAGGTCAATTTGGGCTCGAGACGGTTCGACCTAGTCATGCCGACAAGATTGCACCCGAATCGACATCAATTTGAATCAAATTAAACTCGATGCAATTAAATAAATTAAATTGAGTGCAATCGAGTCTAATTGAAATCCATTTGGATCGATTCGAGTTCGAATTGGGCTCGACGAGGTCTGATCGAATTGATCGAAGGTGCTCGAGAGTGCTTGAGTGAAAAACGAGGTCAACAGTATCAATGGTTTAAACAGGTATTGTAACTTCCTACTAATCGCCTGCTAGAGCCCTAGCCACTCTTGTCGTGATCGAATTATGCGTATACCAGCAAATGATCTTCTTTTCCCCTCTTCAAGCCCTAGATCGGTCAAGCTCTTGCGCCACACAATCGTTCTCCTTTCTCTCTCTCAGTTGGAGCGCAAACATAGCGATTGAGCCCACCTTTACCATCAGTTAGCCGGTTGATAGGTTATTGCAGTCGCCGTCACAAAGCTTTTTCACTTGTTGATATATTCTCTTGTAATTTCCATTTAGATTCTAGAGTCACCGAAATTGCCACCATCGCCGTTTAGATTCTAGAGTACTCCTTGAAAATTTTTGGAAAAACTCTTTGCTCACCAAAATTGTCTCTTTATTTTGGCAGACACAATCATTTTTTTTAATGATTGGTTTATTATATTCAATTGTACGTATGTACGTAGTGTATCTATTTAAAAACATTTCACATCCAATTGCTTGTGAGTGCATTGGTGCGCGCGCTACTACTAAAAAATTTGGCTTTCGCAGCATTTTTTATGACCTACGGCAGCGGTTTAAACACCTACTAATTTATTTGCAGCGGTTTAAAAACCGCTACACATCCGCTGTATTTGCTTTCGCTACAAAGGTTTTAGCAGCGGTTTCACATATGCTGCTATAGGACAGTTTTCGCATCGCTTTTTAATAGGGGTTAAAACCGCTGCTTAATGATAGCACTGATTAATATATATATATATATATATATATATATATATATATATATATATATATATATACTTGATAAATACTGGGGCTATCTGAAGAAAGTTAAGCCGATATGAATTTGAATGGAGGAAGGATGAAATGAAGTCGATGAAGGATGGGTGCTGCTCCTGTTTCCAGGAAGCACTCATCATGCAAACTCCACCTATACAAATTAAAGAAAATCCCGAGTGGATTTTTACGCTCATTAGTTAAACTGGGATATTTCTATTAGGTCTGAATCTAGAAGAAACAAGATGCATCGCATGGTGGCAAAGCACACCAAATACATTTAATCCAAACAAGAATAATTGAAAAGTATCTCTCACGGAATGTAATAGAACCATCCTGCTCAACTTTGGCAAACCATAATATCAGTTATTTCAACAAACAGTCTAACTCCAATAACGAGGTCGTTGCTGTTTGAAAAGATTAATCTATTATTGCCTAATATGTTTATCAACACTTTTCGACTAGAAGGGGAATGAGGAAAGAAGTGATTCTAAAATAAACTCCAATTGCTACATGGAAAAAATCATGGAGGTCGATTTAGCTGCGGAAAGCTAAAAGTGATCCAACTCGATCACCTTCATTCCTTATAACAAAATCTTAGTCTTACAATTAAATAATATCCACAAATCTAACGCCTATGTAATAGAATTACAATCTCTGAGTAGGAGTAGTCTTCTGGACCCATCATTGGAGGAACATCCTTATAGTTCTTCAGACCCAGCAGGCTAACAGCCACATTCTTCACATTGACAGTGGGAGGTTAGAATTGTTAATTCTCAAAGAAGTATGCTGAAGCAGAGCATTTATACACACTACTGCATTACAATGACCTGCAAGTCAAAGTTAGATAACAGTAAGCGAGTGGCTATAAGAAACTAAGGCTTCGTTTGGGACTTCTTTCTTACTACTTCTTAAAGCTATTTTTTTATAAAAAAAATAAATTTTTTATTAAAAAGTTACTTTAAGAAGTAGTTAGAAAGTCATCGAAAACAAAGCCTAAATCAGGTTGTCAATAGTTTTACTAGCATAGAAAATGAAGAGCTTTAAAAATATCTCGATTCCTACCTCCTCTATTCTTTGCCTGAGCTTATGAAGGCTAGCATTTGAGAAAGCTCTAAAAGTTCCGCCGAGGATGGCAGACTTTGGAACCAGGTCCAGATTTCTCCCTCCGTTCACTTCTGCCACTAAGACAACCTGACAAGAAAATGAAAATAATGCACTAAGACAACCTGACAAGGAAATGAAAATAATGCTTACAGATGATGAAACGTTACACAATTATAAATTCTATTGTTCTAGTGAACTAGGTAAGGGTATTTAGTGCATACACAAATACTGCAGCAGTAGTTTTTGAGCCCATAATCAAGGCAATAGTAAACGTCCAAAGCCTGAATTGGGGATTGGATAATAAGCATACTCATTGATCCTATCAGGAAAAACTGTACAAATCTGACCAACTTTGATATATCCAAAGCCCCTCTCCTCCAAAGATCTATAGATTTAACTCAAGTTAAAAAGACCAAATAATAATAATAATGGGTGAAAGAGCACTAAACACTTTTTGAAGAGAGTTTACGCTAATCGTCTATTTTCCTATTTGGTTAATCCACACAACATACAATCCCAGGACAAAATCAATAAAAAGCTGAAATTTTTTTAAAAAAAAAAACATCAATTTTACCAACACTAACAAGCATAAACATGAATAACTTACTCTATTAAGCACATCAAAACCGAAAGAAATTCAATATGATTAAACTTATATCATAATGCATTAACAACAAATACTAGATTAAAAAAATCAATGCTTCGAAGTCTACTAACACAAGAAGTTGCTTCCAGATTACTAACAAGCATAAACATGAATAACTTACTCTATTAAGCATCTGACGGACTCTCTGTATGCAGGATCCAACTCTTCTTGAGTGCAATCTTTTGTTGGTTTCTCATGGGAAAGCCTCCAATCTAACTTCAATATTATCAACATGGGAAAATACATTAAAAAAAAAAAACTTCTATGAAATAAAAGTAAAAAATCAAAGATCAACTTTCTTTCGAATTTTTACCTGCACAAAAAAAAAAAAACAAACACCACTAACTAAATTAAATAACGACATCAATTTAATATCTACAAAATCATTGATAAAAAAAGATGAATAGTAGACAAAAGTAAGAAAACTCACCATCTGATTTACGACTTCGACGGCGTCTCCAAGGTTCGATGCCTGGAAACCAGTGAAAACCAAGGAATGTGACAAGTTGACCTGATTCAGGAATTGTTCCATTGAGCTTATTGTTAGATAGATCAATTTCAGAGAGCATAGTGAGGTGGCCCAAACTTGCACGGATGGAACCCTCAAGAGAATTATGCGAGAGATCAAGCACAGCAGCATATCGCAAACTACCTAATTCATCAGGAATGGGTCCTGATAACATATTGTGGCCTAAATTCAACACCATGAGTTAATACATGCTGCCAAGCTCTCTCGAAATTTCACCGATAAGATGATCTTGCAGCTCCCCACCCATGCTAGACCCCATTTGATATCAATCCATACACAAGAAGATTGACAGCTCAAAATTCTTTTTCTCAATTTTTATTTGATCAACAAATCACTAATGAAAGTTGTTGAAATGACAGAAGTTGAACATATATCACAAAAATTAATAAATGAAGCATTGTTGACAAGAATTTAGAGTATAAATGACCAAATTTGTGCTAAGTAACAACAAAAACCGTTGTACAAATGACATAAGTTGTCAAGAAAAATTTAGAATAGAAATGACAAAAGTTTAACATTCATCACAAAAATTACTATTTATAGCCAAACAAAAAATCAAAATTATTATAACATTTCAAAACAAACCATCGGCTATACATAATGAAAATATCGTGTCTATGTATATTATGTATTCCCTTCTTCTACACCTTGGATGTCAATTAGGCGAAAATTGATCATTATCTCCCTGTTATTAATATAGAAGTCATCAAAAAAACTAAATATGATAAATTAATTAATAAATGAAAATACATATTTTTTTTATTTTACATACCATATTTGAACTTCTTGGTGGCGGATGTTGTCCTTGGTAATTATTCATGAATTGTCTCATCTCACTTTGCAATGTTTGCACCACCTCCTCAAGTCTTACAACTCGATCAAATATAGTATTGCCTCGACTACTACTTCCTGGAACCGTGGTGCTATGAGGAAAATATCTGCTTGGAATAACCCCAAAACCTTGTGTTCGTACCCTCCCTGGGTGTTCTGGCCCCATGATCGCCTTGAAGACTTTTTCATTGGCTTCAAAATTTCCATCTTCTGGCGTTAACCCTTCTTCGGCAAGCATTTCAGAGCATGTGCCTAGATTTAGAATATATATATATATCTATATTAGCATTCATTAAACACCTCATGTGAAATGCTTATGATTTTACCCATTTTTGTCTGGCCTCCTCAGATGACCATGATCCATTTTTACGTGTGCGATTGATTTTCCATAATAGCAGACGATCTCGTATAGACTGTAAAAACTAAAATTCAATTTCCTTCATATAAATATAAATATATCAATAATTGGAATACATACCGTTTCTTTCTGTCTCCTTACGGAGCTCACCCGACCCATCGTATGCGGACACGTTTGTTTTTTTGCATTTTCCACATTTCTTGCTGCCCTCTCCTGCAACAAATAATCATCATATTAATTTCAATTTTTAAGAAAATCAATAATGTGATTTATTTAGCTAACTCACTTTATCCTGAGGTTGTGACCATCTACTAACAAGCTGACACCACTGTACTGGATCTACTCCTGCAGGGACAGTCTCCATGATCTCCTGTAATGGTCTACTATCCCAGTGCTCTGCCTTCAAATTAGTTTTGTAGTTGCGTCACTTGGCTCCAAGAGATTGTAGTATCCAATGTTTTATACTTGCGGGGAACTCAAACTTGGCCTAAAGAATGTTAAATGATTTTAATTATCAAACAAACATAAATTAAATATGAATATTTGCTATGATATTTACCTCTACTTCAGCTAGCATCCTCTTTTTAAATGGTTCCATACCTTTATTACGCCAATCTGCGAATGAGATTGGTGCCAAAATAGGATCTCTAGCTACAACCCCTAAGTATGAACCAAGCAGAATAGACTCTGGTATATTACATGGCACCATATTCTCATTGACTTCAATGTGAATCTGTGTACCTGGTGGCATGCTCTGTATGTCTGCACAAGTAGTTCGACCTCTCTTTTTTATCAGAGCACCCTCATCATCTGAAAAAATAAAGATGTAAGAATCAAATATATTTATTAATATTAAAATTGAAATAAATAAATAAGAGTTTCAAGTGAAGAAACACCTATGAGCCAAATTCCATCATCCACTGATGGCACTTGTCGTCTTAAATCTTGAGATGACTGACTTAGAGATTGTTCGTTGTTGTTGCAGTCAGTAGCATTGGACAAATCTGGATGCATCGGAGTTGATGCATTATTAGAAGTTCTACTAATCTGCTCTACACTGGAAGTTCCTCGACGTGTAACTTTTTTAGCACGTCGGAATAAGCCGCTTCCTGTCATTCCTATTAGTATAAACAAAAATCATATGAATGGTTATAACTTCATGGACAACAATAGTCACAACACATTTTATGAAATAACAAAAACAAAAAAGCAACTGTTAGCTGCATATTTAGGCTATATGCTTGTGCATCCGGATGTTCCATGGTACTTTTTTTTACTGCTCTGCACATCGGAGTTGATGCATTATTAGAAGTTCTACTAATTTGCATCATTTTAGTATGTAAAGAGTATATCAGTGCAATGGAAAAGAACAATACCTTTGAATAAAAAGTAGAAACCTATAGCGAGATGAATTGGAAAAAGGCAAAAAAAGTGGTTGAAATAACAAAAATAAAAAAGCAACAACATGCTACTGCAATGAAAACAATTTCATATAAATGGTTCAATATGAAACGAATATCTGCACCAAAAATATTGACATTGAACCAAAAACTTTAAAGTCGAGCAAGAATAGAAGTTTTACTTCCATGTAAAAGTTCGACAGCATCATAGTTCACTACAAAAAATAGATTAAATAGCCAACATAAATTGGTGTGCAATCAGTAAATGCACGCCATTACCGTGTTCATTGTTATCAGCAATGAAGTAAATGCTCAAAAAAACTATTTAAAACACATTCATGCACGCATGAAACAAGATGGGCTTCTTTGACAAACAGCGGATACAGAGATGGAGTTTATATGAGAACTATTACAAGTACAATGTGCTTCCAAATGAAGAAAAGGGCAACTCCACATTCTATGGAAATTGAAGTTATTAACTATTCCCGTCTGGTACCAAAAATATAGTAACTATATATATATATCTGGTATATATATATATATATATATATATATATATATATATATATATATAGTACTATTCCCGTCTGCACTTGATAACCAACTATAATCTGAGTCCAATCAGTTGTCTACTTCAATATTTTCAAAAATCCTACACAGCTTAAAAACCTACAAAGATGCATATGGGCTTATAGCCTTATACAAACACAACAAGAAGGTATAAAATATATCATTATCATATTGCAGCTTTTGATGACATGAAAAATGTGCCATGAAAGAAAATGGAACAAAAACATAAAAGAGCACAAACACTACAATATATTTTTCACATTTCCTTGATTGCTCTACTTTTTTAAATATTTCATTAATATCTCCCCAATTAGATATATATCAACTACCAAAAACATATAACAAGATGGCTCATTTTAAATATTCTTTGGGAGCATCTCCTTAATCCATACGAAAAAAAAAATATGAACTCAATGTTGATCCTCGATAAGCTTACTAATTTGAAACTCTTCAATAACTCCAAAACTGCTAATACAAGTTAGTGCTCCATCATATATATCTTTAATAAATTTGCATAAGTAATAAGCCTATATTACATTATTCATTCTCATAACTTCATGGCATGGCTCGTAAGCTTCATTTCTTTATGATTAACACAATCTTGAACATCACCGTAACTCTAAAATATGACCACTAAATACTTCTTCTCTAATGATTTGGCATTTTGTTGGTCCTTAAAATTATATATTGAAATGATTGATTCCCAAATCACCACAATTTCCATATTTCTTATCACTTGCCATACAATTCTATAAATCTTCTTTCCCCTGCCTGATAAATCCTCCAAAAATATATATTTTACTTTACTCAAAGCACTCTTTGTAAGATTTTTATTTTTCTGATAAATACTGTAAGACAAATACTATTCAACTTTTTTGTCACATATTAAAAACAAATTACTTTTCTTAACAACCATTTGTATATCTCACTCAGCCACCAAGTATAACCAGCCAGCTTATCCCATATCAACATTGAACTAAATGGTCTGCACTTGACAACTAATACGAACTATACTCCCAAGTCAAACCGGAGGTATACTTATCAACTACAAAAATTGCATAACAACATAGCTTATTCTGAATATCATTTGTCAACATTTTCATAATCAATATGAAAAGATATAAACTCAATATTGATCTTTGAAAAAAATCTAACTAATTATAAACATAAGCATACAAATCAATGCTCAACACTATATAAGGATGAAACTCAAGTAATTTGAGTCTCTAACTATAGATTTTGAGCTACTCACCACCATTGCCCTCCCCTGTTAATGCGAATTTAGTCAGTACTAATATGACAGGAACTTATATTATAAAGTAACAATCATCAAAATGCAATTGCTTACATTATAAAGTAAAATATTTATATTATTTATATTATATATACATATATACATCTATATAAGTAGCAAGATAAAGATTAAAGTGGTATCAAATGAGAAAGTAAGTGAGAAAGTAAAGGCGAGAATAGTAGGAAGGGACACAGGAGACCAAGCAAGGGGAAGCAAGAGAGCAACAAAACAATCCACGGTGACCCCTGACATTTTTTTTATCTTATTATAAAGATTAAGGTAGTCCAGATGTATCCAATTTGCACTTCCAACTATTGTTATCTATTACTTTTTATATGTAGTGACATTTGATACATATAATTGGAAATGAGTTAGAAAACAATTATAAACACACAATATAGTAACAAAGTGATAAACATGATTATAAGAAAAATTTTCATACATAGAAAAGTAATGTGGGAATTCAATCACTTTAAGCTGAACAAATAAAAAAAACCAAAACAAACATTTTTTTTCACAAGAAACATTCAAGACATTATTGTTTGACAGGAACTGAGAAGCAAGACATTTAAAAAGTCCAAGTTAGAAAGCCATGTATTGCATAAAAAAAATCACAAGATAGAATCTTGATTGACAGGAACTTTGCATAAATTCACATCTGATTGTTTTGTTGAGAAATGCTTGAAATCGAACACATCTCTAGCCTTTACTGGTAAGACAAAGTTCCAGTTTTTATTCTTTGGATCTTCAATGAAAAACACGGGCTCAACTTGTGATGAGAAAACAAATGGATCATCTGCCCATTTATCACCTGTGTGTATTAATCGTGAAAAGTTAACCAATGTATTTCCGTAATGATCTACTTTAGTGCCGGCTGAAGTTGTGTTAGCCCAATCACACTTGAACAAGACCACACGAAATAAGTCGGAGTAATTAAGCTCAATAATATCATTCAGTCTACCATAATAAGAAAAATTTCCAACTTCAGTTTTGTTAACAACGCCATAATTTTGTGTTTTCTTGTTCTCATCGCGATCTTTAGTATGAAATTGATACCCATTAATATAAAATCCTTTAAATCTTCGTGCGATTTGCTTAGGACCAACCGCGAGGGCTCTAATTTCTTCTGAAACTACTGAATCATCTGTATATATAATCTAAACAAAAAAATTCTTAGTCAAATTAGGCATATGATCTTAAAAATGTGTAAGGAAAAGTTTTGATATCTTACTCTTCGTTTGAACCAATCATGAAAATGTTCATTAACAAGTTTATCAAGAGCTAATGGCGTTAGAGGAACGTTGTTGGCCCTTTTTTGTCTCTCTTCCTCTTTGTACAGATCAATATACTTTGTTAAATGATCATAATGTCGGAGCACGTATCTATGACCTTGAATCAATGATAGGTCATCTAACACAAATATAGACACTTGACCCAAAGGTTTACCGGCAGTTAAAAACTTGTAGGAAACACCATCATCCTTAGATGAAATTGTAGTAGATATAGACTTGGAGAAAGTCGGCGAACCATCCAAATATTTTGAGCAAAATAAAATTCCCTCTTCAGCGATATATCTCTCAGCAATTGACCCTTCAGGTTGTGATTTATTTCCAACAAAATCCTTTAATACTAAGAAAAATCTGTAAATTATAAAAATGCACATAAATATACCGCACTAAATAATAAAACATTGAAGCAATAAAAAAGATATATTACCTCTCAAAAGGGTACATCCATCTATAATGTACAGGCCCACCAAGTCTCACTTCTTCAACCAAATGAATGAGCAAGTGGACCATGATAGTGAAGAATGATGGGAGAAAGTACTTCTCCATATTACATAAAATTAATGCAATTTCCTTCTGTTTCTGGTCAAGTTCAATTGGATTTATGACCTTCCCACATATGAATTTCAAGAAATGTGAAATCCCAACAATTATGGTCAAAACTTCATTTGATGGAGCACATGATCTTAATGCAATAGGCATAATATCCTCAATTAATACATGACAATCGTGGCTTTTTAGACCTATTATTTTGCACTCTTTAATATTAACACCCTTAGAAATATTTGATGAATAACCCTTGGGTAACTTCATCTTCTTGAGAACTTCACAAAACATCATCTTATCCTTCTTAGACATGGTAAATAGTGCTGGTGGTAAAACATAACTACCATCTGAAAGAACATGAGGATGCAGTTCAGGCTTTACTCCAATTTGAACCAAATCTTGTCGAGCTTGTAAGTTATCTTTAGATTTCTCAAGGTCTAGCAATGTAGAAATGAAGTTATCAAAAATATTTTTCTCTATATGCATAACATCTAAATTATGAGGTAATGTGTTATATTGCCAATAAGATAAATCAAATAATATTGATTTCTTCTTCCACTTAGTGACCATACTGTCATTAATAGACATTGCAGCTTCATACCCTCTCTTCAATATTTTTAACCTATCTTTATCAATTTTTCCAAGAGTGAATTGATGATTCTGTAATTCAGTACAAATTTTCACTGCCAGAAATCCTTGAAGGCGCCAATCTGAGTTCATCTATATTATCAAAGTACTGTTTTTGCTTGCGAAATAAATGAGATGATGTAAGCCAACGTCGGTGGCCCATATATGCAAACTTCTTACTCTTATACAACCATAAGGACTCAGTATTGTGGGCACAACATGGACAAGCAAATCTGCCTTTGGTGCTCCACCCCGACAACATGCCATATGCGGGGAAAGTCATTAATAGTCCATAATAATGCTGCACGCATCATGAAATTTTCTCCACTTGCAGCATCATAACATTGAACACCTTGCCATAATTGTTGCAATTCATGAATCAGAGGTTTAAGATAAATGTCAATGTCATTTCCAGGACTTTTTTCACCTGGTATAATCATTGAAAGAATGAATGATGATTGTTTCATTCCACTCCAGGGGGGCATATTATATGGCACTAGAATCACTGGCCAAATGCTGTATGTGCTGCTCATAATCTTGAAAGGATTAAAACCATCCGTAGCTAAACCAAGGCGAACATTACGTGGATCTGCAGCAAAATCAGGAAATCTGTAATCAAATGATTTTCATGCTTCTCCGTCAGCTTGGTGTCGCAGCATACCATCTGTATTTCGTTGTGTAGCATGCCAAATCATCTCTTCTGCCATTCTTTTGGTTTTAAATAATCTTTGAAGTCTTGGAATTAAGGGAAAATATCGTAGAATCTTAGCAGGTTTCATCTGAACTTTTTTATCTTGTGTAATATCGCTCTTCTGATTAGGAGTCCATCTTGATGCTCCACATACTTCACATACATTTTCATTAGACTTATCTCCCCAAAATAATGTGCAATCATTAGGGCATGCGTGTATCTTGGTGTAACCAAGATCAAAAGCCTTCATTAATTTTTTAACTTCATATGTACTTTTGGGCAATGATGACCCTTCAGGAAATGCTTCAATAAGTAACTCTAATAACATATTGAAAGATCTTGCAGTCCAAGAGTTTAGACATTTCAAACGAAATAAATGTAATATGAACGACAACTTTGAAAATGTCTTACATCCGGGATATAATTCTGCCCCCACATCTTCCAATAACTTTGACTGTTTTTCATCTAGTTTATTTGAATCTTCAGTAAAGCTTTCATGCTGATCTACTAAGTCAATTGATTCATTGATTGGAGCAAATGTATCCCTCAACAAGCCTTAAATATCATCTATATGAGATTGCTCATTTTGAGTAGTTTCTGATTCAAAATCAGACATATTAACAACACCTTCATTTTCTGTACCTTTAAAAACAACTTGATGATCCTCCCCATGTCGATTCCAAACAACATAGCCCGTAAAGAATCCATTGGTGATAATGTGTTCCTTGACATCTTGTACTGAATGAAAATATCTGTTGATGCATGATTTGCATGGGCATAATATCTTTCCTGATAGATTCTTACTACGACTAGCAAAATCTAAAAAATCTTCAACTCCTTTTTTGTATTCACGACTCCATCTTGACATGGTTATCCAACTCTTATTCATTTTAAATTCAACTGCAATTTATAACAATTGACAATAATTAAAAAAATTTTTTATTTCATATTTTTAGTAGTCTCAGCTAGAAATACTAAAAGTTAAAATAGAAATAAGCATGCTTTTTAAACGATGGGACATGTAAACTTTATTCAAATGAAACAAAAGATGATATGAAATTAATTACATGATTCAAGAATTATAATTGATAAACTAATAATCTTTATTTTAACTTGTTCAATATATTCAAGTTCTATTGCAATCATGGAGGATTAATAGAATGCATAATAATGACTCCAATACATATGAGAATGTTGTAAATAAATATAAGACATCATATCAAGTTAAATTTTAACAACTCAATATTACTAATAAATATCTTGAGTTTACACTACTCAATGATACATAGGCCTAACATTTTACCTAGAGGAAAATGCAGATGTCTAAGAAATTTCAGAGCTGCGACCATTTCATCTTAATAAATAAGATGGATATTAAAAGAATGAATATAACTTGGTCAACTAATGAACATTGATTTTAATAACGGGAGATTTGTCAAATAAGTTTAGTTTGCAACTTTGAACAGTGAAATTTTGAATATATAAGGATGAGTGAATGGTTCAAATCTCTTAATGAAATATTTGGTTTGAAGTCTCTTGAAGAGATTTAGGCTTCGCTTGGAATAGATTTCTTATTGTTTTAAAAAAAACAATAATAAAGTCGTCCAAAATGAAACCTTAGATTTAAAACAAATATGCAATCTAGTGATCTAAACAACTCATAAGGCACTAATATCAACTTACAAATGGCATAATAATACTCCTATTAAAAATTCTTAAGCAAATATGAAAATGCTTTAGTCCCTACATAGATAGATTCTCAAATATATTGATATTGTGCTTTTATTGTGTGGTATGAAATAAATCTGCATATTCTAACATATCCATATTCTTATGAAAAAGCATTAAAAAATCAATTTTAATTTTAGAATTTATATCATCAACCATATCCATATTCTTATGTAAAATAAATCCAAAATGCTTAAACCTATTACAACATCACTAAGGCATGAGCCATAATGTCATATCAGATATATTTCTATAACAATTGTATTCCATATAAAATATTAGAGGCACATAACAATCTAATGTTATACACAGCAGAATATATATCTATAGACACATCAATATAACTTTCATAATCAGAAACACAACTTTAAAAAAAGAACATTTTTCTTCCATACAACTATAGCTTCTACAACATGGATAAGCCAACATTTAGATACAATAAAATGGACAAGAAAATCAACAGATCCTGATTCTGAAGTACTAGTATTAAAACCAAGTTACTAACTTAACGTAGATAATCAAAACAACTGCCCATAGAATGAAATCCATTAGCAAAAAATACCGTCTTAAGGGAGTCCATAAGATGAAGAGTTGTAATATATTTCTTATTCCAAGATATTGTAAACAAAAAAGAGGATGTTTTGCATCTACCTAGTTGAATCCAATAATCATCAAAAGAGTATCACTCAATGTCATCAATCCAACCAGCAATTCATTTTAACTAAATATTAGGAAAAAAAACCACAAATAGCAAACACAAGCCTATCAATTGTTCCACAGCTACATATGAACTTCTATTCTTTTGTTAAATCATATTAAAATAGAACATAAAAATATAATCTCAAACCAAAGATAAATAAAGACATCCACTTAAAAAATAAAATTGACATTAAACAACAACAAACCAATCAAAGTACACTAAAAAAGAAACCTACAGGAAAAAAAAGCAAGCAAAAACTGAAAACTGACACAATGACCAATATCGATTCTTGTGATAGCAGCTTATCGGACATCGTCGTTTTTGTTGGAATGAACAGAAAAATACTAAACAAAAGGAATACTTACAGAGAAACTATAAAGAAATTTTTTTAAAAGAATGCAAGCATCAGCGCCCACGTCGGCGTCGGCCTCGGTGCGGGCAAAATTTTGTTAGGGTGGTGATTTGCATAAGAGATTTTCTTTGTTGTTCCTTTTCTTCCATTTAATTTTTAATTTTAGGGATTAATATATAGAAACAAGAAGAATAATGAGAAGAAGAGGTAGAAGAATATGAAGAAGAAGAAGAATGAGAAAAAGAGGGAGAATAACATGAAGAAGAGCAATGAGAAGAAGAAGAGGAAGAAGATGAAGAGACTCACTTTGATCACGAAGGGCTCCAGACCTGGATTCGCCTAGGAGATGCAACGTCGACTTGGCGGTTCGTCCCTTGGCTGTTCGCTCGAGGACGGAGCGTAGAGTCTCTCGAAAAGGAGGCGTTAGGGATTCGGACGGAGCGGGGAGTTTCGGAAAGGAGTTAGGGATTCGGAAATGAGAGGAGTAAATAAACCGATTTTAACCGGTGCAAAATATTAGTTTTATCACCGGTTTAAAAACCGGAGTAAGTAAACTGATGCGAAAAGGTTTATTTTTTGGTAGCCTATGTATCTATTATGAGATTTGCAGTGTTTCAGCACATCTATCAATGAAAGAATTTTTATTTTCATACCTTAGCATTAGGGGTGTCAAAACCGGATTTGGGGTTGGGTTCGGGTCGGATCCGAACTGACTCGGGGTTCAAACGGGTCAACTCTAACCCGACCCGGATATGTAAACGGGTCGAAAAGTCTGACCCGGACCCGACCTGTCGGGTTGACCCGACCCGACCCAGATTTGGGTTATGTTGGCACCGGAACGTCAGAACGGCGGCGGGCGGACAGCGGGCGAGGTGGCGGATGCGACACGCGAGGGCTTGTTCAGGAAGGGGCAGCGGATAGCGGGGCATGCGGGCGCGGACATGGGCACACGGGGCAGCTGGCAGCGGGCGGGAATCCAAAATTTAAATTAAACAGGTTTTCGGGTTGACCCGGCAACCCACCGGGTTAACCCGAATCCGACCCGTTTTTTCAAACGGGTCGAATACGGGAACCTGAACCCGACCCGTTTTGAAATCTTGTCGGGTCCAACCAGGATTTTTCGGGTCGGGTCCGCGCCGGATTTTTGTGTCGTGTCAAATATTAACACCCCTACTTAGCATACAAAGTAGCTTTGCATGTTCCCTTATGTAGTTTGGGCTTTGAAGGTATTTAATACTTTTGAGCTCAATCTTCGATGTTAAAAAGGGAATCATATGCTAAGAATGATAGGCTTCTTGTATCTAGTTTTGCATGTCTAAATTGATGGTTCACAGAATTTCAAAGGGTTTACAAATTATACCCACCAACATGAACTGCATTTTATTGTTGATATAGTCATATTCATTAATTGTGGCAATGTCATTGTTAAATAGTAATTGATAAGTGAAATTATTTTAACAAAAAAAATATATATAACATTTGTGGTGGTTAATTTTCACCATTCTTGAGCTTTAGTGGCAATTAAATCACCACTGCTATTATAGATTAGTGGTGCTTTTAAACGTTGCTAAGTATTCAGAAAGGTGGCGGTTTTAATTGCCTCTAAAGCTTCAAAATAGTGGTGGTTATTACGGCACGAAAACTAACACATTTCAATTCTACACTACAGTCAACCGCTGTTGAATGCCTTGTAGAAACCAACTACAAGGGACTTGTAGCAGTTAGCGGTTTTGAAATTACTGCAAACTATTTTGTGGCAATTAAAACCACCACAAAAAGTAATTTTTAGAGCCGCAAAAAGTTTATTTTAGTAGATCAATTGATATAAAAAATTTTCTACTTCACTTCTAGTGTTTGACTTGAGCTTATTTAGTGTTAGATTAGATAATTTTGACGACAATTGTTCATCTCATTAATATTTTTAGTTTGATTATAAGTTTATTAAAATCAAAATTATACAGGCCCTACACTTAATTTAAAAAGTTTCCAACCCAATAATTATATTGAGATTCATACTCGATCAAATAAATATCACACTAACATATCAATTCTCAATAAATTATAAAATTTTAAAGGTTTTTTACATTACGTATAGATTCAGCAGCTCAATTTAAGCTATAAGATACCAATTCTATAAATGAAAATATTTTTATCACACTCTTATAACTATCCAAAATAAAAATTAATGCAGAATCACATGATAAAAAATTCTATTAAAACTATTATAGAACTATATTTCGTAGGTTTGTCACAAATTTGATAATTCATCAAAGCCCAATAAATCTAATTATTGACAAATTTAATGACCCCACACCTTCAATAAAAATAAAGGTGTTTAATTGCATCTTGGTTGGTAAAGTGGGTTCCACCGCTAAGATGCTAGTAAGATTACCCTTTTACAAGTTTTAATGTCCAAGCCATAAAGATTAGTGATTTAAATGAAGACTACAACACGCTTGTCTCATAACACTTAGGCTTTGTTAAGGACGGTTTTTTTATTGTGATTCAAGCTGTTCCAAACGAAGTCTTATAGTCAAATATGCATCGTATAAGGAGTTGAGGGTCTATTTGAGGATTAATTATTTTGTGTGAATTCTGTATGGTGTCCGGAGACGAATGAGAGCGTGTCACATCATTATTTTGCTGTGTACCGGGTAATGTTGCATGCTCTCATTCATCTTTGCACCATCTAGTATCCGCACAAAATAATTTCTCCTACTTGGGATAACTTTTTCATTACTTTATTTTTTAAAAAAATTATAATATTATTTTTGCTACTTCATTCATATTATTTTCTCACTATTTTTAAATATTTCGATCGTGGAAAGTTGTTTATAACAAAAGTAGCTAGATTGCTTTCCCAACAGCAACTTCACAATCAATTCATCTTCGGACCATCCAGTATACGCACAGAATAATTTCTCCTACTTGGGACAACTTTTTCATTACTTTATTTTTAAAAAAATTATAATATTATTTTTTCTACTGCATTCATACTATTTTCTCACTATTTTTAGATATTTCTATCATGGAAAGTTGTTCACAACAAAAGTAGTTAGGTTGTTTTCCCAATAGCAACTTCACAATCAATTTTATAAAATGCTACATCTAAGTTGAGGACGTAATGATATTTTATAGAATGTTTTTATGGTGAGTAATTAATATTAAAAGATGTATTACTCAATTATATAATCACAAAATTTTGTGATTAATTTAATTAATTCTACAAATACAATAACGCACTCATGTAATGGTGTTAAGTATAAAGTTGAGCTATTTGAATTTGTGATCTAATTCTAAGCTCATTGTTATAAATTAATATACTCAATTACATTAATAAAAAAAATAAAACACTATGCACTAAATGCCACGAATGTGTTCAAACCAAATATATATATATATATATATATATATATATATATATATATATATATATATATATATATATATATATATATATATATATATATATATATATATATATATATATATATATATATATATATTGTTCTAATTTTTTAGTAAAAAAAATTTTAAGCATTTAAAGAAAATCATGGCGTTAAATTTAATAGAAATATCAATTAAAATAAGAATTAGGCTTCATTCGAGCCAATTTTTTTTACTTTTTTCTGAAGCAGTTTGTAAAATTATTAAAGAACGAAAAAATTATATTAACAAATTGCTTTAGAAAGCTGTAAAATAGCTATCTCAAATGAAAGCTTAAATTTTATGAGTTTATTATAAATAAAAATAATTCGATGTTAATTTCATGAATAATCAAAATGAAAATATTATATTTGTAATTGCCTAACAAAATTAATTTAAAATACATAGCATTCAAAACTTTACCAAGAGCAGTTAATGCGATGCCCACTGAATTTATTTTGGCAGTCCAATTTGCGGTTGGAGATGAGGAGCTATTATGGAGTCTGGTCCAATGCATATTGTCATTAAAAAATAAAATATTTAAAATATATTTTTTAGGAAGAAATAAACAGGTTATCTTATACAAGTTTATGTGAGAAAGTTAGGCTGATTTGTGGGTCGACTCAACTTGATGAGCTAACGAATCAAATTTGAACCAATCTAACTTGACTCATTATCTTTTGAGTCAACATGTTTAAAGAATATGATTAAAAATTTACTTAAAATATATGAGTATTCTGAATTTTATTAATAATTTTATTGAAAATATTTAAAAATACTATCTCAATTTTTAAATCTAGTGATTATTTCTTATTTTTCGTATAATTTTTAATTCTTTTATCACTCTATTATAATGATTATTTGAATCATAAATATTTTCTCTCTCTTATAATAAACTAGTTGGATCACTTGAACTCGTAGAATAAATCTCGAGCTCAAGAGAGAACATGATTAATTAATAAAGCTCAAGCTTAAGTCATAGGTGACTTGAGCTCAACTCGACTCATTATAAGTCAAGATTGTTGAAGCTTGCACTGCTCTGCGGTGGAGTAGAGAGCATAGAGAAAGAAGATAAAAGAGGAGAGCAGTAGAGAAGGAAAGATAATAATAATGAAATATAAGTTGTACAATTATACTTTGTATATATAGAGGGAAGTTATAGTAAACTAAGTAGTATTGTGTGGCATAGGTTGTCCGAGAGGAACTTTTATTTGGTCCGGTGAACGTACGCTCCTCTACGTTCGGCCACCAATATTTTAGCAACACGTAGCATGAAGAAAAGTCGCCGACCCGACCCGCTGTTTTTTGGGTTCTAGCGCGTGCGTTTTTTTAAATCCTTGACGAGCCGAACAACATCCCATCACCTTTTCGATATATTTCAAATACCTAGCAAATACCGAGTTGTACTTAGTTTTTTCTAGCAATACCGAGCAAATACCTAGCAATACTGAGCAAATCCCTAGCAATACCGAGCAAATCCTGAGCAAATACTGAGTTGTACCGAGTTGTACCGAGTTATACCTAGTTTTTTCTAGCAATACCGAGCAAATACCTAGCAATACCGAGCAAATATTGAGTTGTACCGAGTTGTACCTAGTTTTTTCTAGCAATAGCGAGCAAATACCTAGCAATACCGAGCAAATCCTTAGCAATACCGAGCAAATCCTGAGCAAATACTGAGTTGTGCCGAGTTCTACCGAGTTGTACCTAGTTTCTTCTAGCAATACCGAGCAAATACCGAGTTGTAGAAAAACACGATACAACTCGGTATTTGTATAGTTTTAGTCTTTACAGAGCGGTATTTTTCGTTTTTGCAAAGCAATACCGAGCAAATACCGAGCAATACCGAGAAAATCTCGAACATAGCATTCCCGGGTTCCGCTCCTGGTCAAGTCGTTGGGCCGCGCGGTAAAGAGTAAGAGCACGTGGTGAGATGCTATTGGCGGCCGAACGTACCTCTACGTCAGGTCAGAGGACGTAATAATTGTTCGTTCGAGAGAGGCGAACACCGTGAGGATTTTGGTTGATTTTTGTTGACCTCAGCTTGAATCCCAAAAACCCTAATCAAAATCAACTCAAATCCCGCTCAAATCCTCTGTCATTCGGCCCCCATACCATACAATTCGGTGATTCGAAGCTATTTCTGAACAGGATAGTCGTCCATTCGCGTGTACACGATCCCTACCTTGATCAAGCCGTCGTTAAAATGAGAATGAGATGAAACTCGTTCGCTTCCTCTTCGACACACAAGAGCCTCCAGCCTTCGATCTACCTCCAGCTCTATCATCCTCGTTCGCACATAGCAGCCACACGAGCCTAGCTTGACGCATGAAATCCCGTCAAACTCACGACCTCAACCTCAAACAAGCTCAACCCTGTAAAACCCTTAGAATTTTAAGAATTTTTTTTTTATCTAGAGTAGTCAATAAATTATTTCATAAATGATTATAAGTCCAAATCACAAGCCTTTTTCGCCAAAATATTTATATTGTTGTGTTTTAGCTTCCCTAATTTTTTTTTATAATTTTTTGGAAATTATTAATTTTTTTAAGAAATCGGCACCTCACAGTACAAGTGGGGTTTTTTAGACCTGTTGCGTCCTGGAATATTCGTGGTGGTAGAGAAATATAAAATTTAGCATCTTAGATGTGAGATCTCGTTCCCTTACTGTTCCTCTCTGAATTGGATTTTCCTCCCAGGATCGGCCGGGACGATATTGAGATCGTCCAGGCCGATCAGTGCATTGAAAACGGCTGATTTCTGGAGTGTTCTCTGGATTGATTTCTGGACTGGATCGTCCAGGCCGATTTTGGATCGTCCTGGGATGATCAGTGCTTGGCAAAATCCCGAGAGCAAGGGTTTTTAGCAAATTAATTATCGGCATGAGGAATCGTCCAGGCCGATTGGATTTTATTCTGATCGGCCAGGACGATGTGGCGATCGGCCGGGCCGATCAGGCTTATGATATAAGAAAATCAGCTCGTTTTGAGGAGAGAGAAAATCATTTTATAAAACGAAAATATCTGAGGAGAGAGAAAGAGAAAGGAAAAGAGAAGAAATCTTGGATTTCGGAGGCCGCGGAGCACTTTTCGTCCGTCGCCACTGTTGAAAGAATTGAAGATCTCGTGGTAAGGACTCTGAATCCTATTTCTGTTTTCAGAGATATTGAGTTTTGATTGTGTTGTGACCTGTTTTGTGTTTTCGTAGTCGAATTTCGGACCCGGTTTTGTATTGACACAACTTTCACCGCACAACTTTTAGAATGTTATAGATATGAATATTGTACACGATTTGAGTATTTTCTACGATGATTTTACCGTCGGAATTGGTTCTACGCGATTTTAATTGAATAGAAAAATATCAGGATGTTTATTGATATTGATTCAGTAGAGTAATAGTCTTATATTGTTGTCGTGAACATTCTATTGTAATTTGGTGAATTGTGATTTTGTAGGATTTTTGTATAAATTTGATAGACTGCCGTTACTCTGCCGAATTTTCGTAGGATTTCTGATTTGTCTGAGATTGATAAATTGAATAGATATGAATGTGAATATTGATATGATTGCTTTAATATTGACTATTGAATTGATTATTGATTTATTATTGATACTGGAACACAAGTGGAACCTGGTTGAACGTTGTTTGGAGATTGAATTGACCTGTACAGGATGGTGGGCCGACGGGCTTTCCTTTAAACATTGATTATGGATATATGGATGAGAGTCATAAGGAGTTCTTATAGATATGCCGACGGGCGGCCGACGGGCGGCCGACGGGCAATAGAGTGACGACTCTTTTTATTGAAACCAACGTATGGATATCTACAACAGCAATATGGATTCTACAACAGCAACATAGCCAGTGTTTGTACTTGTTCAGTATTATTGTATTGAGGTGCATGTGTGCTGTATTGACATATGGATTTACTGCTTTATCGATTTCTGCTTTATTGATTTGATCGATTTTACTGTATCGTACGATTTCATCGATTTCATTGATTGATCGCTGAGAATTGGAAACTATTGAGCATTTATATGGACATGGATGGATATAGATATTGTATAGATTCATTGCTATGGATGCCTGGGGCGTCACATTAGCATTGTACGAAATTCTGGCACACTATCATGTAAGAGAGAGGGAGTAGCATTTATGAGATACCAAAATTTTTTACGTGAAAAATTTTTGAAAAAGGGAGAAAAACCATGGGGACTAACCCAGTTTGAATGAATATACTATTATTTGCAGTCGATTACAAATGAGGCCCTTCCTTGGGGTAAAGGCCTTGGCTCAATGTACATTATATGAAGTACATAGTGGGAATATAAAGAGACACTATTGACATGTTTGTTTGGTCAGAAGGACCGTAGTCAATGGGCGACATAAGTTGGAAGGACCGTAGTCGGTGGGCGACCGAAGTCATAAAGACCGTTGTCTGGCAACGAAGGCCAGAACGAAGGCGTTAGGTAGAAATCTGGCGAGGAACGGAGATTCGGCATTAGGTAGAAGTCCGACGTCAGTTGGAGGCCGAGGAGAACTCCAATGTTACATGGTATTCAGGCAAAACTCAAGAGTCACTTGGAGATCGGACAAAATTCCGGCATTACTTGGAGATCGGACGGAGTTTCAGCATCACTTGAATGTTGGGTGGAACTCCGGCATAACTTGAAAGATAGGCAGAGTTTCGGTGTCACGTGAAAGTTGGGTAGAACTTCGGCGTCACTTGAAAGTTGGATGGAACTCCGGCCTCACTTGAAAGTCAGGCGGAACTCCGGCAGTGGTCGAGTAGAAGTTTCTTCCCTCCTCTTCTTCTCTCACTTCTTCTTCTTCTTCTTCTTCCTTCTTGCTCCCCACCCCCTTCTCTGAAGAGAAATGAGGGGCTATTTATAATTTTCTAAGAGTGGCATGATCTGTAAATAGGAGGAGGATCAAGGGCAAATGTGGAGTGGTTTGGATGGACGGTCGATATTGAATCCCTCGATGGTGGTCCGTTCGTCAGACATTTGAAGGTCTTAATGATATCGGAATTCGGCGATCTTGTGCTCGTTGGATTTGTCTCATCGAGCCGCTCGATTTGATTATAAGCATATCATATTTGGAAACTATTTGGTAATCCAAATTATGGATTGAATCTTCCAAATGTGCTTTGGGTCTTCAATTTGGACCCATTTGGCTTCGAATCAATTTGAATTTGGTGTCGTTGGGTTTGTATTCCCGAGACGCTCAGTTTGACTGTAAGTTTGCTGAAATTGGAGTTGAGATGATCTCCAAATTAATTTTTGAAGTTTCCAACTTTATTTTGCGTCGAGATTCGTGCCCGATCAAGATAATTTTTTGATGATATATCAGGACCGTTAGGTGTCCGTTTTGCAAACTGATTTTATCATAATTTTTTAAATAAAATTAGCTAATTTATGAATATTTTTCTATAATTTTTAGATTTTCGGATTTAAAGTTATAAAAGAATTTGGGATAAAGATGGCATACCATATGAGAATGCAAAAGCATTTGGAATGCAAGATTTTGGCGAAGGAGACTTTGAGAATCCATTATTCGATCACACAAATTTAGTGGATGATTATTAGATTCACTATGAGTGTTTTGAGTTTTAAGTTTTTTATATATAAACTGATATAAACAATTAAATGGCAATTATTTTTTTTTGTATATATGGTATTACTTTAGAACTTTTTTATCTTTATGAATTTTGAGTTTGTCTTATCAGTTTGTATGAAGTGTCATAATTTTGCTATAAGTTATTAAGATATATGATATATGTTGTCTATTTTATAAAAATTTTATGTTAATTTTGTCATATATTTTATTTTCCTTTCTTTTTTTCATTTCATTTTTTACAGTATCGCATGATAGAGAAAGATAATTAAAGATGGTTGCATTCATCAACACCCAACAAAATAGAGCTCAACAAAAGCTGTGTTGTTTGGTGAGTTATTTACTAATTTATAAAATATTTGTTTATGTTATATAGACTTACTTGATTCCTGTTGCGTCCGGGAGTATTCGCGGCAGTAGAGAAATATAAAGTTTATCGTCTTAGCGTTGTACGAAAATCCGGCACACAATTAGATAAGAGAGAGAGGGTCTAAATTTTATAAGACACCAAGATTTTTACGTGGAAAACCCCTGAAAAGGGGGAAAAACCACGGGGCCTAGTCCAGTTTGAACGAATCCACTAGTATTTGCAGTCGATTACAAATGAGGCTCTTCCTTGGGAGAAGGCCCTAGCTTGATGTACATCTTATAGAGTACATTAATGATGTAAATACAAAGAATCACTATTGACATGTTCGTTTGGTCGGGAGGACCGTAGTCGGCGAGCGACGGAGGTCGGAAGGCTTGTAGTCGGCGGGCGACGTAATCCAGGAGGATCGTAGTTGGCTGGCGACGGAGGTCGAAAGGATTGTAGTCGGCGGGCGACGTAAGTCAGGAGGACCGTAGTCTGCGGGCAGCAGAGGTCAGAAAGATTGTAGTCGGCGGGCGACATAAGTCAGGAGGACCGTAGTCGGCGGGCGACGGAGGTCGGAAAGACTGTAATTGCCTTGCGAGGGAGGTTGGAAGACTGTGTGTCTGACGATGAAGGTCAGAAGAACGACGTCAGGAAGTCCAACCATAGAAAGAAATTCATCTTCGCATAGACTTCTAGAGGAGTCCGATATCTGGCAGAAGTCCGGCGTCGGGTAAAAACTTGGCGGAGAGTGAAGGTTCAAAGTCGGGAAGAAGTTCGACGTCTTTTGGTGGCAGAGGAGAAATCAGGCTTCACTTGGGCGGAGTTTGGCGTTAAGAGGGAACTCTGTTGTTAATTGGAAAGGATTTCAGCATCACGTGGAAGTTGTGCAGAATTCCTGCGTTTCCTAAAAATCCGGCAGAGTTCCGGCGTCTTCAGACTGCAGGAAGAGCTCCGGCGGTGGTCGAGGAGGTTAGGAATCTCCTTTTCCCCTTTCTCCTCTTCTTATTCTCTCTCTTCACTTCAGCCCCTTTGGTGTAGAATGAGGGTTCTATTTATAATTTTTCTGGAGTGGCATAGCCCGTAAATAGGCATGAGATCAGGGGTGAATTGGGAGTGTTTTGAATGGACAGCCGATATCGAATCCTTTGATCATGCACGGTTCGTTGGGCATTAGAAGGCCTTAATGAAGTTGGAATTCATCGATCTTGGGTTCGTTGGATTTGTCTCGTCGAGCCGTTCGATTCGAGTATAAGCTCGTCAAAATCGAAGACCGTTTGGTAACTCAAATTACGGTTTGAACCTTCCAACAACGCTTTGAGCCCTTGATTCGGACTCATTTGGGCTCGGATTGGGTTGATCTTGGTGTCGTTGGGTTCATATTTCCGAGACACTCAGTTTGACTATAAGCTCGCTGAAATTGGAGTTTGGGTGCTCCCAAAATTTTTTTTTGAAGTTTCCAACTAGCTCTTTCCTCGAGATTCGTGCCCGATCAAGATAAGATTATTGATGACGTATCAGTTGCCCCCCTATTTTCGGACGTCGAAGCTCCAAGAGTCTGAAAATGTACGTCACAAATTTTAAAGAATTTTTGGGAGTGACTCAGAATTGATCTTGCGTGTAGGAGGTCCGAACGGCCTTGAAAGTGCCGAAATTGAGTCCCGAACGTGGAAAAACGTGTCAGGGGACCCCAAAAACGTTAAATTTGGACTTTTCAGGACAAAATTCGGGCTCGGATTGGACCGGGTAGCCGAATCGGCAGGACCGGCCGCCGTCGCTGCCGGTGTGGCACCGCGGCGGCGCGCGTGCGCCTGTGCCCACGAGCCCGCGCCCGACGCTGGGGTGCGGCCGCGTCCGCCTGGGTGCGCCCGCGCCCGTGGGAGGGAGCCCGCGCCTACTGTGCGCGGGGCTGCCGCGCACTCGCCTGCCGCCGGCGCTGCCGCTGCCGCGCGCCCGCCCGCTGCTGCGGTTGGCCGCGATCCATGCGCGCCTGCCGCGGATTGCTTCGCTGGCCGCACCGTGCGGTCGGATGGATGCACCGACCTAGTGGGCCCTACGCTTGTTAGAAAATAGCAATTTTGCTATTTTTGGGTCCCAAAAATTCCAAAAAATAAAAAAAAAACGAAAAAAAATCCTAAAAATAGGTACTTTCAAAAATTGTGATAACTCCCTCCTGTTCTTTCCAAAACATATAAATAGGCCCCCTAGGCATTTAGAAAACTTGCACCTTCTCTTTCTTTCTCCCTCTGGCTCTCTGGCGGCTGAGGCTTCCGCTATTTGCGAGCGGAAAATTTTTTCTGCTCGAATTAGCGCCCCTCCTCACGCGCAGGAGTTACGGGATTTCTTCTCCTCCCTCACGGCTCTCTGGCAGCTGAGGCTTCCGCTATTTTTTAGTGGGAAACTTCCCCTGCTCGAATTAGCGCCCCTCCTCGCACGCAGGAGTTACGGGATTTCTTCTCCTCCCCCACGGCTCTCTGGCGGCTGAGGCTTCCGCTATTTTTGAGTGGGAAACTTTCCCTGCTCGAATTAGCACCCCTCCTCGCGCGCAGGAGTTACGGGATTTCTTTTTCTCTCCCTCTGGCTTTCTAACAGTTTAGGCTTTCGTTATTTACGAGTGTGAATTTTTTCCTACTCGAATTAGAGCCCCTCCTCGCGTGTAGAAGCTTACGGGATTTCTTCCTCTCCCTCCGGCTTACTGACGGTTGAGGCTTTCGTTATTTGCGAGTTGGAATTTTTTCCTGCTCGAATTAGCGCCCCTCCTCGCGTGCAGAAGCTTATGGGATTTCTTCCTCTCCCTCCGGCTTACTGACGGTTGAGGCTTCCGCTATTTGTGAGCAAGAAATTTCTCCTGCTTGAATTAGCGCCCCTCCTCGCGTGCAGAAGCTTACGGGATTTCTTTACCAATTGAACGGAAGTTTGCTGGCGATGGACAATAGAGTTGACGCCCATTTGCAGTCAACGATCGAGCGTGGAGCCATAGGAGAGAGTTTGAGGGTGCGTTGCGAGTAGAAGTCGAGTGAGAAGCCGATGACGAGTAGTAGTTTACTGACGAGCGGAAGTCCGACGACAAGGAGAAGTCTGACGTCGAGTAGAAGTTCAATGTCGGGTAGAAGACTGACGAAAGTTCGTCGATGAGCAGAAGTCTGACGACGAGTAGGAGTCCGACGTCCGGTAGAAGTTCAACGTCGGATAGAAGACCGACGAAAGTTCATCGACGAGCAGAAGTTCGACGACGAGTAGGATTCTGACGTCTGGTAGAAGTTCAACGTCGGATAGAAGACCGACGAAAGTTTGTCAATGAGCAGAAGTTCGACGATGTGTAGGATTCCGACGTCCGGTAGAAGTTGAACGTCGGGTAGAAGACCTACGAAAGTTCATCGACGAGCAGAAGTCCGACGACGAGTAGGAGTCCGCTGACGAGCAGAAGTCAGATGTCGGGTAGAAGACCGACGAAAATTCGTCGACGAGCAGAAGTCTGACGACGAGCAGGAGTCCGCTGACGAGCAGAAGTCCGACGTCGGGGAGAAGTTCGACGTTGGATAGAAGTTCAACGTCGCGTAGAAGACCGACGAAAGTTCGTCGACGAGCAGAAGTCCGACGACTGGGAGAAGTCCGACGTCGGGTAGAAGTACTATCGGGTAGAAGACCGAAGAAAGTTCGTCGACTAGCAGAATTCCGACGAAAGTCCTGCAAGGTAAAAATTCAGCAACAGGAGGAAATTCAACATCGGGTAAAAAATTAACTTTATGAAGAAGTTAAATGGAAGTCCCTTGACGTTATTCTGGCGACGTTAATCAAGGATGTAAGACCTATCCAAGGTTGTATGTCGGAGCTTTTTCTCGACGACGTTAACCTCTATGGAAGAGGTCGAGAGAATCCACCAAGAATATGAGACTTTTCTGAGGTTGTATGTCGGAGCCTTTGCTCGATGACGTTAACCTGTGTGGAAGAGGTCGAGAGAATCCACCAAGGATGTAAGACCTTTCTGAGATTGTATGTCGGAGCTCTGCTCGACGATGTTAACCTGTGTGGAAGAGGTCGAGAGAATCCACCAAGGATGTGAGACCTTTCCGAAGTTGTATGTCAGAGCCCTGCTCGACGACGTTAACCTGTGTGGAAGAGGTCGGGAGAATCCACCATGGATGTGAGACCTTTCCTAGGTTGTATGTCGGAACATTTGTTCGACAACGTTAACCTGTGTGGAAGAGGTCGAGAGAATCCACCAAGGATGTGAGACCTTTCTGAGGTTGTATGTTGAAGCCTTTGCTCGACGACGTTAACCTGTGTGGAAGAGGCCGAGAGAATCCACCAAGGATGTGAGACCTTTCCGAGGTTGTATGTCGGAGCCTTTTGCTCGACGACGTTAACCTGTGTGGAAGAGGCCTAGAGAATCCACCAATGATGTAAGACCTTTCCGAGGTTGTATGTCGGAGCCTTTACTCGACGACGTTAACCTGTGGAAGAGGCCGAGAGAATCCACCAAGAATGTGAGACCTTTTCGAGGTTGTATGTCAGTGCCTTTGCTCGATGACGTTAACCTGTGTGGAATCGGATCCCCCTGGGATCGATTTTACCTTGATTGGGAGGGGGCGAATGCCGCGTATATCTTGAATCAAAGGTGAAGAATGGTCTATTTTTAGACCGTTACTGCCTTTTTGAGGTCGAGTTTAAGACCTTTTCCGAGGAGTAGAAGTACAACAATGGACTGTATAAAGCTTGTAATTGATTTGAAGTATCCTTGCATTTGCTCGGATATTCCTGAAATATCAACTTGGTGTTGAAGGTATTGGAGGATCTATTTGACCGTGGTTTTAGTCAAAGTTGCTCCCCAGTCCGCCTATGCTTCTTATGATATTGATGCTATGAGTGATTTTTGAGATTAGGATACTAATTGCCCCCCAGTCGGGAATCACTTTCCCACATACGGCGCTAAACTGTTGCGTCCAGGAGTATTCGCGGCGGTAGAGAAATATAAAGTTTATCGTCTTAGCGTTGTACGAAAATCTGGCACACAATTAGATAAGAGAGAGAGGGTCTAAAATTTATAAGACACCAAGATTTTTACGTGAAAAACCCCTGAAAAGCGGGAAAAACCACGGGGCCTAGCCCAGTTTGAACGAATCCACTAGTATTTGCAGTCGATTACAAATGAGGCCCTTCCTTGGGAGAAGGCCATAGCTTGATGTACATCTTATAGAGTACATTACATGATGTAAATACAAAGAATCACTATTGACATGTTCGTTTGGTCGGGAGGATCCAAGTCGGCGAGCGACGGAGGTCGGAAGGCTTGTAGTCGGCGAGCGATGTAAGTCAGGAGGACCGTAGTCGGCGGGCGACAGAGGTCGAAAAGATTGTAGTCGGCGGGCGACATAAGTCAGGAGGACCGTAGTCGGTGGGCGACGGAGGTCGGAAAGACTGTAGTTGCCTTGCGAGGGAGGTTGGAAAGACTGTGTCTGACGATGAAGGTCAGAAGAACGGCGTCAGGTAGAAGTCCAACCATAGAAAGAAATCCATCTTCGCATAGAATTCTAGAGGAGTCCGATATCTGGCAGAAGTCTGGCGTCGGATAAAAACTTGGCGGAGAGTGAAGGTTCGAAGTCGGGAAGAAGTCCGACATCTGTTGATGGCAGAGGAGAAATCCGGCTTCACCTGGGCAGAGTTTTGGCGTTAAGAGGGAACTATGTTGTTAATTGGAAAGGATTTCAGCATCACGTGGAAGTTGTGCAGAATTCCTGCGTTTCCTAAAAATCCGGCAGAGTTCCGGCGTCTTCAGGCGGCAGGAAGAGCTCCGGCGGTGGTCGATATGGTGAGGAATCTCCTTTTCCCCTTTCTCCTCATCTTATTCTCTCTCCTCACTTCAGCCCCTTTGGTGTAGAATGAGGGCTATATTTATAATTTTTCTGGAGTGGCATAGCCCGTAAATAGGCATGAGATCAGGGGCGAATTGAGAGTGTTTTGAATGGACGGCCGATATCGAATCCTTTGATCATGCACGGTTCGTTGGGCATTTGAAGGCCTTAATGATGTTGGAAATCATCGATCTTGGGCTCGCTGGATTCGTCTCGTCGAGCCGTACGATTCGAGTATAAGTTCGTCAAAATCAAAGACCGTTTAGTAACTCAAATTATAGTTTGAATCTTCCAACAGCGCTTTGAGCCCTTGATTCGGACTCATTTGGGCTCGGATTGGGTTGATCTTGGTGTCGTTGGGTTCGTATTTCCGAGACGCTCAGTTTGACTATAAGCTCGCTGAAATAGGAGTTCGGGTGCTTCCAAAATTATTTTTTGAAGTTTCCAACTAGCTCTTTCCTCGAGATTCATGCCCGATCAAGATAATTTTGTGATTACGTATCAATTCCATATTTATAATGTGTTATTTGTTTATGTTTTATAAACTACATTGATGCCATATTTATATTATTTGATTAGTTTAATATGGACATGAAATATATAGTGAATGTATTAGCGAAATTTTTCCTTCATTTTTATAATTTTTAATAATATTATTATTTATTGTGTCATCCGGTTTGATCCTGATTCGACCGGTCGAATCGTGAACCTCTCCTTCTTCCGATGCGTTGTTCTTTAGCATTAGTGATACAAGTAAATTAAGTAATACATAGTGTTTTTTGTTTTACTTAATTTAATTAAAATAAGATCGATACAAGTAAGTTAAGTAAAATATATTACGAAAGTAAATTATGTTTAGAAAATTTTATCTTTTTAACAATAATTCATTAAGCAATTTTTTTTTCCCACCTTTAGAGCGCTTTCCCGCGCGGACCCCAGCAGTCGCGATGTCCTCCTAACCCCAAGAGCTTCCGTCTCACAACTGCAAGCTCTTAAATTCCCCTCGCTTTCGTTGTCCGCCCCCAAGGTGTTTGATCAAAGTCCAAAACCACCACCTACACCTTTTCTCTGTTTCTTATGATTTTCTTTCAAATGCCAGCGACGTGCAAAATAAATCAATACGGCTCACTCTCTCGCTCTCTTCCCCCCACGTGTTCCACTCTTCATCTCGTTTAACAAGTAACAACCGAAGAAGAAAGGTCGATGTCTCGTAGAGAACAGCACAACATAATTACCGCAGTTAATTCTCTAATCTGCTCTAACCGAACATTGAGTACCTCAGATTTCGAAGAGGTATAGAGTTATAAATCAATTTTTGGAAAATTGCAATTTCCATATCTAATTCAATCAATATTAAGTAATTACTTCCGAAAAATGCAGCTCTTTTCCTCTTATTCAACGCCTATAAACTCCTCTTCCTCCCTCCTGATCTGCCATTGACCGCCAAGACAAAAAGAGCCAATGACCGCTTCCTCTTTCTATACTTTACTGGTTCTTTTTGTCGCAGTTCATGGATTGGCGGCAGTGATCACCACTTTGCCGGCACAGCAGAAGCTTGACCAGATCGATCGTCTCCCTGGCCAGCCCAGCGTAGAGTTCAACCAGTATTCTGGATATGTCACTGTGGACGCAAACGCTGGTCGAGCACTCTTCTACTGGCTTCTTGAGGCTCCAGCGGCATTACAGCCGGCCCCGCTTGTTCTGTGGCTGAATGGCGGCCCGGGCTGTTCTTCCATCGCCTATGGCGCGTCCGAGGAGCTGGGACCTTTCCACATCCACTCCGATGGCAGGACTCTCTATCTCAACCCCTACGCCTGGAACAAAGGTTGGTCTTAGAAAGAGATCTGTTCAGATTCGACTCAAATCAATTTCCTTTACCTTAAAATTTTCATCTTTTTTGGGTTTATTTTTGTGGCAGTGGCTAACATTCTTTTTCTGGAGTCACCGGCCGGGGTTGGATTCTCCTATTCCAATAGAACCTCGGATCTCTATACAGCTGGAGACCAGAGGACAGGTTGTGTGTGTTTCAAAAATTGGTCTCGAAAATTTGCTATTTGAGAATATTCTGGAATCCATTTCTCTTTTCTAAAAGTTCTTCCTTTGATGAAGCGGTGGATGCTTATACTTTTCTCGTGAATTGGTTCGAAAGATTCCCCCAGTACAAGTTCAGGGATTTCTATATAGCCGGGGAAAGCTATGCAGGTGAGCTGAAAAGGCCTTAGTCTTTAACCTCTTCCCTTCGCGTTAAATAATCCATGACCTGTGCTTGCTTCTCTTATCGTTCTCAGGCCACTATGTTCCTCAACTTTCTCAAATTGTCTACCGAAAGAATCAAGGAGTTCAGAGCCCTAGCATTAATTTTAAGGGGTTCATGGTATTTCCCGATTTTAATTGGGTTTCTTAACTTAGCTGTTTAATTGAAGCTTGTACTTTGGATGTTTTTCATGTCCCCTATTATGATTCTTTTAGGTGGGCAACGCTGTTACTGATGATGATAATGATTTTATTGGAACTTTTGAGTATTGGTGGACTCATGGGCTTATATCAGATACGACCTATAATGGCCTGAAGGCTGCTTGCCTATCACAGTCATCGGAGCACCCATCGGAAGACTGCTCAAAGCTGCAAGATGCTGCTGAAGAAGAAATGGGAGATATTGATCCATACAGCATATACACTCCTTCTTGTAACATCTCTTCTTCATCTCTCAAGCGTAAATTGAGAGGTCACTATGTTAGTCCTCACTTCCCAGCTCTTAAAAATTTAATGTTAAAATCTCCCAAGATTTCGCAGTTTCAATTTGAATTTTTTTTCTTTTATAATTCTCTATTGAAATATGCAAAATTATGAAAAAAAAAAAAAATTTCTTGCTCCAACTTCATCTGTTGTCAATGATGAATATGAATTCATTTGTTTGTATTCTTTTTTATTTAACTCAGCCTTGGATGTCGAGAGCTTATGATCCCTGCACAGATAGATACGCCCAGGTGTATTACAACCACCCTGAAGTGCAGAGAGCGCTCCATGCCAATGTCACAGGGTTGAATTATCCTTGGGAAGACTGCAGGTTTGTTGTTCAAGACTTTAGTATGTTGCAATTTCTATTGTAGTTTCAGTTCAATAAAATTTCTTTTTACTTATTTTTCAGCGACATAGTTGGGCCCTATTGGAGTGATTCACCAAGATCTATGCTTCCTATATACAAAGAACTTATTGCAGCCGGTCTGCGGATTTGGGTTTTCAGGTATTAAAAATCGTTAAAACATTCATCAAACATAGTTATCCACTCACTACATTGGTGAAATGCAAGTATTGTGAGTGTTGCAAGTGGGTATTATAGCATTGGTGAAAACTTTCAGCATTGAGAAAGACAACTAATTAATTATTTTAACACTGGGAGATAGTTAAGCCAACAGTACTGATGGGCGTCTTTTATGTATCTTGGAATTTAGGCTTCGTTTGGGATGGATTTTTTGTTGCTTCTTGAAGCAGCTTTTTAGTTTAAAAATTAAAATTTATGTACTAAAAAACAGCTTAAAGAAGCGGTAAAAAAGCTGTCCCAAATGAAGCCTTAGGCTTCGTTTGGGACAGCTTTCTTCTGCTTCGAAAAGCGGTTTTCTAGTAAAAAAATTAATATTTGTACTAAAAAATTGCTTTAAGAAGCAGGAAGAAAGCCGTCCCAAACAAAGCCTTAATTGGATGCTAAAAGCTTGCCTTGATGCCTTCCTAGACAGAATTGTGCTTTTCTGAAGATTCATGGCATTACACTCTTGCTATATATTGCTGAGTTTCTGTTATAAATAACATCCTAATGTTCTGGTGTGTAAACAAGTAGTGTAAAGAAAGAAAGCAATGTCAGTAAATCATTTATTAGGTATGGCATCCAATTGTGACTTTTCAAACCTATAACATATGTCAAAAGGGAAAGAAATATAATTGTTAAGTGTGGGAAAATGAAAGAAGTGCAGCATATACTATACTTGAGGCCAGAACGCAAGCACTGAAACATGGATTCTATTGGGAAACACGATTAAAAGAGAAAAAATCAGGGAATTATCTTGCTACTATAGAGATGTCAAAGGAAAGTTAAAAGAGCACTAGAGAAGCATATCAAGCCTGGTAGGGTTCATCTTATTGATCTCTACCACATTTAAATTGTTTCCCTTAGTTAAAATCCAAGTTGGGGCAGGGTGAAGGGCGGAGATTATTTGAGGAATAGAAAATTGGGAAGAGAGGTCTCTCTCTCTCTCTCTCTCTCTCTCTCTCTCTCTCTCTCTCTCTCTCTCTCTCTCTTATTTGAATCAAAATGTAAGTTGGGTCATCTAAACTGCATCCATTGGGCTTGCTGTTTAAGGATACATTTCTAAATACATAGGCAGAGGAAAGGCCTTCCCATTCCAATGCAGAATTAGGATTTCAAGTGAGGGGAGAAAGGGTGTAGTTAAAATTTGTAAATGGCAAAGCTTCTATAATGTATTTAATTGTAAGAGAAATTATGATAAAAGTTTCAAATTATATATAGTTACATAGAATTTTTTCAAATCTAGAGGTGGCAAAAGCCTCCTCTAGTTGCCCAGTTCCCACCTTACCCTCTTGTAAATAACACAGTTGCAGGATTATGACCCAATGGACTCAATTCTTGAAACAAATAGTTGAGGTAGTATAAATTGCATATGGCCAGTCTTTAGCCTAAATTGAAACTTCCACATTCGTTACGGGGAATAACTATGCAAGCTTCTTATCACAAATTGACCGAGCTTAAGTATATAGCAGAAAATCTGGTTATTATTTCTTAATATTTGAAAAGCATATTTGCACTTTTTGTATCTGTATTTCCCCTGACTTTTGCACTTAATCCTACAGTGGTGACACTGATTCTGTGGTGCCATTGACTGCAACTAGATATTCAATCAATGCTTTGAACTTGACAACACTCACTGACTGGTATCCTTGGTATGATCATGGAATTGTAAGTCGATAATTTAAGCTCCTTGGAGCTATTTCACTCTTTAATTCACCTATTATATTTAGATTACTCTATTTGCTTAAAAGATCTTTATTGCTTGGTATTGGTGATCTGCTAGGTTGGTGGATGGAGCCAGGTCTATAAGGGCTTAAACTATGTAACCATCCGTGGAGCAGGTCATGAGGTTCCCCTCCATAAACCCCGCCAAGCTCTCATACTCTTTAAGCATTTCTTGAAGAATAAGCCCATGCCATCTGTGTAATCATCTTATAAGATTGAAGATGGTATCACAGCCTTCAATTATTTCAAATAGTTGTTGGTAATTCTTCCATTTTATCTGTTCATATTTGCATTCTTCCAGCTATATAAATCAAGGCTGGTAAGGAGTAATAAAAGCTTTTAAACCTTTTAATCCTGATTTGATTGTATTCATATTTACAGGCCAGATGTGGGATTCGAAACTGTAAATTTACATTTTTATATGATTCTAAACAATCATTCAGAAGGCCTTATTTGGTCCTGCCATCTATCTGATCAAAGCATATCCTCTCTATATCATCAATGACACAATTTAGTCTTTGAGTCTGTTTAGGAGAAAAAAAACTCATTAAACAGCCTTGATATCTTTTGATTGCTTGAGGGAAATAAACAATTCAAACGAATAATGATTCATTTCATTCACTTAGCAGACACATGTAGAAGCCTCCCACTTGGCATTATTTGCAATTACATCATTAATTTGGCTGATCATAGTACTAATATTCGTTTTCCATACTTACATCACCACATCAAATGCTTTATTTGGGAAAACTTTCTTATTGTTTCATGAAGCAGTTTCTTAATACAAAATTTTAAAGTGCTAAGAAACTGTTTCATAAAATAGTAAGAAAATTATCTCAATTGATATCTAAATGACCATGTTAGAACTAGTAGCGCATTAAATTCCTTTTTGTGGTTGTATAGAATTGCGAAAAATATTTGGAGATGTTTTGATTAAATAACTAATAAATATCCTTGACTTAGAAAAAACAGAGTTTTTTAAAGTAAAGTAGGATAGTGGGTATGGGAATAGTTGGAATCAATCAAGAAGAGAAGCATTGATTTTTCCCCTCATGATGAGCTAGCATTTGGCTTTTAGTTGAAATTTATTCCATCTTCTGTTTGTCATTTGCTAGCCAATTCTGATAGCACATCTTAATGACATATCAGGTTCTCTAATTGGCTTAAAGGGACAGCCTAAGTTTGTTTTTCTTTTCATCGTTGCAAGGAAATGGCATTATTGTTATTTCAAGTAAACAATCATTCATGATCACTAAGGCTTCATTTGAGATAGTTTTTTTACTATTTTCTGAAGCAGTTTTTCCTCCATACAAAAAAATTTTATACTAAGGCTTTGTTTGATTATTATGTAACTTTTATAAAAGATAGTTTTAAAACTATTGTTTGAGAGAATGAAGTTTTTTAACAGAGAAGTTAATATCAAAAAGCTTTTGAAAACAATTAAAAAACAACGTACTCAGAATGTGGTTAAGAAAAATAGTTTTATCAAACAAATAATTTTTTTCTGCTTTACTGTTGCCAGCAGAAAAAGCAGTAAAGACGGACAAACAAATGAACCATAAAAAGCTTCTTCAAAAAGCACAAAAAAGCCGTCCCAAATGAAGCCTAAGAGGAATTCAGTCATATGCATATTCATGTAAGACATTTGTTTACAAAGTGACAAGTTCACAAGAATAAAATAAGCCTTGTAAATCCAGCCATTTACACCATCCAATACAAATGTAAAACTATAATAGACAAACACTGCTATAGGAGAATAGCAATAGGTTCAGAAGTTCCAAATCAAAAATGAAAATGAGAGAATATCGACCCCATCCAAGACTATTAAGAAAGATATGATAATCAGGAAAATATATTTTCAGCATAATAAAGCACTTGAGTTAGGAATACCTTAGTGAAAGAAGTCTCCTGCATGCATGTATTTTTTTAGGACCTTAAGAGAGAAAAAAAAAAGTAGACTCATAAAAGAGATGAGAATATGTTCGTTATAATTCTTACAAGTGTAATCTACTTGTATTCCATGACCTATAAGAATGCCGTTAGTCTCAAGCACATTGTTAAGAATCTTCTTGATCAAGAAAGCATAGTTGATAACAAAACTTTTAAACCAAACAAGCTTATTCAATGCACAATAGGCATATGAGACTGAAGAAGTAGTTATAGTTGTTTATTAAAAAAAATAATCTTTATACATCTAATAATGTGCTGCACTTTGATTGATGAATGCAAATGTTAAGAATTTGTTGTATGCAGTTGTCATTACTATATTGTGGAAGACACTAGTGTAAATTTTTTATAAAGTTGCCAACTTTTGGCTTTCTTATTACTATCAAGCCATTCACTGATTAGGTTACCAAAATTTTTAATTTAAGTTTTTTCATGAGTAAAGGAAGAGAGAGAGAGAGAGAGACAAAGAGAGAGAGAGAACAAATTGTTGTTAGTTTGAATCTTGAAGCGTAAATATTGTCTGTTTTTTAATGCAAGCTTTTGTCAGGCTTTTCAAATATGGAGGTTTTATAAGTAGGTTTGCACCAAAGGGATCTATAGGCATTTGCGCACCATTTATATAGAAGAAAATTATTATTATATAACCTCCAAATGATTTCAGATGTGCTTAAACTTTGTAGAGTGTCAAGTGAAGGTAAGCCAAGGCCACCATCATCCCTAGGAAGAGAAGTGATTTCTTAGGAAATTGTGAGTAATTTATATAATGTCATTGCATGGTTCAAGGACTCGAATTAATGAGGCGAGAACGAACAATCGTACGGTTATAACATTTCTTTTAGAATTCAGTCATAGCTTATTATCTACATTCCAATTAAAAACTGAAGAGACTCTAACATCACTCTAACATCCTTTTTCATCAAACTACTAATACAATCCTCACATCTTAATTATTTACATAAACTAGAAATTATCGACTTTCATTTGAGCGTCATCTTTTGTAGACAAACTCCTACTTTTCAATCATTTTAACTTATCATGAGATTTACTTGAAAAATTAGTTTAACAGTTTGAGTTTACATGATAAACTTAGTAGATAATCAAGCATGTAGCATAGCAATTTTAAATACATAAAATGAACATTTTGTGGGTTTTTTTATGCTTTATTATATATATATATATATATATATATATATATATATATATATATATATATATATATATATATATATATATATATATATATATATATATATATATATATATATATATATATATATATATATATATATATATCAATTTGTATTATATTCCATGTATAATAGTTAAATATATAAAATAAAACGTTCATATTTCTTTATCTTTCTTATATAGCTAACATATGCATCTTCTTTTATATATTATTGTTGCGTCCTGGAGTATTCGCGGCGGTAGAGAAATATATAGTTTAACGTCTTAGCGTTGTACGAAGATCCAGCACACAATCAGATAAGTGATAGGATGTAGCATTCATAAGTGACACCAGAGTTTTTACGTGGAAAACCCCTGAAAAAGGGGGAAAAACCACGGGGCCTGGCCCGGTTTGAATGAATCTACTAGTATTTGTAGTCGATTACAAATGAGGCCCTTCCTTAGGAGAAGGCCTTGGGTTGATGTAGCAAATGTACATCTTATAGATTGCATTACATGGTAAGAGTTACATATACAGGTTTGTTTGGCCTGAAGGACCATAGTCGGCAAGAGACCGTAGTTGGCAGGAGACCGTAGTCGGCCGGAGACCGTAGTCGGCCGTAGACCGTAGTCTGCAGGAGACCGTAGTCGGCCGGAGACCGTAGTCGGCAGAAGACCGTAGTCGGCAGGAGATCGTAGTCGGCCGGAGACTGTTGTCTGGTGATGGAGGTCGGACGGACCGTATTAGGCGACAGTGGTCAGAAGGATTGTAGGCGGTAGGAGATAAGGAGTCAGGTGTTAGTCCCATTGTCACTTGGAAGATCAGATGTTGATGGTCTGGCCTTGAGTAGGACGTCGGGTCTTAAGCAGGACGTCAGGTCTTCAGCAGGACGTCGGGTCTTCAGCAGGACGTCGGGACTTAACGTCGGGCCTTGAACAAGACGTCGGGTCTTTGGCAGGAAATAGGGACTGAGTGTCAGGCCTTAAGCAGGACGTCGGGTCTTCAGCAGGACGTAGGGACTGAACGTCGGGCCTTAAGCAAGACGTCGGGTCTTCAGCAGGACGTAGGGACGGAACGTCGGGCCTTAAGCAGGACGTTGGGTCTTCGGCAGGACGCCGGGGATGAACGTCGGGCCTTAAGGTGGTGTTCCGGCGAGGTTTTGTGGTGGTCCGGCGAGGTTCCTGCGGTGGTCCGGCGGTGGTCCGACGAGATTCCTGCGGTGGTCCGGTGGTGGTCCGGCGAGGTTCTGCGGTGGTCCGGCGGTGGTCCGGCGGCTGTCGAGGAGGAACTCCTTCCTTCTCTTCTCTTCTCTTCTTCTCTCTCTTGCTTTGATTCCCTCTTGTGAAGAATGATGGCTCTATTTATAGATTTTCTGGAGTGGCATGGTCCGTAAATAGGTGTGAGATCAAGGGCGAATGGGGGGAGTGGTCAAATGGACGGCCGATATTTAATCCTACAATCGTGCACCGTTCGTTGGACATTTGGAGGCCTTAATGATGTTGGAATTTAGTGATCTTGGGCTCGTTGGATTCGTCTCGTCGAGCCGTTCGATTCAAGTATAAGCTCGTCAAAATTGGAGACCGTTTGGTAACTCAAATTGCGGTTTGAACCTTCCAACAGCGCTCTGAGCCCTTGATTCGGACTCATTTGGGCTCGGATTGGGTTGATCTGGGTGTCGTTGGATTCGTATTTCCGAGACGCTCAGTTTGACTGTAAGCTCGCTGAAATCAGAGTTCGGGTGCGCCCAAAATTAATTTTTGTAATTTCCAACTAGCTTTTGCCTCGAGATTCGTGCCCGATCAAGCTAATTTTGTGATGCCGTATCAGTTGCCCCCCTATTTTCGGACGCCGAAGCTCCACGGGTCCGAAAATATAAGTGTCGACAATTTGCATAGGCCGAAATGCCAAAAAATGCGTTCCGAAGATTAATGGCTTGCTCGAACTTGATCATAGAGGCCTCGTTGAGCTCCGAAAGTGCCGAAATTGAGTCCGGAACGTCGAAAAACGTGTCCAGGGACCCCAAAAACGTCGAAATCGGAGTTTTCGGGACGAAAATCGGGCCCCAAAATGGGCTAGGCGGCCTGACCGGCCGGACGGGCCGGCCGGCCGCCGCCGTTGCCGCCGGCGGCACTGCCGGCCCGCGCTGGAACGCGCGCGGCGGCCCGCCTGGGCCGCCCGACCGCCTGGGCCCGCGCTCGCGGGCCCGCGCTGCGGCTTGCGCGGCGGCCCGCCCGGCCGCCTGGGCCCGCGCCGCCCGGCCCGCGCCTGCGGCCCGCACTGCAGCCCGCGCGGTGGGCTGCTGGGGCCGGCTTCTGGCCCGCGTGGCAGCCCGCTGGCTGCTCCTCCACGCCTCATTTGAATGAATGGACGGGTCTGTTCAGCCCACCGACCTAGTGGGCCCCACTAGTGCAGAAAATTGAATTTTTTAAGCTTTTTTAGGCCTTTTTTGGCCGTAAAAATGCATAAAAAATCCGAAAAAAATCCCAAAAAAAAATTCCGAAAAAAAATTCAGAAAAATTTAGAAAAATTTGGGAAAATTAAAAATTCTAGAAACTTCCACTCTTTCTTTTTCTCCAAAAAGCTATAAATAGGGCCTTAGATCCTTAAGAAAGTTCATTCCTTTCTTCTTCTCCTCCTTTTTTCTTCTCTTATTCTTCTCCTTTCTTCATCATCTCCCTCTGTCCTTTCTATTGAGGCCTTCCCTCAGTTTTCTGAGGCCCCTCTCTTGGCAAGGAAGTTCGGAGATTCTCTTCTTTCCTCATCTCCCTCTGTCCTTTCTATTGAGGCCTTCCCTCAGTTTTCTGAGGCCCCTCTCTTGGCAAGGAAGTTCGGAGATTCTCTCTTCTTTCCTCATCTCCCTCTGTCCTTTCTATTGAGGGCCTTCCCTCAGTTTTCTGAGGCCCCTCTCTTGGCAAGGAAGTTCGGAGATTCTCTCCTTTCTTCTCATCTCCCTCTATCCTTTCTATTGAGGCCTTCCCTCAGTTTTCTGAGGCCCCTCTCTTGGCAAGGAAGTCCGGAGATTCCCCATTCTTCTCTTTCTCCCTCTTTTCTTCGAGAGATCTTGTGGAGTTCTGATGTTTGGTGATTTGCGATGGAGGTCGGATAAACCGTTGTAAGGAGGGAGGTTGAAATGACGGGCATACTTCCAGCATCGGGGAGAAGTATGATGACAGGCAGGAATTCAACGTCGGGTAGTCATACAGTGTCGGGCAGAAGACCGACGAAAGTCTATTAACTGGTAGAAGTCCGACATCTGGTAGAAGTACGAAGTCGGGTAGAGGTGCAACGCCAGGTACAAGACCGATGAAAGTCCATCGACGGGTAAAAGTCTGACGACGGTTAGTAGTCTGAAGGCAAGTAAAAGTTTGACGCAAGGAGAAGTCCGACGTCATGTAGAAGTACGGCCTCGGGCAGAAGACCGATGAAAGTTCGTCGACGGGCATAAGTCCGAAGACGAGTAGAAGTCTGCTGACGAGCAGAAGTTCGACGATAAGGAGAAGTCCAACGTCGAGTAGAAGTACGGCCTCGGGCAGAAGACCGTTGAAAGTTCGTCGAAGGGCATAAGTCCGACGACGAGTAGAAGTCTGCTGACGAGCAGAAGTTCGACGATAAGGAGAAGTCCGACGTCGAGTAGAAGTACGGCCTCGGGCAGAAGACCGTTGAAAGTTCGTCGAAGGGCATAAGTCCGACGACGAGTAGAAGTCCGCGGAAAGTCCTGCAAGACAAAAGTTCAGCGACAGGAGAAAATTCAAAATTGGGTAGAATTTTAATATTGTGGAGAAGTAAGATAGAAGTCCATTGACGACATTCTGACGATGTTAACCAAGGATGTATAATCTATCCGAGGTTGTTTGTCAGAGCCTTTACTCGATGATGTTAACCGATATTGGATCCGGCAATGATGTAGGACCTGTCCGAGGTTGTATGTCGGAGACTTTGCTCGACGACGTTAACCTGTGTGGAAGAGGTCGGGAGAATCCACCAAGGATGTGAGACCTTTCCGAGGTTGTATGTCGGAGCCTTTGCTCGACGACGTTTAACCTGTGTGGAAGAGGTCAGGAGTATCCACCAAGGATGTAGGACCTTTCCGAGGTTGTATGCCGGAGCCCTGCTCGACGACGTTAACCTGTGTGGAAGAGGTCGGGAGAATCCACCAAGGATGTGAGACCTTTCCGAGGTTGTATGCCGGAGCCCTGCTCGACGACGTTAACCTGTGTGGAAGAGGTCGGGAGAATCCACCAAGGATGCAGGACCTTTCCGAGGTTGTATGTCGGAGCCATGCTCGACGACGTTAACCTGTGTGGAAGAGGTCAGGAGTATCCACCAAGGATGTAGGACCTTTCCGAGGTTGTATGCCGGAGCCCTGCTCGACGACGTTAACCTGTGTGGAAGAGGTCGGGAGAATCCACCAAGGATGTGAGACCTTTCCGAGGTTGTATGCCGGAGCCCTGCTCGACGACGTTAACCTGTGTGGAAGAGGTCGGGAGAATCCACCAAGGATGCAGGACCTTTCCGAGGTTATATGTCGGAGCCATGCTCGACGATGTTAACCTGTATGGAAGAGGTCGGGAGAATCCACTAAGGATGTGAGACCTTTTCGAGGTTGTATGCCGGAGCCCTGCTCGACGACGTTAACCTATGTGGAAGAGGTCGGGAGAATCCACTAAGGATGTGAGACCTTTCCGAGGTTGTATGCCGGAGCCCTGCTCGACGACGTTAACCTGTGTGGAAGAGGCCGGGAGAATCCATTAAGGATGTGAGACCTTTCCGAGGTTGTATGTCGGAGCCCTGCTCGACGACGTTAACCTGTGTGGAAGAGGTCGGGAGAATCCACTAAGGATGTGAGACCTTTCCGAGGTTGTATGCCGGAGCCCTGCTCGATGACGTTAACCTGTGTGGAACAGGCCGGGAGAATCCACCAAGGATGTAAGACCTTTCCGAGGTTGTATGTCGGAGCCTTTGCTCGACGACGTTAACCTGTGTGGAAGAGGTCGAGAGAATCCACCAAGGATGTAAGACCTTTCCGAGGTTGTATGTCGGAGCCTTTGCTCGACGACGTTAACCTGTGTGGAAGAGGCTGTGAGAATCCACCAAGGATGTAAAACCTTTCTGAGGTTGTATGTCGGAGCCTTTGCTCGACGACGTTAACCTGTGTGGAAGTGGTCGAGAGAATCCATCAAGGATGTAAGACCTTTCCGAGGTTGTATGTCGGAGCCTTTGCTCGACGACATTAACCTGTGTGGAAGAGGTCGGGAGAATCCACTAAGGATGTAGGACCTTTCCGAGGTTATATGTCGGAGCCATTGCTCGACGACGTTAACCTGTATGGAAGAGGTCGGGAGAATCCACCAAGGATGTAAGACCTATCCGAGGTTGTATGTCGGAGCCTTTGCTCGACGACGTTAACCTGTGTGGAAGAGGTCGGGAGTATCCACCAAGGATGTAGGACCTTTCCGAGGTTGTATGTCGGAGTCTTTGCTCGACGACGTTAACCTGTGTGGAAGAGGTCGGGAGTATCCACCAAGGATGTAGGACCTTTCCGAGGTTGTATGTCGGAGCCTTTGCTCGACGACGTTAACCTGTGTGGAAGAGGTCGGGAGTATCCACCAAGGATGTTGGACCTTTCCGAGGTTGTATGTCGGAGCTTGTGCTCGACGACGTTAACCTGTATGGAAGAGGTCGAATCGGATCCCCCTGGGATCGATTTTACCTTGATTGGGAGGGGGCGAACGCCGCGTATATCCCGAATCAAAGCTGAAGAATAGTCTAACTTTAGACCGTTACTGCCTTTTTGAGGATAAGATTAAGACTTTGTCCAAGGAGTAGAAGCCCAGCAGAGGACTGTATAAGGCTTGTAATTGATTGGAAGTATCCTTTCATGTCGCTGGGATTTTCCCAAAATATCATCTTGATATATAAAGCATTAGAGGATCTTTTTGACCAGAATTGGGGTCAAAGTTGCCCCCCAGTCCGCATCTAATGCAATAATGACTGATGTCAGGAAGTTGATAAGAGCGATCCTTTGAGATTGGAGCAGAAGTTGCCCCCCAGTCGGGAATCACTTTCCCACAGACGGCGCCAAACTGTTGCGTCCTGGAGTATTCGCGGCGGTAGAGAAATATATAGTTTAACGTCTTAGCGTTGTACGAAGATCCAGCACACAATCAGATAAGTGAGAGGATGTAGCATTCATAAGTGACACCAGAGTTTTTACGTGGAAAACCCCTAAAAAAGGGGGAAAAACCACGGGGCCTGGCCCGGTTTGAATGAATCCACTAGTATTTGTAGTCGATTACAAATGAGGCCCTTCCTTAGGAGAAGGCCTTGGGTTGATGTAGCAAATGTACATCTTATAGATTGCATTACATGGTAAGAGTTACATATACAGGTTTGTTTGGCCTGAAGGACCATAGTCGGCAAGAGACCGTAGTTGGCAGGAGACCGTAGTCGGCCGGAGACCGTAGTCGGCCGTAGACCGTAGTCTGCAGGAGACCGTAGTCGGCCGGAGACCGTAGTCGGCAGAAGACCGTAGTCGGCAGGAGATCGTAGTCGGCCGGAGACTGTTGTCTGGTGATGGAGGTCGGACGGACCGTATTAGGCGACAGTGGTCAAAAGGACCGTAGGCGGTAGGAGATAAGGAGTCAGGTGTTAGTCCCATTGTCACTTGGAAGATCAGATGTTGATGGTCTGGCCTTGAGTAGGACGTCAGGTCTTAAGCAGGACGTCAGGTCTTCAGCAGGACGTCGGGTCTTCAGCAGGACGTCGGGACTTAACGTCGGGCCTTGAACAAGACGTCAGGTCTTTGGCAGGAAATAGGGACTGAGTGTCAGGCCTTAAGCAGGACGTCGGGTCTTCAGCAGGACGTAGGGACTGAACGTCGGGCCTTAAGCAAGACGTCGGGTCTTCAGCAGGACGTAGGGACGGAACGTCGGGCCTTAAGCAGGACGTCGGGTCTTCGGCAGGACGCCGGGGATGAACGTCGGGCCTTAAGGTGGTGGTCCGGCGAGGTTTTGTGGTGGTCCGGCGAGGTTCCTGCGGTGGTCCGGCGGTGGTCCGACGAGATTCCTGCGGTGGTCCGGTGGTGGTCCGGCGAGGTTCTGCGGTGGTCCGGCGGTGGTCCGGCGGCTGTCGAGGAGGAACTCCTTCCTTCTCTTCTCTTCTCTTCTTCTCTCTCTTGCTTTGATTCCCTCTTGTGAAGAATGATGGCTCTATTTATAGATTTTTTGGAGTGGCATGGTCCGTAAATAGGTGTGAGATCAAGGGCGAATGGGGAGTGGTCAAATGGACGGCCGATATTTAATCCTACAATCGTGCACCGTTCGTTGGACATTTGGAGGCCTTAATGATGTCGGAATTTAGTGATCTTGGGCTCGTTGGATTCGTCTCGTCGAGCCGTTCGATTCAAGTATAAGCTCGTCAAAATTGGAGACCGTTTGGTAACTCAAATTGCGGTTTGAACCTTCCAACAGCGCTCTGAGCCCTTGATTCGGACTCATTTGGGCTCGGATTGGGTTGATCTTGGTGTCGTTGGATTCGTATTTCCGAGACGCTCAGTTTGACTGTAAGCTCGCTGAAATCAGAGTTCGGGTGCGCCCAAAATTAATTTTTGTAATTTCCAACTAGCTTTTGCCTCGAGATTCGTGCCCGATCAAGCTAATTTTGTGATGCCGTATCAATTATAAATTTATAAGATATCTTTCACATAACTTACTTCTTATTTTATTTCATTTATCTATTTCAATTTGATATTTATTTTATTTTCATTATCATTTTTATTAGTACAGGAGCACCATCTAAATGTATAATTATTTTCATTTCCATTTATAATGCACGGGTTATTGTTTCCCCAACCAAAGCCATATGGGGGTTAACTCTTCTAATTTGCATGCATGCATTTTTTCTATATTTTAATTCTTCCATTCTCATATGAATCATCATTGAATATTTTTTTTTCACATATTATAGTAATCTATACATACAATTTATTTGTATAGATACATAAGTATTACACTATAAATCTCAGTAGTTCAATCATTTTTTTTTCCAAATTTGTTGCATATGTGATATTTATTGTATCATCTGTGCTGCAATAATTACATATAATGATAATTCACATTTTCATTTCCATTACTCTCTCAATTAACTCAAATAATATGCAATAATTGTAATACTTACAAGAGAAGGAATTGTAATAACACAAAAAGGAATTGAAACTTGAATAAAAACAATTACATTATAATTACCCACTTTATTTTCTTCCATTCTTCAATCTCCTTCTGATTCTCGTGCTTGATATAGACTTCAAATTACTCTTCTCAGTTCACTTATAAAAATCTTTCACTATTAAAATTTATACAATAATATCTTATTTATCACTAAATTATGGTTCCTAAAATACAATACAAAAAATTGAATATCTTAAAAATCATAAAAAACAAATATACATTTTCCTCCACAATTTACGGTACTATCATTAATATAAAATTACCTCACAAAAAGTTTTCTTCTAAATGAACTTTCCCTTCCTTCACTGTCGCAACATAGTTTATGTCACTTGAATTCTTCCTATCCACAAAAAAAATTTTCTCCTTAGATTAGATAAATAATAATATAATTATTTTATCTAAGTTGAACAAATAAATTGATAAGGGATAAAATAATCCACTATGTAAAAATAAAAAAAATAAATTAGTAATTTAACACTTACTATTTCTTCCACCATTAGAGAACGGAAGAACTCCAAAATCTCAAATGTATTCACTTTCTCTTTCTGAGTTTTCTCATTTACTTTGAGAGCATACATTCTTTGATGTTTTTATAAACCATTTTATGGAAGGAATTATACAAAAATGAAATAAAATGATAACCAAACCTCATTTCTTCTTCCTCTCGTTTTCTACCTTTTCTTCTGACTTTTGCTTCTTTAGTGATAATGAACGAAGAGGAGGAAGTTATTCTTCTTGAAGAGTCGTTTACTTTCACCCCCGTACACATTCCTTATCTTAGAACTGTGAACTGATGAGCCCACCAAAAGCCGGCTGCAAACACGCAACTTCTGCGCGAACCCTCTGTCTGGGTCTGATGTTCGCATAATGATCCGACCGCTGAAAAAAATAGGTCGGTTCAACTGAATTGGCCAGGTCTATATATCACATATAAGCCCCTTGTAGTAAAAGAAATTATTTATGAGGGTAGTTAGTTTCCTTCTAAACCCTTGATGAGTAGAGGCATAATCTATACTACTATATAAAAGTGGCTTGGGACTTCACCCATAGCAAATCTTGACCTTTTATTTCTAAAGTTTAAATTAATCTACAACGTTCATTTATAACTCTTCAAATTCTTTTATTTTTCACTTCCTCCAAAAAATTTATTCACTCATTTATTTATTCACTGTCCTGCTTTTAAAGTGAGTTCACATCACCTCAAAAACAAATATCAAGTAAATTCAAAACGTCACTACCAATTCGTATAAAATATTAATTCGCACGCAGTTCAAAAACAAAACATTAAAAGTTGCTCAGGCCTAAAAATTAAAGCCAAATCAAATATCAAGTAAATTCAAAACGTCACGGCCAATTAGTATATAATATGTATTCTAACATTTACTAAATTACCACAGCCATGCGTTTCACATTACCGCAGTTTCGCACAAACACATAAACCCTAGCATTCTGCGGCCGATCGAATTCATCCCCGCCGCAACATCTATACTACTATTATAAAGGGGCTTGAGTTTTCTTCCTCCGACAAATCTTGTTCATCCATTTACTTATTTTTTAGTTATCTTGGCCATCCATTCTATTAAAAATATTTAATAAATCAAAAAATTTACATAAAACATTATTCGTATATGACTCTTCAATTTCTTCCTATAAAACGTTTATTCATTCATTTATTTACAGACGTTATTTTAAAATCAATACTATACTACTATCAAATCCCGATCGTTCATTTCATTCGTTTAAAATGTAGCCTAGCTCATCGTTTTTTTTTTAATTGTTCGGCTACAATAAAATGAGCGTTTCAGTGCAGTTATAAAAATATTTACATGTTCGATTTCAATACCCAAGCGTTTTTGCCCCGATTTGTTGTCCGTTCCCAGCGAACTTTTATTCTATCCAGTGAACGTATGCAGAGGAAGGTTTGGTTTTAGGTTTGGACGTTATTTCAAAAAACTCGGTACAGGCACTTTTTTGCCTAAAACCGAACCTTCATCTGCGTACGTTTACTGGATAGAATAAAAGTTCCCAGCTTTAAGGCTCCGCGTGAAGAAGTTTTTTGAAATATTAGGTGCTTCTTTGGCTTTGTTGTTCCTGTTGGAGTCGCTTATCCTTCGTCTTTGTTGTTCCCGTCGGCTCGGAAGTCGCATCGAGAGTTCCCTGTGAAGGTAACATTATTTTTCAAGCTTTCGTTGTTGTTGTTCGCTCATATCACTCAGTTCACACAATCTGTAATCCTACAGCTCCCATTTGTAACTCACAAAGCTCTTAAATAGAATAGGTTTTTCACTTTTCTTCTAACCCTAACCGATGCGACTTCGCTCCACACTCTCGCTATGTTGATTCTCTGAATTATTGAACCAATATGAAGGTACTTTGTTTCCCATTCGAGATTTACAAACAAGCATAAAGAATTCAGTATTTTCATTCTGTCCATTGACATTTTTGGAGCTGTGTGGAGATTGTTAACCATTGTTGTTTTATGTGTTGCAGTTCAACGAATCCCACCATCGGTTGTCAGAAGAAGCTCAAGATTGACGATGATCAAAAAATTGTATGTGTTTTCCTTGTAAATTAATTTATTCTCTATAGGTCGTGGGTTTTGTGTTTTAGATGATGCTTCGTGTGATTAATTTACTATGGAATTTTGTGTTTTTTTGCTTGCGTTTTTCTTGAATTATTTTTTGAAGCTAGAACTCTAATGTCCTTTCCTCAGGAGATTTTTTTCTCTGTTGAGAAACACAATTTTTGCAATTCCTTTTAAGGAGGACTCAATAGGGCATTTCATTTCCATTTTTACTAGGAACGCGTAGGTGCCAAAAGGGCTAAATTGACACCCTTGGTTAATCGTGCATGATAAGCGCTGCTTGTCTTGCTCTGGGCATAGGAGCGATTAAGCTAAACCGTCCCTTGCTTATCTCAACTTAAATCTCCCTAATTATCTTTTTCATTTTAATGATTCAAAGAACTTCCGCCCTTCGCGCGCCCTTATAATTGTAAGTTCGACAAAAGTCCAGCGTGTTGATTGGCATGAGACCAAGGGTTAATTATGCAAATTTAAAAAAAAATACATGAACAAATGTTTGAATTTGCAATGGGAAATAGCGTTTAATTTCTTTAACATTTTTTCACTTTTTGGAAGATGAATTCAACCATCGAAACCTTTCAACAACAGATGATTTGATTCCCCATAAGATAACCATCGCATGTGTTCTGTTTCTCCCTTATTAATATGTCACTAAATATTATGAAAGCTTTTTATTTGTGTTTGCTTTCTTTGATTTCACCACTTTCATTTTTTTTTTTTTTGCTTATATTGGTCTAGGAATGAAACTTTTTTATCAGTTATTTGACTAGGCATTGGATTATCTGCCACTCAATTACCATCCCTAATACATCAACTTTATTAGTTTTTTTTTTTCAATGATTTAATATAGATTTTTTGACTTCTTACTTTTCATTAGTTTTAAGAAACAGTAAGAAAGCCATCCTAAACGAAACCTTTTTCTTTTTTTCTTCATAATCCTTCAACAATACTTATATATAGTTAAATTTTACTTTTTATTGTACATATTCTAATCAATGAAGTTTATTTTAGATTATATTATCTTCTGTAGATATCTTTATTGTCATCCCCCCTTCAATTTATATATTCTCCTATGTATTATTTCTGATTTAACATTCATCTTTAACATACTTAAACACTAGATGCTTTGTCTTTCTATGATTATTGACTGACATGTCGCTACAGTCAAAGAATTCTTTCTATAAGCTTTCAGAAAGAAAAGGTGGTGTCTCTTACATGCCATGCTACTCTTATTTGACCTTGTTGTGCAGTAAAATAATTCTTCAAGTAAAAGTTTTATAATCTTCAACATTGTATCTTATTTAAACAACTTTCACCAAAGTTCTTAACTTAGTGTTGTTAATGAATTTAGGGCTGTTGTCAGTTTTTCAGATTCAACAACTTTTATTATACATTGAAGAACATCTTTTACATGCAGTTGTATATGCTAAGGTTTACTGCTTTCATGTGTTCACTCAGCCGTCTTCCTGATGAAAAAAAAGGGACTAAACTACAACAACACAATTCTACTTAATCTTATTTATTATTGGGAATCTTATTCCATTCAAGTAGATTGTTTTAGTTCATGGTGCATTGACACCTTTGCGAATGTATCGTGGTTAGTTCCTTTGTTTACTAAATGAAGCAGTAGTACTATTTCTGATGCTTTCTTGGGGAAGGACATTGTAAGATAATCATAAAGAAAACAAGAACCTGATTATTAGATATCATTCCCAATATGAAAATTTAACCATTTATTTTTTATATTGAACCCATATTACTTCATCTTTTATTTTTAATTTTTCATTTCATATTCATATTAACAAAATTTTATTCATGCCTACATGTTCAAAAGTTCACATTAATTTTATAATTGAAATTTTATTCATTTTCATTAATAAATTCTCATCATAGAATTTTATATTCATAGCATTAATTTTAAGTATGACGAAGAAGGATTCATGTAGCCGACCCCACATAGTGGGAGAAAGGCTTGATTTTATTGTTGTTGTATTAATTTTAAGTATGAGCCCAATAGTTGTAGAAATTGGGCATTGAATAGTTTTAAAAATTGGGATTCAAATAGTTAGAATGCATCTTACTAATTGATTATTTTTTATTCTTTTAAAGATATTTATATATTATACGTTGCATGAGTTTCCTTTCAAGCAAAGTCCTTGCCTTTTTGCCTTTCATTTTAATTATTCAAATAAAATTCTTAGCAAATTCCAATTAAAGAATTAATTATTAGCTTAAAAACCTTCCTTTCAAGTCTCCCATTTATTTTTTAGTGAAATAAACAACTCAATCTCTATCAAATTATTTAAGCAGCTCCCCTTCCTCTTCTCTCTGCCTCCACTCTTTCGAAGAACATATCACAAAAGATAACAAATAGAGAAAAATATCAAGTAGAAGGAAGAGTTTTTTATTTTCCTAATGAAATTTCTAATCTTTTTAAAGTTATATTAAAATGTGAATTCTGCTTAATAATATAGAAATAATATGTACAAGTATATGATTAAAATGTATTGGATCTACATCAGTTGAGAATTTCTTTTTAGAAAAAAATTGATTGAAAAATAATTTAGAAATAATACAAGTATTTGATTAAAATGACAACTTAAACTTCTTGCTGAAATGATTTCATGTATGTTTTCTCTAACTGAATCATTTCAATATATAAAAAAAATACTAATTCTATTTCTTAGATTTTGTATTTTTAAGTATAATTTTTTTTACAATTTTTACGTAAAATTTACGTGAAATTCTTCATCTCATATTTATTAATAAAAAAAATCTTGCATTTCACAACATTAAACCAATTATTTATATAAATTTACAAAGCACTTTAACGTAATTACATGTCGTATTTTTTTTAAATTTAATGTAGCTTTTGTGTATGGTAATTGAAGTAAAATGTCTATGTGCATGATACAAAGGATGTATGGTAATTGAAATGACCTGGAATGCCCATTTAAATTGATAAATGCTCGACAATGAATGAGAATTTGCTTGAGAAGACATCATTGAGAACAATAACATGTGAAGAATAATAGATATGTAAGTTTAATTTGGCAAATGAAATTATTTACTAAATTTGATTTTTATTTAAAAATATAGTAAAAGACTTAAGATTCTGTAGTATTTAACGTTACCATGTTGGCTATTTAGCAGATTTAGATTAAATGCTGCTTAAAATATACTACCTAGCAATCACTTAAATTTTAATTAAAAATATTTATTTTTGATGCAACTATGTAAACACAACTTTTTTTTCTCTCTAAATATTTTAGCACAAAAAATGAAATATTTATCCAAATTTTCTTGAAGGGCTATAAATTATAAAATTTATGATTATAACAAATATTGGAATATTCATTGGGATATAGTTATACTTGATTCTCTATTTAAAAAGAAAACTAAAATTTATAAAATATATTTTTTTTATTTTTTTAAATTTAAATATAAATTTCTCGGATAAAAGATAAAATTTTTCAAAACTTATCTCATATAAGGAGAACAATGCATCGTATTGATTACAATCATAATAAAAGAGTTACAAATAAAGCTTACTCTTATCTCTTTTTTGAAAAGATGCATTGAGCAAATTCCTTTATATCCACTATAGGGGCTTACACGTTAATAAAATTTTTAACTTTGTTATTAATCATCATATCCTGAAACAATTTGATGCGTTGTGGTTATCACCTTCAATAATGATCCCTTTAGCATCTATCATCCATTCTTGTATAACATTCCTCAAAGAAAGAATAGATAAGATTTCCAATTGTGCAGAATCCCAATGGAGATCTGAATCCAAAAGCACATAAGAACTGTCATTTGGAGTCTCTAAAAACACCACCTATTCCACCTTTGTTAGACCTCATCAAAGATGCATCTACATTCACCTTAATCCATTCGGGAGGAGGAGGATGCCAAGAAACTGACTATTGTGAAAACTGATTAGCACCCCAACTCTTCCAAAAAAGATTAGATTGAAAAGAAGTAACAAAAAAATTGATAGAAGAAATTGCTATAACAGTAACATTATCCTCCAAACCACCATGAACTATCTTACATCTGCTTTTCCAACAAAAAAATATAACAGAACAATAAATATTACCGATTACTGGATCAGAAGATGCAAGCTCCTTCAATACCTTTATACAATCTTCAAAAGAATTAAAGATAGGAAGAGAAAATCCCCATTTCCTAAGTATACCAAATACCTGAGGTAGTATATCACATTTTACTGCAATAATTTCCCTATTCCAAAAAAATTACTCTTATCAAATATATTATATTACCAACTTTCTTATTAGTAATTTGATTTTAAAATTATTTGTAGAAATAAATTCATAAAAATAAAATTATTATTTTAAATGAAATATATGAATAAAAAAGTAATTTTCTCTCAAATTTATTCTATTAAATATTTTTATTTATTATTAATGTTTAAAATTTTATTAATTTGCAATTAAAAAAAGAACTTGTAACTTTCAAGAAAATTTCACTTAAAAAATAAATAGATTGTTTATTAACTAATAAACATAATTTACTACCAAAATAATTCATGAATAAAAGAAAATTCATGTATCATATAAAATTACGTATCTAATCATATAAAACTTATCATAATGATTATAATTATTTATAATGATCAAAATTTTCATGTTTATAATGATAATATAATTAAAATATTTATAATATGATTTTTTTTAATTTTTTATTAACGTGCATTTAATGCACGGGCATTTTTACTAGTAAAACTAATAGTAGACATAGTTTTAAATCGTGAATCTAACTAATTGAAACATGTCAACAAATAATAATATTCTTCTTGTACCCATTAAGCCAAGATCAAAGCCTTTCAATAATTTTAGAATAATTTTTGGTATTTAGTTTTGATAAAGCAAGGGGAATACCATGGTTATCCTAAGGCAGACAGCAAGAAATACTTGTTTTCGATATTAGTAAAGAAGACACCAATGCAACTTCTCTCAACCAATCGAAAGATAACACCTATAATAAATATTATAAAAGGGGATAATAAATATCCGGATCTTATACTATTTTTAGAGTTGAAGTACCCCTTAAGCTTTGCATTTATCACCTCAAAGAAATAGATATTTGAAGTTCACTCTTCAAAATGCAATTGACAAAAGTAGATGTAACGCCTAAATCAAGACTCAAATTAAGGCGAAATTATTACGTGTGGTCACTGGATGCCGTTTGGATGCGAATCAGGATGCACCACATCACCAATATTTTTGTACCATCTCTGTGTATCACTGCATATCGGGTGATGTAGCGTGTCCTCATTGGCCTCCGAACAATCCTGTGACCGCACATAATAATTTCTCCAAATCCAAAAATATGTTGTATGGAAACTAATGGTTCATATTGTAGAAGGCTCTTTGGAGATTAATTTTGGCATCTAAACATTTAGATGTGTTGCGTCCTGAAATATTTGTGGCGGAAGAGAAATATAAAGTTTAACGTCTTATCTTTATACGATGATCCAACACACAATCAGATAAAAGAGATGGTGCAACATTTATAAGAGACATCAAGATTTTTATGTGGAAAACCTTAAAAAGGGAAAAAAATCATGGAGCACGTCCTAGTTTGAATGAATCCACTTGTATTTGTAGTTGATTACAAATGAGGCCCTTTCTTGGGGGAAAGCCTTGGCTTGATGTAACAAATATACATCATATAGAAAGCATTACATGGTCATAATTGGAAGAATCATTGTTAATGTGTTCATTTGGTTGGAAGGACCATAGTCGATATGCGATTGAGATTGGAATGATCGGAATGACTGTTGTCAGGTGATGGTGGTCTAAAAGACAGTAGTCACCAGATAACGAAAGTAAAAAAAAAAATGTTATATAGTAATGGAGGTTGCAAGGACTATAGTTGTTGTGCGACAGAGGTCGGAAGGACCGTGGTTAGCGATCGACGAAGGTTAGAAAGATCGTCATCTAACGACGGAGGTCGGAAAAACTATTGTCTTGCGATGGATATCAGAATGGCCATAATTGACGAGTGATAGAGGTCAGACGAATCGTAGTCGGCAGACGGTAGAGGTTGAAAAGATCGTTGTTTGGTAAAGGAGGTCAAAAATGTTGCAAATCTATTTTTCATGTCTTATGTTTTGATGATTGACAAACACTTTTAACTCTCTTGGACTGCTTGTTACTTCTAACTTTTCAGGAATCGAAGATCGGATGAACAAACTAAGCCAGTTAAAGATTGAGTAGGTTTAGGGTTGAGTCAGTCTGTACTGTGTTTTTTCTCTTATTGAGTCTATTTGTAATGATCAAAGAGACTGATGCTAAGTAACCCTACACACACACACACTTGAGAGACTTAGAATTTTTATTTTTACTCATATCGGCCAGGACGATATTTATATCGTCCTGGACGATCGGGTTTAAAATAAAAAATCTAAACAAGGATTCTTAATTAAGGCAGTCGTCAGCAACAGATCGTCCTGGACGATAAGCTCAAAATAGAAAGAAGTTGCCGTCATAGATAATTAAGGTATTCTGTATTTTTTAATAATCGGCCAGGACGATCATTGATCGACCTGGACGATATTCACAAATTATGACTTAATTGATCATGAAATCAAGAGAGTAATTAAGGATGATTGATACGATCATATCGTCCTGGACGATCGCAGGATCGGCAAGGACGATCTATTCAAAAACCTTAGTTACTTCTGGACGATAAATATCGGTCAGCTCAAATTCAGGGCGATGCTCTGGATGATTTTCCTCTGATTTGAACTGGTCGTCTGGGACGATCGTGAGATCGGCCTGGATGATCAAGCCAATTTTAAATCGTCCAGTTTTGCATTCAGGGCGATGCTCTGGCCGATCTTCTGAGATTTGTATTGATCGGCCAGGACGATGTCCATATCGGCCTGGACGATATTGTCGGCAACTTGCAATTAATGAGCTCCTTTGAAGCTCTTCTATTTAAGAACTCTTGTTCAATGTTTTGAACAATCTTTTGCTGCTGTCTTGACCTGAGAAGGCCTTGAGGAGAGAAAGAGAGAGGGAGAGAGAGAGAGGATCTTGTGAGGGTGAGCTTGTGAGGGGATTCACAAGGGTTGCTTCAAGGATCGCTCTGCTTCATCTTCGTCTAGAGTTTCTCGTCTGTAGAAGGGTCGGTAGAGGTAAGGAGTCAGCATCTGATTGTAGTTCTCTGCCAATTTCAGGAGGAAGTAAAAGGAGATAGGTTCTCTGCCTTGCCGGGGTGGCAAAAAGAGGTTCGTTGTAAAGGCTTCTCTGCCTAGCTATGGGGGCTAAAGGAGAGTCACGATTGTAGTGCAATACTCGGAGGGCGCCTCCGGGGAGTGGCCGTAGGTCGAGTTGACCGAACCACTATAAATCTCTGTGTTCTTGTTTCTTGCTTCCGCACTTTAATTTCCACATTTATTTTTCTCGTGGTGTGATTTTGGTTTATGTGATCTTTTGTTCTTTGTGAAAAGAAAATTTTTAAAATACCAATTCACCCCCCCCCTCTTGGTTAGCTTGGGCTAGTTCTATAGGGCTTAACATCCCTAATGAACTTTCAAGTAGTATCAGAGCGGGATTCAAAAATTTTAAGTTTGAAAACTTTTTTATTTTGATCTATGGCTAACCTTGGGAATCATAACACTACGGAAGGGTATTCTATTACCCGACCTCCCCTGTTTGATAACCTACCTTTTGATTTCTGGAAAACCCGCATGTCGATGTTTTTACAATCTACTGATTATCGCATGTGGATGCTTATCAAAGAAGGTTATTCTCCACCTTCTCGTGAAATTAATGGTGTTAAAACAGAAGTTGCTTTTATTGAATGGACTTTCGATGAACGAGATTTAGCTCAATTGAATGCAAAATGTTTGAACTATTTTTTCTGTGCTTTAAAATCTGAGGATTACATGCGTGTCTCCACTTGCAAAACTGGTAATGAAATTTGGGATAATTTGTGTATCACCTATTAAGACACTAATGAGGTTAAACAATCCCGTTTAAATATTCTCTTGCATAACTATGAACTTTTTCGTATGAAACCTCATGAATCTATTTCTGACATGTATATTAGGTTTACTCAAATAGTTACTTCACTGCATGCATTAGGAAGAGAACTTTCAAACTTTGAAAAAATAAACAAGATTTTGAGATGCTTGCCTTCGTCATATGATGCTAAAATCACTGCAATCACTGAATCTAAGGATTTGAACACGTATTCAATTGATAATTTACTTGGCTCACTCATTTCTTACTAGCAAGGGGTGAATCAAAGAAATCTTGATGCAAGTGAGAAAAAGAAGGAGAAAACAGTTGCACTGAAGGCGCACAAATCAGATTCTGAATCTTCCAAGTCTGAAAGCGATGAAGTTGCCTTCATCACAAGGCAATTTAAAAGCTTTCTAAGGAAGAAGCAAAAGAATCATTAGAGAAAAGGTAGGGATCATAAACATTTTAAAGGATCTTCTGATGTTGTTTGTTATGAATGTAGGAAGTCTGGACATGTGAAAGCCGATTGCCCTACACTCCAAGATCACCCGAGCAAGGAAAAGGAAAAGGGCGAGGAGAAACCTAAGTTTAGGAAGGACAATAAGAGAGTCCAAAAGGCGTTCTAGGCAGAATCTGGTATTGATTCCTTTGAGACTGAACCAGAAGAAGAGACTACAAACCTGTGCTTAATGTGGGAAGATTATATTGAGAAAAGTAATAAGGAAGAGGTATGTAAACCAACCTATGATGAATTGTTTGAGATTTGTGAGAAAATTCATGCATCATACAAAAAACTTAAGAAGACTCATACTAACTTAAAATTGGAATTTGTAAATTTGCAAAAAGAGTATGAAGTTATACTTAAAGACCATTCAACGATTGAATCTAATCATATGGCTCTTCTTGATGAATTTGATGATTTGAACAAAAAGTATTCATAATTAATTAATGAGCATGATGCACACACATCACTTGAATCTGATTTCAAGAAATCTAAAGAGAAAGAAAAAAACTTGAGGGTTGAGAATGGTGTTCTAAAAAACACAAACTTGAGGATTAAAAATGAATTGGATACACTTAAGGGAAATTGGAAGACTCCCACTTTGAATCCAAAGCCAAAACCTAGGAAGAGGCATTATAACTCAAATCATTTTAGAAATCCTTTTTCTGGAGTTAGATGTTTTTCTTATGGCATGCTATGACACATCTCACACACTTGCACTGTTCACCATAGTACACATTGGGTGTGGAGACCTAAGATACACGATTCACAGCATACCACACATGCATTGTATTCTACCTTTCCTAAGAAGGGACCCAAACTAGGTTGGGTTCCTAAATATGACTGTTGTTGAGTTTTGCAGGCGTGCTCTCACCAAAGACCTCGTGGGAGCATAGGATAACTGGACACATAGAGGCTCGCAGCTCAAAATTGCTTAAACTTTCTACTTCATAATTTCTTGAAATGATTTTTTTTTAATTAGTTTTTGTGTTATTTTTGTTGTGTGCTTGCTTTGTGTTGTTCTAGATTGCCTTGTTTTCGTTTTGTTTTTTATGTTTGGTTTCCTATATGTTTATTTTTTAAGATTTTAAATTTTGGAGTTTTAGAGATTATGTTTAGCATTTCTAAATCGGTTAAAGCCCTCTGTTAGCTAAGGTGGATTCACATTTGTCTCCTTAGGAAAATATTCACCCCAGATCTACAAGGTACCCTTGGACGAAGTAACATATAGCTGCTAACAATGATCATTTTGTTAGGTTGGGTCGATTACCTCCTCTAACTAAGTAGATCAGGGACCACGATGGCCCGGGACGACGGAACCATGGGATTTTGATCAGGTCCATCGTCCATTTCCCCATCATTTGCTTTAAGTGCAAAACGACAAAATTTTTATTTTTAAATATCAAATATTCAAACTTCTAAATCATTTTAAGCCCATGCTGCTACTATATGCCAGATAACGTGTATCTTTACGTATCTGATTGACGACTAGCCTTAATTGAAAGTTCTTCCTCGTGATCGAGAGGGGTAATTAACTATAAGGGCTTGCGCCTATAGGAAACTAGAACTCAGATCATAAAGTCCTCACAAAATGAGGGCGAAATCACTGGGTAGTGTCTTATATACAAACCATCTGCCTTCCCAAAATTTATCCCGAAACTTAAATCTGTTAAAACTCCTCCAAAGAAAAAGCAACACTTGGGCGGAGGCTGGGGCCGAATTTTTGGAGCCTACACTTGCTTCCCTCTTGATCTTCCTTGCTTTCTTTCGTTGGGTCACCCTTCCATGAGAAATGAGGGGTTAAATTATAATTTTCTGAGAGTGACTTTGCTAGTAAATATGGAGAAAATCAATAATAAGGTGGGAGTGGTTTGAATAGACGACCAATGTTGATCCTCACGCGGGGGGGCCTTATTGGGACAATGTTTTCGCTGCTTTACTTTATGAAACATAACCAAAGTAACATTTGGGGTACTGAGTTCTTGCTCTGTTTTGAAAATTTTTGCATCCCGCTGTTTCTTTTAGCGTCCTAAGAAGGCCCCCCCCCCCCCCCCCCCCCCCCGTTCTCCTACTTCATGTGGTTCGGATGTGAAAAAAATACATAAATGACCTCAGTTTCTATTCGCTGTGCAAATGTTCGTCGTCTTCATCCTCACAAAGTCTACAATCTACAATCCTACCCTCAAGTGAAACCTCTATCACCTTCTTTTATGCCAACTTTCCATGTATTCTCTCTCTTCTCTTTTCTTCTTTTCCCTCACCCCACATAATCGGCGTGATCGGCCTTCTCGAGACCCTATAATTCCCTAAGTTTTCCTCTTCGCCGTTCTTCGTGTTTTGCCCCCCATCCCCTTGGATTCCTCACGGTGCCTCATCAATTCGCTGGGTTACCAACTAGGCTAGGGTTTCTAATGCGATTATATTGAATCCCGAACGGCGAAGAACTTTTGAGTGTAGTGGGATTTGAAATCGGAAGTACCATGATATTTTGCCTGTAGCAGAACAGCCGGTGAAGGTTCCCAATACTGTATAAAAAGGATATGCTTCATTTTATGAGCTTTTCTTTATAAAATATGTTTTTAGATCAGAAATCTTAAAACAGCTCAATAAAATAGTAACAAAACAGATTATCAACCTCAAAGTATGATATAACACAATTTTTTTTTTTCAGGTAATATCATATATGAAAAAAAAAATTCAAATAACTTCAAAGTATGATATAACATTGTCAAAATAAAATTAGAGAACTTTGATATTTAAAAGTCATAAAATACTTTGATAAAGTGGATACAATTTTAATTTAACATTATTAGTTTGTATTATGTACATGAAAAGAAAAAAAATTATATTTTATACAAATTTTTTTCATCTTAATATATATAAGGGTAGTACGGTAATTTGTTCGCATACATGTGCAGCACAACAGTTTGACAGTTATACTATCCAAATAAAATATGATGATTTATGTAGAGTAACTTCAAAAAGCAGCTTTCTGTACACCAACTTCACAATCTGCTTTACCGACAGCTGCAGCCGTCCCAAACGCACCCTTAATCACATACCATTTATTTAACATTTAAATGTTTTTTTGATATCAGAATTTGACGATCTAGTGCTCGTTGGAACATCTCATCGAGCCTCTCGATTTGAGTATAATCATATCATGTTTGTAAGCCTTTAGGTCATCAAATTTATGGTTTGAACTTTCCAAATGCGCTTCAGGTATCTCATTTAGACCCATTTGAGCTCGGATTGTGTAAAATTTGGTGTCGTTGGGTTCGTATTTTTGATACGTTCAATTTGACTATAAATTTACTAAAATATGAGTTCAAATGATCCCGAATTTAATCTTAAAAATTTTTAACTTTATTTTGCCTCATAAATATAATTTTCTGATGAGATGGATTGGGAGAGATAAAACCTCAAAAATCTCATTATCAAGGATGAAATCCTTTCACGGGCGGACCCCAGCAGTGACGATGCTCCTCCTAACCCCCGGATAGCTTCCGTCTCACAACATGCAAGCTCTTAAGTTCCAATCGTTTTCGTTTTCCTTTCATACGCTAGCGACGTACAAATCAATCAATGCGGCTTTCCTCTTTCTCGCTATCACGTTTTCCACTCTTCATCGCGTTTAACAACTATCAACCGAAGAAGAACGGTCGAAGTCTCGTGGAGAACAGCACGCCAGAATTGACGCAGTTAATTCTCTACCCTGCTCTAACCAAACAAAGAGTACCTCAGATTTCGAAGAGGTTTAGAATTATTAATCTATTTTAGAAAATTCCAAAGTTCAAATATAATTTGATCAATATTCGATAATTACTTTCGAAAAATGTAGCTCTTTGCCTCCAATTTAACGCCTATAAACTCCTCTTCCTCCCTCTTGATCTGCCATTGTTCACCAAGACAAATAGAGACAATGGTCGCTTCCTCTTTCTATACTTTACCGATTCTTTTTGTCGCAGTTTATTGTTTGGCGGCAGCTGCAGCGGCAGTGATTGCCACTTTGCCGCCACAGCAGAAGCTTGACCAGATCGATCGTCTACCTGGCCAGCCCAGCGTAGAGTTCAACCAGTATTCTGGATATGTCACTGTGGACGCAAACGCTGGTCGAGCACTCTTCTACTGGTTTGTTGAGGCACCAGTGGCATTGCAGCCTGTCCCGCTTGTTCTGTGGCTGACTGGCGGCCCGGGCTGTTCTTCCATCGCCTATGGCGCCTCCGAGGAGTTGGGTCCTTTCCAAATTCAGCCCGATGGCAGGACTCTCAATCTCAACCCCTACTCGTGGAACAAAGGTTGGTCTTATAAAAGAGGCCTGTTCAGATTTGTCTCAAATCAATTTTCTTGACCTTAAAATTGTCATCTTTTGGGTTTATTTGCGGTGGCAGTGGCTAACATTCTTTTTCTGGAGTCACCGGCCGGGGTTGGCTTCTCCTATACCAATAGAACCTCGGATCTCTATACAGCTGGAGACCAGAGGACAGGTTGGGTGTGTTCCAAAATTTGGTCTCTAAAATTTTCTATTTGAGAATATTCTGGAATCTGTTTCTCTCCTTTCTAAAAGTTCTTCCTTTGATGAAGCGGTGGATGCTTATACTTTTCTCGTGAATTGGTTCGAAAGATTCCCCCAGTACAAGTTCAGGGATTTCTATATGACTGGGGAAAGCTATGCAGGTGAGCTGAAAAGACCATAGTCTTTAATCCATGATCTGAGATTTAGCTTTTTTTTGCTTCTCTTATCTTTCTCAGGCCACTATGTTCCTCAACTTTCTCAAATTGTCTACCGAAAGAATCAAGGAGTTCAGAGACCTAGCATTAATTTTAAGGGGTTCATGGTATTTCCATATTTTATTTGTGTTTCTTAACTTTGCTGTTTAATTGAAGCTTGTACTTTGGATGTTTTCATGTTACCTATTATAGGTGGGCAACGCTGTTACTGATGATGATAATGATTTATTTGGAACTTTTGAGCATTGGTGGACTCACGGGCTTATATCTGATAAGACCTATAAAGCCCTGAATGCTGCTTGCAAATCACAATCATCGCAGCACCCATCGGCAGCCTGCTTAAAGCAGGTAGATGCTGCTGGAAAAGAAATGGGAGATATTGATCCATACAGCATTTACACTCCTACTTGTAACATATCTTCTTCATCTCTCAAGCGTAAATTGAGAGGTCACTATGTTAGTCCTCATTTCCCAGCTCGTAAAAATTTGAAGTTAAAATCTTCCAAAATTTCGTAGTTTCAATTTGATTTCTTTTTCCTTCTATAATTCTCTTTTGAAATATGCGAAAATATGAAAAAAAAAAAAAAAAATCTTTTTGCTCCAATTTCATCTGTTGTCAATGATGAATATGGATTAATTTGTATGTATTCTATTTTATTTACATCAGCCTTGGATGTTGAGAGCTTATGATCCCTGCACATATAGATACGCTGAGTTGTATTACAACCACCCTGAAGTGCAAAGAGCACTCCATGCCAATGTCACAGGGTTGAATTATCCTTGGAAAGAATGCAGGTTTGTTTCTCAAGACTTTAGTATGTTGCAATTTCTATTGTAGTTTGAGCTCAATAAAAATTCCCTTGGCTTATTTATAGTGACATAATTGCGCAAAATTGGGGTGATTCACCAAAATCTATGCTTCCTATATACAAAGAACTTATTGCAGCCGGCCTGCGGATTTGGATTTTCAGGTATGAAAACTCACTGGTTAAAACATTCATCAAACATAGTTATCCATTCACTACATTGGTATGGGTAATCGAGTTTGTAATGTTTCTATTATCTGTGATATGCACTAATTGTGAGTGTTGCAAGTGGGTATTATAGCATTGGTGAAAAATTTCAACATTAAGAAAGAGTACTAATTAATTATTTTGACACTTTTTTGTATCTCGGGATACAATTGGATTCTTAAAGCTTGCCTTCCTTGAAGAATTGTTCTTTTCTGATGATTGAAAACATACACTCTTTCTATATATAGCAGAGATTCTATGATAAATAACATGTTAAAGTTCAACTATGTGTATCAAGTAGTAGAATCATGAGAAATCTATTTTTTTTCTTAATATTTAACTACCAAATTTGCTCATTTTAGCATGTGTACTTCCCTGACTTTTGCACTTAATCTTACAGTGGTGACGCAGATTCAGTGGTGCCATTGACTGCAACTAGATATTCAATCAATGCTTTGAACTTGACAACACTCATTGACTGGTATCCTTGGTATGACCATGGAAATGTAAGTCGATAATTTGAGCTCCTTGGAGCAATTTCGCTCTTTAATTCACTTATTATATTTAGATTACTCTATTTGCTTAAAAGATCTTTATTGCTTGGTGTTGGTGATCTTTTAGGTTGGTGGATGGAGCCAGGTCTATAAGGGCTTAAACTTTGTGACCATCCGTGGAGCAGGTCATGAGGTTCCCATCCTTAAACCCCGCCAAGCTCTCATACTCTTTAGCCATTTCTTGAAGAATAAGCCCATGCCATCTGTGTAAGCATCTTATAATATTGAAGATACTATCACAGTCTTCAATTATTTCATATTGTTGTGGGTAATTCTTCCATTTTATCTGTTCATATTTGCATTCTTCCAGCTATATAAATCAAGTCTGGTAAGGAGTAATAAAAGCTTTTAATTGTAATCATATTTACAGGGGGATGCGAAACTGTACATTTTACATTTCATACGATTAAAAAAATAATTTAGAAGGCCTTATTTGGTCTTGCTATCTATATCAACACCACTAACTTTTCTTTTTGTTTAACATTTTTGGTTCTTCTGCCTCAGCATATATTTCTATATCAAGACTGCCAATCTTTAACTGTTAAAAGGAGTTCTCTAGAAAGCTCGCGTGGCTTTGTGACCTGACACGTGCAACATCCATCATCAAATCAGAATTTCTAAAGGCACAAAGTGCTCTTAGCTCCTCCTTTTAGTAGGGCTTATAAGGACATGATTTTTCACCACATTTACCAAAATTGTATGCAGGTTCTGAGCAGGTTTTATTTTATGCATGACACTTATGTCCTCGCTAACTTACTCGTATGCTTTCTTTGTATTGAAGAAAATAAAAATGAAATTTCATAGGCTTATAATCTGACTATAATATCTGGTCATTGATTTGAACATTTTGAATTTGTTACCATAAGATCAAAGCATATCCTCTCTATACCATCAATGACACAATTTAGTCTTAGTCTCTTTAGGAGAAAAAACTGATGGACCAACCGATTTGATTGGGAGATAATTAGGAAGTTTCCTAGTCAAGAAGGAACTGTTTAGGAAGGTTCTTAATCAAAAGGGAATTGTTTAGGAAAGTTTAAATTACAATTGTGAGGGAATTATTTAAGGCAAGAGATCTAATTTGAATTCAAAATCTAAAAGGGAGTTATTTAGAGAAAGGGAGTAGGAATCAAGGGGGAATTGTTTAGGAAAGTTTTAATTACAATTGGGAGAGAATTATTTAGGGCAAGATATCGGATTTGAATTCAAATATGAGATGAAATTATTTAGAAAAAGGGGGTTGATTTGGGATGGAATTAGAGGAGCCTATTTAAGGATAACAATAGGGTGATTTCAGGATTATATGTTGAGTTTTTTGAAATTAGAATTTCTTAGATTGTTAAGGCTTTAGCTGATGGCCAGGGATTTGGGAGAGACAAAACTTCCTCTTGTGGGCTCCGAAAATTCGGCCCCGGCCTCCCCGCCGCGCGATTTCTTTTTTTTTTTCGGCGAGGGAGTTTTAACTGATAAGTTCCGAGGTAAATTTTGGAAGGCAAATGGGTTTGTAGATAAGACACTACCCAGAGATTTTGCCCTCATTTTGTGAGGACTTTATGATCTGAGTTCTGGTTTCCTATAGGCGCAAGCCCCTATAGTTAATTACCCCTCCCGATCACGAGAGAGAACTTTCGATTAAGGCTAGTCATCAATCAGATACGCAGAATATACGTGGTATCTGGCATATAGTAGCAGCATGAATTTAGGTATTGAGGATTGGAAGTTTGGAATTTGGGTTAGAAGATTTGATATTTAAAATAGGAAATTGCACCATCTTGCACTTAAAGCGGATGGTGGGGGAATGGATGATGGGCCCGATCAAGATCCCATGGTTCCGTCGTCCCGGGCCATCATGGTCCCTGGTCTACTTAGTCAGAGGAGGTAGTCAACCCAACCTGACAGAAGGATCCTTGTTGGCAGCCATGGGTTGCTTCGTCCAAGGGGACCTTGTAGACCTGGGATGAATATTTGTCTAAGGGGACAAATTTGAATCCACCTTAGCTTACAGAGGGCTTTGTGCCCTATCGATTATATCCTATTGATTCATATCTCAAGGATTTGATGCCAATAAGGAGCGTATTGGCTCTGGCCATAACCGGTATATCGTGGTGCCATTTAGCGGCAAAACCACTCGGTTCAGAGGGCCTCGGGTCGTCGTAACCGTTTATCCTGCGGTGCCATTTGGCTGCAGACCGCCGGTTAGAGGACACGTATCACGTCCTTATTGGCAGGAGATTGGTTTGAGAATGGATCCTAATGATATTTTCGACTAGGCATTTGACTCTTTGTGAGCTGAAGTAAATTTTGATTTGTCCGCCTCGGCAAACTATTGAGGAGGGTGGATAGATTTTGCTTTAAGTGTGTTGATAGATTTATTTCATTTTTAAATATTTTGGATTTTTGGGATTTTTGTGGAGTTTTTGGGTTTTGTGGAGTTTTAGATTTTGATAGGTATTTGGGTGGAGTTTGAAAGACATTTGAAATGTACTTTGGATATTTGGGAGATATTTGAAAATATTTGGGAACCCCTCCGGTTGAGATCTGCATTCAACACGACCATCATCGGGGTGTTTGGGTTCATTTCTCTTTATTTGATTGGACCTTGTCAACTCGACCAAGCTATTGATCGAGGATCGGGTTTCTTGTAGGTTTTGTGCATTTGTATATGAATTTTCTTGATTTTAGGCATTGAAGGCCTAAAATGATTGTATAAAATAAATATTTCGATCAAATCCATGACCACATATTTATCCGAGAGTTTGAAACCTGTCTACTCCTATTTGCATGCTTAGGAGGATCGGGTTTCGTAGGCTTCGTGCCTTTTGAGAATGAATTCTTATTGTTATAGGTCTTGAAGGCCTAATATGGATGTTTTGAGACAAATATAACGATTGCCACAACCGTATATTTGTTTGTTGGTTCGAAGCCTGTCGATTTCTGTTGACCCGTATAGAAGGATCGGTTTCGAACCTGAATTCACTTATTAACCCGCGCAGCATCCCTAGACGTCACGTGTGTACCAATAACACGCTTGCCAGGGCCCATGCGGGAATTTGAATACATTTACCCCTTTTTAGTGTGCCTATGTGTATACAAACTATTGTGTATGTGCAGGGTATTCTTGGAATAGACGCCTTATGTCTGCTTGTACGAATGTTGCAGATCCGGTGACATGGCTTTGTAGATTGTAGACGCCTTCTGTCTGCTTGTATATGTGTTGCAGATCAGGTGGCGTGGCGTTTTGATGTTGACTCCCCCCTTTCTCAATCACCGGGGGAGGACTTTCTGGATTCTGGAGTTAATGATTGCTGGTTTGGAAAGAACTCCTTTCAGGATCTTTGGTGTAGTGGACTTGCTATTTCCGGTGTTTGTGGGCACCCGAACTGTTCTCTTCTTAATTATAGAGCCAAAAAGAAACTTTTGAAACATCAGGAAGTTTAGTTCTAGTTTGTTCAAACATTTCCTCCCTTCTGCCAGGGAGTGTCCTTTTTTGTACATCGGGCTGCCTTTGTACCCGGTGTACTGACAGCACTTTGATCACCACTGTCGTAGGTGATATTCATACTTGTGTCCACAGTGATTCATTATTTTTTCAATACACTGTTGTTATCCACAAGTATACATTTGTAGAGGACCGCTGTATCCACTACGACCTCCTGAAAATATTTGTAGAAGACCCATTGCTTCTGCATTATATCCACCCTTTCACCAATCTCGGGTGGGTTTTTTGTTTATTTGCACTTGTTGGTAGGAATGGGTCCTTGGTTGCCGATCTCCAGTATTGCCATCTCAGTCAACAGACATTCGTAGAGATTGTTGTAGGAGATACTTGTACTCGTCGTATATCAAATCTCCTATGTTTGTAGAAGACATATACATTTATTTTCCACTGTACTTGGTAAACTCTTTACATTCTCCTTGCAAATTACATGTTGTGTGCATAGTGGGCCCCCCCTATTGACCTCCAATGTCGCCTTCTTCAATCAATAGGTGTTGTGGGGATTGTTTGTAGGAGTTCGTGCCATAGCTTACAAACATAAATTATTGCTTCTCTTCCTTTTACAAGTAGATTATACTTGGAACTCATTTGTCTTCTTGAATTCGGGTCCGAACCAAGTTTCATTTAGACTCGGGTTCATCGAGTCCACAACCCCCACTTAATGTTGTGTAGCGCAGGTTTAAATGTTCTGTTCGGATTCGGATCCAGTCCAAATCAATGTCTTTGTTTGATGTTATAGTCTTGTTCAAGTCCCCTGCAGTCCTTTAAGTTCAATTGTATGTTCATATGATTATTCAAAGTCTTTTGAGATCTTTTGAGTTCAATTTTGTATTCAAATGATTTCAATTTGATCCCATTTTGATTTTATTTTATTTGGATTTGACCTTTAATTAATCATTTTGAGATTTGTTCAGGTCCTCTGCTCTTGTTCAATCAAGTTCAAAAGTCCACTGCTCCTTGTTCATTTGAATACAGGCTCTTGTTCTTTTACGTCCAAAACTTGCTCGCATATAGGCCAAAATTCTATTCAAGTCCACGGTGCTTTCAGTCTGAATTTCGGCAGCCTCCCGGCGTCTCCCCCATTTAGGAGAAAAAAAACTAAGAGGCGACCTTCCCCTCGACGCTACGTGAGCGGTTCAGGTAGGTGTCAAAAATGACACCGCGGTCGCATATGTATTTTTTTATCCCCGCCCGCTACTTGAGCGTTTAAGGGTGTTTTGTTTATTATAAGAAGAAAACTCGTTAGAAAAAAAAAAAACACAGATTTCCCCCCTCTGCACCACGCGGGCGTTCGGGGGTACTTATATGAAATTAAAGAACACATTTTTTTATCCCCTTCGCCACAAGTGTCGCACCGGTTTCCCTCCCTAAATGCTACTTGAGCGCCTCGGGGGTTTGCCGGCTCGTTGTAAGCTTTGAAAAGGGATCCTTAAATCGTCGCAAGCATTGCACCGGTTTCCCACCCTAAACGCTACTTGAGCGCCTCGGGGGTTTGCCGGTTCGTTGCAAGCATCGAGAAAAAAATCTAGGCGATTTCCGCCTCGTCGTAGGCGTCGTACTAGTTTTCCTCCCTACAACGCCATGTGGGCGCCTCGGGGGTTTGCTAGCTTGTCGCCAACTTTGAGAGGGAAATCTAGGTTTAGGGGTTATACCTTCGGGGCCGGTGGACCGGCGGTGGAGGCTCGTGGACCGAGGCAATGAGAGGCAAGCATTTTTTATAATTAATGTTACTTATAATAATAATAATAATTAAGTAATTATAATTAATAATTAGTTACTAATTATTAATTAATCATAATTAATAGATTAAGTATAATTATAATTATTTAATAATTAAATATGATTAATCAAAATTAATCATAATTAATCAAATAATTATAACTAATAATTAACTATTAATTATTAATTAATCATAATTAATTAACTAATTATAATTATAATTAAATAGTAATTAACTATTAATTAAAATTAATAATAAAAAAAATAACCCCTTACCCTTCTCTGCTCACGGGATCCGACCAAAGAAGCGTGAGATAGGGAGAAAGTTACCTACACAGCCGCCGAGCTCCTGTTTTGGTTCCGATCAAAGTGTCTGACTTCCGATCCGATGGGAAGAGCAAGCCGTCGGAGGGAGCAAAGTCGGGCAACGGCAAAGGAGCGAAGCAGCAAGGGGGGGGGGGGGGGCGGAGAGTTCGGAGAAGAGGAAAGAGCAGGAGCGATCGTGAGAGACCGAGGGAGAGAATGAGAGAGTCGAACGTGAGAGAGCCTCGCTCTCTCATTCCCTTCGGCTTTTTAACGACGCAGGAGCGTCTTGTAGGCGACGTGGGAGGAGTGTCGAGATCGTGCAAGCGACTAGGCGTCGTCGTGGCTACGACGTGCGGGAGCAGAGAGCAGGTAAGAAATTTTTTTTCTTCTTTTTTTTGTGTAGCAGGTCAACAAATGCCCCCCAACAAATGTGGTAAGCGTCTGGAGCGGGCCACGTTTGTTGTATGCTAATTGACCCTGTGGATCTCTAGATATTTGTTCTAGATGTCACACTAGGGTTTCCATTTAGTGGATCTCCAAAATTTATTTGGATGTCACATTGGAATTTTCTTTTAGTGGATCTCCAAAATTTCATTTGGATGTCACACTAGTCTTTCTATCTTCTTGACTCTTTTAGATGTATCCGTAGATGGTTGATTTCCTGTCTTTATGGATTGATGCTAGTGTATAGCATATATTCAAGACTGCTCAATCATTTGGCTGTATCCTAATAAATTTTAAATATTTATTTGGGGATTTGGCATGCAGCGCAATGTCGACCCAAATAAATATTTAAAATGCCCACAATCTTTAGGGACATTTGTAGATGTCATCTAGGGTGCTCATTTTGCAACTTTTGCTAGATCCCCAAGATTTTGATTCCTTCTATCCTGTGCTTCATGCTGCGGACTTGGTGAAGGGTTGTCTGATTTGTCTTTGTTGACTTGTTAGAAATTTTGTATTCCTTCTGCCCTTTGCTTCTAGCTTTGACGGGCTTGATGAAGGAGTAGACGCCGGTGACCTAAACCCTTAGGTTTTTATTAGGTCTATGGCGAAAAGTCATCGGTCCAGAGCTTTGTGCATAGCGGACTTGTTGATGGATTTGCAGGTTTCAGATTCAGTTGATAGTACCGAATGTAGGTACTATCGTGATTCTTAACCACTTTAGAAGACTTTAATCTGAGTCACTTGAGTTCATCAGATCGGGAGAGCTGGGATTTGACAGCTCTTCGTCCTCTGGTTGCTGAGATGGGGGTTCCTCTACTACGGCCTTTCTTATGGCTTGTTGAGTAGATGGAGCTGCCAGCGACCCGGCCATATTTGGGCTTGTTGGATCAGACCTCATACACCCATTCAGGCTTCAGACTTGAGCTATGGGAATTGTGTTTCCCAATGTTGATTTTACTGAAGTTGACAGATTTGGAGTCATCCTTCGTGGTTTTATTAGATTTTGGAGCCTACGAACATTCAGTAGTTGCTCGAGACTCATTCTTCCACTGGAACTTTGATTCTCCAGTCATATTGGAGAACTTTGTAGACTACGATCACTTGAACTGGTCGAGTCAAATTTGCCTTCGTTCTTTCTTCAGTCCTTACTGATGGGTTGCGAAGTGGGGGTTCCGCTACTACAGCCTTTTTTATGGCTTGTTGAGTAGACAGAGATGCCAGCGATCCGGCCATATTTGGGCTTGTTGGATCTGACCTTTTACACCCATTCAAACCTTAAGCTTCAGATTGTCGAAAGACTTCAAGCTTTTCCAGCTCAATTTGTAGGAGTGTGTAACCACAAAAATCACTTTCTTGACCTTTGAGTCTTGGTCTGTTGGAGAAGATGTTGTCTCGATCTTTTGAGAAATCATCTGCATATACTTTGAAAAAGAAGTATCTGTATTCTTTAGCATAAATTAACATTTGAATTGATAATTTTAAATATTTATTCGGGGATCTCGGCATGAGGCATGATTTCGACTCGGATAAATATTTAAAATGCCTCCTATCTTGTAGGGACATTTTGGATAGGCTTTTGGTCTTTAAAATTTTAAATATTTATTTGGAGATCTCGGCACGCAGCGCGATGTCGACCCAAATAAATATTTAAAATGCCCCCAGTCTGATGGGGGATTTTGAAATGCGTTCTTGCTATACAAGAGAATTTCAAAATGTAAGCATGCATTGATAGATATGCACATAAAATTTTGATCATCTCAAACTTAAGGGAAAATTCTATAAGATGGTAGTGAGGCCTGCAATGCTTTATGGTGCCGAATGTTGGCCATTAAAAGAGAAGCATAATAATAAGTTAAGTGTGGCAGAGATGAGGATGCTTAGATGGATGAGTGGCTTTACCCTTAGAGATAGGATACGAAATGAGCATATACGTGAAAAGGTTGGAGTAGCTCCAGTAGAAGATAAGATTAGAGAGAGTCGCCTTAGATGGTTTGGTCACATAAAAAGGCGGCCTTCCGACGACCCAGTTAAGAGAGTAGAGGTATTAGATTTGACTTGTGTTAAGAAAGGTAGGGGTAGACCTAAAAAGACTTGGTTAGAAAATATTAGGAATGACCTTTCTTTATTAGATTTAAACGAGAATTTGGCTTTTAATAGGACACAATGGAGAAAAAGGATTCATGTAGCCGACCCCACGTAGTGGGATAAAGGCTTGATGTTGTTGTTGTTGTTGTATAAAATACATTCAACATGGATTTTTTTTTTTATGCATGATATTTCTTTAAATGTCGGCCGTTAATAGGTGGCATAGGCCTCTGACCATTCAGATCAATGAGTTGATAAGCTCCACCCTGATACACCTTTTCGATGACGAAAGGTCCTTCCCAGTTGGAAACGAATTTGCCACCAATTTTTCTATGTGGGATGATTGGTCTTCTCTGCACCAGGACCAATTCCCCTTCTTGAATTGATCGAGGACGCACCATTCGATCAAAGGACTTTGTCATTCTTGCTCGGTAGATCTCCAGGTTCTGCTGAGCTTGTAACCTGATTTCATCGAGTGCATCGAGCTCCTCCATTCTTAGACGATCATTTTGTTCTTGAGTCAGCTCATTCTGGACAGCAACTCGAAGAAACGGAAGTTCAACTTCTAGTGGCAGTACGGCCTCAACTCCAAATACTAGAGAGTAAGGAGTGGCTTTGGTTGGCATTTTGTAAGTTGTACGATACGCCCATAGCGCTTCTGCCATCTTCGTATGCCACTCTCTTTTGTTCTTGGAGAGAATCTTTTTTAGCAATTTCACTAACGTTTTGTTGAAGGCTTCAGCTAAGCCATTTACTCTTGGATAATATATAGAGGAATACCGCCAATCGATTTTGTGCCGATCAACGAACTTATAGATTTTTATACTCTTGAAAGCAGTTCCGTTGTCTGAGATTATGCGACGTGGCACACCGAATCTGTAAACAACATTGTGGGTGAAGAAGTTGATCACGTGCTCAGACGTAACTTCTTTGAATGGAGCCACTTCTGCCCACTTTGAGAAGTAGTATGTCGCTGCCAAGATAAAGCGGTGTCCTGCCGATGAGGGTGGATCTATTGGCCCGATAACATCAGTACCCCAACATTCAAATGGCCAGGATGCTATCGTAGGGTGCAGTGGATTTGGCGGCTGATGTATCACATCGCCATGAATTTGACACTCGTGGCACCTTTTAACATGGTCAATACAATCTCTGACCATGGTCGGCCAATAGTAGCCCATTCTTTTGATTTTGACTGCCATCTTAAGACCTGATTGGTGCGCTCCACAAAGTCCTTTATGAACTTCTGCCACCACCTTATCAACTTCTCGAGTCCCTAGGCACCTTAACCACATTTGATCGAAAGCACGCCGATACAACGTGTTGTTGACAAATGCATATCGTAGCGCTCTCTTCCTGATTTGAGCAGCTAGTGAGTTGTCTGTTGGTAGTCTACCTTCCTTGAAGTAATCAACGAAAGGTTGCCTCCAGTTATTTTCTTCCTCGACATCTAGGCAATGCCATCATGATTCATAAGCTTGACTGGCATTGCGTCTTTTCTTAGGAACTTGATGTTCTTCAAGTTGATCTTTGAGATTAACTGACTAGGGAGATTGAGGATCAACCGGAGTTGAATCCTGCTGGCTTGAATTTGGTATTCCCTCTGTCTGCGAGAATTGTATTAATGCTGGCTCTAGGATCCGACGATTGTGCACCATAATTATGATGGGCCATTCATCATCCATATTTGCCATTTATTTAGCCAATTTGGCAAGAGAATCAGCTTTGCCATTTTGACCTCGGGGAACTTGAGTTAACTTGACAATTGAAATTTGCTTCATAAGCTCAAGAACTCGTCGATGATAACAGTCCAATTCGAACTTGGTGATTTTGTAAACTCCCAACACTTGATTTACAACAAGTTGAGAATCACCGAAGATTTGGAGGTTTCAGATTTGGACATCGATTGCAATCTCCAATCATGCTATTAAAGTTTCATATTCAGCTTCATTGTTGGTCTGAGGTTCAGTCAAACTGAACGAAAACCTCATTATGCCTCCCTCGGGTGCTACGAAAATGAGACTGATGTCGGCTCGGGCTCTTGCAATATTTGGAGGTCGGACAGGTCTAATCGACATGCACCGTCGAAGTACATCTCCCAGAACGGTAGCTTTTCATCCTCCTCGACCTGCATTATTTGCTCATCAGGCAAATCATCATTTAGTGGAGAATCGGCCGGGATTGGGTGTGCAGCGAGGAAATCTGCCAAGGCCTGTCCTTTCACCGCCTTTTGTGGCATGTATATGATTTCAAACTGCTATAACAATACTGCCCACCTGGCTAGACGACCTGTCAACGTTGGTCTTGTCATCAAGAACTTCAGCGGATGGATCTTTGATTTCTGTGTAATTTTATGGGATAACATATAGTGGCGGAGTTTCTGAACTGCAAAAATCAGCGCCAAACAATGCTTTTCAATAGGAGAATAACGGCTTTTTGCTCCAATCAACCTTTGACTGATGTAGTAAAGCGCATTTTCTTTTCCTTCATTATTTTGGGCCAATAGTGCTCCGAGGGACTCTTCTAGTGCAACTGTATACAGTATAAGAGGCTTCCCCGGAATTGGCGCTGTTAGAATGGGAGGATTTAACAAGTATTTCTTGATACTATCAAATGCTTCCTAGCATTCTGCGTCTCATTTGAAATGGACATCTTTCTTCATTAGCTTTGAAAATGGCTAGCACATACCCGATAGATTTGATATAAATCTCCGAATGAAAGCCAATTATCCTTGCAGCGAGCGAAGCTGTCGAAGGTTCCTTGGTGGTGGCATTTCCGTGATCGTCTTAATTTTGTTGGGGTCGATCTCTATGCCTCGATGACGAACAACATAACCCAGGAATTTGCCGGAGGAGACCCCGAATGCACATTTGAGAGGGTTCATCTTCAGATCAAATTTTCTGATTCTCTCAAATACAATTCTGAGATCTTTCAAGTGATCATTTCGGCCAAGACTTTTAACAACAAGGTCATCTACATAACACTCGACCTTCTGATGTATCAAATCATCAAATATATGAGTCATCGCCCGCTGGTAGGTGGCACCAGCATTTTTCAGGCCAAAGGGCATGACTGTGTAGCAGAAAATTCCGATGGGTATTCTGAATGATGTATGCTTTTCATCTTTAGACGCCATTTTGATTTGATTGTAGCCAGACGATCCGTCCATGAAGGAGAACATGTCGTAGTTAAAAGTGTTGTCAACTATAAGTTCTGATACCGGGAGCAGAAAGTCATCTTTTGGGCATGCCTTATTGAGGTCCCTGAAGTCAATGCAGATACGAATCTGACCATTCTTCTTCTTAACAGGGACGATATTGGCAATCCAGTCGGCGTATTTTTCTTCACGAATGAAGCCTGCTTCTATGAGCTTCTTTGTTTCTGCAATCACTTGCTCTTCAATCTCCAATCTCATTTTCTTTGGAGCTTGTTTGACGGGTGCTACATCCGGTTTGATTGCTAATCTGTGAACCGCTACATCAGGGGATAAGCCAGGCATCTCAGCATATGTCCAGGCAAAGCAGTACCTGAATTCACAGAGTTCTTTTATTTCTTCTATTTGTTCTTCGGGTAGAAGATAACTAATGAAGGTTGGGTGAGGATCCTCCTCAGTCCCCAAGTTGACTTCTTTTAGTTCATCCATAGTGGCTGCCTGTCCACCATCTTCAAGTTCTTCTGGTGCAGGTTTGGCTTCTACGGGCTGCTCATCATAATCATTAGCCTCGTATGTCTCTTCAGCAACATCATCTTCGGATTCAATTTCCATGCATGTGATTGTCCGACAAGTTTCTTTCCGGAGAAATTTTCGTTTGATGAATCCGATACCTTTATATGCGTCTGTATCCTTCTGCCGTAACGGGCACGGACTCCTTCCATACCAAAGGCCCAGACTTGTACGAAGTTGTCGCTTGGTGGTAGGAATATTGACTTGTTTTCGTAGCATTCTCTGAATATTTTTTGTATTGAACCTAGGTAGCCTCGTAGGAAATAATTCCTCGGAGTCGAGGAGCATGCAATCCCAGTCATGATTCTCCTCTTCGCGAACTCCCGTGGAATATAACACATTCTTTGGCACAGTTCCATTTTTACGGGGAGGCAGATAGAGGGTGGCGAGTTCTTCAACTTTATGAACCTCGCGCGAAATGATTTCCTTGAAATGTTGTAAAGGAACACGCGTGACTATGAGTACACTATCTGAAATTGATAGGCTGTCAATTCTTCTAGAGAACACATTCTGCACCGTGTTCATATAAATAGAGTCATAGTCGTAATCATCATTTGAAAATTCAACCTGCCTACTCCATTCATCTATGGACTGGTATGCTCTCCGAGATTTAGCAGGGGTAACATCATCTTCATCTGTGTCGCTCCCAAGATGAGGTACACGCTTCTTTTCTTTTGGAATGATCGATGCTTTGGGAAGAGTCGGCCCTGCCTTCTTTCTCCCCACCTGCTTCTTCTGATCTTCTCGTTTAGGTCGCTTTGTAGTCTTTGAATTTGATGCTTTAGCTTCGAGGGAGCTCGAAGACTTTTACTTCTTTGGCATGAAGTACTGTGCATCTTCATAAACTGTTGCTTCATGAAATGTAAAAGGCTGAATGTCACCAGAGATCCTGAATTCTTCTCCATCTTTGAGATACTTCATACACTGGTGTAGTGTTGACGGGACAATGCCATATTCATGCAACCAGGGACGACCTAGTAGCGCCTTGAATGAAGTATCCGCATCAATCACATGGAATTTAGCTTGTGTGTGGAGCTCTCCAAATACAAGAGGGAGCATGAATGATCCAAGTGTTTTCTGCCCTTTTTCGTTGAAACCATGCACCATCAACTTATCTGGCCCGAGGTGTTCCACATCAAGGCAGAGGAATCTCAGTGCTTTCAAGCTTATCAGATTCACGGAGGATCCAGGATCGATTAGGATTCGACTGATGATCAGCTTATCGCTCTCTGCAGTAACATACAGAGGGCGGTTATGGTCTGCAGTCCCAAGCGTCATGTCCTCTTCGGAGAAAGTAATGAACAGCTCATTACGAGCTTGTAGAACCTCAGTCAAATTACGTTCAGCAAAATACGCCTCGTATCTTTCAGGATCTTTGAGAGCTTGAATCAGAGTCTCCCGAAGGTCTTTAGACATTACCAAGGCGTCGTATATGCTGAGTTGTGCTGGGATTTTTCTCAGATGGGATAAGATATTATAATCTATCCCATTGGCTGAGGTGTTCTTTTTCTTGGGATCTTCAGGGATTATATCGTCATTGATGACTATTTCTTTCTCCTTATCTTTATTGGAGATCTCTTTCTTCGGTGGAGGCGGTAGTACCTTACCGCTTCTTAACTCCACTTGAGCAATCTCCTCCGATTCAGAGTCATTTAATGGAGTATTTTCTTCAGAATCAACCATTGTTGCATCTAGTGACTCATCTGTTGATTCAGAATCACCACCCAGGTTTACATGTCCCATCCGAGAAGCTATGCTAGGGTCTGATTCGTCTCCCTCTGGAAAATACAAATCCTCCTCCGAATTGTAATCCATTGGCAAAATCATCATACATGATTCAGAGGGTATTTCTTTCGTGTATTCTTCTTTTATCGAGGTAGTCGGCGCCACCGAGATGACCCGACATACTTCTTTGGGAAGAGAATCTTCATCTCCTTCTTCGGCTTCCTCAATTTTAAGCTCTGCCATGAAGTCAGCGAGCTTGATCGGTCGCCTCACAGTCTGGTAATATTCATCCAAACTGTTGATAACTCTTTGAGTTGTAGTCATTTTCTCCTTGGGCTTCTTCAGTTTAGTCTTCTTCTTGGATGATTTCACTCTCCCAGACTTCGAAGTGCCCGCTTGATTGGAAGATTGTTTTAAAGTAGAAGGTCGTACCGCCGACAGTGCCTTCAAATTTATTACGGGCTCAATAGGAGACTTCCACTTTACACCTGGAACTCCTTCAAGCTGTTTCAACATTTTTACAGTCTTCTTGGAGACCGCAGTCTCCCACTGTTCTTTTTGAACTAGCTTCTTTTCTTTTCTTCTTTCTTCAACTAGGGGTACAAAAGAGGACGTGACCACTCGAGTTGATTCCTTTCTAGGATGAGACAACACATTGTCGGACAATGTGAGCTCCCCTTTTTGATATTTTCTTTCAAGTCAATCCTTGAAGATATAACAATCTTCAATAGGATGACTGAGTACCCGATGATATGGGCAATAATTTGGATCACTAGTGTGCTTCGACTCCTCGGGTCTCTTGCATTCAGGCAGTTCCAAACCCGATTTCAGCACTTGTCGAAATAATTTGGCGACACTCTCCCTCTTGAATGAATATTCTTTATTCATTTTATCTTTGAGGGATTGGAACGTTCTATCACCAGTTCCTATTGCTTGTCTCGGGCGTTCTCCACCACCTTGATAAGTTCGTGGCTTATCATTTCTCCCTAATATCAGCTTCGGTTGGGGGTTGGGGTTGTAGACTTGCTTAGGCTTTTCTTGATATTGCATCGGCTGTTTGTCTTTGTCTACATTATAAATCACTTGCCTTTCTCTATCAGCTCTGGAGAAGAACGTAGAGTCGGCATCACCCCTTCTAGCACCCGAGGCCTTAGCCTTCTTGGGCTTATCAAAAGGATTTTCTGATCTAGACAAATTCAGTTTTTCAAATTTGGCCACTCTGTCGAGCAAATCTTGAAATGTGTTGATTGTAGCCTTGCACAGAAAGGGTTGCATCTTGTCATCAATGTTGCTCATTAACAACTGTACGGCATGCTCTTCTTCTAACTGCTGCTCACATTTCATGCTCAAATTTCGCCAGCGAGTGATGTATTTAGTCATTGATTCTTCTCTTTTTCTTTTATCCAGAGCGAGGTCAGCGATCGTGATCTTCTCAGTTGCACTAACATAGATTCTAATTCTACGAAGGTCTTCATAGAATCATTTGACAGTTCAGCATATCATTCGAAAGCAGTTGCTGTCAAATTGCTGACGAATTGTCGGAAGAGTAGGGCGTCATTTCCTCCTGTGTTCCCACAGGTGGCTTTAAACTGTGCCAGGTGCTGCCTGGGGTTGTTATTACCGTTAAAAGTATTAAACTTTGGTACAGAATACCCTTTTGGATATGGTACTTGGTCGTACTCAGCAGGATACGGACGACCCTTGCCCACAACCTTTTCTGCTTGATCAACGGCTATAATAGCCCTGATCCTCTCGGTAATAATTCCTTTTAACTGTGCAGCAGTCACAGGCTCGGAAGTACTTGCAATATTCTGCGGAGTGGGCTGGCGAACGATATTATGGGCTTCGCGACCACCTTTAGGAGCTCCCTGTACTCCTGAACCTTGTGGCACTTGGAAGTTTGGAGGGTCAGCAGGAGGATTAGGCATGGCACCAATAGCAGTATTTCTTTGCATCATCTGTATCATCGCCCCCATTTGAGCCATCATCTCAGTCATCTTCTCATTTAACTGAGAGATTTCTCTGTCTTTGGCCCTCATTTGTCGCCTCATTTATCGCCGCATTTCAGCGAGTGTGACATTTTCGGCACCAGAAGGATTCTCATCTACTTTCTCCACTTCTTTTCTTCTTCTTGAGAATGACGACTTCTGCCAGTGGTGGACCCTTCTCTATGACGACGACGGTATACTTGCCTGAGTGGCGGTTGCCACCGCTCTTCATCTTCATCGTCATCATAATTGGCACCATCATCAATGTCTATATGTGTCACCATATAGACAACTTCCATATCCAGAGTGTCATTTGTTTCTTGAATTTCTTCTTCTAAATTTTCCTCTAGAAATTCATCAATATTTTCTTCTAAATTTTCCTCCATAAATTCATCAATGTTTTCTTCAATATTTTCTTCCCCTTCAAGGAATTCTTCTTCTTCAAAGTTGTCTCCCCCTTTCATATTTCCTTCTTCTTCTAGTACTCGGATCTCTGAGCAGCGCCACCACTGGATTTTCGGCTCTTGGTTAGGCATAGGGACTTCTTCAACCAGTGGACTGCGGTCAAAGTTGGTTTCTTCATTTGGAGGGAGTAGAGGGCAACGGGATCCCCCAGAGGATTCTTCAAGGTGTCTACCGTCTGGAATAATGTCATTATGGGTCCTTTTGGGGCCCACTTCTGAATTTGTTCGTAGATGGGGGCGGATCTCCGGGAAGCCTCACCGGATGTCACGCCCAGATCAATCCTCCTTTCTCTTCTATCTTTCTCATTTCTTCGAGGCTTTGGCCTCCAGACTTGTTTTCCTTTCCACCGGGACCTTTCAGCAGCGGATCCCTGAACATATGGTTCAGGTGTCACGCCCCGATGTTCACCGCGTGGGTTTTGCTTTCTTTATCTTCTTTCTGTAGTAAAGGACAGACGCTCCCTTTGTGGGGTTCTTCTGGTCTCGATCACTAGTGGCTTCTGAAACTTCTTCTTTTTCAAGCCCTTCTCCTTCACAGTCTTCAGGACTCGGTATACCCGAGCTGATATAGTCTCAGGTTCAGTTCTCCTTAGAGGGGCTGGAGCTTCACGTCGTTGCTCCCAGAAGGTTTTCTTTATCTCTCCAGTAGAGCTGTTTCTTTTGACCCACTTCAAATCAGAAAATTTATTCCGGGTAGGAACGTTGGCCTCAGGCTCTTGGGCCGACAGATTGGAAGGATGGATTGGGAGTTGTTGATGTTGAGCTCGGAGCTCAGCATTCAACTTTCTTCTCTGCCTCCTTGTAGGCCTTCCTCCAGATGAGGAAACCTCAGCATCGTATTTCCCAGGTGCAGATAACCTGGTCGGCAGAGTGGTGGTGTTTGCAGCTATCACAGAAACTCTTCCACCATTCACAATTCTTCTGGTAGTCAGGGCCTTAGGTTGTGACAGCCTTTCGAACACAGAAATTCTCCCACGGGAATTTTCAGCAACAGGTCGTTGTGCCGGCAGATGCACACGATGGGTGACAGCTTCATCAGCATTGAGTCTTTTGGCAGACTTCTCAACATTCCTACCATTCACAGGAATGGCGGCATTCCTTGCAGCAATCTCCGGGAAGTCAACGCTACCAAACTGGATGGTAGCTTCAGTGTTTCCGGTCTCAATAACAGCATTCGCCAGCTGAATCCTGGCTCCTTGTCCCAGTTGGACAGTCATCGGGGTATTCTGTAGATTCATCTGCATAAATGAAAGGCAAGGGTTAGTGATCAGAATCTGATACATCACCCCGCACTTTCAAAATGCGGAGACTTGCACAGAACACAAAAATAAGAGAATATAACATTAGCGAGTAATTCAAATAATATAAATCTAAAATACTGCTAAATATGTTATTTCAATGGAAATTTTTTTTTGAATAATCATTTTGAAAGACTCGGAATTTTGAGTACGATTTGATATAGCTGCTACTATAGCACTGAGACGACTAGCCAAAGATGGAAAGAGAAACCAATCCCCAGCGGAGTCGCCAGAAATCTGTGGGCTCCTAAAATTCAGCCCCGGCCTCCCCGCCGCGCAATTTCTTTTTTTTTTCGGCGAGGGAGTTTTAACTGATAAGTTCCGAGGTACATTTTGGAAGGCAGATGGGTTTGTAGATAAGACACTACCCAGAGATTTCGCCCTCATTTTGTGAGGACTTTATGATTTGAGTTCTGGTTTCCTATAGGCGTAAGCCCCTATAGTTAATTACCCCTCCCGATCACGAGAGAGAACTTTCAATTAAGGCTAGTCATCGATCAGATACGCAGAATATACGTGGTATCTGGCATATAGTAGCAGCATGAATTTAGGTATTGAGGATTGGAAGTTTGGAATTTGGGTTAGAAGATTTGATATTTAAAATAAAAATTGCACCATCTTGAACTTAAAGTGGATGGTGGGGGAATGGATGATAGACCCGATCAAGATCATATGGTTCCGTCGTCCCGGGCCATCGTGGCCCCTGGTCTACTTAGTCAGAGGAGGTAGTCGACCCAACCTGACAGAAGGATCCTTGTCGGCAGCCATGGGTTGCTTCGTCCAAGGGGACCTTGTAGACCGGGGTTGAATGTTTGTCTAAGGGGACAAATTTGAATCCACCTTAGCTGACAGAGGGCTTTGTGCCCTATCGATCATATCCTATTAATTCATATCTCAAGGATTTGATGCCAATAAGGAACGTATTGGCTCTGGCCATAACCGGTATATTGTGGTGCCATTTGGCGGCAAAACCACTCGGTTCAGAGGGCCCCGGGTCGTCATAACCGTTTATCCTGCGGTGCCATTTGGCGGCGAAACTGTCGGTTAGAGGACACGTACCACGTCCTTATTGGCAGGAGATTGGTTTGAGAATGGATCCTAGTGATATTTTCGACTAGGTATTTGGCTCTTTGTGAGCTGAAGTAAATTTTGATTTGTCCGCCTTGGCAAACTATTGCGGAGGGTGGATGGATTTTGCTTTAAATGTGTTGATGGATTTATTTCATTTTTAAATATTTTGGATTTTTGGAATTTTTGTGGAGTTTTTGGGTTTTGTGGAGTTTTAGATTTTGATAGGCATTTGGGTGGAGTTTGAAAGACATTTGAAATGTACTTTGGATATTTGGGAGATATTTGAAAATATTTGGGAACCCTCCGGTTGAGATTTGCATTCAACACGGCCATCATCAGGGTGTTTGGGTTCATTTCCCTTTATTTGATTGGACCTTGTCAACTCGACCAATCTATTGATCGAGGATCGGGTTTCTTGTAGGTTTTGTGCATTTGTATATGAATTTTCTTGATTTTAGGCATTGAAGGCCTAAAATAAATGTATAAAATAAATATTTCGATCAAATCCATGACCGCATATTTATCCGAGAGTTTGAACCCTGTCTACTCCTATTTGCATGCTTAAGAGGATCGGGTTTCGTAGGCTTCGTGCCTTTTGATAGTGAATTCTTATTGTTATAGGCCTTGAAGGCCTAATATGGATGTTTTGAGACAAATACAACGATCGCCACAATCGTATATTTGTTTGTTGGTTCGAACCCTGTCGACTTCTATTGACCCGTATATAAGGATCGGTTTCGAACCTGAATTCACTTTTTAACCCGTGCAGTATCCCTAGACGTCACGTGTGTACCAATAACACACTTGCCAGGGCCCATGCGGGTATTTAAATACATTTACCCCTATTTAGTGTGCCTATGTTATACAAACTATTGTGTAGTGCGGGGGTATTCTTGGAATAGACGCCTTCTGTCTGCTTGTACGAATGTTGCAGATCCGGTGGCGTGGCATTGTAGATTGTAGACTCCTTCTGTCTGCTTGTATATGTGTTGCAGATCCGGTGGCATGGCGTTGTAGATTGTAGACGCCTTCTGTCTGCTTGTATATGTGTTGCAGATCCGGTGGCGTGGCGTCTTGATGTTGACTCCCCCCTTTCTCAATCACCGTGGGAGGACTTTCTGGATTCTGGAGTCAATGACTGCTGGTTTGGAAAGAACTCCTTTCAGGATCTTTGGTGTAGTGGACTTGCTATTTCCGGTGTTTGTGGGCACCCGAACTATTCTCTTCTTAATTATAGAGCTAAAAAGAGACTTTTGAAACATCAAGAAGTTTAGTTCTAGTTTGTTAAAACATTTCCTCCCTTTTGCCAGGGGGTGTCCTTTTTCGTACATCGGGCTGCCTTTGTACCCAGTGTACTGACAGCACTCTGATCACCACTGTTGTAGGTGATATTCATACTTGTGTCCACAGTGATTCATTGTTCTTTCAATACATTGTTGTTATCCACAAGTATACATTTGTAGAGGACCGCTGTATCCACTACGACCTCCTGAAAATGTTTGTAGAAGACCCATTGCTTCTGCATTATATCCACCCTTTCACCAATCTCGGGTGGGTTTTTTGTGTATTTGCACTTGTTGGTAGGAATGGGTCCTTGGTTGCCGATCTCCAGTATTGCCATCTCAGTCAACAGGCATTCGTAGGGATTGTTGTAGGAGATACTTGTACTAGTCGTATATCAAATCTCCTATGTTTGTAGAAGACAGATACATTTATTTTCCACTGTACTTGGTAAACTCTTTGCATTCTCCTTGCAAATTACATGTTGTGTGCATAGTGGGCCCCCCTATTGACCTCCAATGTCGCCTTCTTCAATCAATAGGTGTTGTGGGGATTATTTGTAGGAGTTCGTGCCATAGCTTACAAACATAAATTATTGCTTCTCTTCCTTTTACAAGTAGATTATACTTGGAACTCATTTGTCTTCTTGAATTCGGGTCCGAACCAAGTTTCATTTAGACTCAGGTTCATCGAGTCCACAACCCCCACTTAATGTTGTGTAGCGCAGGTTCAAATGTTATGTTCGGATTCGGATCCAGTCCAAATCAAAGTCTTTGTTTGATGTTATAGTATTGTTCAAGTCCCCTGCAGTCCTTTAAGTTCAATTGCATGTTCATATGTTTATTCAAAGTCTTTTGAGATATTTTGAGTTCAATTTTGTATTCAAATGATTTCAATTTGATCCCATTTTGATTTTATTTTATTTGGATTTGACCTTTAATTAATCATTTTGAGCTTTGTTCAGGTCCTCTGCTCTTGTTCAATCAAGTTCAAAAGTCCACTGCTCCTTGTTCATTTGAATACAGGCTGTTGTTCTTTTACGTCCAAAACTTGCTCGCATATAGGCCAAAATTCTATTTAAGTCCACGGTGCTTTCAGTCTGAATTTTGGCAGCCTCCCGGCGTCTCCCCCGTTTAGAAGAAAAAAAACCAAGAGGCGACCTTCCCCTCGATGCTACGTGAGCGCTTCAGGTAGGTGTCAAAAATGACACCGCGGTCGCATATGTATTTTTTTATCCCCGCCCGCTACTTGAGCGTTTAAGGGTGTTTTGTTTATTATAAGAAGAAAACTCGTTAGAAAAAAAAAACACAGATTTCCCCCCCCTCTGCACCACGCGGACGTTCGGGGGTACTTATATGAAAATAAAGAACACATTTTTTTATCCCCTTTGCCGCAAGTGCCGCACCGGTTTCCCGCCCTAAACGCTACTTGAGCGTCTCGGGGGTTTGCCGGCTCGTTACAAGCTTTGAAGAGGGATCCTTAAATCGTCGCAAGCATCGCACCGGTTTCCCACCCTAAACGCTACTTGAGCGCCTCGGGGGTTTGCCGGTTCGTTGCAAGCATCGAGAAAAGAATCTAGGCGATTTCCGCCTCGTCGTAGGCGTCGTACTAGTTTTCCTCCCTACAACACCACGTGGGTGCCTCGGGGGTTTGCTAGCTTGTCGCTAACGTTGAGAGGAAAATCTAGGTTTAGGGGTTATACCTTTGGGGCCGGTGGACCGGCGGTGGAGGCTCGTGGACCGAGGCAATGAGAGGCAAGCATTTTTTATAATTAATGTTACTTATAATAATAATAATTAAGTAATTATAATTAATAATTAGTTACTAATCATTAATTAATCATAATTAACAGATTAAGTATTATTATAGTTATGTAATAATTAACTATGATTAATCGAAATTAATCATAATTAATCAAATAATTATAACTAATAATTAACTGTTAATTATTAATTAATCATAATTAATTAACTAATTATAATTATAATTAAATAGTAATTAACTATTAATTAACATTAATAATAAAAAAAATAACCCCTTACCCTTCTCTGCTCACGGGATCCGACCAAAGAAGCGTGATATAGGGAGAAAGTTACCTACACAGCCGCCGAGCTCCTGTTCTGGTTCCGATCAAAGTGTCTGACTTCCGATCTGATGGGAAGAGCAAGCCGTCGGAGGGAGCAAAGTCGGGCAGCGGTAAAGGAGCGAAGCAGCAAGGGGGGGGGGGGAGAGTTCGGAGGAGAGGAAAGAGCAGGAGCGATCGTGAGAGACCGAGGGAGAGAATGAGAGAGTCGAACGTGAGAGACCGAGGGAGAGAATGAGAGAGTCGAACGTGAGAGAGCCTCGCTCTCTCATTCCCTTCGGCTTTTTAACGACGCAGGAGCGTCGTGTAGGCGACGTGGGAGGAGCGTCGAGATCGTGCAAGCGACTAGGCGTCGTCGTGGCTACGACGTGCGGGAGCAGAGAGCAGGTAAGAAATTTTTTTTTCTTCTTTTTTTTGTGTAGCAGTTCAACACCTCTCCAATTGAAGATTTAATTGTATCTTGCTTTTTTATTTCATATATCTTGCAATAAAAATAGTTTTGATCTATTCTTCTTCCTAATTTCTTATTGTCATTTATTGATTTTGAGGAAATTGTATCCACTTCCTATCAAATTGGTATCAGAGCACTTTTTCAGGAAGGTTCTTAACCAAGGGGAAATTATTTAGGAAAGTTTTAATTATAATTAGAAGGAAATTATTTATGCAAGATATTCAATTTGAATTCAAAATGTATGAGGTAATTATTTAGGAGAAAGGGGGAATCAAGGAGGAATTGTTTAGAAAATTTTTAAATACAATTGGTAGGGCATTATTTAGGGCAAGAGATCTAATTTGAGTTCAAAATTTAATAGGAAATTATTTAGTGAAAGGGTCTGATTTGAGAGGGAATTTGGGGGAGCCTATTTAAGGCTAATTATGTTGAATTTTGGAAAGATGTAATTTTTGTTTCCTAGTCTTTTTTTGAGAGGGTTCTAGAAGATGGACCGTCAGTGGCTAGAGATTTGGAAAGTCAGATCTTCCTCTCTAATTTAAGATCCAAATGTATCTTGTTGTTTTTCTTCATATCTCTTGCAATAAAAAGAGCATCTGTGTGTTATTCCGAATTTCTTGTTAACGTTTGTTGATTTTGCTGAAATTGTATCTACTTACTATCAAAAACTCATTAAACAACTATAATATCTTTTGCTTGCTTTAACATAATAAACAATTCAAACAATTTTTTTCGTAGAACCATACAACATTGTGGTGCTGTGTACCTGAGTGTTGCGGTACGGTATAGTTTACTGGAGACAGAGAGAGAGTGGAGCACTGCGGTGTTTCTAGGGGGCGTTGTATGGAAGACTAGGCAATTTTCTTTCTCGTTTTTTCATTAAGGATTACACCCTTGGTTGTTTCTAGTTGTATATCTTTGTTTATTCTTGAGTGTGAATAGTGCAAGGGTGAAGAAAGATAATGAGAGAGTGAGACATAAGAGATCTAAAAAAAAGGAGAAAATACAGTTATATCAATTTATAAGAAAATAAATCCGTCAAACTCAAAATCATTGAAAAATAAATTGAGTTACTTACAACGATTATAAGAAATCTCTAAATATAATTGAAAGACAAAAATGCTCCAAAACTGACTTTCTCTCTCTTTCATCCTTTCCTGAGCAAGCTTGTGCTTATTGAATGCTTGGGAAATGTGATGAGGAAATCAGATTTCGTCACGTGTGCCATCGTCAGAGACGCAGATCGACGGCTACGATCCAGAGCCTTTATTTCTGATTTATTTTGTATTTTATTTATTCTCGCATTTTATTTTCCTAATTTGCCCCTGTGGGTATTGAGTCGCTTGTGTAGCCCTGAGGGCATTTGTGTCTTTCTAGATTTGTCTTATCTTGGCCTATTTAAAGGAGGCCTCATGCATTGTAATGATGATGAATATTGAAATGAAATTTTATTTTTCTTTGCTTGATCTTTAAGTGAGTTCATGAGAGGAGAGACCCTAGGTGGGTGAAAGCAATACCCGTCAATCTTTGGAGGAGTCCAAGGTTCGCGGTTTTACGATCTCTTTGTGAGTTCGTTAGTTTACGTTTATCTTATATGTTTTTTTTTTTATTTTATCTCCTTTCTCCCCCACTCCGTCCACCACCCCTTCCAACCTCCCCACCATCGGTGGCTCAACCTCCTCCACTCAATTCATCTTCTAGCTCCACCGCCTAAATCCCACCCACCTACCTAGCCACAACCCGCCACCTAGCCGCCCCTTCCCCCTTTTCCGCCGGTCCTCTCATTATGATGATTTCAATCACCATAATGACTTCTTAATTTAGCTCAAGCATGAGAGGGAAAATTTGAATTCATTTGAAAATCAAATTCGAATTTCAAATTCTTTCCATATAGGGAATCCCAAATTAGGAAAGTATCAATCATGAATTCAATTTCAAAATAAATCAAATTGGATTTATTATTCCCTTTCCTAATCTTCATCGCCTATTTGGAAACTCCCATATTTCCATCCCCAATCCCCTCCAACCTCATGATGCTGTCGGCCTCATGATGGGCTGCCCCCCATTAAACGCTCCTTTAATCCCTTAATCCTAATTGAAATTTGAATTTAATTTCAAAACATTTTTCCTCCAAATCCACTTAAGCTGAAATTAATTTCAGTTTTCCAATTCCCCCTCCACTCTCTTTTGGCCGGCCCCATGCCCCTCCTCCCCACTTAATTTTCCTTCCAAATCCAGGCCTAAATCAAAGGGGAAGTAACTCCAGCCCTCCTCCATTTCTGTCCACACAATTTCCCTCCCTCCCTTTCATGCTCACGTGCACCCAGTAGGAGGAAACGACTGAAATTCATCTCCCTGACTGGCTGTCCAGATTTATGGACAGAGGCTATTTGCTGTCTTGAAATTTTGGATGAATCCTGTACGCTGTCCAGGGATCTCCAGCCTTACAAGTTGCTATCCAAGATTCCTAAGACCTAAAACCTGCTATCCAGACTTCCTCGGGTTCCGTCCAGACCTCACGAGTTGTTGTTCAAGACTCCTAGGACTCGAAACCTGCTGCTCTAGGTTGCTGTCCAGAATTATTTCAAGTGCCGAATTGCTGTCCCGACCCTCATTGCAGCTGTCTCGGCGTCCCTAGCTGTTGTCCAGTCATTTTTGATGAACTCCTATGGCTGTCTCGCTGTCTCGAAGGTTCACCATTTTCATCCTGAAGGCTCCCAAACCTGAAGTTGTTGTCCACCCTTTCTCAAACGCATAAGCGACTATGCCGGAGCGCCAGAGTTGTCGTTCCCTTGGTAACTTTTCTTCTTAATCTCATATCTTCTTAATTCACCTTCCAACTGTGGTTATAGTTTAATTCACAACGAGTCTTGTTGATCTCTCCGCTAAAGCATAGTAATTTAGGTAGTTGTGTGAGGAATGGATTCATCACAGTACTAATCTTATTGTTAACATTGAGATTTATTGTTGAAAACCATTCATGTATGCAACGTTAGATTAAATTGATTGTCTTACGATCTTAACTCCTATGCATGTAATTTTGGCCTAAGCTTGTTTTATCGCCTTATTATTTTATCTTAGTGTTTAAATCGGCATAAGTTTTATTTAATATTATTCTTGAAATGATAAATGTGCAAATTTCATTAAATAACTCATTTTTGCATGTTCGTTTTACATCATCTTGGTATCAGAGCATGGTAGGCATAGGTTACATATGCTAGAAAACATCATAGGAGTCTACCTAACCAACCATGTGCTTGTTTGCATGCATACCATCTTTTAATTAACTTTAGTTCACTGTTTTCCCTACTTCCCAGTAATTTCTTGCACCGTTTTCTTCATTTTAAGTAATTCTACTTCAGTGTTTAAGTGTTACCCTTATCACAGCAACATCCCTACTTGCTTAGATTGCTTAAACAAATATTATAGGTTGCTGTCCACGTTTTTCCTGCACCTGTTAGTGACATATAGGTGAGTTTGGGATTGTGTTTAAGTGTTTTCTACACTCTAGAAGCCCTCCAAAACACTTAGACAACTTAGATCTTTGTTGTGGTTTTTTGTCTTGTTCATTTTAGCATCATTTAGAAGCTTTAGGAGCATATTTCCTTAGTGTTTAGGTGCTGCCCTTGACCCGGTACCCTTCCTAGTCCCCTAGACTATTTTTTCCACTAATGGGGTTTACTGTCCACATCTTTAGTGCACCTTCTAGTGACAATTTGGAGAGTCTAGCTTCGCTTTAGGTGTTGTCCCCTACCTAGATTCGTCCCTAAGTGTTTCCAAGCGCTTTCCCAATGGACCCGATAAGACTTCAAAAGAAGTTAGATGATATCCTTAACTTAGTGGGCTCTATGACTAGAATTATGACGGAGAAACCTGTTGATTCTCCCCACTCTAAGTACGTGCCCCATTCAATCAATCCTGATAGTCAGAAGATGCTCTACTCGACTTATCAACCTAGACCTGAGCCTAAGCCTCAACGACCTCACTAAGAGTCACCTTATCGTCTGCCCACCTTTGATGGTTCCTCGGACCCTTACTACTTAAGGGAATGGGTTAGACAACTAGAGGACTATTTTGAATCACGTCATATCCCTGAGTCCCACCAGGTTAGCATCTCTAATTCTCACCTAAAAGGTCAGGCTCTTCAATTTTGGATGAGGTTAGAAGATCATAAAGAGTCTCGCGGTGAGTACGCTACTTCTAATTCAAAAGACATGAGGCGAGAACTTAGTTTAAAATACCGATCCTCTACCAGTGACCAACCATCTGGTTTTAAGTTTAAGTCATCCCATGTTCATCAAACCTTTGGGTGTTGCACTTTCAAGATCGCTACCCCTAGTGACCGTCATCTAGAGCACAACCCTATCTCTTTTATTGGAATAACCCGTAGACAGTATTATGGTCGAGACCACCTATCTTTTAGTAACATCAGGGTTGCTGCCCCACCCAGTAGGTCTTCGCCTAGCCTTCATGGTCGACCCTCTATTGGGTCTTCTGTTAGATCGGTCCCATATGACTCACCACTTGGGCCGACTCCTGGCCCTCCCAGTCAATCTTTAGCCTCCCCAACCATTGACCCTGCAAGTATGATTTTAATAAATAATTGCATTAAAAAGAAGAAGTTTACTGAACCTAAGACTGAATACATCCATTTCGTGGATACTAATGATAACCAGGACTTCTTTGAGGATGAAACTGAAGTGATTGAGTCAGACTTCCGGCATGACTTAAACCCTGAGTTAGGAAAGTTGAAACCTTTAAACTTCGAAACCTTAGCCCACCCTGATCCTAGTCTCCTCGAGGATAACCCTTTGGATAAGGTTTGCCTAGATGATATTAAGTTGATCTCAAAAGAAACTGATCTGACCTTGAACCCATTTAAATTAAATTCGAAAGATTCTGACTTAATCATATCTCCTACTGAGATGATTCTGAGTAATTATGATTCAATTTTGGAAAATTCTAATGGCGACATGGGTAATCTCGAGTTTGAAGTGAGTCAATTGAATTTGTCACCTAATATAATTAAACTGGAACCCATTGATCTTAAGGTTATGACCATACCTGATCCTATTGAAAATATTTGTATGCATTTGGAAGATAGTGATTTGGCCTTTAGTGGTTCTAAACCTAATTGGAGAATTGAGCATCCTCGTGTTTTATTGGAGTTTATTTTAGGAGTTGCCCCTTTAGAATTGCATTTGAAAGAGTGTGACTTTCTTGATTGGACTTATCTCACCACTCCTCGTACCGACTTAAATGTGAGAGGGAGTCTTAGCCCATACTTTCATGTCACCACTCTAACTGTTGTGCCCCCTTCTGTTATGAATACCCTACCTAATTTCTTGAGTCTCATACCTGATGGTGACTCTTTGGGTTATCCAATTATGGTTATGAATCAGGACCCATCATCTTATCTTATTTCTGATTCATTTATTTTGCCTGCTATGTTCTTGTTCTTCCCTGTTAAGTACCATCTCTCTCATAGTTGGATGAATTCGTTAGATGATCCTGTTGCCCCTAGGAGACTATCTACGACCATAACTGAAACTTCCAATAGAAATGTCCTGGTAGCTAAGGATGTCTTCATTGTTCCCCCTACACCAGTTCCCTTAGACCTGAACACTTTAGATCCCCTCATTTCGTGACTCTTCCACCTTTACTCTAGCTATGTGTTCTTGTGAGTTAGTATGTTGAGTGTGTGTTTTTGTACTCTGTTGACTTCCAAAAATTTTCTATTTAAAATTTGTGTCTGAGTCTTCAGTCATTCATCATGCATATCAAGTCTTTTGTATCATTTTTTTCTATATTATTTATCTTATTGAGTCTTGAATTTTAGACATATGAATTGGCATAGCTCATGTCGCATTTACATCGCATCAGCATGACCTACTTAAGGAAATTGCACGCCTAATTGAATAAAACGATAATAATTATAGACTTCATGCTGAATTTTGACTACAAGTTAAAGCTTTTGAGGTTGATTATTCAGTGATGGTGCGGATTCGTCCGGTGCGGTTCCCACAAGGAACTGTATAGAAATTATATGCTAGAAGTGCGGGATTAGTTAAAATAGTCAATAAAATCAATGACAACGCTTATGTGGTGGATATGTTTGTAGAGTTCAACATTCATTCCTTTTCTAACATAGAAGATTTAGTAGTTGTGGGCTCCGAAAATTCGGCCCCGGCCTCCCCGCCGCGCAGTGATTGATTGTGCTTTTGCTTGAGCGAGGGAGTTTTAACGAACTAAGTTCCGGGGTAAATTTTGGAAGGCAGATGGTTTTGTAGATAAGACACTACCCAGAGATTTCGCCCTCATTTTGCGAGGACTTTATGATCTGAGTTCTGGTTTCCTATAGGCGCAAGCCCCTATAGTTAATTACCCCTCCAGATCACGAGAGAGAACTTTCGATTAAGGCTAGTCATCAATCAGATACGTAGAGATACGTGTTATCTAACATATAGTAGCAGCAATGAGTTTGGGTATAGAAATTGGGTTTGGATATTTGAAAATAGAAATTTGCACCATCTTGCACTTAAAGCGGATGGTGGGGGAATGGATGATAGACCCGATCAAGATCCCATGGTTCCGTCGTCCCGGGCCATCGTGGTCCCTGGTCTACTTAGTCAGAGGAGGTAGTCGACCCAACCTAACAGAAGGATCCTTGTCGGCAGCCATGGGTTGCTTCGTCCAAGGGGACCTTGTAGACCTGGGTTGGATGTTTGTCTAAGGGGACAAATTTTGAATCCACCTTAGCTAACAGAGGGCTTTGTGCCCTATCGATCATATCCTATTAATTCATATCTCAAGGATTTAACGCCACTAAGGAGCGTTTGGCTATGGCCATAACAGCTATCTGTGGTGCCATTTGGCGGCAAAACCACTCGGTTCAGAGGGCCCCGAGTCATAACCGTTTACCTGCAGTGCCATTTGGCGGCGAAACTGTCGGTTAGAGGACACGTACCACGTCCTTACTAGCAAGAGATTGTTTGAGAATGGATCCTAGTGATATTTTCGACTAGGCATTCGGATCTTTGTGAGCTGAAGTAAATTTTGATTTGTCCACCCCGGCAAACTGTTGCGGAGGGTGGATAGATTTTGCTTTAAGTGATTGATGAGTTTATTTCAAATTTAAATATCTTGGAATTTGGGATTTTTTTGGAATTTTGGGTTTTTGGGTGGAGCTTGGATTTTGAATGGACTTTTGGGAGACATTTGAAAGTATTTGTGAACCCATCCGGTTGAGACCTTCGTTCAACACGGCCATCATCGGGGTGTTTGGGGTCATTTCCATTTGTTGATTGAACCTTGTTAACTCAGACAAGCTATTGACTGAGGATTGGGTTTCTCGTAGGCTTTGTGCATTTGTTCATGAATTTTCTTTGTTGAAAGCCTTGAAGGCCGAATATGAATGTATAAGACAAATATTCTGGTCGACTTCGTGACCGCATATTTATCCGATGGTTCGAACCCTGTCTACTCCTATTTATCCACTAAGGAGGATCGGGTTTCATAGGCTTTATGCCTTTTGTTTAGTGAATTCTTTTGACTGTAGGCCTTGAAGGCCTAATATGGATATATTGAAACAAATACACTGGCCGCTACAAATGTGTATTCGTTTAAAGGTTCGAACCCTGTCGACTTCTATTAGTCCGTATAGAAGGATCAGGTTCGAACTAGAATTCACTTATCTACCCGCGCAGCATCCCTAGGCGTCACGTGTGTACCAATAACACGCTCGCCGGGGCCCATGCGGGCGATTTTTATATTGATTTAGACGTACCCATTGTGTACCTATGTGTATACAAACTATAGTGCAGGTGCAGGGGTACTTTGAAATATTTTATAAACGCCTTCTGCTCGCTTGCATGGATATTATGGGTCCGGTGGCGTGGCATTGTAGATTGTGGACGCCTTTTGTCTGCTTTCATAGATGTTTTAGATCCAGTGGCGTGGCATTGTAGATTGTGGACGCCTTCTGTCTGCTTTCATAGATATTGCAGATCCGGTGGCGTGGCATTGTAGATTGTGGACGCCTTCTGTCTGCTTTCGTAGATGTTGCAGATCCGGTGGCGTGCGTCTTGGTGTTGACTCCCCCTTTCTCATTCACCGGGGAAGGTCTTTCTGAACTTTGGAGTCAATGACTGCTGATTTGGGGAGAACTCTTTTTAAGATCTTTGGTGTAGCGGACCATTATTTTCGGTATTTGTAGACATCAGAGCTGTTTTCTTCCTAAGGATGGGGCAAGGAAGAAACTTTGGAGCACCATGAAGTTTATTTCTAATTTGTTCAAATATTTCCTCCCTTCTGCCAGGGGGTGTCCTTTTTTGTACATCAGGTTATCTTTGTACCCGGTACACTGACAGCACTTTGATCACCATTGTCGTAGGTGATGCTTGTACTTGTGCCCACAGTGGTTCGTTGTACCTACGACACATCCACTGTTGTTATCCACAAGTAGGTTGCATTTATTTGCAGGGATCCGTTGTATCCACTACGACCTCCTAAATGTATTTGTAGAAGACCCATTGACATCAGTACCATATCCACCTTTCATCAATCTCAGGTGGGTGTTTTGATGTATTTGCTTGTAGGGAGGCGGATCCTCCATCATTGGTCTCCTGTATTGCCATCTCAATCAACAGGTATTTATAGGGATTGTCGTAGGAGTTCGCTGCATTCTTCTTTCGTGAGCATTAGGATTTCATTTCCCACTTGCAACTTGTTGTTAGCTTGGACGACTATGCACTTAGACTTTGATTGGTTCATTCATCCAAAGTCCCAGTCTTATGTATTCAATCAGACCCGAATTCAAAGTTCCACTCATGCTTGAGTCTCCCTTGTTGTCCTTGAAAGTTCAGGCTCCTTATTGTTCATGTCAAACTTGCATTTAGCTTGAGTTTAGAGTACAAGTTCAAGTGATTGTTCATAGTCTTTCTGAAGCCATTGCAAGTGCAATTTCATACTCGTATTGATTTGATTTTAGCTCCAGTTTGATTTTGTTTTATTGGGTTTGATCTTTAGAAATTACTTAGATTTTTGTTCAAGTCCAAGGTCCCCTGTTGTTCATATAAGTCCTCTGCACTTTTAGTTCGAGTTTTATGCATTCATGTCCAAGTACGAGTCTTCTGTTGTTCTTCGTATTATTGCTCAAATAATGTCTTTATATTGTTCAAGTTCTGTGCATTTCAGTGAAAATTTCGGCAGCACCCCGGCATATCCCCCGTTTGGGGGAAAGTAGGGGTGCTAGGCCTTCCCACCACGCTATTAGAGCGTGTATGGTAGATGTCCTTAGACACCGCGGCCATAGTAATTTTCATCCCACCACGCTACAAGAGCATGTATGGGGCCTTCAGCAGTACCCGTACCAGAACAGCAGTGACTCCCCACCACGCTACAAGAGCGTGTATAGGACTTACCCACCTCGTCGTATGCGTCGCACCGGGCTCCCTCCTATCGTGCTACAAGAGCGCGTATAGGTGGTTCTCCGGTCCGCTGCAAACGTCGAAAATGAAATTTTAGGCGATTACCCACCTCGTCGTAGGCGCCGGACCAGATTTCCTCCCACCGTGCTACAAGAGCGCTTATAGGGGGTTTGTCGGTCCGCCGCAAACGACGAGAATGAGGAATCTGAGTTTTAGGAATTATACCTTGTGTAGCAGTCGTCGGCGGTGTCGGTGTCGAGGTCGAGGACCGTCCCCACCACGCTACAAGAGCGTGTATAGGGCTTACCTGTCTCGTCGTATGCTTCGCACCGGGCTCCATCCTACCGTGCTACAAGAGCGCGTATAGGTGGTTCTCTGGTCCGCTGCGAACGTCGAGAACGGGATTGGAGTTAGAAATGATACCTTGGAGCCCGGTGGGGATTGTCGGCGGTGACATCGGCGGTGTCGGCTCGAGGCGGAAGAGGGTACGAGCATTCCATTTTTTTTATTAATCTTAGTTAATTATAATTAATAATAATTATATTTAATTAATTATAATTAATCATGATTAACAATAATTAATTAAAAATAATATAATTATGATTAAACTTAATTAATCATAATTAATTAGAGATTATTTTATAATTAAAAATAATTAAATCATAATTAACTTAACTAATTAACATTAATTATAATTAATTAAAATTAATAAAAATATTATAATAATAATTTTTTTTTATTTACAGGATTTGGCCGAGAGAAGTGCTCAGAAGGTAGAAAGCTACCTTCACTGCCCGTGAGCTCCCATCGTTGATCCCGATCAAAATGTTGTAGCTTCCGGTCCTACAGGATGGGAATGCCGTCGAAGGAGCTAGGCCGAGCAGCCACAAGGAGTCGGAGAAGCACCGGATGGGGAGGAAGTTAACCCCGCAGCCCGCGAGCTCCTATTGTTGGTTTCGAACAAAATGTGGTAACTTCCGGTTCGGCAGGAGGAGACGACGTCGCCGGAGGGAGCAAAGTCGGAAAGCCACGAGTGAGCTGGAGAAACCACGTGAAATGGAGATCGTTAGCTCTCACAGTCAGCGAGCTACCATCGCCACTTCCGATCGGGTAGAAGGGAAAGTCGTCGAATGAGCTGAGTCGGACGTCCACGGAGGAGCTGAAGACGCGACGAGAGGGAGAAAGTTTCCTTCGCGGTCGGTGAGCTCCCGTTGTTGCTTCCGATTAAATGTCGAAACTTTCGATCCAACAGGAAATGCCGTCGAAGGAGCGGAGTCGACCAGCTACGAACGGGAGAAAGTTATGAGCGAGCTCCCGTCGCAACCTTCGATCAAAATGTCGTGCTTTCCGTTCCGACAGGAACGAATGTCATCGAGGGAGGAAGAAGCACGCCGAAGGAAGAAAGTTATCTTCACAGCGAGTGAGTTTCGGCTCTTGCTTCCGACCAAAGTGTCGTAACTTCCTATCCGACGGGAAGGGAAATTTGCAGAAGGAAAGAATGGGAGAGAGCGGGAGCGAGAGAGAGAGGGATCGTGGGAGAATGAGCAGAGGAGGCCGAATGCCTCCTTTCGTCATCCCTTTATCGACGAGACCGAGTCGTACGATGAAACGACGCGAGGTCGTGCAACGATGTGCGGGGGACAGCTGCGGCAGAGTAGGTAAGGGATTTGATTTTTTTTTTCTTTTGCTTTTGTTTTAATCAGCACAGGTTACAGTAGTCTATGAAGGTCCATAGTTTAAACCCCAAATTAAGCCTTGTGTGACCCTACCTTGTGAGAACCCTAATGCCTGCCTCCACTCCCAAAATTATTCCCAATATTCCTATAGCGTAGAAGGTTGACATGATTATGAGTGATGATATTATTTCCACAAAAGAGGGTGGGCGAAGAAGATATTTGACTAGGTGAAGAGGTAAACCAAAGTCAGAGGATACGTGGTCAGAGCGCGAGAAGCTACAACTGATAAACCCAGATTCACGAGGAGTTCTTGAGACACAAACTCGACGAAGTCGAGTTTTCTCCCACCTGGGGAGAATGATGAGGACATCTGATTTCGCCACATGTACCATCGTCGGAGACGCAGATCGACGGCTACGATCCAGAGCCTTTATTTCTGATTTATTTTGTATTTTATTTATTCTCGCATTTTATTTTCCTAGTTTGCCCCTGTGGGTATTGAGTTGCTGTTGACCCTTTTCCCGTAAGCCAGCATAGCAAAAAAAAATAAAATAAAAATAAATCAAATCCCTACCTACTCACTGCCAACCCACGTCGCTCCCCACGTCGAGCCGTTCGTCGCACGTCAAAGCCACGACCGACGTCGTTTCTCCCCACGTCGCGGCAGCTCGCACGACTTGGCGTCGTTAAAAGGAGGTGAGAATGAGGCCTTCGGCCTCCGCACGCGATCCCGAGCTTTCCTCCTTTTCGATCTTCCTTCCTCCCTCCGTGGCTGTTCGACGAAGTTCCTTCGACGACGTTCCCTGGCGGTCGGATCGGAAGTCGCAACACTTTGATCGGAAAGCAACAGTGAGCTCGCTTGCTGTGAAGCTAACCTTCTCTCCTTAGGCGGCTTCTTCGTGGCTGTCGGGCTTTGATCCTTCTACAACTTCCCTTCCTCTCAGATCGGAAGCTACTACATTTTGATTGGAAGCAAGCAGGGGAGCTCGCTGGAAGTGAAGGTAACTTTCTCCCTATTCGCGCACTTCTTCGGCCGAATCCCGTGTCTCTCCGCCGAACCGAGAGAAAGGGAGAGGGTGGGTTTTATTATTATTATTATTATTCTTTATTATTAATTATAATTATATTAATTAAATATAATTAATTAAAATTATTATTTTTAATTAATCAAGATTTATAAATTAATTATTATTAAATATTGTTAATTAATTATATTTTATTAGAATTAATTAATATTAATTAAGTTATAATTAATTTTAAATTAATTATAACTTATTATCTTAATTAATTTTAATAAGTTTAATTAATTATTTTAATTAATTGTAATTAATTAATTAAAAATAATTAATTAAAAGTAATCATTTAATTAATTATGATTAATTAATTTTAATTTTTTAAAAAAAATGTTCCCCTTCTCCTTGCCTCGACATCCGAGCCCCCATCGTCGCCGGTCCACTAGTCCGCCGGCCGCCAAAGGTATAACTTCTAGAACCTTTGTTCGCTCTCTTACTTCGACATGCGTGTCGAGTCGATGGTCTGCCTATACACGCTTTTCTCTAGCGTGGTGGGAAGGGCAACCGGCGCGACACCCACGACAAGGTAGGCGAGTGACCCTTGGTTCCAAACCTGATCTCGATGTTCGTGGCGCACCGACAAACCACCTATACACGTTTTTCTCTAGTGTGGTGGGAAGGGAACCCGGTGCGGCGCCTACGACGAGATCGGGATATTCATAAGTACCCGCTTGCGGGGAAACAACTGCTTCTCTCTTGCAACAGGTACCGAAGACCCATACACGCCTTTCTCTGGCGTGGTGGGGACAAAGACTTTACACGGCCGCGGTGTCCTCGTAAGAGGGCACCTACCATACATGCTTTTCTCTAGCGTGGCGGGAGGCCCAGTTTTCCGTAATTTTCCCCTAAACGGGGGAGACGTCGGGAGGCTGCCGAAATTTCGGGTGAAATGTTACTACACTTGGACCTGTTTTGAACTCAAAAGAACAAAAGATTTGGATCAAATGAGAAAGAGCAGTGAACTTTTGGAACATGAACATGAACAGTAGACTTGTGGACCGTCGAACTTGATTGAACACGAGCAGAGGACCTGAACAAAACATAAATGATTTCTAAAGATCAAAATCCAAATAAAATGAAATTAAATTGGAATCAGACTCAAATCAATCTGAACCTACACTTGAACTCAAAGGATTACGGCACGAGTACAACATCAACACTAAATCAAGCCTAATCAAATGATGTTAAACTGAACCAAAGACTTGAAAGACTTGTACTTATGTTCTGAACTCAAAACTAGAATAAGATGTGGATAACAAGAACTTGTGCATTTGAGCTTAAATTGCACGACGCCAAGTAAAGTTTGGAAACAGCAGATTCAAATCCGGATGACCATACTGAGTTTGAAACTCAAGTCTGAATGAAATTGAACTTGGATCAAACATATACAAGGATAAGGTTTGAATCCTGTGTAAGGGAGTTCAAACAAGAACGTTCGTATGGTTAATAGCGACTCAAAGTACGTTACAAGACCTTGATGCACGAACTCCTACGACGATCCCTACAAATACCACCTGAGATTGGTAAAAGGTGGGTAGGATGCAAGAACAACTGTTCTTCTATAAAACACTTCCAGGAGGTCGTAGCGGATACAACGGTCCCTTGCAAATATACACAATCACCAAACAACCACCTGAGATTGGCGACAGGTGAGCATGATGTAGGCAATAATGGGTCTCATACGAACAATTCCAAGAGCTCGTAGCGGTTGCAACGGGTCATTGCAAATGAAGACAACCTCCTTGTGGATAACAACAGTAGGCATATCGTAAGCATATCGAACCACTGTGGGCACAAATACAAGTATCTCCTGCGACGATCCCTACGAGGTCAAACAAGTACAATCAAACCATCCGAGATTGGTGAAAGGGTGGATATGATGCAGAAGCAATGGGTCTTCTACAAACATTTTCAGAAGGTCGTAGTGGATACAGCGGTCCCCTACAAATGTATACTTGTGGATAATAACAGTGTATTGAAAGAACAATGAATCACTGTGGACACGAGTATGAATATCACCTACGACAGTGGTGATCAAGATCTACAAGCACGTCGGGTACAAAGGCAACCCGGTATACGAAAAATAACACCTCCTGGCAGAAGAAAAGAAGTATTTTGAATAAATCAGAATTAAACTTCTTGGTGTTTCCAAGCCTTTTCTTGATCCTATACTCAGAAAGAAAACTATCTTCACATCTACAAATACCAGAAATGACAAGTCTTCTACACCAAAGATCCTGAAAGAAGTTCTTTTCAAACCAGCGGACTTCAAAGTCCAGAAGAAGCTATTCCCGGGTGCTTAAGAAAGGGGGGAGTCAATATCAAGACTAGAACGCCATCGGATCTGCAACACTGATACAAGCAGACAGAAGGCGTCTACAACCTACAACGCAAACCCACCGGATCTGCAACATCTATGAAAGCAAACAGAAGGCGTCCATAATCTACAATGCTACGCCACCGGATCTGCAACACTTATACAAGCAAACAGAAGCGTCTACAATCTACAACGCCACGCCACCGAATCTGCAACACTCATACAAGCAGACAGAAGGCGTCTACAATCTACAACGCCACACCACCGGATCTGCAACACTGATACAAGCAGACAGAAAGCATCCACAATCTACAATGCCACGCCACCGGATCTGCAACACTCATACAAGCAGACATAAGGAGTCTATTCCAAGAATACCCCCGCACGTGCACTGTAATTTGTATACACATAGGTACACTAAGGGGGAAAATACAATCCAAACCCGCATCGGCCCCGGCGAGCGTGTTATTGATACACACGTGACGCCTAGGGATGCTGCGCGGGTCGATAAGTGAATTCTAGTTTGAACCCGATCCTTCTATACGGATCAATAGAAGTCGACAGGGTTCGAACCCTTAAACGAATACATGGCTGTGGCGACCAGTGTATTTGTTTCAATACATTCGTATTAGGCATTCAAGGCCTACAACAATATGAATTCACCAATAAGGGCATAAAGCCTACGAAACCCGATCCTCCTAAATAGAGAAATAGGAGTAGACAAGGTTCAAATTATCAGATAAATATGAGGTTACAAAGTTGACCGAAATATTTATTTTGTACATTCATATTAGGCCTTCAAGGTCTTCAACAATAAAAATTCACAAACAAAGGCACGAAGCCTACGACAAACCTGATCCTCTGTCGACAGTCAGACAGAGTCGACAAGGTTGAATCAACAAATAGAAAAGTGACCCCGAACACCCCGATGATGGCTGTGTTGATTTCTTATCTCAACCGAAGGGGTCCACAAAATATTTCAAAATGCCCTCAAACTTCTACAAAATTCAGATATTTTTCAAGTGACCTCGAGGTCACCCTGATGATGGCCGTGTTGAATGCAGATCTCAACCGAAGGGGTTTACAAATATTTTTCAAATGCCTTTCAAGCTCCACCCAAAAATTCAAAACTCCAGAAAATCCAAAATCCAAAGATATTTAAAATCTGAAATAAACCCATCAACACTCAAAGCAAATTCCATCCACCCTCCGCAACAGTTTGCCGAGGTGGACAAATTAAAATTTACTTCTGCTCACAAAGAGCGAAATGCCTAGTCGGAAATATCACTAGGATCCATTCTCAAAACAATCTCCTTCCAGTAAGGACGTGGTACGTGTCCTCTAACTGGCGGTCTGCTGCCAAATGGCACCACAGGATAAACGGTTACGACGACCTGAGGCCCTCTGAACCGAGTGGTTTTGCCGCTAAATGGCACCACGATATACCGGTTATGGCCAGAGCCAATACGCTCCTTATTGGCATCAAATCCTTGAGATATAAATCAATAGAATATAATTGACAGGGCACAAAGCCCTCTGTAAGCTAAGGTGGATTCAAATTTGTCCCCTTAGACAAACATTCATCCCAGGTCTACAAGGTCCCCTTGGACGAAGCAACCCATGGCTGCCGACAAGGATCCTTCTGTCAGGTTGGGTCGACTACCTCCTCTGACTAAGTAGACCAGGGACCATGATGGCCCGGGACGACGGAACCATGGGATCTTGATCGGGCCCATCATCCATTCCCCCACCATCCGCTTTAAGTGCAAGATGGTGCAATTTCCTATTTTAAATATCAAATATACCCAAATCTAAATCCAATTTCTATCAATAACTAAATCCATTGCTGCTACTATATGCCAGATAACGCGTATCTTTACGTATCTGATTGACGACTAGCCTTAATCGAAAGTTCTCTCTCGTGATCGGGAGGGGTAATTAACTATAGGGGCTTGCGCCTATAGGAAACCAGAACTCAGATCATAAAGTCCTCGTAAAATGAGGGCGAAATCTCTGGGTAGTGTCTTATCTACAAACCCATCTGCCTTCCAAAATTTACCCCGGAACTTATTCCGTTAAAACTCCCCTCGCCGAATGAAAAAAAAAAAATAGAAATCGCGCGGCGGGGAGGCCGGGGCCGAATTTTCGGAGCCCACAGTTGCTTATGTAGCCCTGAGGGCATTTGTGTCTTTCTAGCTTTGTTTTATCTTGGCCTATTTAAAGGAGGCCTCATGCATTGTAATGATGATGAATATTGAAATGAAATCTTATTTTTCTTTGCTTCATCTCTAAGTGAGTTCGTGAGAGGAAAGACTCTAGGTGGGTGAAAGCAATACCCGTCAATCTTTGGAGGAGTCCATGGTTCGCGGTTTTATGATCTCTTTATGAGTTCGTTAGTTTACTTTTATCTTATTTGTTTTTTTTTTATTTCATCTCCTTTCTCCCCCACTCCATCCACCATCCATTCCAACCTCCCCACCACCAGTGGCCAACCTCCTCCACCCAATTCATCTTCTAGCTCCACCGCCTAAATCCCACCCACCTACCTAGCCACAACCCGCCACCTAGCCGCCCCTTCCCCCTTTGCCGCCGGCCCCCTCATAATTTCCCCCTCATTATGATGATTTCAATCACCATAATGACTTCCTAATTTAGCTCAAACATGAGAGGGAAAATTTGAATTCATTTGAAAATGAAATTCGAATTTCAAATTCTTTCCATATAGGGAATCCCAAATTAGGAAAGTATCAATTATGAATTCAATTTCAAAATAAATCAAATTGGATTTATTATTCCCTTTCCTAATCTTCATCGCCTATTTGGAAACTTCCATATTTCCATCCCCAATCCCCTCCACCCTCATGATGCCGCCGGCCCCATGATGGGCTTCCCCCCCACTAAATGCTCCTTTAATCCCTCAATCCTAATTGAAATTTGAATTTAATTTCAAAACATTTTTCCTCCAAATCCACTTAAGCTGAAAAAGTTTTCTAATTCCCCCTCTCTCTCTCTTTGTCGGCCCCATGCCCCTCCTCCCCACTTAATTTTCCTTCCAAATCCAGGCCTAAATCAAAGGGGAATTAACTCCAGCCCTCCTTCATTGCTGTCCACACAGTTTCCCTCCCTCCCTTTCATGCTCATGTGCACCCAGTAGAAGGAAACGGTTGAAATTCATCTCCCTGACTGGCTGTCCAGATTTCTGGACAGAGGCTATTTGCTGTCTTGAAATTTTGGACGAATCCTGCACGTTGTCTAGGGATCTCCAGCCTTACAAGTTGCTTTCCAAGACTCCTAAGACCCAAAACCTGCTATCCAGACTTCCTCGGGTGCCGTCCAGACCTCACGAGTTGCTGTTCAAGACTCCTAGGACTCGAAACTTGCTGCTTTGGGTTGCTGTCCAGAATTATTTCAAGTGCCGAATTGCTGTCCCAACCCTCATTGCAGTTGTCTCGGCGTCCCTAGCTGCTGTCCAGTCATTTTTTGTGACCTCCTATGGCTGTCTTGCTGTCCCGAAGGTTCCCCATCGCCATCCTGAAGGCTCCCAAACCTGAAGTTGTTGTCCACCCTTCCTCAAACGCATAAGCGACTACGTCGGAGCGCCAGATTTGTCGTTCCCTTGGTAACTTTTCTTCTTTATCTCATATCTTCTTAATTCACCTTCCAACTGTTGTTATAGTTTGATTCACAACGAGTCTTGTTGATCCCTCCGCTAAAGCATAGTAATTTAGGGAGTTGAGTGAGGAATGGATCCATCACAGTACTAATCTTATTGTTAACATTGAGATTTATTGTTGAAAATCATTCATGTATACAACGTTAGATTAAGTTGACTGTCTTACGATCTTAACTTCCTTGCATGTAATTTAGCCTAAGCTTGTTTTATCGCCTTATTATTTTATCTTAGCGTTTAAATCGGCATAAGTTTTATTTAATATTATTCTTGAAATGATAAGTGTGCAAATTTTATTAAATAACTCATTTTCACATGTACGTTTTACATCAAAATGGTTAAGGATATTTAGGATTATATATATATATATACCTAGCGCCGCAGTGCTCATACACAGTGGCGCATGTTGAATTTAGAATTACTGTAGAACAGAGACTCAAGCACTGTAGCGGCATTTTTTGGCTCACTTGTTCTCTCAAGCTTAGTATCGCGACGCTCAAAAGCACAGCACCGAAGCGCTCTAGTTCAAATAGAAATTTAGTTTTTCTTTTAACACTTTTCTTATTTTTGGATTATTACATGGAATGCATGCAGCACTCCCCTTCTTCCACAACCTATTAATTTGTGGAGTTGATATCAAATATTAGATCACACCTCTAATAGCTTAAAAATAAAATACATCACCACCAATGCATAGTTCTACCCTCTTACATACACAATTAATATGACTTCTATATGTACTCAACCAATAGTTACCAAGATAACGTCAAAACTATTTCAAGGCAAAATAATTATTTTATGTTCTAACTTCTTACCTGAGATCTCAATCTTGTAAATAAAGTCTTGAGTAGTAACCAAACAATCTTCAATAGGCAAAATTATAGAAAATAAAATAGTAAAATAACATGAAATACGAGCAAATAAGAAACCAATTGGAATGAAATAGAATTAACTTCATAATTAAATAAAATCCGACCAGGCTAGGCAAAAATGAATGCAGTATTTGCCATAATGTTTGATGTATTTTTTGGCCTCTTATTGGGTCAAATTATATACTTTGGGTTGTGATGGAGAAGTAATAAATGGAGTAACTTCAGTATATCTCTTGATGAATCTCCCAATACCTCTACTTGATGATCCATCTCTAAAAGTTTTCTGAGGGATTTCCCCATGTCTCCTATCATGCCTTTGATTCACTTTAACATCTGGTCTTGCCTCAAATGCTTTATGTAGATCACATAATTTCCTACGCCTATAATGGTTATACGTGAAACACTCTCCAAAAAAGAAATAATATCAATCATGATGCCTCCTTCTATAAAAAAGCACATACTAGTGCACTACTCACTAAAGAGAAGAACTACTGCACCCAAAAACTATGAGATCTCTCCTAGAGTCATCCAACTCAAATCTATTCGTGTGCCCACTAGCACCACTCTTAGAAGACTCCCATCCAAATCTCTTCTAGCTCATATCCCAACATTTTTAGGCCACCAGCAAATTATTCTTTATCAATCCCACCCTCTCAACTAGTTCAATGAAATCTCTAATATGAAATAAAACAAATGGATGCCACAAACTATCCCTTTATCATCTCTAGAAATTATAATGCTTCTACTTAGAAATGCTAACTAGCTATGGAGCATTTTCAATAAGAGCAATAAAATCAGTCACATATTAAGTCACGATCTTGCTCCTATAAACTAATTACAAAAAAGGCTTATGCATTTAATATTTAGTTGGCAGAGGTACAAATCAATCTATGAAGTTCCCAAAGAACTCCTCCCAAGTGATCTCGACATTTATCCCACCCTAAAACTTCTCTTTTAGTTGGCCAATCCACCAACACTTAGCATTTCCATTGAATAGAAATACTATGTCAAAAGACTACTCTAATCTCAATAACTATTCATTACTAGAGGATCTATCAGGCAATTAAAATGAGGTGACTTTAATCTCAATAATAACTATATATATATATATATATATATATATATATATATATATATATATATATATAATGAAGTAAAGTGTAAGCTATGCACATCACCTATTAGTTGGGCAACTAAATTAACAAACTGTCATGAAACTTTATGTCATATTTTGTATTATCACAATCTGATTGGAACTCTGTCTATTTATCGTGTCTTGACTCTTGATTATGGGAATTAATAATTTCTCAACACTCACATTTATAAGCATACATATGTAATAACTTGTGATAATGCACATACATAAATAGTAAAAAAGAAAATAACCTTAAACTATACAAATATCTATCACCTATGCACTAATTATTCATATGACTATAATTAAGAATTAGTTCATCCTAATTCATTGCTCTAATACTACTAAAATTACTATCACAATCAGACCCATTATAAATCATTATGCCGAGGCAGGCTACACAATATCGAGGTTGTGGAAATGAAATGATTACATGAGATTTATCAGTATGAAATTTTCTTTTAGTATGTATAAATATAGAGAAATTTTTATAATTAAATTAATAAATAAAAATGTCAATCCATTTTCATTATATCATTGAACTATACAACAATAATCTTTCTTTGAGAACATATTATTGAGTATAGTTCATAAAATGAACATAAGATTGTTCGAAAAATTCATTTCTACAAAATATATAAATTTTTTTTTTTAAAAGACAAGCCAAATTAGAAACATCTTATTTTTATACTTAAAATTCTCATAAAAATAAATAAGTTATACATAAAATTGTAAATTGGATATCAAAATAAAATTAAAAAATTAAAATGAATTTACTAAGTTCAATTTTTCCATATCATAATTTAGTGGATTGCACCCAAATTCTTTTCAAAGCAAAACCATATAATTTGACAAATAGATTGGTAAAAAATCAAATATAAATATCCATAGAAATTTTATAATATAAAATAACCACATTAATCAAGTTTATAAGTAGTTTAGGAAGGAAGTTGAATGATGTCTGTTTTCAAGAAGGAAAATGGAGATGAAGACGTCTCATCTACAGTGTGGCAGTGATGATGTGCCAGATATAATCAAGAGATTTTGATATCAACACCTCCAAATTTCTTACTTCTTTAGCTTGACACATTATTATTCTTCTTCTAATTATACTTGGAGGATTATGTGTAAGAGACTGTTACCATTCACAATTATAATAGGATATGTTCTTTGCGCTGCAGTGTACAGAATTCATAAGTGAGACAATGCAGTTTTTTTTCTTTGGAGGAAGGAGAATGACCCTTTTGTCTTAACTGTGCAAGTAAAGCAGGTTTTTTATGTTAATGACACAAAAATGAGTAACAATTGATCATAATCTCTTATTGAATATTCCCAAACTGCTCTAAAAAGAAGATATTTATGTGGAAGAAGATCATTTGGATGCATAACAACAAGATGAGCCTTGCGTGTTTAATTGGAACGTTGAAGTTGTGGAGCCTAGAGTGTGACAATTGCAGAGAGATGATGCCTATCCAGAATCTATAGGTGGACTTTTCATTCATGACAAAGAGGAAGAGTTGAAAGACCAAAGCTTTTGATGGAAGATGACAAATTATCAGATTACTGTGATAGTGAAAATGAGTAAAATTCAAATAAAACTATGATCCAGAATGATCAAGAAACAGATGACAATGAGACTATTTGCTTGCTCTGATGTTTTTTTGATTTATATTCATTTAGACATCATTTTCATCTCATGCAAGAAGGTGCCCTCTTAGCTACCTAGTCAATTTGTTACTGACAAGGGCGGAACTGTGTACTTGACCCCCCTAAAAAAATTAAAACTCTTATTACAATAAGGGTTACATGTAATCTACCCACCGCAATCCCGCCATTTTTTTTTTTGCCCCCCAGCCGACCTTTTTTTCACGCAATTTACCCTTCCGAAAATTGGCCTCCCTTTTGGCCTCCCGCTATTTTCATCCTATTATGTTGAATTTTTCTAACACTAACAAACACACAAACAAGTCTGTGAAAAGCGATTATGTGCAAAATAAATTCTTTTTGCATCCATATATATATATATATATATATATATATATATATATATTATAAGTTTGTCATTTGCCCTGCCTAAGAACTAAGGTTAGTTCTGCCCCTGGTTACTGATAGGAAGTGCTTGCAAAAATTTAGAAAAAGCCTTGGCTGAAATCTGATTTCAACAATATCAAAAAATCAATGACAAGAAAATCAGGAATAAAACACACGAACAAATTTTTTATTGAAATGTTTATGAAAGAAAAGACAAGATTCAAGTGGATCTTCAATTGGAGAGGAAGATTTGGCTCTCCCAAATCTCTAGCCGCCAGCTAGAGCCAAAACACCCTAAGAACAATCTAATTTCAGCAAACAACCATATCATGCATACAATCCAAAAGAAATTCTCTAAACAGTCGCTACATTCAAATTTCCCTCCTAACTCCTTCAAAAATTGATGCGGACATCGGTACGAAGATTTGGCGCATCTATCATAGGCGGCGTCGTAAATCGACGGGCATTATTTAAATTTTCATTTATGTATTATTTTCTGAATTTTAGCTCTTGTTTTATGTATTTTCCTATTTTACCCCTAGGATAGTTTATGTGAGTGTCTTGGCCCAAGGGGCATTTTTGTAATTTTGATTTTCTCATGTTATGGCCTATATATAAGGCCTTAATCTATTGTAATGGGATGGTTGATTGATATGAAAAATTGTTTTCCACACTTGTCTTCTTCTTGTGAGAGAGCATTTGTGAGATTCCTATGAGAGGAATCGAAGTCTTCACCAGCCGCTGGATGGGTCCGAGCTCGTGAATTAAAGTCCCTTGGAGAAGGGCAAAGAATCACCTGTCAGTCTTTGGAAGAGTCCAAGGCTCGCAGTTTTTTATTTTCTATCGTTTGTTTCGATCTTTCGTTTTATTCTTGTTTTTGTTTTATCTCTTCTTTAATTGTTTTTCCATCATCTTTCTTCCTCCCCATCTTAGTTTGGCCGCCGGATTTTCACCTCCACCCGAAATCCCCCCCATACCCGAACCCATGCCGCCAGCTCCACCCCATTAGCCGCTGGACGAACCTCCCTCTCCACCCCCTTTTGGATTTCCTAATTTGGTTGGGTTAATTTGGGGATTAATTTGAATTTGAAATTATTCAAATTCAAATTTCAAATTCTTTCCTAATTTGATTCCTTTATTTTAGGAAAGTACTCAATTAAAATCAATCTGAAATTTGAATTCAAAATCTGATTTAAATTTCCAAAGCCTAAAGTCATTCATGACTTTCCAAAACTGAGATTGAATTTAGGTGTTAATTCTCTAAGTCCCGTAACTCCCACCTGGCCACCCTTTTAGAAATTTTGCCAAAATCTGACTCAGCAGCTCCAAACCGGAAATAATTCCAAATATTCTTTCTTTTCTCCCTGTGCCAAAATCTGCATGATTATAGGTTTAATTTGTTCTGAAAAGGTATATCCCCATCAGAGAATTAATTCAAGGCTTTTTCCCTGCCATTGCTGCCGCCCCTCCTCTTGTAACCTCTTTCCGTTAATTATTCTCCATCCAGAGAATAATTAGGAAGAAAGGAATTCAATTTCCAGCCATCCACTGGACCCAAAAGCTGAAGTTGAGTTTCCCGTATTGAATCCTCTTTAAGAGGTTTTCAAAAGTCTGAAATACAATTTTAGATTTGAAAGTAGTTGTTGTCCAGGGATTTCCAACAGTAATTCCTGTGTTGTTTTTCCTCTACAAACTCCTCCCAAACCCTATCCACATTGGATTTCCTGCTCTCCAAAGCTGCTGCCAGAAAAATTCCTGCAATGGTTTTTGGATTCTCATCAACTTGAAGCTTCAAACTGCTGCTTCCCTGTAAAAATTCCTGCAAAGGATCCTCTCGCTAGCAAAGCCGTCCTACTCGTTCTACATCAAAAATCCTTCCTAAATAGCTCGGTTGGTTTGGGCGGTGCGATCGGCACGTACAGGAGGCGGAGAAGTTCCACCTCTTTAGCAAAGGCTAAATGTCGAACATTAGCACTCTTCTAGAAAATAAAGGAACTTTAGAGGAGTTGATAAGAAAATCTGAAACTTATTTGAGTTTTAGATAAATTTTCATGTAAAGCCTGAAGGTTGGAGGTAGAAGCTTTCCCAAATATAATTAAATCATAAGCATAAAGTGAGTAAGATATGTATTATCCACAGGGATTCCAGAATATATATCTCCTGGAATAATCATCAAACAAATTGGATAATCCATCCATCGCTATGAAGAACAAATAGGAGGATAGAGGACATCGCTGCCATAACCCAGAGGAAGAACTAAAAAAGCTCTAAATAGAGCCATTACAACTTTAAGAGTAATGTACATTGCCAATGCAAGCACTAATCCATCCGATAAAGATGCTAAGAAATCCTTTTTGCTCCAACCGACTCAAAAGGACATATCTTGTGCACCTCTCATTAAATATTAAGGAAGATAGCTGTTTGTCTTTTTCTGTGATCCATCGTTACAAGGTAGATATTTTGGTTATTTATGCTAATGAAATTAAATTATCTGCTAATATGTCTAAGACCACCATTTCCAGTTTTGTGAATAATGGAAACTGGTGTATTCCTAACGCTTGGCCTATGATGTTGAAGGAAAAGATTACTGCTATAGTTATCTCCCCCACATATTGTGAAAGTGTTCTTGGATGAATTCTGTTGATTGAAAGAAAGCAGTGATGAACTTTTGTTAAGGATTCAACTCTTTCAGTCCTGTTGGGATCCACTCCACTGGCAAAATAATATTTCTTACATCAAACAAACATAGAATGATAGCAAGAAGAATTCTCATACTTGAAAAGATAGTCATAGCCGAAGTTTATAGGATTGTGATGTAAAATATATATTACAAAATTTTAAAAAATTTGAAAATTCATTTAACTAAGAGATTTTATTGTTTAGCAATTTTTTAGTTCAATTTAGAATCAAATGCTGAAATTAAAAATCAAACTAATGATTGATGAAGATGAATCGCAACCATCAACACAAGATCAAATGTTTGATAAGATTTTTGGTATAAAGCCAGAGTATATAATGGAATTAGGGTGTTTGCCAAAGCCAATTGTCTCCTTATTCAAAGCAAATGCTTTGGACTGTAACAACAAAGAGATGCAACAAGTGGTGACATCACAACAACTTAATTTAATCAATGAAAGCTCTATATGAAAGATCACTTATAGGGAAACCATTAATGCTCTATATGAAGCGAAGCATATCAACTATATATACAAAACAATGTACTTTATCTATTTGTCTCTGATCTTGTGGATATAATGTTTTTTTATGCTTTCTATCTAGCAGAGATAGGTTCCTGTATTTTATCTTTCAACTCCTGCTCCATTTGCAACTAGTTAATCATCTCTATTTTATCAAAGAAAAATGTAGCTTATTTATGGCATCTGATGATTTAGTAAACTAGTTAATCATCTGTTTTTTCATCTTTGAGGTGCTATTTGATCTTTGGTACCTTATTGCATTCCAAGCTAACTGAGGGGTCGTTTGGGAGCAGTTTTAGGTTTTTTTTTTTTTTTTCTTTAAATATGGGAAAGAAAAAAACCTATTTGGCATCTTAAGAACTAGTTTTGGTTTATTTTTGTGACCAGGGCGGTTGTCGCTAAGATAGTGACGGATGCCGACGAGCAGGGGTAGACACGACTCCTTTTTTAAGAGTGAACAAACTTATCATATATAATAATTAATATTAAAAAAATAAATAAAATGAGCAATATTTAAGCTTATCAACATATTTTACATTTTTTAATAATATTGTATTATAATTTCATTAGGAATCAAATCAAATAACTTATGTTCAATGTATGTTATTAGATATTCATTGAGTCAATCGTCAATGATAAGGCAATGACAACTTTTATTTAATAAAATTACAATGTTGAGGGAGGGTAATTTCCTTAATGATGATTTCGCCTTTGCTGACGGGCCAATGACAACACGGTGGCAGACTGTGGTGGTTTCCGGTGATGGAAGGTAGTTGGCTGCGGAAATGAACAATGGTGATGAGGCCATTGTTGGTTGGTGGCGTAGGCTGGTCGTGGTTATAGTATTTTTAAAACTAACTTTATTTGATTTTAAAAATAAAAACAATAAAAAATAGACTAATCAAACATGCTTTTTAAAAACAGAAATAAAAAACAAAATTAAAAAATGATCCCAAATAGTCCAATTGCTATTTGCTAAATGCATTGAATTACTGATGCATGTCTTAACCCGCTTTCCAGAAACTATTTGCAACATCACATACTCTGAGTTCTCCCTGCTTTTTGAATGCTCAGCTTCTCACTTGAAGCATGATCTGCCGTTTACATGAGATAAATTTATTTGAGGGAGACAAGTTAACCAAAAGCTAGGAGTTCCAGAAAACCTTCATCTCAATCTCAATGGTTCTCATGTTAGACACAGTTGATGTATACACTGACATAAACAACCCATTTAGGTTCAGGTTGCTATTTATCCCACATATTTATGATACAAAAATCTTAAGAACCTGAAAACCTATACGAGAGAGAGAGAGAGAGAGAGAGAGAGAGAGAGAGAGAGAGAGAGAGAGAGAGAGAGAGTGGCAAAGTAACGTAGCTGAACCATTTTGGAGAACAAAGAAGTAGAATGTTCTTGTATGTATAACTCGTGCAAAAAATAAGCCAAATTTTCATGATTGAGATTCTCTAGTTGCAATGTAGATGCAAAACAGAAACTATTCGCTAGATTAGGCAAAATAAAGGTTAAAAGTGAAGAAATGTTTTTCTATTGATTAAACAACAAATCCAAGTCTTTGTTCCAATTAGAACCCCTCTTCACTTAAGCTTCGAAACCTGCTATTCCTACAACCATAAATAATATGGAAATGACTATATGTAAGAAGTGCAAGACAATCTGAAAACTTCAGACTCAGCAAAAGACTAGAAACAGCAAGAGACTTTGTTAGTTTTGTGTTAAATTTTATTGTGTTGATCAATCGGATTATATTGCTGACATAAATGTCAATTCTATAGTTCGAGGTTGAGGAAGAGCTCATTGAGGGGGTCTTTTTTGCAGCGAGCCCCTTACCCCCGAAAAAATTTTTCTTGCCCATACAACACTGTGGCATTGTAAATTTAATAACAAGGCAATGTGGATCCCCTATGGATAGAGTGCTCAATGCTGAAAACGCTATGAACACATACAACACTGTAGCACTGCAAGCTTGTTTTGAGATAGAGTTATTGCTGAGGCTCTGCGAGTACAGCGCCTCAGCACTACGAGTCAGTTAAGTCTGTTTTATCTTTATTTAAAGAGTTGTATTCAAATGAAAGGAGAGTAGCTTGTGAGAAATTCTTATATTGGCATCTAGAGACATTGGACATGAGTGTGAAGTGAATGAGAGTGTCAGAGTAAAAATCTATACAATTTCTCTCATTTTTGGATTTCTTGGTATGGTATTTTGTGATTTTTTTCCAATTTTGGATTTTTCCATGTTAAATATTGACGTTTCTTTCTCTTTGCTGCATTTTCTTTTTCTTGTTTGTTTTGTTCTTGATTTGCTTCCCAACAAAAATTTCTATTTGAAGGGCTTCTAAGTTCATTGTTCAGGCTGGGAATCTGTTAATATCAACAAGAGACTTATTTGCTCGGTTTAACCGTATGCAGATAGAAAAAAAAAAATATATACTAAACCCTTTCTGGATGTTTCTTGGAATTTTTAGCATTGTTGATACTGATTGCTTAATAAATTTGAACTTGAGCTCATCAAGTAGTTGTGCTAGGATTTATTAAATTAAGATTCCATCTGATTAATAAGATTAAAATTTCTAATGGCCTCTCTAAATTATTATCTATTTTTTTGCTGTAGTTTAGCTAATCAGTGGGTACATTATTTTTTTATTTATTTATGAAATAGAGACAATATATTATTATTAACTTTTAATCAAGATTTTTATGTCCATATTTGCCTTCCCATTGAGGGATTTATACATTTTACAGCAAGATGAGATTTGATTGATTATGGCAAGGACGTTGAAGACTTAGGCTTCGTTTGAGACAATTTTTTTACTTCTTTCTAAAATAATTTTTTAGTATAAAAATTTTTAATTCAAAAAAAATTTATACTAAAAAGTTGTTTTGAAAAGCAGTAATAAAGCTGTCTCAAATGAAACCAGAGTGGCTCTCATGACACTTCCACATGGTTAAGTGAGCTCTTATTGTTTAATACCATATAAGATTTTGTTTGAGAGGGAGAGAAAATCAACGTAGGTAGCTTTCACAAGCTGGAGAGATGATCATTGTATTTCATACATCAAAGATATTTCATTTCGTATAAGAACATACATAAAATAAGAACAAGAACAATCACCATTGTATTACTGCAGCTTTGCTCTTTTAAGAATCAAGACGAATGCATCATCTTATAATCTATAGCGCATTTGGTGTTTGTTTAGTTTGTTGCAGTTTGTGATTTCTTGATCTATTTAACAAAGAAAATGTACAATCATGAAAATAACTTTCACATAGTATATTTACAAGAATAGTTTCTAATTATGATGCCCTGCTTTGATACAATAGAAGCTTAACGAATGCAAACCAGTGAAATGTGAACCATTCAATGATGTGCAGATCTTTGTTCATGGAACCAAATGGTTAATTGGCTTGCACAGCTTCTTTTCACAGCTTAAAGAGGGGAATAAAAGCTTAGATATGTATGAGAAAGAAGGGCAGAGGTGGGCAACATGATAAGATGAGTAGCTTTTCTGAAAAGAATTATTGGAGATTTCCTTTTGAGCAGCCCTTACATGAGGAGGAAGAGAGGTATTTAAAAGGAAATGGTAAGTAAAGCCAAATTTGAATAAAACTATCAATCTAATATTAATTTATCAACTAATAATATTATATTTGATCAATAATTCATTTATATTTAATATATATTAGATTCAAATAGCTATAAAATGGCTAGCTACATGGGAAAGTCAAAAAGTCTTCATATACATCCAAAATATGACAAAAATGGATACTAATCAAATTATATTAAAATCATATAATGTTTAAAAATTTATTATAAATTCAAATGAGATCCAAATAAGTCATATAATTTATCAATTTCTATCTACCAAATCCAAACAATCTAATGCAATAAAAATTACACCACATTTTTGTCAAAATAATATCATATTTAGTAAAATAAAAATTCATGCACATTTTTATAAATATAAGGATATATTGAATATTTATATAATAACATGATTTAATTTATATTAAATTAATTATAAATTAATAAATTGTTATGAAATAAGTTAATTTAAAATAAATATATAATAAAAGTTTTACCATATAAGTTTATTACATTTAATCCTAATTATATAACTTTCAATATTTTATAATAGTTATGCAATTAATAAAGGTTATAAAATTTATTTAATAAAGAAATCTTATAGATTTCTATATTAAGATTAATATATAATTAATAGATATTTAGATTGTAAGCAAAGCAAATAATGCAAGTAAATATTAATAAGACCACTAACATACTCCTACGACAATATAAAGTCCTTCAATTTGTCCATCCTGTTTCAACTTAATCTCAACATTTGATTGAACTTAAGTTGTGCAATATAAATCCCATAAGTAATTATTATGTACATCATTACACCTGAAATACTTAGCACACAAATTAGAACATCCAAACATATGTTTGTTATCATCAAAATCTCTAAAATAAATCATGAGGTAGATAATATCAACAAACATGTTGTACACTTTTTTTTTGAAATGTTGTACACACGACTCATCTCTTACAGTGGCTCATAGGTGTTTGCACTTGTCACAGATTTCTTAACCTTACTTGTAACAAATTGTGCACATTCCTATATTTGTAGAGAACTCATCATGCTTGAAGCATATCTTCTATCAATGCTTGTGGGCAAATCAGAGCATTAATTTGCATGTCAACATTTACCATTGGATGATTTGTATTCATTGTTAATTTCCCTATGCTTGTGGGTTGGCAAGTTGCTGCATTTTCTTGTGTATCAACTTTTTGTGTTCATCGGAGGTTGGTATATTTTAGATGACTCGGACGTCCCGAACATAATGACGAAGTCCATTTTGCTACCGGATCGTTCGGGCAGCATTGTGCATCAATTGTGAGTGTCATTCGCCAATTTTCGACCAATTCTGTCTGGATTATTTTGATGGGCTCCCCTTTGGACAAATTCAACACTTCGACAGCAATGATGCAGTTCGTTTGGCGATCAGAGTTCATTTGACCACATAAGTGATGCGTAACGCCTGTCGACCATCACTTAAGTGGCCGATTTTCGCTCTTTTCACGTGTTTTTTGGTCTGTGGGTCAACATCTCCCAATTAAAAGGTCATAGATTTGAGGCCTTACATCGCTATGTATTCTTTTTAAACAAAAAACCTTATATTAAAACCAACAAAGAGTACAAAAGCAAAGAAAAAAAACACCCCATGAAGCAAAAGAAAATACATGGGAAATCCAAACCCGAGGGGTCAGTATTTAGCCAAGACTACCAGCTTCCCAAAAGCTAAGCACCGACCGTCCAATTTGGTGAAAATACAACGCGAAGCAGCCAACCCAACCGAGCAAACGATCACCACCAAAGGTTGTCAGGACCAAGCCAACGGAGAAATGAGCCCCAACCACATCATTGCCTGACCAATAGAAAATAAAAATCGAAGAGCACCAAAAAGCAAGCACAAAGTAATAGGAACATGAACCAGAAGGCCGCCATGAAGGAGCCAGGAAAATGCAAACACCAGCACCACCCACAAACATTACCTTCCACGTCTGCCCCTTCCACGAGCCCTTCCACGAGAATCATCAGAAACAACCGGAGTATCCCGCAACAGAGCAAAGGAATTCTCTGGATCATCATCCCCATCAGTCTCTAAAGAGGAACTTGAATCAGAATCAGACAACCCATGTAGCCAATCAAGATGCACTCGTAGATCCAACCCAGAATTGTCCCCCACATGATATACCAAGGCTTGAGGCTCAATAAAATTGACTTGAACATCCACAAAAGAACTATGAACTAAACCGACATTCATCGTCGTTGAAATGGAGGGGGTAGAAGCCTTAGAATTTGAATCAGCAGATCCCTCACACCCAACCCCACCCAAAATACCACTATCAGTGCCAGACCCAACCGGGTCATCCACAACCTCAAGATTCTTAAAATAACCAGCCAAAACGGCCGGGGCAGACACCACCGAAACCAAGGGAAAAATATTTAAAGCACAACTAGGACTACTAACAGCACTATTACAATCCCGAGGGGACACCAAAGAAGGTAAAACCCCAACAATAACATCCTCACAAAGTTTTGCAGAGCATACACCTGCAACAGCCTCATCAACAGGACTAATTATACCAATATTCAACTTAACAAGCAAAAAAGCAATCGAATTAGGACCCGGGGAGCCCAAATCAATAACAAGTGGAACAAAAGGTAATATATCAGGGGACAAAACAGTATCAACAACCATAGAACTACCGATCACACCACCCAGGATAGCATTCTCAGACTGGGGGACTAAAATAGAGGACGTGTTAAGAGAAACATTATATAATTCACTACAGGAATTTTTTTATTAAGTGTTATTTTAGTTTAGGTGGAATCTATTTTGTTGATTGTTACTTTTAGTTAGAAGAAGATAGGAAGAGAGAGATTGAGAGAGAGAAAAGAGAGGGAGGATTGCTTGTTTCGCGCCTTTCCCGCGAAGCTAAAAAATAGAGCGATTTTTTGGCGTAGGGAAACAGTCCGATGCAAATATTGGTGTCAGACTGTTCACCCGCAGGCCATTGACATATTTTTTTACGATCAATTGGTGCAAAAAGCCACTCCATACACCCGAATGCAGTTCGACTGGAGAAGCTCTAAGGAAGAAATAAGGAGGATTGCTTTGAGCTTGGAGTCGGCTTATAGAATAATAAGGGGAGTCAAATCCAAGGGTGATCTTTTAGAGTTAGAAAATCAAGTGGTCTGCATCAATTATGATCCCTCCATTGATCTCGTGCTGGTGTTGCATCATAGATAACCGGCCGACTTGGGAGGCACAAGAGAAGCCAAAGAGTTGGTGGGTGATGGGACCTTCAAGGTGGCTAACTTGGTGGAGCAATTGCTACTATTGTGGCCAATGAATCCACAAGGAAAGCAAAAGTTTTATAGATCCTCATATTCCACTTTTTGGAAGAATTGACCATGCAAGCCATTAATCAATACCCCAGTCATTAGTTTTTTTAATATGGGGTTAATACCCAGCTTTGCCTAAATTATAACACGTTTGCACATGCATGTATTCTAATAAATATTTTCATAACTATGTAGGGTGATGTTTGCTTCAACGTCCAAATGACTATCCAATAAGAGAGATATTGGATGTATAACAGATTGTTGCCAGGTCAAAAAGGATTGACAGTTGAATTTATAGAGGGAGTTAAAACTTTCATTCAAGTTGCATCTCAACTTTCTTCCTTTCAGTTTGATAAAATGTTTAGATGTCCATGTTCGAAGCATAAAAATCTAGCATTCCTCAAGCCCGATGATGTGAAGCTTGATTTATATCGTAGGGGATTTCTTCCAAACTATTGGATTTGGACATCACATGGCGAGTACGAGCCACATAGAGATGCTCATGCTGGTTCATCTACAGCTTATGAAACATTTGATGAAGATCAAATGAGTAGACCCTATGAAGACCTTATTTTTGATGTAGCAGGTCATAATTTAAGGTCAAATGTGGAAGAGCCACCAAATACAGAGACACAAAAATTCTTTGAGTTATTACATTCAGCTCAAAAGCTAATTTGGGAAGGTTGCAGTACACATTAGGAATTATCCATTGTAGTGAGGATGCTAAGTATTAAAACTAAGTACAATATTTCTCGTGAGTGTTTTAATGACGTTATTGGTCTTATGAAGGAAACTAATCCAGCTGGCAATTTAATTCCCTTAGACTTGTACCGAACAAAGAAATTTGTATCCAAGCTGGGTCTCACTGCTACAAAGATTGATTATTGTATCAATGGATGTATGTTATACTATAAGGATGATGCAGCAGAAGTTGTTTGTCGCACCTGCAATGCTCCTCGGTTTAAGCAAAACTCGGGAAAACAACGTCGTGCAAAGAAAGATGTGTCATATTCCCGTATGTTTTATTTACCAATCATTCCAAGACTTCAGCGGCTCTATACATCAATGAGTTCAGTAGGCCATATGAGATGGCATAAGGAGAAAATAGCAAAAAGTGATGTTCTTTCTCATCCATCAGATGCTGAAGCGTGGAAACATTTTGATCGAGTGCATCCTTCATTTGCTGCTGAACCCCGCAACATAAGATTGGGATTATGTACTAATGGTTTTACTCCTTATAGTCAAACATCTACACCGTATTCTTGTTGGACAGTTATATTAACACCATACAACCTTCCACCAGAGATGTGTATGACTACTCCGTTCATGTTCTTAACTCTGATTATACCTGGACCACATAATCCGAAAGCAAAGATTGATATCTTTTTGCAACCATTAATTGATGACCTCAAAATATTATGTGAAGAAGGAGTGCTCACATATGACATATCAACAAAACAAAATTTTCTCCTTCGAGCTGCTTTACTGTGGATTATCGGTGATTTTCCAGCTTATGATATGTTGTCTGGTTGGAGCTTAGCAGGGAAATTAGCATGTCCTTACTGCATGGAGAACAGTAAAGCTTTCACATTAAAACATGGAGGGAAAAATACTTGGTTTGATTGTCATCGTATATTTCTAAGCGCTAATCATCAGTTCCGAAGAAATAAGGAAGCATTTGTTAAAAGCAGAATTGAGCGATCACCTCCTCCACCCAGATTAAGTGGTGATGATATACTACAGAGACTTTCCGACATTCCAACAATTATTGATTATCCAATGTTATCCGAATCTAAAGTTCCGGGTTATGGTGTTCAACATAACTGGATAAAAAAAAGTATTTTCTGGACATTACCTTATTGGAGAACTAATTTGATAAGACATAACTTGAACGTTATGCACATTGAGAAAAACTTCCTGGATAATATTTTTAATACAATTATGGACGTTAAAGGCAAGAGTAAAGATAATGTCAAAGCAAGGATGGATATTAAAGAGTTTTGTCGGCGAAAAAATCTGGAGTTAGTAACAACAACTGACGGTAAACTAATGAAGCCCAAAGCTCCTTAATCTTTCACGTTAGAGCAAAAAAGAATGATATGTCAGTAGTTTAAAGGTTTAAAGATTCCTGATGGCTATGGATCAAATATAAGCCGATGTGTTGACTTGAAATCTGCAAGGTTATTTGGACTCAAAAGTCATGATTGTCACATAATTATGGAGGTTCTTCTTCCAATCATAGTCTGTATGTTACCCGATTACATATCAAATCTGTTGATTGAGCTTAGCATTTTTTTCAAAGATTTTTGTTCATCTAAACTAAGTGAAAATGCTTTACGGAGGTACGAGGATAACATATCAATCATCCTATGCAAGTTAGAGAAGATATTTCCCCCAGGTTTTTTTGATTCTATGGAACATCTTCCAGTCCATCTACCTTACGAAGCTAGAGTTGGTGGACCTGTACAATATCGTTGGATGTATCCTTTCGAAAGGTAAATGTGTTAAGATTTTTATTAATCCTTCAATATTTTTGAATCAGTAGAGATAATATATTTTGATTAACTTTACGATGATTGTAATTGATTAATAGATATCTGAACAAGTTGAAGAAATATGTTAAGAATAAAGCACGACCAGAAGGATCGATATGTGAAGCATATTTATCTCAAGAAACAACTCACTTTTGCTCCTACTATTTCGAGCCACATGTAAGGAGTACAAGAACAAAAATTAGTCGTAACATAGACTTCGATGTAGAAGAACAATCACATGCTACACTATCAGTATTTAAAAGGCAAGGAAAGCCTAGTGGCAAATGTGTTGAAAGATATCTCAACGATTTAGAAATAAATACAGCGAATTTGTATGTACTACTGGAATGTGAAGAAGTTGAGCCAATCTTAGAGTAAGTTCTAACATAATTTTAATAATTAATTAGTAATGTTTATTTAATTACTGAAGTATTATTTGTCACTAGGTATTTTGTAAGCAATTTGCCTTTGACAGATTCAAGGGATATTGAGAAAGCTGTTGCAAATGAATTTCCAACTTGGTTCAGATCATATGTGAGCACATTTTTTTATAAATTTAAATATTATTTATTATCAAAAATACTAAAATTTATCATGTTTTTAGGTACAAAATCCTGATAATAAATATTTTGATAAAGGTTTGCAAGCATTAGCATGGGGTCCAATGCGAAAAGTTAAAACTTGGCCAATATATATAGTGAGTGGACAATCACGACCACCAGAGGTTGGCGCTAGCGATCCTACAGCAGCAACAGATAAGCGTCAATACATCGAGCCTGACGGTGATAAGTAAGTTCAATTTAAGTTATTAAGTTGTTTTTATTTTGATATATTACATGTTATTGATAAACAAAGTCACTTGCAGCTTCAATCCTTCAAGGCCACCTATATATATGATCCGGGATATAATAAAGAATAAGTATGATGTTCCTTACTTATCCTGGAAGAAGATTCCAAAGCCAGTTAGAGATATGTGGTTTGGAGAATTTCAGGTATATTTTTTTTGGTATGATTTCAAATATATGATTTAATTTGTACTAATCATTTTGATATTGCCTAAATTTTTACAGAAAGAATTTAGGTGGTTGCCTGAGTACAACACGAGGATCAGATCAAATTTTGAGAGGAGAGGAGCGACCCATCTCAGAAACATGTTCACGAATATTAGAAAGTCCGGGCAACGTCCTAATTGGATTGGAGAGGGCGTTTGGGCAGATTTGAGTAGTGCTTGGGCTACCCCGGAGTTTATAAAAATGAGAGAGCAGAATAAACAGAACAGAGCCTCTGACTGTGGCGGTTTAGGAAGCTCTCTTCATACTGGTGGATCTGTACCTCATACGGAACATAGGCGGCGACTGGTAAGTGTTTTGAATTGGTTCATTACATATATTTATGTTAGTATAACTAAGCATCAAATTTCCAGAAAGAGCACCTGGGTCGGGAGCCAACACCATTGGAGTTGCATACAAGAACTCATCAACGTCAAGCTGACCATCAGTGGGTTGATGAGAAGTCTAGGAAGGCTCATGTGAGTAAAATTTATTGGAGTTTTAGAATAAAAATTTATTTTAATAAAACTAATTGTTACTTACAGGATGATTTCGTACGAGCTAGAGAAAGCCGGCAGTCCACTGGCGAGGGATCATCTTCTGGATCGGCCCACATTTCTGAGTATCATACATAGTCAGAAGTTGTTGGTGGAAGACAGAGGGGGAGGGTATATGGCATGGGTTCACAGGCTTTTGCTATTGAGGGCAGTTCATACACCTCTGCATTTCATGATCCAAGTGGAGCTGAAGAATCTGTAAGCGAGAGGGTTGCAGCGCTTACTAGAGAGATTGAAGAGATGAAAAGGGTTCAATCTAGAGAGATTGAAGAAATGAGAAAGGTTCAGAATGAAATGCAAGCAGAGTTGCAATCCTACAGAGCTGAAAAACAGAGGAAGAAGGACCAACAGGAGCAGCCATCTGCAGACAGTAAGGATACAAATGATGATTAGATCTATTTTATGTTTGATGATTGTATTAATTAGAACTTGTGAATTTTAGAACTTGTGATTGTAACATTATCATGAACTTACTTGTGAAATGTGATTGTAATGTTATGATGAGCTTGTGATTGTATTTATAATTTATGGTTGTGATGAATCTAGCGGCGTGTTGCCCAACATATGATTTTGATGAATATAGCGGCGTGTTGCCCAACATATATTGCTCTTTCTGCAGGTTTAGACTTTAGGGTGAACCTCCCTCAAATAGAGGGGATGCTGTCAATTTTTTTTTTTACAGGTGCTACAGGTTTCCGGCGGCTAACCGGCAGTTTGGCCGCCAGAAACTATGATACCGGACGGCCAATTGCCAGCCGCCGGTAATGGCATCACACCGTCGGTTAATTACCGGCGGCCACCGGCGGTTCTAAGGCGGACATCCGGCTGTGTAGACTGCCGGAAATACCAACGGTTAGACCGCCGGCTTTCGCCGGTTAGGTAACCGGCGGTCTACCGGCGAAGGCCGGCGGTTTTAAAAACATACGACGGCTAACTAAACCGCAGGCAAACCGTCGGTAAACCGACCGCCGGTAGGCCGTCGGTCAAATAGCCGGCGGCGTCACAGCCTGAAAACCGCCGGCATAAAATCCGGTTGAAACCGGCGGTAGTAGCCGCCGGAAAACCGCCGGCTACATAAACCGCCGGTGATAGTTTCCTACGCGATTTTTTCCGGCGGCACAAAAACCGCCGTAAAGCCGCTGGTAGTTGAAAAAAACCGCCGGATTTCGACGTTTTTCCTGAATATAGAGCCATCATCCTTCACAATAACCGCCGGAAAAAAAGAAAAAAGATGGGGCCTAAGGTGAGGGAAGGAAACCCATATGGGAACAATCGGAGAGTCCACCTCAACATCCAAATTAGGGGACCATTTCACCACTTTCATGTAGCAGTTATGCACAAAATAAGACCTGTGAGAGAAAATCCGACAATAATCAACCAAAACATTCATGGGGTTAAGAACCGTGATCGAACACTCACCTAAAAGCTTCAAATTAAAGAAATTTTTTTGAATGTCATCAATTGAAGGTCGTTTACCAGGAAACCGACCAATCATAGAAAACTCGAAAGTGGCAACAATCAAACAAATTTCTTCCTGCAAAACCCGGTGAGAAGAAACACGCAAATCAGGAAACGAAGAGGAAGAAACTCCAGACAAGGCATCCTTAAACGAGAGAGGCGAAGAGGAACCATTCATAAAATCGTGATCCCGCAAGCGAACATTCGCCATAAGAAAAGAAAAAAACAACCAGAAAAAACAGGGGAACTAGAGAAGAAAAGCTTCCTTGAGACGACAACCATCCTCGAAGCGAAGGGCGACGCAAAACCCTAGCAGAGCGATGCCGGACATAACGCTTACTATCTTCCATTAGTGTAGGTAATATTGTGAACATTCACATGCAGGAATACGTAATATCTAGTATGTGCACTATGTAATTGATTGTGATTTAATGAATGGTTCAAAATACATCGATATGCATTAGTGCATGTAAGTTTATGATTAAAATGAGATAATTATCTTTATTTTTCTTATATTTTTAGAGTTAATGTAATTAAAATTATGATATTAAATTTTATTATTCATACAGTGATGTATTAAAATAGTTCTAGAGTCATCATTGCTTAAAACCTAAGTGATAGGAGCATAACTGTAATTGACAAAAACCGAAGAATTTATTCATTTTAGTAGAACAATTAAGTGGATTTGATTCATTTGATCCTATATGCAAATCCAACATAGTATTTCAGTCAATTTTCCGCTTAAAAGATGCACGAAGGGACTAATTACTAAGGTAAACATAATCACTTAACCACAAGTAAATGAAAAAAATTGCATGCATAGATAATATTGTGTAAATAATTTTTTAATTATTACGTTGATCCGACTTGAAAAGGCATGGTTCGGTTTTTTTATTTATGTTGGGAGTAGACTGCATTAGACCGCTTTAAGTGAAAGAAAGTAAAAGTTAGCCGATAAGGCTCAATAATTGTCTTTAGGAAAGGTATAGAACAAGTGGGAAAAGAAATCATATTCATTTTTAATTAGGTGAATAAATATATTTATTTTCCAAAAAAAATAATATTTTCTCATTTAAATTAGTATATTTAAGTAAGTTATCACCTAATTAATAATTTTGTGTAGGTTTTTTTTGGAAGTATTGCTGGCAACTATATTAAATAAAAGAATGCAATTATAATAAAATTTCGAGCAGAACGAAAGCTGCAATTCTTTTATTTTAATTGGTTTTGAGTGATGGTAAAACTGAATGTTTAAAAAAATTATCTTTGAATCTCTCGCTAATGCTCATTTTTTTCATCCTGAATGCAAGTTGCAACATTATTAAAGCTTCTTTCGACACAGCTTTTTTTTTACTATTTTCTAAATTAATTTTTTAATACAAAAATTTCGAATTAAAATTTATTTTACAAAAAATAATTTTAAAAAACCATAAAAAAGCATTCACAAAAATCACCACATAGTTCTTTATTTGCAGAGATCTGTTTCAGGTGTAATTTTATCAATAGCTTATCCTATTTTGTTGACCACCAATGTTATTGCATTGAACAAGTTCATTAGGTATCTCATCATTTATCTTTAGCTGGCTCGATAGAATACCAAAAATAGCAAAAAATAAAAAAATGTTATACTAACCAATACACATATTTATCTTGTGAATTAAAGCTTCATTTCTGATAGTTTTTTTGGTGCTATATAAAGCAATTTTTTAGTATAAAAATTTCTTTAACTAAAAATTTTAAGTTGTACTAGAAAGCTTCTTTAAAAGTACTTAAAAATTTGTCTCAAACAAAGCCTAAATTTTGCACTATCTATACAAACACCAATTTTTCCTCCTCATTCCTGCCTTATCCTCTTTCAAAAATTTTATATCTTGCATTAAGTTTTATTGTCACTGACATTCATCTACTCATCCTTCATTAATATCAATAGTTTAGTCTGTGGGTACCTACGTAGGTCTCCTTGATTTGTTGGTTAGGAGTTTGACTCCCACTTATTTGTGTGTGTTTCGACACTCCCCCCCCCCCCCCCCCCCCCCCCCAAAAAAAAAAAAAAACTATTATGAAATTTGCTGCTTTAGGAATATTTGGATACTCTATGAACTATAATCTTTTCATTAAACAGGTAGCTAGCAAATACGTAGATACACTAACAAATAAATTTTTATTTATATCAAATTATCATTCTATTTCTTCAAAAAAAAAAAAAAAATCATTCTATAATTTATCATATATTAGTCCATTACATTATCAATAATAATATTAATAACAATCAACAATATTATTGAAAGTAATAATATTAGTAGTATGATTAATAATATTAAATAGTGTTAATGACAAAAATAGTATTAGTGTCAGTCATAATAACAATATAGTGTTCATAGCAGTATCGATATCAGTATTCAAATATTCAATAAATGCATCTTAAGAGTATCTTGATCCTATACTTATGTCTCTTAAGCAGTCACCCATTGTAACTTTCAATCAATATTCTCCTTATAATTCCCCTTGAATCACATGAATCAGTGACTCTAACTCTTTATAACTCTCAATTAATCTTCAGCTTCTTATGACTCCTAATCAGTGAATCACGTGGATCAGTAGAGTATCATAGGAGTTACCATATCATGTATTTGATATCATTCATTACATTATACTTCATTTTAAATATAATAAAAATTATATAAAATTATTTAGAATGATAAAATCGGTAACATATCCAAACTTGCATGATGAATGCTTATAAAATCAGGAGATAATATATATATTGGCAGACTTATGAGAGATAAAATTTATAGAAATTAAAATCAATGAAAGCAAAAGTAAAGATTAGTCACTTATAATGAATTGAATAAAATAAAATCTATAACAAGAATGATTGACAAATATGATTCAAATATCTTTCTCTCTCTCATCTATCTTCTTCCTATCTTTCAATTTCTTCTTGATCAAGCAACCAAGTGATGGAGTCAGTAGGCTGAGGTAAGGATATTTTATAAATAAATATATAAAAATATTGTTTATGATCTGGTGCCACAGCCCTCACTAAATCAGTGTCAAAGTGCTCTACTTCAAAAATTTAATATTAAAAAAAATTATTTCACATATTTGAGTTATTACACCTTCGACTTCTATCTCTTGACAATAGTTCCCTCTACCTCAGCCGCTGACTATGGCCCCTTCAACCTCTTTTGCACGACTAAGATCATTTCAACCAAGTGAACATGATATCAACATTCTTTTGAGAATAACTCTCATATCACTGGATTCTTTCAACTTCCACAATGCAATGCACTCTATATAATGTGCATTTACTAAATTGAGCTAGGGCCTTCCCCCAAAAGGGGGAATCATTTGTACGTAATCGGCTACAAAAACTAGTATAATTATTCTAATTGGGCCAGACGCCATGATTTTCTCCTCACTACAGGAAAAATGCCAAAATCCGGTGGTTACTATAGATTAACAGGCGGTTTTATGGATTATCAGCGGCTTTGCGGCGATATTCCAGCCGCCGAAAAAAATCGCGTAGGAAACATGTACCGGCAGTTTATGTTGGCGGCAATTTTCCGGCGGCTCATACCGCTGGTGGCAACCGGATTTGGAACCGGCGGTTTTCCGGCCGTTACGCCGCCGGTTATCTTACCGACGGCTGACCGGCAGTCATATTACTGACGGTCTTCCGGCGGTTAAAGCGGACGTCGTTTGTTTCTTAAACCAACCACCGGCAAGCGCCGGTAGACCGCCGATTTTTATGCTTCGAACATGGACATCTAAACATTTTATCAAACTGAAAGGAAGTCAGTTGAGATGCAACTTGAATGAAAGTTTCAACTCCCTCTATAAATTCAACTGTCAATACTTTTCGACCCGGCAACAATCTGTTATACATCCAATATCTCTCTTCTTGGATAGTCATTTGGACGTTGAAGCAAACGTCACCCTACATAGTTATGAAAATATTTATTAGAATACATGTATGTGCAAACGTGTTATAATTTAGGCAAAGGGCATTAACCCAAGAAAGTTGCTATATAATATCTCTCCATCTAAACATCCTCATCTTTGTGTATGCTTTTTGTTGCTAACTAGACATTTGCAAGAGGATGTATCTTTGTGTATGCTTTTTGTTAATGCTATTCTTCTAGTTGATAAGACTAGAGAGGGGAGTTGAAGGTAAACTTGAATTATGGAGGTCAACTTTAGAGTCTAAAGGTTTTCACTTAAGTGTATCTAAAACTAGATGAGGATATTATCAGCATAATTCAAGTTGAGGATATTATAAGCATAATTCAAGTTGGATGGTTGAAATGGAGGAATGCATCGGGCTTGTTGTGCGATAGAAAAGTCCCCCTCAAACTTAAGGGAAAATTCTATAAGATGGTGACACATGCAATGCTTTATGGTGCCGAATGATGGCCATTAAATGACAAGCGCGCATAAGTGGATTTACTTTTAACATATATTCTCGTTTTCATTCTCCCTCTTTCTTTTCCATATCTCTCCCTTTTCACTCACTCTCTCTCTACCCCACCCTTTTCTCTTTCACTCTCTCACTCTCCCTCTTTCTAGTCGCTCTTGCTTTCTCCCTATCTATCGCTCTCTCTCTCTCTCTCTCTCTCTCTCTCTCTTGTTCTCTCTCTCTCTCTCCCTCTCACTCTCTTTTCACTCTCCCTCTCTTTTCTCTCTCCCTCTCCCTCTCTTTTCTCTATCTCCCTCTCGATCTCTCGCTCTCTCTATCCCTCTTGTTCTCTCTCTCTCTCTCCCTCTCACTCTCTTTTCACTCTCCTCTCTTTTCTCTCTCCCTCTCCCTCTCTTTCTCTCTCTCTCCCTCTCGATCTCTCGCTCTCTCTAACACTTGCTATTTATCTATCTCTCTTGTTCTCTCTCTCTCCCTCTCACTCTTCTCTCTCTCTCTCTCTCTCTCTCTCTCTCTCTCTCTCTCTCTCTCTTGCTCTCTCATATATCTCTCTCCTTCTCCCTCTCTTTTCTCTCCCTCAATCTCTCTCTTCTTATCTTGCTCTAACTCAAAGTCACAATCAACAAAATTGATCTACCCTAAACTAAAATAACACTTAATTAAAAAAAAATAGATCTAACAAAATGATTACAACATTACATCTTTGCTTACTACCTAAATCATCCAAAATATCTCTAACACTTGCAAATGTGTAGTGAGAACAAATAATCAAAGAAAAACCATAAAAAAATAACCTTAAAATAGAAATCAGACGGTTTGGGGGGTCGGACTAAGTCGGCGGTCGGACGTCGGAGTTTAACCGTCGGCGGTCGGAGAAGCTTCGTCGGCGGCGGTTGGATTGGTGTCGGCGGTCGGAGTAGATTCGTCGGCGGCGTTCAGACGAGCAGAGGCGAGCGTAGGCGACGGCAGAGCGACCGAGAGAGAGAAAGAAAGAGTAAAAAATGAAATGCGAGGCGCGGGTCTGGTCGTATTAGGGCTTCTACCGGCGGCTTTCCGGCGGTATGGACCGCCGGTAAAAAATTACTTATCAACGACGGTCCAAGCCGTCGGTAAACCGCCGGTTCATATTGATGTCCGGCAGTTTAACATCGGTTTAGGGACCACCGCTAGTACCAGCGGCTTAACGTATCAAAATCATCGGTTAGGCCGTCGTTAAAAGCCGGCGGTCACACCGCGCCGGCTATGCCGCCGGTAACACCGGCGGTCCATGAACCGTCGGTTAGAACCGCCAGTAATGGGCATTTTTCCTGTAGTGCCTTTTTAGAGTTTTCTGTGTAAAATTTTTTATGTCTCTTATAACTCTTGTATCCATCTCATTTTTTTTTATCTGTTTGACTATTGGATATTCGTAAAAAGCTTGGATGCTAAACTCTATATCTTGCTACCACCACAAATGTTCACAACAATATGAATGTAGTGATATTCTTATATTGAGCCAAATAAATTCTAAATACAAGAAACATAATATCATAATTTTATTGTATACACATTTCTTATACATAATGTATCTTTGCTCATCTAACCTAATATAAGAGATTGATAAAGAATCTATACAACAACATCATCATCAAGCCTTTATCCCACTACGCGGGGTCGGCTACATGAATCATTTTTCTCCATTGTGTCCTATTAAAAGTCAAATTCTCATTTAAATCTAATAAAGAAATGTCATTCCTAATAATTTTCTAACCAAGTTTTTTTAGGTCTACCCCTACCTTTCTTAACAAAAGTCAAATCTAATACCTCTACTCTCCTAACCGAGTCATCGGAAGGCCGCCGTTTTATGTGACCAAACCATCTAAGGCGACTCTCTATAATCTTATCTTCTACTGAAGCTACTCAACCCTTTTCATGTATATGCTCATTTCGTATCCACTTCAGGAAAACACGCTATTACCGGCGAATCATATCCGCCGGTAAAAAACATAAAATCCGACAGAATTTCTTGGTCTCCTGCGGAATTCCGGTGTATTTTGGTGCGCCGGTTTGGCGCTCGTCGATAAATATTTTCCGACAAAAATAATCCGACGGAAATATTTCGGGCGTATTTCCAACGGATTTTCCACTGGAAAAATATTTCCGACGGAATTTTTTTTCGCCGGAATGTCAAGAAAATTAAAAAAAAAAACTGCTTCGGTACGGGCCAGCCCAGAACCTGCTCCGGCTCAGACCGCCTCGAACTCCCCCGCTCCTGCCCAGCCCAGCCAGAACCCACTCCGGCGTAACCCGAGTCCGCGTGGAACCTACCCCGCCCGAGCCTCAACCCGCATTGGCCGCCCAAGCCTTCAGCGAGTTTCGAACCGAGCACCTTCCCCCCTCTGCGCGCTTAAACAATCCTCCATCTGCCATCCAAGCCATTAGACAAAAACTACTAATTCTCATATTTTTTTATTTAACTTAAAACAGACAAAATAAATCTTAAAGTATTTTTTTTAACAATGAATTCTTAAAGATAAAAAATATAATTTAATTTAAAATAAATTATTATATTAGTTAATTTAATTTAATAATAAATTTTTAATTTATTTAACTTAATTTAATAAAATAATTAATTATAAAATTCTACAATAATTTAAGTTTAAATTTAAATCATTTAATTTTTTTTATTAATTATTAAATGATAATTTATTTTATTTTATTATAGTTTAAGTTATTAAATTCTAAAATTTAAATGATTAAATTTTATTTTTTAAGTTATTTTTTAAAATATAAGATATTTAATTTGACAATAAGTTATTAAATTATAACTTAATTTTTTTTATTTTCGTCGTAAATCCGCCGGAAATTTCGCCGGAAAGTCCTTCGAAAATAAATCCGCCGGAAAACCATTCAAAAAATTTGTCGGAAATTCGTCAACAATTTTCCGTCGGAAATCCGCTGGAAAATCCGCCGGAATTTGTGACGGATTTTTTTCCGCCGGAAATTCTGTCGGAAATGAGCTGTTTTCCTGTAGTGATCCTATCTCTAAGGGTAAAGCCACTCATCCACCTGAGCATCCCCATCTCTGCCCACTTAACTTAGTATTATGCTTCTATTTTAATGGCCAACATTCGGCACCATAAAGCATTGCAGGCCTCACTACCATCTTATAGAATTTTCCCTTAAGTTTGAGGGGTACATTTCAATCACATAACAAGCTCAATGCATTTCTCCACTTCAACCATCCAACTTGAATTTTGCTGATAATATCCCTATCTATTTCACCATCACTCTAAACAATAGATCCAAGATATCTAAAACATGTACTCTTATTAATGACTTGATCGCCCAAAGTCACAATCCCCTCACATGTTTATTACTACTAAAATTATACTATATATATTTGTTTTAGATCTGCTCAAGAGAAAACCTTTAGACTCTAAGTTTGACCTCCATAATTCATGTTTACCTTAAACTCCCTCTCTAGTCTTATCAACAAGAAGAATATCATCAGCAAAAAACATACACCAAGGTACATCTTCTTGCAAATATCTAGTGAGAACATCCATGATTAAAGCAAAAAGATATGGGCTTAAGGCTGATCCTTGATGTAACCCATCCGAAATAGGAAAATACTTGGTCAAACCACCTTCTGTCTGAACACAAGTAATAGCTTATGCATACATATTGATAAAGAATCTATAAACTATTAAAATTTTAATTTAACCAAGTTAACAATACTTTAAATATAATCAAATTATTTGATTTAAGTGGTTCTTTTTTTTAATAGTTTAGTATATTATTTTATCTTCAAAAATTTTATTATCAATTTAAAACCAAAATAAAGAAATTTTATTTATTAAGGATATCCTATAATCCTAACATAATTTTTATTCAACCTCAAAAATGATTCATATATAGCAAGCTAAAATACTTCTTTGAGCCATAGCTTTTACACACCATGCATGAACGGAATATACAAATTGCAAGTTCTAATTGGCCCTTGCAAAACTACACAAGGACTCTTTATAATCCACCTTCCAAAGTGCAATTGGAGTTGGCTGGAATCCCCAAGAGACTTCTCAATGCTTCTTTCCTACGGAGAATATTATTTATTTTTTCAGACATTTTATTTTATGAAAAAAATTCAAAAGAAAAATAATTATTTATGATTATACGTATATATTTGCATGAAAAATATTAAAATTCGCTTAGGGTTAATTTTGGTGGTGTGCATGCATTTCAAGAACCAAAAAGAATCACGTACTCTATACACAGACTCCGAGAGAATTTTTCCTACGAGAAATGTTATGCTGTACGCATCCTTATAATTCAAAGAGTTTTGATTTTAATACATTTATTTATTTATTTGCGAACTAATTATTTAATATATCTGGATCAGAAATTTATTCATGATATTATACTTTATTTAGAGAAACAAATGAATTCCACGTATTATAAAAAAAACTAGTTTATGTGCAAGTGATTTTTCTAGAAAATTGAGTTCAAGCAAAGTTGGTGTTAGTCTGCGTGGAATTTGATTGTGTTGATCAATCAGACTATATATGTTGTTGCCTCGGGCCTCAAGTCAATTTATCATGCTTGTTGGGGGGTGCAGGGGGTTCTCCCCTGCTTAAATTTTTTTCCGTACAGGCACCGCAAAATTTATTTTGATGGGAGAAAAACAGAGAGCAAAGAGACGTAACAGCCTAAATTCAACGTCGGAGCGCTGATTGGTAGACTGGAAACAGAGTATTGAGCGCCATGATGCTCCAAAATGATATCACATATCTTCGATGTGGACTAAATAGTTTTCTTTCTCGTTTTTCACGGGGGTGACGTCTCTTGGTAATATATAGAAGCTTTTTTCTTTTATTTTTTGTGAGAACGGTGTAAGGGAGAAGAGAAGCAATGAGAGAGAGAAAATAGAGATATGTACTTATTTCTCTCAATTTGAATAGTGAATTTTTTGGTGTGATATAGCTCCGTGATTTTTTTCCTTAATTTCGAGTTTTCCATACTAAATCCTGTTGTTATTTACTTTCTGCCGCATTCTACTTTTTTTTTTTTTCATTGTGTGGTTTACTTCCTTCCCCATCCCCAACAGTTGGTCTAATTCATGTCCAGTCAACTTGATTCAAGTCAGCTCAAACTGGTTCAACCTAGGCCAACTCGAGCTCAACTCAAAAGAAATTTGTCAACTCTATAATGAACTAGCTAGTTCCGAGCAAGTGAGTATTGTCACCAAGTCGATGTTAGTGATTCTTCATCAAGATGTCTTTTTTCATATAAGAAACAATTAATCAATTCTTCAACTATTAATCTATTCACAAACATCAAGTTAGCGACATTCTATTAAATCAGGGGACAACTTTCTAAATTCGAAATTATGAAAAATTAGGCTACATAGGTTTCAGTTTTTTTTTTTTCTTTTTTTATATGATCTTATAATGTAGCTAATTTCAGGGGTGTCAATTTCGGGTCACGGGTCGGGTTTGGGTCGAACCCGAACTGACCCGGGTGGAAAACGGGTCAACCTTAACCCGACCCGGGTAGAGAAACGGGTCGAAAATCCGAACCCGGACCCGACCCGGCGGGTTGCCGGGTTGACCCGACACGACCCGGAACCGCGACGGCGGCAGCGCGCGGCGGCAGCTCGCTTGGCGGCAGCGCGAGCGGCACGCGGCACGCGGCGGGGGCAGCGCGCGGCACGCGGCGGGGGCAGCGGGGGGCACGCGGCGCGCGTAGCGGGGGCAGCGGGGGCAGCTGGGCGGGCAGCGGGGGCAGCGGGGCGGGCAGCGGCGCGCAGCGGGCAGCGGGGCAGCGGGGGGGGGGGCAGCGGGCAGAGGGCGGGATTTCGAAATTTTTTGAATTAAACGGGTTGACGGGTTGACCCGGCAACCCGCCGGGTCAACCCGAACCCGACCCGTTTTGAAATCGGGTCGGGTCCAACCCGGCGGGTCCGGGTCAGATTTTCGTGTCGTGTCAAAAATTGACACCCCTAGCTAATTTTATAATGCTCAAGCCATAATGCAAATTTATACCTAGAAGGTCAATGAGTTATTTAGGATTATGCAATTTTCCATATTCAAACTAATTTTAAAGAAATCTCATATAACTTCTCATTCAAGAATTTCCTTTTCCTCCCTATTTGATTTCTCTCTTTTTGCTCAAATTCTCACTCAAATTAAGGTGTGGCTTATAAATAATTCAGAATTTAACATACATAAAATAAATATTTACAAATTTTTTCATCATAATTTTAAAATAAATATCAAAATCTTGTAATTTTTTGAAAATTTCCCCTACAAATATACATTTTTATTCACCAACTTTACATTAAACTAGAAATTTTCTTTCTTTTACAAATAAAAGCAGCATGAAGCCAAAGAAGCAAATTTCGACCACAAAATCTTTAAAGCAAAAGCAGCTCTTCTTCTTCTCAATACCTCCACTCTCTCTTATAAAGCAACAAAGAAAACGTAGAAAGAGACAGAGCCAACCATCCTTTCTCTCTCATATAGCAACCCCACACTGAATCAAACAACAACAAGACGACCAAAAGAAAAGAAAAAAAAATCTAAGATGTATAGGCTAAGTAACGCCGTAATAGGATACCTAAACCTCCTCACCCTTCTCTCATCAATCCCAATCATCGGCGGGGCGCTATGGGTGGCTCGGAGCTCCGCCACCTGCGAATCGGCACTTCAAACTCCACTCCTCGCCGTGGGATTCGTGGTTCTCGTCGTCTCACTCGCCGGCTTCATCGGGGCCTGTTTCAACGTGGTGTGCGCGCTTTGGGTATATCTCTTTGCGATGCTCTTATTGATCGCTGCGCTGCTCTCCATAATGGCGTTCGGATTCGCGGTCACCGGCGGCGGCGGGGGAGTTCAAGTCCCCGGCCGGATCTACCGTGAGTATGACTTGTCCGATTACTCGGCTTGGCTCCGTCACCGGATCCAGGAGGAGAAGTATTGGCGCGCCGCACGTGCCTGCGTTGTGGGGTCCAAGGCTTGTGCCAACGTGGCGCGCTGGACACCGCTTGATTATCTGCAGCGCGACCTCACGCCGATTCAGGTGCGATTTTATCATCCTTTGATTAATTTTAATTATCATTAGGGATGATTAGAGCACTATTAATTTTAAATTAAAAATAAATCATAAAACTCTGTCTAAATTTTGATTGAAATAAATCTTAAAATCATTATTTTTTTTTTTATGATTAGTGTGATTTATTGCTAATTTATTAAATTTTATATTGTACTAATTTTAATTTTTTTTTTGGATAAAAATAGAATATCGGTCTTGAACCAATTTATTTTCCTTTTAATTTCAACATTTTTTTAAAATTTTAAATTAAAAATTAGATATTATTTTCCACACTCAAAATAAATAAAGCTAAAACTGCGATGTTTAAGTACATAATTAATACTTATAATCAAAGGAGACTTTAGCTTAAAGCACTTTAATTATTACATGAAAATTAAGTGTTTTTGTCGGAATTTTTTGCCGGTAAATGATTATTTTTTTTTTAATTTTTCTGTAAAAAATAAGTGCAAAATTTTTGACAAACAAATCTATGGAAAATTTGGTGGAAATTAAGACTTTGTTTCGAATGACTTTCTCACTTATTCTTAAAATAGATTTTTAGAAAAAAATTAAAGTTTTTGTCATAAAAAAACTGTTTTAAAAAGCAAAAAGAATGTCGTTCCAAACGAAGCCTAAGTTCATACGGTAAATTTGCACCACAATAATCCTATGGAAATCAAGGCAATTATTTTGTGAACCATTATCCCAAAAATACTTATTATTAATATTTTTTTTAATTTTTATATTATTATTATTATTTTAATTAAAATATAAACATACTTAAATTTTCACATATATCCTTTTAATCATCTCCTGGTAGGTCTACTTTTTATAAGAAAATAAATTATTTTAGGATATTATAATCTTTTTTATTATGAAAATTTAAAATTTTAAAATTTATTCTAAGATAAATACACTATAAGTTGAAAGAGCTTCTTCTCTTATGACTATTATAAGAAATAAACTACAAAATATAATTGTAGATTTATGAATGAATGATATTTTAATCACTTATATTAAAAGTAATATTTGATTGCATTGATAATAGATGATTATTAAACTTTTTTAAAATATAAATTGTATATCTTATTAATTATAAGTTTTTTATTCAGCTTCAATTTTATCTTTTTAAAATAATAATTAGAAAAAAAAACTGTCAATGTTGACTTCAAACTTATATGAAAAAAAAAAATTAAAAACAAGTTGTGCCCCGTAAGGAGAAAAAAAAAAGAATATTTTTAAAATTTAAACTGTTTTATATATATATATATATATATATATATATATATATATATATATATATATATAATGAGTATTAAGGCACATGCTGTAAAACGACATGCTCTTGGGTTCTCTTCATCTCCTTTTTTTTTTTTTTTTTTTTTTTTTTAATATTAGCTTATTCTGTAGCTTATTTTTTCCTCTTCTCATACGTAATTATTTATATCTTATTTTTAATTGATATATAAACTTTGGGCTGGTTAGATTCTATCCTTCATTGAAAAAATGGAGTTAAGCCGAGCCATTAGCTTAGTGTTTCACAATCAAATCATGACATATTTTTAACATATTTCCTTTTAAATTATTTATGAAAGAGCTTTGTGGTATAGATAAACGATGGAATAATATTATATTTTATGTTGTCCAATTTTAAAATATGATGAAAATATGTCCAATTTATTTTATCAAGTTATTTCTTTATATTGCTAGTGCTAGTGGATCCTAATATTTTTCTCTAGAAAGAAAAAGCTTATATAAATTAAGATTTTGTTTGGGACCTTTTTTTTATTGCTTTTTAAAATAGAATTTTAATAAAAAAATTTTAAAGCTGTGTTTTAAAAAGAAATAAAAAAAGTCTTTCCAAATGAAGTCTAAGTCTTCATTTGAGACGATTTTCTTACTATTTTTTAAACTAATTTTTTAGTACAAAAATTTTAACTTTTATATAAGAAAGCTCCTTTAAAAAGTAGTAAGAAATCCGTCCTAGGCTTCATTTGAGACAACTTATGACTACTACTTTTTTACTATTTTAAAGATTTTTGTTATTAAAAGATTATTTTTAAAAGCCGCAAGAAAACTGTTCCAAAGGAAACACTAGTCACCACTTGTCAATAATATATATATATATATATCTCTTTTATTAAAAAAATTTAGAGAATTTTTTTATATATATTTTTTGTTCTTAATTTTTTTCTTAATAGAAAAAGGGGACATCCCCTTATATTATACAAGAGAAATTATTATTATAATTTTCTTGAAGGAAACAATTGATAATTTTTTCCCTTTCACATAATAAAATCTTGTACAATATATTGAGTTTGAATTTTGGAAGCATTGATTATTGTTGTCTGATAAAAATAACATTAAATACTATTAATAGAGTAGAGTTTAACTTGAAGATCGAAGATCAATAGTAAATTGAATAGATTTTTGGCTTGAAACGCTCTAAACTAGTCAAGCCATTTTTTTTATTTTTATTTTTCTAAACTAGTCAAGCCATGAGCTAAACTTTTGGTCCTAGATAGGATCAAATATATATAAAAGTATTTGTCCCAAACGAAAGGCTAAATCTCAAATTTGAATAGCATGAAAAAACGATATATTTAAATTTAAAATGTATGCGCAGTCGGGATGCTGTAAGCCGCCTACATCGTGCACATATGTGGCGGGGATGGCAACGGCTGATCAGGAGGAGGACTGCTATCAATGGAGCAACGAGGCTGACGTTCTCTGCTACAACTGCGAATCTTGTAAAGCCGGTGTTTTGGAGCAGGTGAGAAGTGACTGGCACAAGCTCTCCGTCCTCAACGTCGTCGCCCTCATCTTCCTCATCGCAATCTACGCTCTTGGCTGCTGCGCCTTCCGCAACGCCCGCCGTGCTCTTTCCGATTATGCTTATGGAGATAATCGCATATCCAAGATCGGCCCTCGTTGGGATTACTACTGGTATGTGAATTTAAATGGTTAAGAGTTTTTCTTACCCCTTTTTTTTCTTTTGGCTTTTCATCGAACACCTTGGCTGCACTTTCGAATTGCTTTGTTTTGGTTGTGATATTGATGCAGGGGACGTTGGTGGAGGGAAAGATGGGATCAGCTTTGGTGAGATTTCGTGTGACAGATGAGTTGATTTTAGATGTATAAATTGATAAGAAGGTAAGGTTAGAGAGTATTTTATTTGAAGGTTTTGTAAATTTCCAACTTGAATTTTTAAAGTTCTGCTACTATCACCGGCTAAGGGGTCTGCTTTGTTGTTTATTCAGGTTTTGTCTGAGATCATTTTCTCACTGTTTTCTAGATACAAAAAAATTTTAGTTTATTTTTTTTTTAATTTTTTAATAAAAAGGTTGCTTTAAAAAAACGAATAATTTTGTTCTAAAAAATGCTTTATGAAATATTAAGAAAGCCGCCCCCAAACTAATCCTTAGTTAAATATTTTCTTGGCAAACATTGAAGCAATTCCTGCGCACTTGATACCAGAAGTTGGTGAAAACAAGGCTAGGGAAGTAGTAATTCTTCAGTTATATAATCAGAAATAAGGACATCAAAACAAAATAAAAGGAGTAGTTGCTCCTCACTCGAAGCATCAATATAATAAAATTATACTCTGAACAGCTAGCCAACCTAACTCCCACAGAACCATGTAATCATAACATTTCCTCCAACAAATTCATCTCCTCCATTGCCCTTCCGCACCTCCTCCATTGCTACCTGCCTGCAACATCATGAATTCATGATTCAAAATTATGGCAAAATTATGGCTATTATTTTTGTCCATTAATGACATAACAAAACTGTTCCTCTTCTGAAACTCAAAAAATGTGAATCCTCTTATCCATAAAATGAGGTCGTAAGTGCCCATGCAACTAATAATCTGTACAGAGTGTTGAGCGCCCTCTTGATACCTGCAAGAAAGCTATCAACTGAACAAGAACAGGAAGAAGCACAACAGAAGGAAATCAAAACCCCCTTGATTTGCTCTACTCTTTGTCTAGCTTTAAGGCAAGCTGGTGAGCCTTTACAGGGAACATTCTCAGCAGATAACGGTTAAAGGGCTGCTCTATTGGCAGTGCCCAGTAAATGGCAGAGAAAGTGCAACACTACTTATGTTGACATTAGATGGAATAGGATAAGTAACAAATACTAAGGGTATATTCTAATAGCCCCCCTCAAACTAAGCATTTGATGAACAAATGGTTAGTTTGTCACGTAAGAAAGCAAACCGGCTAGGAGGAAGTGACTTGGTAAGAATATCGGCGGTTTGATCAAGAGAATGAAGATGATGAACCGCAATAGAACCTTGTTGAATGTGGTGACTTATAAAGTGATAGTCAATCTCAATGTGCTTGGTACGAGCATAAAAGACTAGATTATGTGCTAAGGCAATGGCTGAGGCACTATCACAGTAAATAGTTGTCGGAGCAGCTTGAGGAAGATCAAATTCAGCTAGTAAACGACGAAGCCAGATAATATCAGAAGTTGCCGAAGATAATGATCGATATTCTGCCTCAGTTGAAGATTTAGCTACAGTAGTTTGCTTCTTAACGCTCCAAGAGACAAGGGAGGAGCCGAGAAAGGAACAGAATCCAGAGACAGATTTTCGATCCAAAGAGTCTGAAGCCCAATCAGCATCTACATAAGTAGTAAGTTGCATAGTACCAGCAACAAGAGGTAAGCCAAAGGACAAAGTTCCTTGAAGATAACGAAGAATACGTTTGAGATCTAGAAAATGAGCTATGGACGGGTTGTGCATATGCTGACATACGACATTTATAGCATAGGCAATATCAGACCTCGTTATAGTTAGATAATTTAAGGAACCAACCAAACGCTGGAAGAGCTGCGGATCAGAGACGGGAGGAGCATCTGAAATTGTCTTGGATGATTTGAGTGTACAGGGTGTTGGCACTGGCTTTGAGGTTGCAAAACCGACAGAAGCGAGTATGTCTGTTGCATATTTTGTCTGATGTAGAATTACACCGGTAGAGGTCCGTTTAACTTGAATTCCCAAGAAGGTATCAATGCAGCCAAGCTGTTTTAAGGAGAATTGATGCTGAAGCATATGCAACAGACGCTCTATAGTTGGAGAGTCATTACCAGTAAGCAACAAGTCATCAACATAAATGAGAAGATAAAGTTGAATGGCAGACTTGTTATAGATGAGCAAAGAAGGATCGGCTTTACTAAAGATAAAACCAAATCAATTAAAGATTGAGTTAGCTTATTATACCATTGTCGAGGCGCTTGACGAAGGCCATATATAGCTTTATGCAACTTACAAACATAGTGTGGATGTTGAGAATCAATAAAGCCGGGAGGTTGCTTCATAAAAACCTCATCAGGAAGATCGCCATGAAGGAATGCATTGGAGATGTCAAATTGAAGGATTGTCCAATTTCGATGAAGTGCTAATTAAAGTAGAATACGAATTGTAGGGAGCTTAGCCACCGGGCTAAATGTCTCATTAAAATTGATGCCATGTTCTTGATTGAAACCTTGAGCAACTAGCCTCGCCTTGTAGCGATCAATTTGACCATCCGGTTTAGTTTTCAATTTGAAAATCCATTTGCACCCCAACACAATTTTGTTAGGAGGAGGAGGTATGAGACTCCAAGTACCTTGCTTTTGAAGTACCATAAACTCGGCAGACATGGCAGAACGCCAAGCAGGATGTTGTATGGCTTGAGTGTGCGAGGTAGGAATGCCTGCCAGCTGAGGAACCGTAAGCAAGTCAAAAATAACCTTAGGTTTTTGATGTTCTGTTTGTGATCGGGTTTTCATAGGATGAGTTGAAGAGGCTCGGTTTGGTAGAATAGGTGGAGAACTAGATGGAGGTAGTTCAGCTTGGGAATTAGAAGTGGAGCCAGGTGAATTTTGGATGGTGAAAGTGTCCATGACAGTATCATGCCCAGAAGCTTGTGGCTGAATTGGGTGTGCGGATTGAACAGGGAATTGAGAACCGTTAGTCAGAAGAGTTGTTGGTGTTAAAAGAAGGGGATTTTGAGGTGGAGCTGGAGAAGAATTTGAAGATGGTGGGATAGTAGATTGAAATGGAAATATGTGCTCATAGAAAACAACATGACGAGAGACATGAATGCGATTTGTTTGAGGATTTAGACAGCGATATCCTTTGTGAGAGGACGAATAACCTAAGAAAATACATTCTTGAGAGTGAGGGGACAATTTATTTGGAGAAGTGGGTTGAAGCCAAGGAAAGCAAAGACAACCAAATGTGCGGAGATGGTTGTAAGAGGGTAGTTTGTGGTATAAAAGCTGGAATGGAATTTGAAGACGACAAGCTTTTGTGGGTAGAATATTAATGAGATAATTGGATGTTAAAAGAGCTTCAGCCCAAAAGGTATGTGGAAGATGAGCAGTGTGAAGAAGTGCCCGAGTTGTTTCTAGAAGATGACGATGCTTGCGCTCGGCAAGGCCATTCTGCTCAGGGGTATAAGGACAGCTAATCTGATGTGTGATACCATGATGATGTAAATAAGTCCGAAACGAATTGCTTATGTACTCGCCGCCGCCATCAGATCTTAAAATTTGAATGGTTGTATTAAATGAGGTTTGAATAAGTTGATTGAAATGTCGAAATTTGGAGAATGATTCATCTTTAGAGTGCATAAGATAGATCCATGTATATCTAGTTGCATCATCTATAAATATAATGTAATAACGAAAACCATTAAAAGATGGAACAGGAGCTGGTCCCCAAACATCAGAATGTATTAATTGAAATGGCTTAAGTACATGACTAGTAGATGAAGAGAAGGGTAACTTGTGACTCTTGGCCACATTACAAGACATACACATAAAACTAGATGGGGGAGTACATATAGATGGAACTATACGAGAAAAATATTGTAAAATGCTAAGGTTCGGATGACCAAGCCGTGTATGTCATGGCAGGAGCTTGTTGACCGAAGAGTGGAGTGCTTGTGGAGAAGCAGTGGGAAGGGTGGACACAGGATAAAGACCATCTCTCGATCGACCCCGGAGAAGAGTGCTATTGTCCGAGAGATCCTTAATGAGGAAACCATGAGCATAAAAAAGAATAGAACAATTGTTATCAGAAGTCAATTTATGAATGGAAAGAAGATTGTGAGATAGAAGTGGAACATGCAAATGATTTTTAAGACGAAGCTTACGATTCGAATCAGGAAGCGACAATATTCCTTGCCCGGTATGACGAATGGGAAGAGTGTTCCCACTAGAAACAGAAACTGTATCAGCTCCAAAATAAGGTGTAGGCTGTTGTATGTGCGCAGCGTCGGATGTTAAGTGTGAAGAGGCACCAGAATCTAACACCCATTCTATGATTGGAGTAGTCACATTGCAGTTTGAACCAGTGAGAAATGCACGCGGATTTTGAGTAGGAGCTGATGGAGCATATTGCATATTGCATCGGTGCCAACAATTTAAGGCAATATGACCAAGTTTCCACAAATTTGACAGGTTGGACGATTAGTAACCGGAACAGGCAGAGGAGGTGCCTGATTGCTGTTGTAGTTCGGTGTATACGTAGCATTTGGTCCAGAGGAATTTGTCCTGAAGGGAGCTCCTCTTCCGCGTCCTCTTGAAGAAAATCTTCCGCGAGATGAGTTGGAACGATTTGTCCACATTGTTGTATGATCCGAAGGAGGCGGAGCTTCCTTTTTCTGCTCGTTTTGCAAATTAATCTCTTCACTGCACAAGAGTGAATACAGGGCATCTAGAGTGATTGATTGCTGAATAATCCGAATACCCAATTTGAATGGATTATAAATAGATGGCAATCCATTCAGTGTCTGCAGTATAACATCCTCAACATCTATATGACTGCCCGATGATGATATATTGTCCACAAGAGCTTTAACATGAGCAAGGTATTGTGTCATGGTGAGATCTTTCATTTCAATATGGTGTAATTCATTCTTTAGTTGAATTACACGGGAACGATTTGTAGGTTGAAGTCGGTTCTCTAAGGTAACCCAGATATCATGAGCCGTAGACAAAGAAATGACATATGGAAGAATAGAGATAGAAATAGTGGACAGCAAGGCAGAGACCAGATTCTGATCAATCTGCTTCCAGAGCCGTAACTCGGCGGCGTTTGCACCAGCAGCTGAAACAACCGGAGCAGCAACGCTTCCGGTCAAAAAATCTTTGAATCCATTTGCCGAGAATAGCTTGAAAACTTGTAGACGCCAAATCGGGTAGTTCTCGTTTGTAAGTGAAGTGGGCACAATGTGCTTCAAGTTACTCATGAGAAATTTGAGAGAAGAAGGGATTGAGAACTTTGTCATTGTTGCGGACAGAGATGAAGTCCCCGCTGGAGTAGAAGCTGAGGATCCTTCCGAAGCCATTTGAAGAAGATAACTTAAAGCTTCGATACCATGTTGAGCGCCCTCCTGATACCTGCAAGAAAGCTAACAACTGAACAAGAACAGGAAGAAGCACAACAGAAGGAAATCAAAATCCCCTTGTATTGCTCTACTCTTTGTGTAGCTTTAAGGCAAGCTGGTGAGCCTTTACAGGGAACATTCTCTGCAGATAACGGCTAAAGGGCTGCTCTATTGGCAATGCCCAGTAAATGGCAGAGAAAGTGCAACACTACTTATGTTGACATTAGATGGAATAGGATAAGTAACAAATACTAAGGGTATATTCTAACACAGAGAACATTAATAACTTCCCTACAAGTGATCTTTCTTTCCTAGTATATGATGGAGACTTTGTCAAGGATGCTAAAAAAGTGTGAATGCTGCTAACTGTTGCATAAATACCTCGATAATCGGTTAAGAACTGAAGAACACAAGTGCAGGATATTTGCTTTTGCTCTAATTTCCGTTTCTCTTTCTACTTAGGAAAAGGGAGACTCTACCTATGGTTTTGTTCGGTGTCTTGAGGATAATAATCAAAAGGATCATTATATAGGATTCCCATAATCCCCTAACATGATATCTGCTCAATAATTCAATTTTAATGCAACTAATTTAGGGCTTAGATTATACACACACATATATGAATAGAAATTCTATGTTGCTTAATATAGAAAATATAATTTTCTAACAAATGAAAACATGATTTCAGTTCAAAAAATCAAATTTCCTAACACGTTTTGCATGCATGATTAGGGTAGAATTAGTTCACCTTTTTGTAGAGGGCATGGTTTCTATGAAGATGAATGTGTAAGAATCCGTCTGACAGCTGAAATAGATCGAATTGTCCAAAACAAACTCTTTCTCATACTCTCAAAAATGACAACTTAGAAGGGGGTTTTGGCCAAAATTGAATTTTAGTAATTTTTGATATTTTTATAAATTGGAGAAACTTGATCAACCTCACACTCATGATCCTCTGTCATGGCTGAAATCGTTTAAATCACATATAATTAGCTAAATAAGCCAGCAGGTCATCAAATCCTACAACTTAACTAAAGAACGGTAAATATGCAATATGCATGTCTAATCTGTTCAATACCAGTAACTGTCATATGATCATGAATTAGTGCAGAGATGGTAAAACTCATTTACAGAAGCAGTTGAGTCGATAAACAGTAAAGTAATATGGTATGAGACCAGTAAGACAATATAGTATGAAAACCAGTAAACTAGTATATGTAGTGGCGGAGTGAGGGGGGCCCACGGGGGCATGTGCCCCCCCCCCCCCCTTGATTCGGAATTTTGCTTTGGAAGTTTGAAGCGTCGCCTGCTTTAAAAAAAAAATTCCTAAAGTCTAATGCCCTAACCCGACTGCGGAATTGCTTGACGGCTTGACGACGCGAGAGAGCGAGAGAGGCAGCGACGCGCTGACGACGCGTTCCAGGCTTCCAGCGACGACGCGTTCCAGGTTTCCAGCGACGATGCGTTCCAGCGTGCTCGGTGCTCCAGCGGAATTGAATTTCAGCGACGACGCGTTCGATTGCGGACTGCTCGTGCTCAGACATAGTCTGTTTGCTCCTCCCGGCTCCCAGCCCGGACGCCTGGAGAACAAAGCTTAAAGGACGACAAGATCGCCGAGGGCCCGAGGCGCCGACCTGTTCTCAGTTCTCTCCTCCCGCTTAAGTTTGATTTGACCACAACTTGTTCACTGTTAACGGACGAAGGCAAAGATACGACCAGATTTAGGTAAAATGAAATTTTTTCTACAAGTTTATGTTTTATTCTACTGCATTCTTGATCGATTTTATGTGTTATTCTTTGATTCTTTCTTCCATTGCTGCATTGCATTCTTGTTGGATGTCAATATTATGAGTGTGGCTCTTATGTGTTAATTAACATAGGTCTTAATGTCTTATAATTTGTTAAGTTCTTAACCAATTGTCGATTGATCTTGCAAACTTATAACTAGGTTTTTGTCATGGAGAAATATTTTAAGAAGATTTCACAGAGTTCAAATGAGACAACTAAAAAAGATGAGGAGAAAAGTCCAAAAAGAATTTGCGTGGAAATTGAATCATCAAGAAATCAAGAAGTAGATTTAGAGAACCTTCCATCTGATCCTGGTTTGCGAATCCCTATCTATGAATTTTCTCCTAATATTCAAGATCAAGTTCATCGAGCTTACTTGCAAAGAGGACCATTCCAACCTCGCATTCATGAATTTCTTAAAACCAAATTTGGGGCAAAGGATAGACGTTTCAATGTTGCATGGTTTGATAAATATTCTAATTAGTTAGAATACAGCATATGCAAAGATAAGGCTTATTGTTTATATTGTTATCTATTTAAAGCAGTAGGAAGAGGAAATGAGGATGATGATGCATTCAATAAGAATGGATTTTCAAATTGGAAAAAATCAAATAGATTTGAACTTCATGTTGGGAGTCATAATAGTGCGCACAATATTACACGACGAAACTGTGAAGACTTGATGAATCAAAGTCAACATATTGGTTTTATGTTTAAGAAGCAAACAGATTATGCCACAACTGCATATCGGACTCGTCTAAATGCATCGGTTGATTGTGCCCCCTCTAAAAATTTTTTTTGCTCCTCCATTGAGTATATGTTTCAAAACTATAAAGCATTCGTCATATCAATACTATCAATTAGTGATAATTAGTAAAAAAATCATATAGATTAATAAAATCAAAGCATTGATAAAGACTATCATAAATCATATCAATGCAGTAAACCTGGAGCAATAATATCAATGCAGTAAATTGGGAACAATAATATCAATGTAGTAAACTAACAACAGTAATCACATCCTATATCAATATCATTGTAGTATCATAATCACATGCTCAGTATATTACATAATAAGTTAATCAATAAACAATACATTGAATAAATAATAGTAGCAACAATACTAATAATACACCAGTAGTAGCATCAATATCAGTATAAGTAACACTATCGATGTAGTATAGTAAATAGGTAAATGATATCATTAGTAATAGTACTGGCATTTATATCAGTGATAGTAAAATCAGTGGTAGGAGCAATAAAATAATACATTAATACTAAATCCGTAAAGTAACAGTAAATACGTATAATAATATGAACAATGTATCAATAACATGCTTTTTAGTAGCCACATTAAAGAAGTAAAAAAGTTTTGGTTATCATAGTATTTTTCAGTATCTATAATTCGTAGTTAGTAACCATTGGCTAAGTAAATAAAGTCGTCACTCTTTTTCTCATCAGAACAATAATAACTCATTATAACTCCCAATTGTTGTATCAACAAATGATAACATCCAATCATAGTATTTAAAAGAAAATTTGTTGGCCCACTATCCTGTACAGGTTAATCAATCTCGAACAAATGGATCAACCAGTTTTTACTTATTTTTTCACACATCAACATCACATTTTTTATAGTAATAATGATCAGATATTACTCAACCATATGTCTATATTCATTCAAAATATTTATTTTATCAGTATGCTTAAATAAAAAAATACTTACTTATATTCAAAGAAAATCATACAAAATTTAATAACTTCTATTTTACTCGATGAAATTAAAAATGTTACTGTCAAAATCTCCAAAATAGCCATTATGATATCATATAAAAAGTTGCACAATAGAAGTTTAATAAATTCAGATAAAATACAATAAAACTAGTTCTAAGAATAATCAAATGATTGAAATCAAAATCTTTAAAAGCAGAAGTAGAAATAGATGCACCTTCCACAATTTAAGCAATTTCCACAAAAATGATGAAGCAATCCAACGACCAAAATTAAATTTTATCTCTTTTTTTTTCTCTCTCTCTTCTTTCCTTCCCTTTCTCCTATTCTTTCTTCAGCAAGGCATGACACTAAAATTCAAAATTTTTATTTCCAAAAAAATCTTTTCAAAAATTCAAGTTTTCACAATCTACCTACCTTAAAAAAGTATCATCCCAAGCATTTCCCTTAATGATCTAGGCACAAAACTAATAAAAAAAATTATATGATCAAAACTCAAATCGAATCAAAAATCAAATCATGATTTAAAACTTATTGAACTCAATTAATTATTATCACACACTCATACATTTCATTCAACCATATATCATTCACTTATGAAATTAATTTATGATGTATAATAATGCATTTTAATCTATTCAATCTACGTAGCTTAAAATCAATTTTTCATAGCTCTGATAAAAATTCAATCAATTCTTCCAATAATTGCTCTGATACAAATTTTGTGACGCCCTAGAATTTAATTTGGAAGAATTTTTTATTTTATCTTTTATTACATAACAATCAGAGCTATATAATTTTAGTTATTAATAATAAAATTTAATATCAACATAAACAAATTTTATTGACCATATATCTATATGTATCTCTATTTATTTCTTCAAAATCATAAACAATATTCATGAATCATACAAATATAATTTCTCATTTTAGTCCCGAGTATAAAAGAATGATTATAAACATAAATAAATGACTAATGGTCAACCTAGCTTAATTTTCATAAATATAAAAATTTTGATATTTTCTTAATTAATTTATAATTTCATAGCATAAAAATAAGGATAAACTTACACCCTCTAAACTTTTATAGTGTAATAACTTTATGTATAATATATATGCGACTTTTCTAAATAATTAAGTATTTTTGTAGAATATTTTTATGAGATAATTGGAAAAATAAATTATTTTTATAAAAATAAAAAAATAATTTAAATCCCAAAAAATTATGTTATAACATTAAAGTTTAACACTATAGTATATGACTATATGTAAAAGCTACATAACTAAAAAATTAACTAGTCATGATTGTATAAAAAATAAAATAGCAAAATACCTATGACCTCAGATCCAATCTTGAACTACTAGTCCATAATCTCCTTCACCTTCTCAGATACTGAAAACTAGAAGTAAAATTACAGTGAGCTATAACAGCTCAGCAAGCCACATAAACTAATATAAAATTTTAAATATTTTTTATCAAATATTTTATTGAATATTTAAAAGTAATTAAATGTAGTTTAAATAAATCATTAAATTGAGAATCACTAAATTGGAAAATATAATAAATGTATAACAATTATTCTCAGATTTAAATAACAGTATTGAATAAATAAATAAAAATTAAAATTTATATCACATAGCAGTTCTTATCACATGTCCTAGACCCAAACAGAATCTCATAGGATTATTGCCCGTTATGAATCCCTTTTCATTTGTTTATATAGCACTAGAGCATATCACATATTCCTATCTCAGATAGAATCTCAAAGGATTCTAGCCCTTTATAGCTCACAGCAATTCTCTGACACTGCATAATCTCAAAGGATTTTTACCCTTCTGGCTCATAACATATATAATTTAATTACATATGCACATCTATCATCATATTATAATAATTAAAGAGTAATTGAGCATGTATTAAAACTTCACAGTATTGCATAACAGTAAATAACAGAATATCCAACTACGCAAAAATATACATTTTTAAAAAATTATCAAATTAATAGGGATTGTGTAAATTGATGTTTTAAGACTTTTATTTTACCACACCACTATTTTTCAATATTCATATAAATTTTTATTCAATAAAACCCCCACAAATTTCAAAACCCCCGATGTAAAATTTCAAGAAAATATTCAAAATGTGCATAATCATAAAATCATAATCTCTATAATATATAAAAAGTTAAGCGATGAAAGTTTTACCTATGCAAAGTTATCCACATTTTTTGCTAATATATACAAAATTTTAATCAAAATATTCACTAAATCTTGCCCATTTTTGAAAATCGAGATTAGCATAATGTGCCTTACCTCAAGATGAACAAGATTCCCAATTGGGCCGATGGACAAAAATGGCATGAAGTCGCCTACAATCGAATTTCCTTTTTCTCTCTCTTCTCTTTTTCTCTAATATCATAAGTTTTCTCTATGTTTTGTAAAAAACGAAATAACGTAAAGAAATGGCTAATAAAGCCGTAATGGATATTGATACATTCTTTTATTATTATTATTATTTAATATATAATAATATTATTATAATTAATTTTTAGTAAAAAATTATAGAATGTTTTTAGGGATTCTAAAAATTATAGAAAAATATTTATAAATTAGTTTATTTTATTAAAACAATTTTGGGGAAATTGGTTTGTAAAACATACACCTGATGGTCTAAAAAATCCCATTTATACCGATAGTTATTAATTTCTTAAAAAATTTTGACAGTGCTAAAAAATTATGAAAAAATTAGGAAAGCTAAAACACAATATAATAAATGTTCTGACAAAGATGATTTATGACTTGGACTTGTTATGACTAAAGAAATAAATATTGATTGTTCTAGCTTAAAAATTCTTATAAGAAAATTTTGGGGTTTCACAGTTTGTACCCTTAAATGTGTAGCACCAAATGTGAAGATATTTCTTAAGCTAGTTTAAGGGAACAACATAATTGTGTAATATGAGGTAGAGCTCATATTCTTTGCTAGAGATGCTCCATCGATAGTTAGCACTTCAAAGGAGAAGTGTTATAAGTTTTTGAAATAATCTGAAGCAGCCACTAATTCTTTTTCATATTTATTATTTTTTTGAGTTAATAAAGAGAGTTTGTTTGATAAAGAATAATTTTTTAGACACTCAATAACAATGGACTGCTAGTAGGATGTGGTTTGGTAGAGAGACTTCTAGTAGTGGGTTTTTTAAAAAAAAGAGTAGGTTTGGACCTAGATTTTTCAAAAGATGTGGTCAACCTATGTTAGTTCCTAGTGTCATCATTATTAAATATCATGCAATGGAGGACCTATGTGCCATAGTTTTTGGCAGTAGATATTTTTTTCAATGTTATCGAATGATAGGTTAGTGCTTATATTGTGGTTAGACTATACATAGAATGGCTGAGTATCTGCAAGTAGGACTTGACCAATCTTCTTAGCTAAGTCTAAGAGTTATATTAGACCAATAGGGGGAGTTATAATAACCTCATATGTTTACCGAGGGATCATCTAGCAAAGATAGAAGTTTTAATTTTGTAGAGGGAAACTATTTGGGAGCAATTAGAGAGGGAATGGTAGTTCTATTACTCGAGCTTCAGTTTAGGCATGCATCTATACTTTGACCCAACACGACGTCAAAGATGCTCTGGATGTGATTATATATACAATTTATATTTCTAAACAACCTTATCGTATTTTATTTTATTCTAGTGCAACTTATTAGTTCATTTCCAAGAGATACTTTAATTCATTACTCTTACTTTATGTAATATTATATGTCTCTCTATCTATTATTTTGTTGACTTGGGAGGGTATAGTAGTTAATAGAGCATACTTTTATGACATATAAATGTCTAGTAGGAAACGATGATTTGGTTTGATATTACTACCTATATTTGAGTTTGATGTTATTTTAGGTATGAAATGATTGAGTGGATATATGGCTCAGATTGATTGTGTAAAGAAAATGGTTACATTATTCTTGGATAGTGAGAGCTTTTTTTTTTTTGGAGTTAGAGGAGTTACATCTTATTTGATATTTTTTATGAAAGCATATATATTATAGAGGAAAGGGTCAATGATATTTCTAGCATCTGTTCACGATAGAATTTGGATCTTTATATGATATCCTAATAGTGCAAGAGTTTCTCAATGTGTTCCATAAGTAGTTGGTTAATTGGCCTCCAAATAGGAAGATTGAGTTCAACATTGAAATATTTTTTTGATACTACTCCAATATCTAAGGATCAATATAAAATGGAACCTAAGGAACTTCAAGCATTAGTTGATTGAGATTTTTCCATTCTAGTATGTTTCTTTGGGTAGAATATGCTTTGTTTTTGAAGATGAAGAATGGGAATATAAGAATGTGTATTGAATACAAGGAACTAAACAAGTTAACAATCAAGAATAAGTTTCATCTTCCAAGAAATAATGATATATTTAATTAATTTGTGCAAGCTTATGTATTTTTTAAGAATGACCTTTGATCTAGGAATTGTCATGTGATGGTTAGAGAAGAAAATGTGGTGAAGATTGCATTTAATACCTAGTATGGATATTATGAGTTCTTAGATATACCTTTTAGGGTGACTAATGCACCTGTTATCTTTATGGATATGATGAATAAGATATTCAAGGAATATTTGAATCTATTTGTGATTATGTTCATAGATGATATTTTAATTTACTCAGCTTAGAGGATCATGCATCTCAGGATTATTTTGGAGATGATGAGACAACATCAATTATATGCAAAATAATCCAAGTGTGAATTGTGGCTGAAGAGTGTATCCTTTCTGGGGCTTGTGGTGAATAGTACAAGGGTCTCTATAGATTACCAAAGATTCAGGTTGTTGTTAATTAGTCGAGGCCTTGAGGTACATAATTTCATAGGCATGGCCAATTTTATGGGAAGTTTATTAAATCATTTTTTTAGATTTCAACACCTTTGACATTGTTGACTCGAAAGTCAGTGGTTTTCATCTAGACACTTGATTGTGAGGTGAGTTTTTAGTAGTTGAACGATTGTTTGATATATGCACTAGGTTTAAATATTCCATCGGGTGTAAAAAGATTTCAGGTACTCAGTGATGCATTACAAAAGGTATTTCAATGTGTTTTGATGCATCACAAAAATATTATAACATATGCTTCTAGGCAGTTGAAGCCACATGAGAAAAGTTGTATGACATGTGATTTATTGCTTATTGTTATTATATTTACTCTAATGATCCAGCTGTATTATTTGTATGGAGTAAGATGTTATATTTTTACTGATCACCAGAGTCTGAGTACATACTTATTTAGAATGATTTGAATCTATAGAAAAGGATATGTTTTGATCTAATTAAGAATTTTGATATAACTATTTAATATCACCTAAGGTATTTTAGTGGCAAATGCTTTTAGTAGGAAGCCTTATGGAGTGTTGAGCTTTATACTTCTAAAGATCTTATGATTTAGGATATGAATAAGTTAGTTAGAAGTTATTGCTCTTATTGATCAAGATTCTGGTATCTAGGTCAAGATGATTATCCATATGTCTCTCCAAAAAAGAATTCAGGAAGCCAAAAAATTAGATATAGATCATCTGAAGCTAATGTATCAACTAAGGTATGGTAAGAAACCCGAACTATAATTATCTTACTCTAGCATTATTTTCTGTAAGAACATATTGTGAATTCTTAGTTCTGGAGGTCTTAGACAAGTGATTCTACAAAAAGCATTCTATTTAAATTATAATATTCATTCAGTGAAAATCAAGATATATAGTAATAAGAAAAGTATGTTCTTGTGTCCTTCGGCTAAAGAGAGATAAAGTAAATTTGGTTGCCAAGTATGAAGTCTATCAATTAGTGTGAAAGTTCATCATCAGCAATCAAAAAGTCTTTCGCAATCGTTACTAAAGGTGATAATTTCTTATAGAGATTGTGGATCTTCCTCCAAGTTATGGAGAGGCTTTTAACAATGTCTAGGTACTAAACTACACTTTAATAAGTTTTTTAATCGTCAAACACATGGACAATCTGAGAGGACTGCTCAAATATTATAAGATATTATGAGTTTATGTGCTATAGATTTTGATGAAAGTTGGGAGGATCACATTTCTTTGAAAGAATTTGCCTAAAATAATAGTTATCAGTCGAGCATAGGTTTGGCTCCTCACGAAGCTCTGTATAACAAGAAGTGTATAAACCTATTCTTCTGAGTAGAGGTGGGGAAGACACTGTAGGAAAATGACACTTTCAATATATTTTCTAACAAAAATCAACTAATTTATAACAAAAATGGATATTTCTTACTGATTTCCTACGTAAAAAATTCTTAGGTAAATCGCGTGTAGGAACATTTATTCCGTCAAATTTTTTTTTTTTTAGATTTTCGATGAATAATGTCCAGAAAAAACAACGCCAAAAGTGATTAAATTATCGCCAAACATTTTCGGCAAAATTTCTAGCCCCAAATTCCTATTTATCTTGGTCGATTGTGCCTTATCCAAAACCTCTCCTCTATTATACATATAACACCTCTTCTCTCAAACATTCCCTTGATAGAACTACACCCTAATAAGCGAGGTGGTTTGTTAGAACCAGCATGCGAGGAGATGCCTAACAACAAGGAGAAGAATTTAATATATAAGCACGTGAACTCTTGGTGATCCTTATCTTACCTCTTAAATCGTTAGAATTTTTATGTGAGCCTAAAAACTTTATTTATTTTGATTAGAAAAAGTTTTGAAGTGTACCCTCATGAGACTGAATATTTCCAGGCTAAAACAAAACTAACAAGCAAGAAAAAAACTAAAAAAATAGGCAAATTTTTATTACATAAATAATCTAAGAAATCAATCAATAAATAATTAAATAAATTTAATGTCAATGTGGCAGTTCCATTTAATTATAACATAGGGTTTGCAGAAATTAAAAGTGGTTGAGTACCACTAATAACAACCCAGATTCTAATCCTAAAAATGACTTAAGTTACTTTGAGAATGGAATGTTCTTTATGTCTTCACTTCTTCATCCTTCTGAGAGCTCCTTGAATTCCTCGGGTTCAGGTCTTCATATGGAAAGAACTCCTCCCTAAAGGGGTGTTTCTTTTCTCTTTGGATTCAAATATCCTAATTTGAATCTCCAAATGAAAGGGAACTCTCCCCTAAAGGATGTTCCATCCTCTTTAGATTCCAAGTTAGCTATATAACATCCCACCTCAAAACTCAACTTTCACAACTCAATTACACTGAATTACATTACATAAAAATATAAAAAGACTTTAAGCAACATGCATGGTTATCTTATGCAGGCATAATTTAAATACATCCCAAGCAGTTATGTATAATTTTGCCAAAAATAAAATCATAGCCACATTTGGCTATGCTCTTTTAATTTTAATGAGGGCTTAGTATTTTAGCACGTGCAAAAAATATGTTAATTTAAATTTAAATTTTGGCCCCCTTAATTTAGCTCTGTATGAGTATGACCATCTACAGAAAACTCTGTGAGTATCCAGATCATTCCTAACATAGGGATAATCTAACATCTATCGCATCAATTTATAGATTACATAAAATTAATATATAAATAAACAATCACCTCAATAAATTATACAACCAGCATATAGTGAAAATTACAAAAACTCGGCACACAAGTAGCAAAAAAGTAAGCACCAGCCTAGTAGAAAACTATAATTGGTTGTCCTAGCAAACCATCTAGAGTGTGTGTAGAAAGTTGTGTGACTTGGATGTGTTCTATGCTAGGTAATTTGCTAAAGCTCTCTAGTGTTTTGATTTATTGAATGACAACATAAATTTTGATTTAAGTTTAAGTACTAATATTTTGATGTTGATTTTAAAGTGTATTTTAAATGATGAATGATTACTATATTTATTTACACAAATACATTGAAATTTATTCACCTTCCTTGGGGCTATGTTAATAGCCTCGTAGGCCTGAGTTACCTAGTAGTAATTAATATTGTTAATTAATTTAATTGATTGAAATTAAGGGATTAATAATTTTTTTAATTAATTGATGGGTTACTAATCTGATTGATTAAGTTAATTAATATTTTCTATCAATAGATTTATGGCATTGCCTTAGTGGGCTCGAGGATAAAACCTCCCTAGGACACGTAGCCCCGTAGCTTAAGGTACTCCATCGTAGAAACCTAATTGATGTAGTTGAAATAAAAATTTTCATTTAATGAAGTAATTAATAGTTAATTAAGTTTAAAATTTTATACTCAATTGAAACTATTCATGACGTTGTCATAATGGGCTCAAGAATAAAACCTCCTTAGGATACTTAGTTCGTAGCTAAAGGCAGTCCATCCTAAAAAACTTCATCTTTAGAGTACTTTTTTGTATTAAGGGGTTTGTTGATTAATTTTATTAATCAAATTAATGTTTTCTAGAGTTTTAATTAATTATTGAATTTTAATAATTTTTATAAATTATTTAATACATTAAATTAAGTGGTCAAAATTTAACTTTTAATATTAGAGTGAATTTTGGAATTTTTGTATTTTTTCTAAATACTACACCCTAAGGTGAGTAATTAGACACTAATCTTAGTGTAATTAATTTTTTCTATATTAAGTTATACATTTTAAAAATTTTGACCTATTTTTTAACTACAATTGACCAAAATGTTGACTTTTTATCTTTGACTTATTTTTTGTGGTTTGATATTTTTTTAAATACTAGATCCTAACTAGAGTCTAATGCTTTTGAGTTTGCTCAATTTAAAATTTTTTGAATTAATTATGAATTTTTAAAGTTTGAGTAATTAATTGAATTTTTAAATTGCTTAATTAGAAAGGTTTTAATGGTATTGCGCCAAAATGATTCCAAACTTCTTGAAATCACTTCCAAATGTCCAGAGTGACCCATGGGAGTGTTCTCAAGTGTTTGAGAATTATTTAAAATTTCTAAAAAGTTTTAGGAAATTAAATTAGTTAAATAATGATTTTCATTTAAAATTAAATTAAGATTAAATTAAGGGACCAGTCAAGAGGATTTTAATTTTTTTAAGTTAAGGATTGAATTTTAGAGCGTTTGATGCTTTATTTACAATTTTTGGATCAAATTTAAATTAATGGTGAATTAATCAAATATCTAGGTCAATTTTAAGGGGCAATTTGGGTTGCCTAAATGGTGGACTAAATGAATCCCAATTTTAGTGAAACTTGGGCCATGAGTTCACCTGATCTCAAGGCCCAAGCCATTTTAATTTAGGCCCATCGTGGACCTTCTAAGGTGATTAAAAAAACCACCCAATGTAATCACAAGGTTACCTTCAAGGGTTTAATCTAAGCTACTTAAATCAAGAAGAGGAATACAATCAAGGAATATATACTCCTTAGTCTAAGAAAAAATAGCACACAATTAATCACGCCCTAATTCTCATTGGAAAGGTAAGTAGGCTAAGTTGAATTTAGGGGTGTCAATATTTGACAAGACCCAAAAAACTAGACCCAAATCTAACCCCAAAATTTTGGGTTAGGGTTGACCCATTTATAAAATTGGGATGGGTTTAGGTTGTCCCAAAAATCCAAAACCAACTCAAATTGACTTGGGAATATTGCTTTATCATAGGCATCCTCCTAGTCTATTGTGATTACGAACCTACTCGAGTTGTTCTAAGTGAGGTCTAGTGCGCGGGAAAGGAAGATGAATGGTATCAGGTCACCTTCTTTTGATGAGGTGGTGGCTTTCTAGTCAAAATTGGAGCCCTTTTTCTTGAGTTTGACAAGGATGCTAGTGGTTTCCAACTACTTTGGCTCATCTGTGGCAAATGGGGGCTCTAAGGCTTTGGGTTTCTTGGTAGGGGAAGAAAGTTTTTGGGATTGGGATGATAAAGCTTGACGATTCTTCTTGGTTGCGGTAGCACGAGAGGTGCATATGAGTACATCAGTGATCGTGCGGCCGGACACCATTGCATAACTCTACCGACTGAGTGACTCTTGTCCAAGTGATGAAGTGAATACGCATGATTTAGGAATGAGCGGGTCGTGTTTGAGTTGTCCTGGACCCGAAGTGGGTCAGATTCGGGTCCAAAAATTTGACCAATTTGAAAAATGGGTCTAGTTCGAGTTTGATTAAAAATATCAGGTCAAACTTTGGTTTGACTTGAACCCGACCCAAAACCTACTTTTGATAGCCCTAGTTGAATTTAAGGGTCAACCAATGACCCATAAGCCCAAATTAGCCCAAATGTTCCCTTAATCATATCAATCATAAGGGATAAATTTCGGACATGTCAAAGACATGCCCAAAATTTTTGGCCATGATTAATTGTTTTCAAGCTAAAATTACAAAAATACCCCTTTGGTTAATACTAGAATTGACTAATTTCATGAATGATCATGGCCTAAAAACATAGAGCTTCTATAATTCTCCAAATGATCATTCTAATGAGCCTATGATCAATCAGTTTGGTCAAGTGTGTGAGGAGAGATAGATTTTTGAAGTTCTTTGCATTTTTTAAAAATTTAAAGGGGAATTTACCTATTTAGCCACTCACTTTCCACGTGGGCGCCACCTGATTGGTTAGCGAATCATTGACGATTGAATAGGTAACATTGAATAAAATGGGTAATGTGGAATTAACAGTAACCGTCGAAAGGTTAATCTAGAGGCTACGATTTAAAGCGTCCCAAGATAGTGGAGCAAAACTCCACCAGATTTTATAAAGAGCATCATGACGAGGGAAGCCTTCAATTCAACGATAGAAATATGTTGGGGTAAAAGTTTCTTTCACACTTGACCGGGCTACCTAGCTAGAGAGCTGTTTAGGTTTATACCTCATAGCGATCTCCAACACGTGGTCTTTTTTATTAGGAAGCTTGAGGGGATGACCATGAACACTTCTCCTTTGGGCTTCATGGCCAGAGGATTACTAAAGGTGGGCCTTCAAGCAAAGGATGGAGGGATTTTGCCAAAGCTCGTTGAAACAAATTGCTGGAAATGGATGGAGAGTGGGGAGAAGGAGGATGCTCTGAGAGCTTTGGGGAAGATTTTTGAAATATTAGGGAAGAGTGATGTCTTATGGGTGAAGGTGCCAAATTTAAACCATGGTCGCGACCTTGTACGGTTAGGATGACACTAGAGAGGATCAAGATGGCTCCAACTGGAGGGGACAACTATGGAAGGGGGGAGATCTTAAGCTTTTTTTTTTTTTTTTTGAAGAATGCAATAGCAATTAAGAGAAAAGAGCTAAGTACAAGCTAAAGAAAAGGCTCACATTCCTTCCTCAATAAAGAACAAAGAGAAGGAGGAATGTTAGCAAAAGAAGAACTATCAAAATAAAAGTTGTTATCTAAAGCCAAAGTAGCACACATATCGGCTACCTTATTATAATCTCTATGAATATGATGTAAAATTACCTTATGAAATCGGCCAAGAAAAGAAAATCCTCCACAATCTGATTGTAGCATTGCCAATTAGCCTTATTTAAAGAATGTTGAATGAATTTGATAACATTTAGGTTATCACCTTCAATTATTACTCCTTTGCTCTTAAGCATCCATGGTTGAATGAGTCTTCTAATTGTCATCACAGCATCCAATTCAAGATGAGCTATATCCCAATGTGTTCTTCTTTCAAAGGAGATCTTAAGCTAAAAAACTTTTGAACTTGGCTCTTGTGAGGATGGGACAACTGGAGCACCATTCCATTCACTCCAGTTGTCGTTGGCCATAATTCAGAAAAAAATGAGGTAGAAAGATTGTTGGGGGTCTGGTGAGTTGAAATGTTAGCATAATTGGACATGAGAGGGCCCAATTTAATAAGGTAGTTCAGGTTGACCTTAGTTTGGGTGTAACCAGGGTCGAGCCATGCGGTGGCTTTGATATGGGAGGTGTGTTGAGTCAAGTGTTATCCAATGTGATTAGGAATTGAGTTTGGTTTGATCTATGGTGGGAGTTAGCTCAAGAGAAAGTGGTTTTGACCACTTTGAGCTAGCTTAGGTCTTGACCCAAGTTAACCTAAGGGCTGAGTTAACTAAGGAGAGTGCATTGGACCTAGAGCCACCCAATGCAAGTGTTGGTTTGACATGATTTGGCCTAGGATGAGTTTTGGCTAATGGAGACACTTATTTAAACATCTAGGTCAAGCCAAATTGCTAATCCAAGTGGGTCCAAGGCATGGGCCTTCAAAGTGACACTCTTAGAGACCTAATCGGTCATCCTATGGGCTTAGATGGGCTTATCTATGCCTTAGTCAAAAGGTTTAAGCTAGATTAAAGTGTTTGTGTATTTTAGTCAAACATAATTGACTTGGTCGACCAGGTTGACCTTGGGTTAAGGTTTGGGTCCATTGAGTTTGGACTGATTACGTGAACTTAATGTGAATGGTCTCAATTCATGGGATGTTCATTTGGCTTGAAATGGATGTTTAAATGATTAAAGAGCACTTTAAGAAACCATGATTAAATTGTGTTGAGTCTAGTAATTAGGTTGTTAAGCCTAAGTGAATGTCCCAAGGCTACCAAGAGGGGGGTGAATTGGTAGTTTAAAAAATTTAAATGCCCTTATAGAAAATTATTGAACCGAAATAAAATTTCTTTTAAATTTTGTAGAAAAATATTTTTCAACCACAGAGTTTTTTAAAACTGAAATATAAAGTGCGGAAACGTAAAAACAGTAAAGTAAATGACACCAGATTTATAGTGGTTCGGTCTATAGCCAGACCTACATCCACTCCCCAGAGGCACCCTCTGAGTATTGCACTAATACCAATAGTGACTCTCCTTTTGCACCCACAGCAAGGCGGAGAAGCCTTTACAACACACTCTTTTCACCACTCCTCGGTGCGGCAGAGAACCGTCCGTCCTTTTACACAATTCCCAGTGTTGGCAGAGAACCGTCTGTCCTTTCACACTATCCCCAGTGTTGGCATAGAATCGTTCGTCCTTTCACACTCTCCTAGTGTGGGCAGAGAACCCTTCCGTCCTTTCACACTCTCCTAGTGTGGGCAGAGAACCCTTCGGCTGTTCACACTCTCCAAGTGTCGGCAGAGAACCGGATCTCCTTGACAGATCTTCTCACAAGAATCTAGAAGGAAGAAGGAAAAGAGTGAAGTAATCCCAATTCACAAGTAGAGACTCTTACCTTTGAACTCCAAGTGAAGCCTTCTCGCTCCAGTGGTAGGAATCCTCCCTTGAATGCTCTCTTCCACTCTCTCCTTGGCTATTCTCTCAAGAGGCACGAAGATCAAATGACAAAAAGATTGGGTGGCAGTCTAATTTGGACTATTTATACAAAAGACAAGAAAAACCGCCCAAAAACTGCAAGTATTCAATTCTGTACGCAGTGGATCGTCCCGTACGATCGTGGATCTTCCTGGACAATTTTACTTAAACGATATGAAACGACCCTATTTGAATATGTGTACGAAATGTCTTCGTACAGCTGATCATCCTGTACGAACTAAGTTCGTCCAGTACGAACATTTATTACAAGGTCGGTTCTAGAAACTGCTGAAAACTGTCCTAAGTCGGTTAATCATTTGGACGAAAATTTATTCGTCTGGATGAAATTTTTACAGAGGACCGATCGTCCTGGACGATTCTTTACTTCGTCTGGACGAAAATTTTCCAGATGACCAATCGCCACGGACGATAATTTAATTTCGTCAGGACGAAAATTTTCCAGAGACCCGATCGTCCTGGACGATTTTTAATTTCGTCTGGACGAAATATTTCCAGAGAACCAGTCGCCACGGACGGTAATTTAATTTCGTCTGGACGAAAATTTTCTAGAGAGCCAATCGTCCTGGACGATAATTTATTTCGTCCTGGACGAATAGGACTTAGAAAACATTTTCCGAGCAAGTTCATATTCGTTCCATATGCTCTATGGGAGATAACTGTCTGATCGTCCAGTACGAACGTATATCGTCCTGTACGATCAATATAAATTTTATATGATCTCCTCATGTGTGTGTGTGTATGTTTTTATTCACTCAAGTTACAATCAATCCCTTTCAATTTTTTATTTCAAAGAAAGTACAAGCCTCAAATATTACAGAGTATCTCATGCTGAATTCAATTTGAAGTCATCGTAATCTGGAGTTCGTTTTCCCTAAAATGTTAGTACACATAAGAGCAAATACAATTCTTCTAAAAAATGTTAGGAGATAACTACACATTTGAACAATAATGTTTGGAATCATCAAAACTTCATAAGTTGCAAAAATGTAAAGCATGCAAATAGCAACTATCTTAACAAATTGGTCAACCAGGTCAAACCAAAGCTTGGGTTTAAGTCCAATGCATTCCTAATGATGTTTATAATACATTAGAAGAAGTTTCAATTTTTGATATGATTAAGCCATGATGACATTTGGAGAAAATTTTAATTTTTTTTCTTAAAGGACATTTTTGTCATTTGACCCATGGTCAACTTTGGGTCAAGCTGGGTTCACCAAAATATAGTTTAATATTTAACATGTCATATCAAAGGCTATGGACATGGTCAAGGGTTTTGGGAAGGGTTCCAAAGTCAATTTTCATAAGGTGGCAAGTTTAGTGGCATAAATTATAAATATTTGAAAGTTTTGTAGTCTTTAGACTTCAATTCAGTTTATGGGGTTAGAAGTGTCAGATTGGGTTCAATTTGAGAGGGTTGACTTAGGAATATGCATAATCAATATGCAATTAATAGATCATAAATAGGAGGTCACTTAATTGGATTTTTAAATGATTGAAAAATCACTCATAAAGGGTTTTAGGATATGAGTCCTTAACCCTGAGTTTTAGTCTGGAATTTTTGATTTGAACTGGATTAAAGATTTGATTAATTGAGTCTGAATTATCTACATCTACAGAATTGAGATCAACATAATATAAATCATCTTTTGGTTTTACTTTTTTAGACCCCAAAGAAAAGAAGTTTCGAGATTTGATGGTTTAAATTTGTCAAGAGTACAATACCTTTAAAAAAGCTTTTATTAATTTAATATCAGCCTTCAGATCAAGGGTATCAATAGGGGATATGATTTGAGCCATTCGATCAGGGGTTTCATTTTTATTAGGGGAGGCCGATTCAAATTGGGAGTGGCGGTTCACTCATCCAAAAAAAATTAAGATGTTGACACTCCACCTTCTGCAGCTGGTCTCCAACTTCTCTCAACATCGGCTGATTCCAACCCATGCATGTCTGACCTCAACAGCAGTCATCTTGTCTACTCACACCGACTCCAGCCACCTCTAGCCACTGATCTTCAACTCCAAGCTCGACTCCGAACTGACCTTGCCAAGCCTTTCACAACCTGTTTACTTTTCAATGATCATACCCTTTACATTCTGAATCCCACAAGTATCATCCTTTCGGAGACCCATAGCTCAGAGAGTCATAAGCGTATAAATTTTGATATCTAATTCTAATGGGAGGTAGAAAGCTTGAATGAAATCTATTGTTTTTATTATGTTATATGGAGTAATTATTTATTTACTTTATTTATATTATTATTTAATTTTTTTATACCTATAAGCATTATTCTATTTAGTACAGTAAATTGTTAGGTTGGGTTTGACACGATGATCCGATGGTGGTGGGCTAGCAATAGTAAGGGTCTAACGTCGATGGTCAGGTGGTGTCAGTCCAATGATAGTGGTAAGATAGCAATGATCTAGTGATTGCGGTGATCCAACAATGATGATGGGCAGGAGACAACAATTTGAAGGTGGTTAGAAAATTTCATTAGACCGTATTTGATTTCCTTGATAATAAATCATTATTTTTCATATTTAAATGTTTTCGTGATATTGGAATTAAGTGATCTAAGGCTCATTGAATTCATCACATAGAGATGCTCAATTGATAAACATATGAAATTGAGAGATTGTTTATTTATACATTTGATGCCTTGTAGTTTCTAACTATGCTTAAATTACTTCACTTAGGCTAGTTTAGACTCAGATTAGATCATTTTTAGTGTTGATGGGATTCATTTCATCAAAACATTCACTTCAATTATAAATTTATTAAAATTAGAATTTGAATGATTCTAAACTTAGCTTAGAAAGTTTCCAATTTAAATATGCATTGAGATTCATGCCCAACCAAGTTGATTTTGTATCACATAACAATAATACTTGTCACAATAAGAATATAATAAATTGTAAAAATTTTGAATAAATCTTAGATATAGTTTTCTAAGATATATAAAAAATAATTAACTTCATAAATGAAAATAAAAATTTAGCATATGTTTCTCTTCTAATCAAGGTTGTGAAAATCGGACCAGACAACGAACAGGAAGAAGAAGAGGTTCACGGTTCGACCGGTATAACCGGGGTCGAATCGGATGACATAATGAATAATAAATATTATTAAAATTTAATAAATTTAACATAATAATAATGTTATCATTCAAAGTTTGAGACTAAAAAAAACTATGAAACATAAAATTTACATAATTAAGTAAAATAATTATTTTAAAATCTCACATAAAAGAAAAAAAATTATTATATAAGTTTATAAATTTAATTCTAACATAAGTTTATAAATTTAATATAAATTATTTTTATTTTATATCATATGATTAAATATATTTTACATGTTTATGTTGTATATATATCAAATTTATTTTATAAATTTATATCTAAAATCATTAATAAATACATAAAATTATTAATGATAAATTATTTTTTACAGTGTATAAATAAATAAAATTTTATTATTAACTAACAAATAAGTATCATTTACATAAAAAATAATTAATTAAAAAAATATGTTTAAAAATAATGTTTATATGCATTATATATGTTATGAGCTCATACGCATCTCAACTCTTTTTTTTAGTCTCAAATCACTTGAAAAGATTTTCTTGCTATTGTTTATATAGCATTTTGAGTATCCTTGTGTTAATAGCTCACATAATGTGGTGTGGCCATGTGAAATGGAGTTTGGGTAGTGTTTATAATAAAAGATGTATTACAATTATTTAATGTTTTAAATATATGTTAATTAATTTATTTAAAAATATTTAAAAATTGTGAACCGGTTCAATGCAGAGGCGATTTTAAAATTGAATCGGACGATCTTGTGACCAGTTCACGATCGAATCGGCCAGTCCGATCCGATTTTTAAAACATTGCTTCTAATTCAACTTCTTATCCATTTTTCTCCCATTTTCTTAAGAAAATGTATTGTTATCAAATATTTTAATATTTATTTACATATCACTTAATTTTTCATATCATCCTATTAAAGTAAACTCTTAATTATATATTAAAATAATTAGGTTTTAAAATGTTATTCATATATAAATATGAGTTTAATAAAGTAAGATCATACACTAATAAAAAATAAATAGTGCATTAATAAAAACGAAAAAATTGAATATTTGAAAATATTTCTTTTTAAGGAATGGAAAAAATAAAACATGGCAGCAGTGATCCCAAATCTTATCTACAGTTTCAGCAACTGTGCAGTGCATTGTTCCACTCCAGCCTCCTCCTCTTGAAACCCGACCGCAACTGCTACATATCATGGAATCCTCCTCCTCCCACTCCCACTTCCGCCGACTCTAAAACTCTCTTCTAATGGGTCCTCCACCTCCCCTTTCTTCAAAACCCTCCATGGTTTCTTCAAGCCCCGGCAGAGCCGAGAAGCTCCCAACGCCGGGATTCTCTCATCTTCTTCGAGGCAAGAGCGGCAGCCGCAGCCGTAGCCAAACCTCCCTCTCCCGCTCCAGCCCCCTCTTCCCCTCCCGTAACCTTAGCCATGGCCGTGCAGCGCCCCCTTCCATTGACGCCGGCAACGACGGCGAACCCTCCTCCCCCAAAGTCACCTGCATCGGCCAAGTACGAATCCGAAAGAAGAACAAAGCCTCATTCAGATACGATTCAAAAAGAAATCGGACGCAATCGGAGCAGAAGAAGAGAGGTGAAAGGGAAATGCGGTGCTGCTTCATCAATAAGTCTCTGCTCCTTAGCGTCTTTAGAAGCCGCCAATCGATCTGGAGGAAATGGTGGGTGAAGCTTCGATTCAAGGGGAATGCGGGATATCGACGGGGAAAGGAGAGGGTTGAACCGGCGGAAGCGGTTCCTTTGCCATTGAACGATTTGGGGGAAATTGTTTTTCAAAAATCGGAACGGGGTGATGAGGAAGAAGCTGAGGAGTACGATGAATCGGAAACTAGGGTTTTCGTCCCGCCAAAAAACGCGCTTATACTCATGCGATGCCGATCCGCGCCGCACAACCGCTCCTCCTCTCTCGCCACCCGCTTCTCTACCACCGGCGACGACGAGGATGTCGGGAAAGGGGAGGATAAAACCGTGAAAGGAACAGAAAGCTCCCGAGAAGAAGAAGAGGAGGATGAAGAGGCCCGTTGCCCATCGTCGCGGCCTCTCTTCCTGAAGCGGTCCAATTCGGAGCCGGCGAAGAAGGCGGCGAGGCTGGTGGCGCCGGAGGCCTCCCGTTGTTCGCAGAACGGTGATGACGACAACCGGCGGCCAGCAAAGAGCCCATCACGACTCCATTAAAGTTTGGTATTCAACTAGTTTTTTTTATTTATCTTCCATCTGGGCGTTGTCTTGTAAAAAGATTCTACAGTTTGTATTTTGTGGAAATTCTCTGAAAGCTTCTGCGATCGATTTTATAAGAAATTATCTCGAGATCTCCTCCACAATTGTGGGTGTGCGGGAGAATCTTCGAATTCGCAGCGAGTGTCCGTACAACGTCTTGGTTTGGTAAATCGGGGAATGGGTTCTTAATTAATTTTCTGCCTCGCTATGTAATAAGAGAAAAATAAGGGGATAATATTTTAATATTTTAATATTTAATATTTAAATTTCATTATTTGAATCATAACATTCAAATTATAAAAAAAAAAAAAAAAAATGATATAGAACATCTTTGTTATAGCTTATCAAAAATGATATTCTATGAATAGCTTATGAATATAGCTATTGTAGTAGGGAGGGAGGAGGAAAGAAGATATATGATAAATTGAGCTTTTAAGTTTGATTTGTTCCTTGGTTTTGTGTATCCTTTTCAGTAGATCATTTTCTTTCATCGATTCACTATATCATGAAATTGACATATCATTAAAATTCGTGCTTACATATCTTATCTCCCATCGTCTTTCACACATTCTCTTTTGCTCATGAGAGCTTGTTGATGAAGTCATTAATGATCTCCCTCGAGAACTCTCTGTGCTCTCCCTTCTTTTCCACTCAAGAGAACTTACAAGCAAATGTGTTGATGTGATTTAACATTTTAGGAATGTGTGAAGGAGCCCTCTATAGGTCTCATGGAGGACGTAAAAAAAGTTGAATTGATGAATGAGCTCATAAGAAGAAGGCTTTGATCAGACTAGTAATGATATGATGAGATCCTTAATTAAGTTTGTTGTGCGTTGAAATATACGCAGCGATATAGTTTGAACTTTTCGTCTCAGCATTGTATGAAAATCCAGTACACAAATAGAAGATGAAAGAATACCAAGATTTTTATGTGAAAAAACCTAGAAAAGAGAAAAATTATAGGGCCACATCCGCTGAAAAGATTCCACTAGTGTTTGAATTTATTACAAGTGATTGAGTTGTCCCCGAAATTGGGGGTGATCAGATTATAATAATCAATCGTCAGGTTGAAATCAAGTTAAAAACAGAGATTGACGATCAGAAAGAAATTCAATGTCAGTCGGCTACCGAGCAGAACTCCGGTGTCAGACGGAGTCGGGCAGAACTCTAGCATCAGTCGATAGTCGGTAAGAACTCCGACATTAGTTGGTAGTGTGGTAGAACTTCGCCGTTGGTTAGCGGTCGGGCAGAACTCCGACGTCTGTCGGCTGTCGAGTGGAAGTCTAGCGGCGGTCGATGGGGAGTAAGATGGCAAGAAATCTCTCTTTCTTCTCTTTCTTTTCTACTTTATCTTCTTGCTTCCTTGTTTCCTTCTCTTCTCTTCTCTTCTTTGTTGGGTCCCCTCTCATGAGAAATGATGGGTCAATTTATAGTTTTTTTAGAGTGGCATGGCCAAAAAATAGGGGTAAGATCAAGGGTAAATTAGGAGTGGTTTGAATGGACGACCGATGTTGAATCCTTTAATCGTGGACCGTTTACTATAGGCATTTGAATATCTTAATGATATAAAAATTTGATGATCTTGGGCTCATTTTTTTCTTCTCGTGAGCTTCTTGATTCGACTATAAGCATGTAACATTTGGAAACTGCTTGGTAATCCAAATTATGGATTCATCCTTTCAAAAGCGCTTTAGGTATTTGATGTGGACTTATTTGAGCTTGGATTGAGTTAAATTTGGTGTCGTTAGGTTCGTATTTCCAAGACATTCAGTACGAATATAAGTTTGCTGAAATTGGAGTTCAGATGGTTTCTAGTTTAATTTTTTAAATTTCCAACTTGATTTTTCCTTGAGATTCATGTTCGATCAAGATAATTTTTTGATGATACATCCTTTGCCCATATTTTTGAAGCTCTAGAAGTTCAGAAATATGTGTGACTACTTTTTCAATTACTTGAATGGTGAAAAACTTGAGGTTAAAAAATTTAAATTTGCTTAAACTTGATCATAGAAGCTCCATTAAGCTCCGAATGAGTCAAAATTTAATCTGAAACGTCAAAGAATAGTTCTAGGGACCCCAAAAATATTGAATTTGGACTGTCCGGGCTGAAAATTTTGGCCCAAACGTGCGTTGGTGGCAGAATCGACCGGCCTCCATCAGAAGCACTGGTGCCTCATTTCAGGCGTGCCATTTGGGGGCACGTCAAATCCTGCTTCATTAACAATCAAAAAGAAATCCAACATCAGTCGACTATCGAGCATAACCCAGGCGTTAGACAGCGGTCGGGTAGTCGAGTAGAACTCATGCGTCAGTTGGTAGTTGCGCAGAACTTCGGTGTTAGTTGGCAGTTGGACAGAACTCCACTGTCGGTCGGCTACTGGGTGGAAGTTTGGCGATATTCGAGGAGGAGTCTGGTGGCGTCAAGAAAGCTCTCCTCCTCTTCTTGCTTCCTTGTTTGATTCTCTTCTCTTCTTACTTCCTTGATTGTTTCTCTTCTCCTCTTGCTTGGGTCCCCTTTCATGAGAAATAAGGAGTCTATTTATACTTTTTAGAGAGTGACATAGCCACTAAATAGGGGGAAGATCAAGGGTGAATTGGAAGTGGTTTGAACTAAAGCCCAATGTTGAATCCCTTGATTGTGGATTGTTTATTGGGCATTTGAATATCTTAATGGTATTATAATTTGATGATCTTGGGCTTGTTGGATTCGTCGCATCGGGCTCCTCAATTTGACTATAAGCATATACGGTTTGGAAACTGTTAGGTAATCCAAATTATGGATTGAACCTTCCAAATGCGCTTCGGGTCTTTGATTTAGATCATTTGGGCTCAGATTAAGTTGAATTTGTTGTCATTTGGTTCGTATTTCTGAGACGTTCATATTGACTATAAGTTTGCTGAAATCTGAGTTTAGATGGTCTCCGATTTAATTTTTGAAGTTTCAACTTGATTTTTTCTCGAGATTCATGCTAGATCAAGATAATTTTTTGATGATATATCAAAGTTAATATTTGTGTAGCATATAAATAGTAAAATTTGTGTTAAATATATAAATCTTATAGTTTTTAATACTATGTATATCAAATCCCCTCCACTATAAAATAATCAAGATACATTAATACATGATAAGAATAGTTTTAAATTTCTATTATTTCTCAATAAAATTTATTTCTCAATAAAATTAAATTATTAGATAAACATAATTAAATTGTTACATATCTATATTATTTTGTTAAATGATTATGTTTGTAAAAAATTGAATAGGTGAAGTAGGTCAAAATTCCTTAAAAGTAATCATCCACTTAGAAGAAATTATTAGATATGTCGTCATCTTGAGCTTTTATCAAGATAACACGTGGCCTCCTATCACTGGTCATTTACTGCATTATTTGTCTATATAACTCATATACTGTATAGAAAATATATACAATAAAACTTTACTGTTTCCAATCTCTCTTCTTCCTCCGTCTTCTTTCGTCTCTAGCTTTCTTTGGTTCTTGCTATCAATGTTTCATGGTATCAGAGCATGTCTTCTCATGAACCTCCATTTTTTTCCTCTCTAGCACATCTCATCCATCATCTTGGGTAGCTGCTACGACCGATGCCAGGCGAAACTCTAGCACCCCCTTCGATCAGCAACTGATTCCTCAACAACTCAAATTTCTTATGAGCAACATTAAATTCATCACCTCCCTCACCCTCACCACTAAAAACTATCCGATCTGGCACTCTCAAGTCCTCAAAATGTTTAAAGTGAACGGGTTCGACGGCTTCCTCAATGAAACCTGTACATGTCCTTCTTTGCACAACTCACCCTCTTTTTCTACTCTCTCTCCTTTCAAACCTGGACCCTTCTTGACCAAAATCTTGCTACCGCACTCTATTCCATTATTTCCCCAAGTATTCTCCCCTATTTCCTCTCTCTTGACCACTATTTTGACATTTGGGACACAATCGCCCACCACCTTAAATCTTCAACTCGTTCAAGAACTATCCAGCTTCGGAATGAACTCCATCACCTATCCATGAAAAATTAGAACATGTCGCAATATATGCTCGCAATCAAATATTTAGTTAACGCCATTGTAGAAACAGGATCCCCACTTGATCCTAAAGAAGTTTTCTTCTATACCCTCAATGGTCTTCCCTCTCATTACCAGGCGTTCAAAACCGCCATTCAGACGAATCTGCAACTGTTGAGCCTTGACGATATCTACATGCTCCTCTATAGCAAAGAATTAAATCTGGTTCAAGAAGCTACCAAAGATGTTCAGAATCTCCAACTTACTGATCCTTCAACAGTTCTCATAAATAATCGCGGATGAGGCCGCGATAGTCACCCTCCCAATCGAGGTCGATCTTCGTCCTCAAGTCGTTTCCCTCGAACCCGCACAGACAAACAAAACTCTGGAGCCATCACATGCTAAATCTGTTCCAAAGTCGGACATTCTACCATTAAGTGTTGGCATCGTCATGTCAATCATACTTGGAAGAAATATGCAACCGGCCACCTCACATCTGATTTATCTCAGATTCAATCAATCAAGCCTTACAACTGTGCTCATCAGTCACTCTAGGAAACGACAATCAAATTCCTATTCACAACTCCGATAAAGGTATATTACCAACTCCATCAGGTAACCTCTACCTCCAATACTTCACGTTCCTAACCTCTCCTTCAACTTAATTTCTATTCGTCGCCTAACCAAGGACAATAAGTGTACCATTAAATTCTCAGCTAACAGTTTTTAAATTCATGACTCGACGACAGGTCACTTGCTACTCAAGGGTCCATGCCTTGATGGCCTATATCTCATTTGGTCTGCTCTCCGCAAACCAACTCTTGCACTCTTTTCAGCTCAAGAAGTTTCCAATCTTTGGCATAAGCGCTTAGGTCATCCGGTGTCTAACACCATTCAACAATTACACAAACACATTCCTTCTTTGTGAATAATAAACTTAATACACATTGTAATTCTTATAGATTGGCTAAGAGCCAACGTTTACCTTTTAATCATTCTCCAAACTGTAGTCTTAAACCATTTGATTTAGTGCATTCTGATATCTGGGGTCCAGCCCCCATCACCTCCACTCAAGGATTCAAATATTATGTTTCGTTTAATGACGATTGTTCCAAATTCTATCAGGTTTATCCCTTACTTATAAATATGATGTATCCACTAAATTTGTCGAATTCAATAAAATGATCACTATCCAATTTAATGATCAAATCAAGACGTTCAGATCTGACGGTGGTGGCAAATTCCTAAATCTCAAATTATAATATCTTTTCAAACAATTGGGTATCACCCACAAATACACCTGCCCTTACACACCCTCTCAAAATAGTGTCAATGAATGAAAACGCAGCACATTCTTGAAACCATTCGTAGCCTTCCCATCGATTCTCATCTCCCTTAGTCTCTTTGGGTAGAAGCCCTTTTAACCTCAGTTTACCTAATAATCATATACCTACTCACACTCTAAAAAATCTCAGCCCATATCATATTCTATACCACAAACCAGTTAGCTATAACTATCTCAAAATCTTTGGCTGTCTTTCCTATCCCTGGCCATGACCCTGTAATAATTCAAAACTTTCCCCTCTCTCTATATCGTGTGTATTCATTGGATATGCATCATCACAAAAAGGATGTCGTTGTCTCCATCCTTAAATAGGTCGGGTCTATGACTCTCGGCATGTAATCTTCAATCAAGCAATCTTTCCATATCATCACAACGTTCATACCAACTCCTCTAGCTCCACACCGAGCCTCACTCCTCCCCCACCCCCTGCCCCAACCTCCACTCCCATTCCCTCCACGTCCAACAACACTACTCCCACTGCCTCACACATTTCTTCCCCTACCACCGACCCTCACCCAACCACTTCTCATGTCTCAAACTTCCACACCCCCCCCCCCCCCCCCCCCCCAACCCCACCCCCACCCCCACCCCCACCCCACACACACACACCCACACACCTCAACCTACACATCACATGATCACCCGGTCCGAAACCATCAATCTTAAGCAAAAAACAATTTTTAATCTCATTCACACAACTCCCTCTTCTGATCCCACCACGTATAATGAAGTGGCTCGCTCTGCTCACTGGTGAAATGTCATGTCCGAAGAATTTCAAGCCCTTCAGTCACATGGTACTTGGGACCTTGTTCCCCTAACTCCACATAAAAATGTCCTTGGTTACAAATTGATGTTCTGCACCAAATACTTAGCTAACGAAACTCTTCCTCGCTACAAAGCCCAACTCATAGCCAAATGTTTCAATCAAGAATACGGTCTTGATTACACAGAAACTTTTAGCCCTGTCACAAAAATTACTACTGTTAGAATTCTTCTTGTCATCGCTTTACACCACGGCTAGCCAATCCATCAACTCAATGTCTCCAATGCATTTCTACACGGTAACCTCAATCAAAAGTTTATAGGAAATAACCTATCGGCTTCATCGATGAACTTCATCCCAATTATGTCTGTCGGTTGAAAAAGGCTCTGTATAACCTTAAGCAATCTCCTCGTGAATGGTTCGCTGTGCTCTCTAGTCAAACTCTTGGCTTTCGATTCAGCTCATTCGATACCTCTCTACTTATCTACAACAATAATGACTTTCTAGTATACGTCGACGACATTATTCTTACCGGCAATTATCATAAGGCCATCAAGAAACTCATTGCCAACCCCAGCTCCAAATTCACCATGAAGGACCTCAGCACCCTATCTCAGTTTTTAGGAATTCAAGTGGTGCACATCACTTACGGCTTACATCTCAATCAAAGCCGGTTCGCACAAATAATTCTTTCTCGGGCAGGTATGTCTAACTACAAACTAGTCTCTACACCCTCTCAACTTAAGACCTCTCATATTAATTCCAATTCTAATGCCTTCTCTAACCCTTAATTATATTGTCAACTTGCTGGCTCACTGTAATACCTGACTCTCACAAGGCCGGATCTCTCGTTTGTTGTCAATAAGGCCAATCAACACATGCAAAACCCAATGAACGCACACTTCGAAGCTCTTAAATGTCTATTTAGATACATACAGAGAACAATTCACACCAGTCTACCTCTCTTTCGTGACAAACTGACACTTCGCTCCTACGTAGATTCCGATTGGGCCGATGATGAAGTCAACAAAAAATCTACTATGGGCTATTACAACTTCCTGGGATCATCCCTCATCTCCTGGAGTGTGAAGAAACAAACAGCTGTCGCTCGACCCTCCACAGAAGCAGAATACTACCCTTTAGCCGCAGCTGCCACCAAAATAACTTGGATACGTCGGCTTCTTCAAGAACTCAATCGCACTCAAACCAATGCCACCCACTGTTCTACGATAATACGTCAGCTATCGCACTGGCCAACAACCTTGTGTTTCACGCACGCACCAAACACATTGAAGTCGATTGTCATTACATTCATAATTGCATTAAAGACAAGACCATCCAAGTTCATCATATCTCTACCAAAGATCAGTTACCCGGCTTGCTCAACAAGCCCCTCTCAACACCTCGTTTCAAGAGTATCCATCAAGCTAGTTACCGCTCAGGATGCACCAGCTTGAGGGGGCCTGTTAGATATGTCGTCATCTTGAGCTATTATCAAGATAACACGTGGCCTCTTACCATTGCTCATTTACTGCATTATTTGTCTATATATACACTCATGTACTGTACAGAAAATATATACAATAAAACTTTATTGTTTCCAATCTCTCTTCTTCCTCTGTCTTCTTTCTTCTCTAGCTTTCTTTCGGCTCTTGCTAACAAGGTTTCAGAAACTTGTTCTTGAAGTCATTATTGATCTCATCCCTACACGTTGCAACTGAAATCTTCAAAAAAAATTCCATAGAGTTCTCAAGATAAAACTCTTTCGTAAATGATGTTGCTCGCAACCTAGAACTCATCAAAGGTTGCCTAAATACATTGATAGCCGAGAAATCCACATTTTGGTAAGGTAATGACAACAATCAATGCAAGGAAATGGATATGGCAGTGAGCAGCAAACAAGGACAATTTGGGCTTAGCTACAACAGGGACATGGGAGAGAAATTATTCTGTGTAGATACCAGATCGTTTGGAGGCGAATCAGAACTCGCCATTTCACCCGGTACACAGCCACGATACAACAAAAAATAACATGGCACATTCTGATTTGCCTCTTGATTGTCCGATATTTGCACGGAAATTTTTCTCTTTCTAGTTGCCAAACCATTTGATTGTGCACATTTTCTTAAAAGCCTATTTAAAATAAGTACATGAGATATAGAACAAATTTACTTGAAATTAAGCTACTGTTGAACTTGTTGTGAACAACTATTAATAATTTAGTTTAAATTGAAGTTCACTGCTTAAAGATTATAGAAATAATAAATTAATAATAATCAATTAAAATAAATTTGGATAGATGCTTTAAATAAAGCTGAAGCAGGTAAACGTGAGATTCCTGTAATGATAATTAAATAAAATTCAAATAAATTTTGTATAAATCCATATGTATGATATTTCATAATGTTTGATAATTAATTAATTAAGGAGAAATAATAGGTGTTGCACTTAATTATAATTTTTTTATTAGCACATTATTTTCATATTAAAATTTTAGTTTTTTTTTTCTAAATCTTCGATGTCAAGTGCCAAATTCGAATAAAATTTTAATGGTAATTTTTAATTCGACAGTAAAAAGATAAAAAATCTTACTCCGCTACTACCTGGCTACAGGCGGTAAGATAATGGAAACAATTAATAAATAGTAAGTGCATACAGTCACCAGCAGTGGACTCGGGCGAGGAAGATGATGCGACAAAATGGATTTAAGCAAATTCCAAATTCACAAAAAAAAAAAAGGCATTTGAAAATTAAAACATTTATTCATTTTATATGTGAAAAATAAAAAATTTAAATTTGAGAAATTTGTAAAATTTAAATTTTATGAACCGGCGCGGAGACCATACTGATCTGATGTTGACAAAAAATGAAACTGCCAACCTGTTTTCCATATCGTTGGGACCAAAAAAGTCCTTCATTTCTCATCGGAATTTCTCATCGGAACAAGTAATCGATTGATGTTTCAACAACATAAGTGAAAGAAATTATGGAAAAAAAGTAATAGAACAGTTTTTTTTTCGGTCAATTTTTTAATTTAAAATTTTAAATATAAAATAAATTTTAGTTAATTTAATATATATTATAATTATATTTAAATAAATTTAATTATTTAAAAAAATTATCAAAATATTCTGACACTTTTTTTAATATATATATATATATATATATATGATAAAAAACTGATAATTATCTCAAATAAATATTTAATTAACTCAATCACATGAATTGTTGTATCTTCTATTAGAAGAGTAAGCATCAAAACATGGTCAACAACATCACTTCTTCATGTGATGTGCTAAGTACACTCAGATCAGGTGACCGTTGCACTCTGCTCTCCCTTGCAATTCTTGGGCGATCTAGGGCTTCTGTTCGGAAGTTTGGCATTCGGTCGGTGGATCTTGGCCCTATGGCTTCCTGGTTTGGTTTCTCGCTTACTGTTCGTAATATTTGGCCTTCTTTTGAGCTTTTCGCAGTTTAGTTTGGAGTTTTCCTTCGGTTTTCTCTTCGAGAGATGATGACCCCATCGTCATCAACCCCCCTGATGCTTCCACCCCTGAGGGCCATTCTCGGTCCTTCAAGGATGTTGTTTATGGTTCCTCCTCTTCTCCTAAACTCCACTTTGTGCATTCCTCTTTTAAGGGGTGCCCGACGCTTTTGTTCAATGATGCAGTTGTGTCTCAGTTAGCTGCTATGTTTTCTCTTACTCTAGTTGGTAAATTTCTCTTACGTCGCCCTAATTTGGATGTGATCCGTAAATTTTTTTGTTAGTTTGAAATTACATGGTGCTTTTCACGTTGGTTTACTGGACCCTCGTCATGTGGCTATCCAATTAACGAACGACTTGGATTATAGTCGTATCTTTGCATGAAGGTCCTACTACATTCAAGCCTGGCAAATGCGTATCCTTAAATGGACGCCTAACTTTGATGTGAGGGAAGAATCGCCTATTGCGCCTGTGTGGATTTCTTTTTTGAACTTAAGATTGCATTTTTTTAATTCTCAAATTTTGTTTGGCCTTGCTTCGATTTTTGTGAGACCTTTACAACTGATTAGGCCACTACTTCTATATCACGACCCTCTGTGGCTCGGGTTCTTATGGAACTGGATGTTTCTAAAAAGCATCCAACTGAAGTGTGGCTAGGCTTAGAGCTTAATGGTTATTTTTAAAAAGTGGATTTTGAAAATTTGCCTATTTTTTGTACTCATTGTAAAATGCATGGGCATGATTTTAGTGAATGTTTTAGGTTGCATCCCCTCCTCCGCAAAGATAAATTTGTGACTAAACAATCTCAACGAAAAGAGGGTCCTCTTGTTCAGGAGGATAATCTGCTCGTGGCTGAAACGGAAGGAAATGATTCTAGGTTGGATGATGCACCTATACCTATGGATGTTGGTCCATTACCTTTAGTGATTGAACATTCGACCCCTATTAATGTGGACATGGCTGCAATTGTGCAGCCTGAGGCTTTGGTTTGTTTGTCGAGTGATTGTGAAAACTTGGATAAGCAAGGGTTAAAGGATTATATCTCTCTAAATACTTCTACATCTGATTTGCCTGTCATGTATTGCTTATTAAATACTAACAAAGCTGCTAATGTTGATGTTGTTCTTTGTTCTGCTCTTAATCAGGAAGATGTTTTTAGAAACATTGGGATAGGGATTATTTGTGATAACATGTTGGGATTTAATGAGAAGGCCTTGATTGAAAAGGAAAATGTTGAACTTGGTCTTAATAGCAATGTGAATGAGGATGATGAATTATTGGAGGAATGTGAGCTTTCTCAAAAGGGTAAGGAAAAACATGTGATTGTTGACTATAAGTCCCCCTCTTCCTCTCAGCATACTCTTGATGATCTTACTGATAATGAGGAATTAGAATTTTCTGCTAAATGTTATGCTAAATATGATAATGATATTAGCTTTATTAAAGTTCAAAGTAAATGTGGTACGAAAAGTTAGAACTTTGTTTTACAATCGGGTAGAAATACTCGTTCACAAACTAGTCAGTAATTATTATTATTTATGTTTAAATCGATTATTTGGAACGTTAGGAATATTGGGTGTTCTTCCTCTCGCTTGTGGGTTAAGAATCTTTGTCGTATTCATAATATTTCTATTTTAGTGTTACTTGAGCCTCATGTCAATGTCTCTAATTTGATTTGTACTGCTAGATTTCTTTGTTTTAAACATGCTTTTGCTAATTATGCGAATAAGATTTGGGTGTTTTGAAAAGATCCTGTTCGTATTGACATTCTTGATAATTTTACTCAAGTGTTGCATTGTAATATTGAAGTTTTAAATATCAATTGTTGTGCTTCTTTCATTTATGCTGCCTCTTCTCGTGGGATTAGAAAAGTTCTTTGGGTGCAATTGCTTGATTTCATAGCATGTGTAGGTTTCCTTGGTTGGTGGGTGGTGATTTTAATATAATCTCTAACCCTTCATAACATATTGGGGAAGTTTCTCCTAATTCTCATTCTATGGAAGATTTTAATAATATGATTCTGAATTGTAATCTCATTGACATTAGCTTCTCTGGTAACAAGTTTACTTGGAATATAGGGCATTTATGGAAAAGGTTGGATCGCATTTTATTTAATGATAACTAAATTAATTCTTTTAGTTCCATTTCTATTGAGCATCTTAGACGTACTCTTTCTGATCATTCTCCTTTACTCCTTGCTCTTAATACTAGACAAGTGAACTCTTTCCCTTAATTTCATTTTCAAAATATGTGGCTTCAGCATGACTCTTTTCTAAGTATTGTTCAGGATAATAGGAATGTGCAGCTGCACCCTAATAATTCTATTTTTGGTATGAATAGGATCTGGTTTAAGTTGAAAAGACTTAAATAGGTTTTAAACTGGTGGAACCATAATGTTTTTAAAAATATCTTTTCTAATATTTTAAATACTAAAGAGAATGTCAATAATGTTGAGCTTAAATGTCAAAGTTTTCCTTCTGATGCTAATTTTACCTTACTTAGAGAGTCTAAGGCTAATATCTTTAAACTTCATGCCCTAGAGGAAACCTTTTGGAAATAAAAGGCTAGTGCTAAGCACCTGTTGGAAGGTGATAATAATACGAAGTATTTTCATGCTTTGGTCAAACGAAAACGTATTTTGAATTCTATTAATAAAATCATTCGTGAGGATGGTTCTATTACTGAGAATACTAAGGAGATTGTCATGTTGGCTGTTCAACACTTTCAGGCTAGGCTCAATAAGGTTTTTATCCCTACTAATATTACTAACACTGCTATTATCTGTAATATCATCTCGGTGGAGGATAATACTTCTCTTTCTAGAATTCCTTCTTTAGATGAATTAAAAGATATTGTTTTTGATATGAATGGCAACTTTGTGGCTGGTCCTGACGGCTTTAAAACTAATTTTTTTCAAAAAAACTTGGGATATTATTAATCAGGATCTTTATGTTGTTGTTCTAGATTTTTTTGCTGGTCATACTATGCCTAAATTTTTCTCCTCTACTTCTATTGTCCTTATCCCTAAGAATAATAATGCTAATAATTGGAATTATTTCAGACTTATTAGTCGTTGCACTTTTTTTAGTAAACTTCTTTCCAAAAATTTTATGTCTCATCTTACTTTTGTTCTTCCTAAGCTTATTTCTCTATTCCAAATGGTATTTGTTAAAGGTCATAATATTTCTGACAATATTTTGCTTGCCCAGGAATTCTGCCATAATTTAGAGGACAAGGTGAGGGGTGGAAATTCTATCTTCAAGCTAGATATCTCTAAAGCCTAAGATATTATTAATTGGTAATTCATCTATAATATCTTGTAACTATTTGGTTTTAACTTAACTTTAATTAACTTTATTAGAAACTGCATTGAAGGTTCTTGTTTCTCTTTGATTATCAATGGTAAGAGCTCTGGTTTTTTTAAATCATCTCATGGTTTAAAGCGGGGGACCCTATGTCTCCTGCTCTTTTTATTATTGCTGTGGATTATCTATCTAGAAGCATTGCTCACTTATTTGATAATCACCCCAACTATTATTTTAGAACTAAGGGGGTTTTCCCTTATCTCACCTTTGTTTTGCTGATGATTTCATCATTTTTATGAATGCTTCTCGTCATAAGATTAATAAACTTATAGATTTCTTTCATTATTTTTACACTATTAGTGGTCTGTCTTTGAACAATCAAAAATGTTATTTTCTTGTTTCTAAGAATATGCATCTTGATTGTATCTTGGTCATTAAAGATCTTACTAGGTTTGTGCATAGTTGGTTACCTATAAAGTATCTTGGTATTTCATTGTTTAGAAGCAGAAAAAAAATCTTTTTTATTTGATGATTTGATTACCTTTATTCAGAATAAATTGCATTCTTGAGAGTCTAATTTTTTGAGTTTTGGGGGAAAGCTTATTTTGATTAGAAGTGTTCTCTTCTCTCTCCCTATCTATTCTTTTCAAACTCTTCTTCCTACTATGTTAGTTTGTAATATAATTGATAAAATCATTAACAAGTTTTTTTGGAAAGGTGTTAGTAGTAACTCTAAAATTGCTTTGGCTTCCTGGGATCAGTGATGTGGGGTTCTTAAAGAGGTGGCCTTGGTTGCAAAAGCATGGCTGACTTGGCCCATGCTTTCTCCTATAAGTTATGGTTTAATTTTCGTGTCAAGTCTTCCTTGTGGGCTAAATTTATGATTTCTAGGTATTATGTGGGGAAGCATCCTTCTACTTATACTTTTAATATTAGTGATTCTAAAGTTTGACAGAGAATGTGTAAGGTCAGGTGGGAGGAGGAGCCTCATATCTCTTAGGGCCTTGGGGGTGGTAATATTTTCTTTTGGCAGGATCAATGTTTAAGTTCTTGCTCTATTGATTCTCTCATTAATTCCACATCTACTGCTGTTGTTAAGGAGAATTATTTTATTAATGATAACTGTTGGGATTATGATAAGCTTGCTAATGTTCTTCCTGATTGTATCATTAAAAAAATTCTCAATCTTCCTTTAAACATGGATTCTAATGATGTGCTTTTATGTAATTTGGCTAGTGATGGCATTTTTAGATTAAAAGATGCTTGGAATAATTTTAGAACAAAGAATGTTGTTACTTCTCTTTTTTTAATGATTTGGCATAAAAGTATCCCTTCTACTGTTGCTACTTTCATTTGGAGAATTTTGCATAAATTTATTCCTATAGATGGCAATTTGATCAAAATAGATTTTGTTCTTTCTTTTACGTGTCAATGTTGTTTTCAATTTGAGAGTATGCATCATGTTTTTATTTCTGGCCTTCTTGCCATTAAAACTTGGTGTTTGAAGATATCTTCAAATTAAATAGTTTCAATGTGAATAAGTCTATTCTTACTCTTCTCAATGCTTGGTTTGTCAATTTTAAAGGTTATATTAAAAATGTTACCCCTTCCCTGATTTTATGGTTTATTTGGTTGGAAAGAAACAATTCTCTTTTTAATGACATTAAAATGGATTTTCAACAGGTTATTAAGAATGTGAATGATATACTGCTTAATTTGGTTTCTGTTAATTTGCTTTCTTTTAAAGATTTTAAGGACTATTATGATGCTTATTCTGAATTAGGGATCAAGATAGAGGTTTCTTTTCTCCCTCCTTTTCCTCACTCTATCTCTTGGGTTAAACCTGATGTGGGTTGCTTCAAGCTGAATGTTGGTATTGATAATGTTAGTCCTAATATGGGGTGTGGTGGCATTATTAGAGATTGCTTTGGTAATGTTGTTCTTAGCTTTGTGGGGCCTCTTCATAATGGTAAACCTTTTATTGCTCTTCTTACTTCTATTCTTTATGGCTTAAGATGTTGTATGTCCCTTGACATTGCTAGCATTACTATTGAGACTAAGCCCTCTTTTAGTATTCAATGTCTTTTTAATGACGTGAATTTGGTTTGTGAAGCTGAGGCTTTTTATATTGTTAGGGATATTAAGCATTTGTTGGTTTTCATCACTATTGATACTTATAATGTGGTTAAGGAAGGCAATGCTTGTGCAATTTGGTTGGCTAGGTTTGGGTTAGGATTGATTATTTTGTGGACATTATGGAATCCAATGCTCCTACTCCTCTAAAAGGCCTCTTAAGATTAGACAAAATTTCCTTTCCTTATGTTAGAAGTTAATTTTCTTCCCCTGTGTATTTCTGGTTCTTTCGGTTGGCCCAGCTTTGCTGGCTAGTTTGGGCTTGAGGTGTCTTGTCTGGGTTTTTATTTGGCTGGGGTCCTTGGACTTTCTTTCTCTGTGTTGGTAGATTTCTTCTGGTTATATTGTGTTTTTTTCAGGTTGAGCGATGATTGCAATCTCCATTTGATGGGTGAACTGCTTGTTGCTCTCCTCCCTTGGGTTCTGAGAGGGCTAGATTTTGTTAGCTTCTTGGCTATCTGGGGCTTGCTCTTTCAAGGCTTGGTTGTTGGTTTGATTTTGCTGGAGCATTACTGGACATTTGGCTGGATCATTGACAAGTTCTTACTGGCTACCTTTCTCTTATCAGTTAAGCTTTCTGGGTGCTTTGGGATTTCTTTGTTGAATTCCTAGTACTCTAGTAGGGTGGGGAATTATTGTATGGCCAGGGCTTGCTGTGTTTCCTGGGTTATGAGGCTCTGGGGGGGGGGGGGGGAGGGGGGGGGGGGGAGGGTGGGGGGGGGGGGGGGGGGGGGGGTGCTCTGGTTTTTTGTTTGGTGTTATCTGGTTCATTTTGGTTGGGGTCTCTTTGGGTTCTTTGTGGTGCTGCCTTAGGCTTATTTCTGGTATGTGGGGGGGGGGGGGGGGGGGGGGGGGGGGGGGGGGGGGGGGGGGGGAGGGGGGGGGGGGGGGGGGGGGGGGGAGGGAGGCCTTTGGTTGGATTGAGTGGCATCAGGTCTTACCTTATGATGTTCATGGTTTTCATTCCATCATGAGCTCTTCTTACTTGATTAAATCCTCTATTTACTGGTTATTTCTTATGTTGGAGATTGGTTTTTGGTTGTTCCTTTGGTATGTGCTGGGTACGGTGTTTAGTGGTTGTTTTTTATGCTGAATTATCTATTCTAGTTTGTGCCTTTAGCTTTGGTTTTGCTGGAGCATTAGTGGGCTTTTTTTGGTTGGCTTTTTACTCTCTATTTTGGTTTCTGGGTGCTTGAATTTTGGTTCTATGTGGTTGTGCTGGTTGGGGCCTTTCTGTTTGCCCTTACCTTATCATGCTACCTGGGGCATTATTGCTATGAGGAAAGTAGTTGATGGGTGTCTGCTCGGGCTTTGCCTGGATGTTATTTGGGGGTTGTCCATTGGGTTGGTTTCTCCTGGTAATGATAGCTGTGTTGGGGGGTACTGTTTTTGGTTGGTGTGTCTTCAGATCTTATCCTGCTGTGTTATTTTTCTGGAGAATTGGAGGACCAAGGTGAGTTATTTTTGTGGGATCTTGAGTGGGCTTAACATCTATCATTGGTGGAACTTTATCCTTTTATTGTGCTATTTGTTTTTATGCCTATCCTAGAGGTTTTTGCTCTATTTGTTGCAGGATCTTTTTTGTGCAGATCATATTTCTACCATTTTTTTTTGGACAGGAAGCTCGCATTGAAGGTTTTGATTTGCTGCTTCCTCTCTTTTTGGGTGCTTCTTCTGGTGTACCGTAGAATATACCTAGGTTTTTCTGTACTTTTGTGTAGCTCGGATCTTGAGCTCATAAAGTTTTTTATTTTTATCTTTGTAACTCGTTTGAGCGGTAGAGAGCTCGATGTCCCTTTAAGAACCTTATACTTTTCCCTTTATATAAATGTGTAGGCCCCTCCGTGGGTTTCCCCTAAAAATAAAAAATAAAATAAAAAAGATCAAGCGTCATAACAATTAAATATTAGTGAAGATTTCTGGACTCAAAGGCCAAAGTTATACATATTGAGGAGCCAAAATGAATCCAACTGGAGTGTAAACAAGTTGAATCACGCTCAAGTCATTTATGGCTTGAGCTTGAGCTTAATTAATTAATTGAGTCTGAGCTCAAGCTCTAGCTTTGTTCTATGAGTTCGAGGTGGCTCACGACCCGGCTCATTTATTATGAAAGAGAGAAAATTATGATAATTTAAGCCATAATTCTTATAAAAATTAAAAAGAATGATAAATTATTAAAAAATAATAATAAAGAATCACTTAATATAAGAAAGTGAGATATAATTTTTAAATATTTTTAATAATTTTATACTTAAAATTTTGAATTATAATATATTTTAAGTATATTTTATATTAATATTTTTAAACGAGTTGGCTCCCTAGCTAACAAGTCGGGTTGAGGCTAGCTTAAGCTTGTTTCATTAACTCGTTGAGCTTAGCTTATGAGTTATCAAGCCTAGCCTGAATTAGCTCATGAGTTGGTTGGACTCACTTACAACCCTAATTCCAAGTTTCTTGGTTGCCCAAACCTAGAGAAAAGACCAACCATGGGTGAGCAAAGGATGTTTTATAATTGAGAGAATGCTTTACATCACTATACATGAACCCGTTTTGATAATAGTTGTTCAATATTCTCCAAGTTTTTGTTTTCTTTGGGAGACAATTAGGCCAACTAAGACAAACTCATACATAAATCACCTACGCAAGACTCGAATCTAAGACCTCTTGGTTGATAACTAGCTCCAAACTAACAGATCAAGGTGAGCTTTGTAATATTCTCCATGTTATTATGACATAACAAAAACCTAGAACTTCAAGGCACACCTTTTATGCCAGATTTGTATGGGTCAAACTAAGGCTTTGTTTGGGATGGCTTTTTTACTGCTTCTTAAAGCAGCTTTCTAGTACAAAAATTAATATTTTTGAACTAAAAAATTACTTTAAGAAGTAGTAAGAAAGCAGTCTCAAACTAAACATAAATGTGTAACAATAAAAAATTAAGATAACATAAAGGTTTGAAACTCACCTCCAAACAAAAAAGTGGAGTCCCTGCTTTCTAAATAAATTAAAATAGAAGCAATATTAGAGTGCTCTTTACTAAAGATAAGAGAATTTCTATAAAGCTCACAAACAAATTTTCCAACAAGCCAGGGATCCCAAAGAAGAGAAAGCTTGCTACTAAAATGAATTTGAAATGCAATCAAATTTTGAATTTAAAATGTTGCCTTCTTCATTTTTTCCAACACTTTGTGATAGGGTTTCCAAAATGAGCTGTGTTTATTTTTTCCATGCAACACCTAACAAGAGGATTATTATAGTTAAAAAATCATTAGATAAGAGAGCTACTAAAACTAAAGGAAATTTTAGAGAGAGCAAGGATCCCAAGGCCACTAAACATCATCAGCTTGAATGTATTCTTTCCATGCAACAAGGTACATTTTTTCGGGAGTAATATCACCATGAGAAAGGAACCTAGCACACAATTTGTTGAGAAATTTAAAGAAACTATTAGGTAATATAGAGCCCCTAATATCATAATCAATTGAGTTTTATATAGAGATTTTTATGAATTGAAGGCTACCAGTGAAGGATAAAGACTTGATCACCTTCCACCCTTGTAAATGATGAGTAGCTTTGGACATAAAGAGGCTAGATATTAGAGAGAAAAGTTCTCCTAACACAAATAGGAAGCCCTAAATACTGAAACACGACACTTTTAACTTTGAAATTTAGAATTCTAGAGGGGGGCATGTTTTGACAAAAAATAGAATTTTTTTTTAAAATAAGGATTGATAGTTAAGATAGAAGCAGTATAGAATTAGAGTATGATTCATTTAAGCGATTACATATTATATATGCTAGCCTTTCCTAAATAAAAAGATATCAGCATAGAGAAGATGGAAAGTTGAGCATCCCCCATTTTAATAATATCATTAGATTTATCAAAGGAAGCAAATTCAAAAAGGTTAGATAATCAATCTATGATAATATAAAATAAATCAGGAGATGGTGGGTAGCCTTGTCTTAAGCCAGTCAAAGAATCAAAGAGCCATTAATATAAAGGAAGAAATGCACATTTTTAATCCAAGTTCTAATACACTCAATAAAAGTGTCAAGATAGTCTTTTCTAATGGAATATGAGTAGAAGGTATTATCTAGAAATTGAATCTAATAATGGAGTATGTATAGAATATATTTTCTAGAAACTGAATCTAAAGGCTTGAAAATATTAAGTTTAACACAAAATAATACATTATTTTTTGTTCATTTTTAAATCAACTGTGACTTCTTTAGGAAGAATAATATTATCCATTAACATCCTATTAGAGATAAAGCTATCTTATGAAGGATAAATAATATATGGTATAATAGGTTTTATTCTTGCTACCAACAATTTAGTAATAATTTTATAAAATGTGTTACATAAAGAGATATGCCTGATATAAAAAACTCTTCTAGTATTTTGAGATTTGGGAGTAAGAATAATCATGTATCTTTTTCAATTTCTTTGGGAGTAGATTTTAGAAAAAACTATTTAATAATCTTGCATACCTATACAAATCACTAATAATATCTAAAGTGGAGGTGTAGAACCCAAAGGTGAAATCATTATATCTACAGGTAGAATATTATCAGAGAAAAAAACCATATCTCTAATTTCTTATCTGTTATGGGAGTAGTGAACAAAGAGAGTATATGTCTTTCCTAGCAGGATAAGAGGTAGCCTGGTTAGAAGTAGTTATAGAGAGATTGAAAAGAGTTTTGAAGAGAGAAATGCCAGCTTTAGTAATAGTCAATGGGGAAGAGAAAGTCCCATTAGATATGGTAATTTCCTTAATGAGGTTATATTTTTTTACCTTTTATTTTTCCATAAAGATAGTGAAGGTCATCCACAACCTTTGTAAGCCACATAGATTCCCACTTTACATAGTACAAGAAAACCACACTTAGAAGGAGGTGGAAAACTACTTAGTGATCCCCTTGGCCTTATCATTGAGATTGAGATTGAGAGGATCAAAATTAAATAGGGTAAAAAAGGTGTTTTTTTATATTAAAGTTCTTTCACTAAACTAGAAAGGTGAGTAGCTAAATTCTAAATTTTGAATTTAATGATTTATCTCATATACTTCAATTTATCATAAACGGAGGAAATAAGTCTTTTTTCTCGGCAATGCACAAGAAAGTAGCATAGAGGCAGCCACAAAATTTAGACAGCACACTCAAATATTTTTTATATAAAAAAATAATGTTTGAAGAGGTAGGAATAGATGACTACCTTTTAAAATGAAGAGAGAAATATATCCAACCAGAAAACATTTATTAAAACCCTATCTAACTTAATGTGAATAGGAAGATTATTCTTGTTGTTGGATTAGGCAAAATAAAGACAAACAAAAGTAAGCTCTTTTGAGATAATATGAAATATCATACTGTTGAAGTCATGAAAATTTCCACTAGGAATGACATTCCCACCACAGTTTTCAGTAGCATTCATATAGTAGTTTATTGTCTCCTAGAATAGCTCAAGCCTGATGAGTGTTGTAAGCAATGTCACCAATGTCTTTTAGAACCTTCTAAAGATTTCTTCTTTCATATGTAGAATTCAAGGCATCACAACCAAAAGAAGAATGGTTAAAGGTTTAGATAAGTTACAATGCCCCAAACAATTTGATTATTAGAAAATTTGGGAGTGAAATTGATATAAAAGGCATCCCATTTTATCCAAATTCTTCTAAGAAGGGAGAATAAAAAATTGCTATCAGTACTTTCATTATCAAGCACTTTTTGGGAATTCAAAAACCACATATTAAACAATTTATTATTATACATTTTAGCTTCCAAAATACTAAGGTGTTTGAGATTGATTTTTCGGATAAGGTTCCTGCAATTAAGAACCTTGTCCAAGCCATTAAAATCTCTAATAATCTAAAAGGCCAAATAAGGGTAGTTATTAGTATTTTAATGATTGGGTGTTCAATTTCGTATCCTTTGCTAATGAAAGATCTTTTGTAGATATAAGTTGGCTATTATTTAGGTTATAATGAGAATTAAAAATGCTTTGGATGGTGGCTTCCATGTTAGGATTTAACATGGAAAATTTATTTGGATTCATGACATCGAGAACATGGGTACTATATAATAAAGGGTTAGAAGAGAGGAGTGATCAAATGTAAGTCAGTTTAAATTTGTTAGTGTTTATAGATTTTCAGTCGTGGGGTATTTTGGAGGTGATTCCACTATGAAGTTATCGATGCTATTATGGATTGTTTTAAGGTAGGGTGAAAATTGAAATATGTTATATTAGCATGTGTCTTTGGATGCCTTTTTAGTAGGTTATGAGATAGAATTAATATTGAATGTTCTTAGCCTCCTGATTCTACTTTCATTGGGGAATATTATTATGTGGTTCAGAAAAGGGGTTTGTGGGTAGAATTTTAAAGGGTGAAATAAAAATCCACAACCGTTATAAGGAGACATCTTCCAGATACACTGAATTAAAAGAGTTAGGGTTTTATTGATAATGGAGATGGAAATTTCATTAGAGAGTGGGATTTTTTTTTTTAATACAACCCTAGTGAAGGTCAATCTTATTTTTTCTATTGCAAGGGAATCAACTGCTAGAGGTGGGCCAATAGAGCTCACAATTTTGGAAAAAAACTATTAACATTTTGGGAGGAATAGGGATGGTCATGAATCTTAACCCAAAGCACAATAAAGGAAAATTCCTCATGCTTAAATCTAAACTACAGTGATCACTTTTATAAAAAAATGAATGGCTTCCCATAAAAGGTCTAGGGACCTACAAATCATGTCATATTATAATCATCAGGGGAGGAGAGTTTAAATGGGAAGAAACCTTTATAATATGAGAGCAAGGATAGATTACGTAATAACATAAAAGTGTAAAATAAATTTATTTGAAAAATATATAAATTCTGAAGTAGAGTGCTAGGGTGCTAGGCCACTAACAATATTTTATTATAAATATCCCTGCCTCACCGAACTACATCCCTCACTTGGTTGCTTAGCCAAGAAGAAATTAGATGAGGTGTAAAAAACAAAGGAGAGAGAAAGGTCATTGGGTCAAATTTGTCTATCATTTCTATTATAAATTTTATCCAATTCATTGTAAGTAATTGTCTACTTACTTTCTTTTTGATAATTTTGATTTCTACAAATTTATCTCTCCTAAATCTTCCAAAAGTGCATTATATCATGATTTTATAAGCTTTCACCATATAATTTTTGATATATTATAGATTTAATCATTATGAATAATATGATATGATTTTATTCCATTTTCATTGATTAAATATGTGTATAAGAATTTATATATATATAATCATTAGGAAAACAGACAGACTAAAAATAGGTTGACAAGTGTTATACTATAATTTGCATGATAAGACTATAAGGTAATATGTACTGAAATGATTGATATGATTGAGTTATACAAGAATGTTTATTATTAGTTTGAATCAGATATGATGTATTGATTGATATCAGATATATGATATGATAACCTCATATGATATCCTCAAGATTCACTTTGTCTACTAATGGGAGTCGATGGATGGGAGTCATAAGAAGTTGGAGATTGATTGGAAGTTATTAGAAGTCATGGTGATTGATTCACATGATTCAAAGGGAGTTATAAGGATTACACTTATTGGAAGTCATAAAGGGTGATTGATTGAGAGTTATAAATGCATGAGCTTTTTAAGATACTCTTAATATACTATTTTCTGAATATCTGAATATTATTACTGATCGATATTAATAATTTATAGATATTAATATTATAAACACTAATCATTGTTCTGGTTACTATTACTTATTACTTTTGTTATTACTATGATTGTCACTAATAATATTGATGTTGTTACTGATACTAAATAATGTTAATGATACTATAACTAGAACTAACATATTGATGTGAATAAATCATATTCCTTTGATCCATTTTTAATATCTTCCTTAGAAAAAATGAACCATCAAGTCTAATGGAGGAACATAGCTGATGAGTATGAGTAAGGAGTTAGAGTTAAGATTATTTTTATACAAGTAGGATTTTCAATGTTTTTAGTACTAAGTAACTATGAGGAGTAAAGGGAATGTTTTTGTTTTGGTTTTAGATTAGGGGAGCGAAGTAATGGGTGGATAAAGACCCTTGATAATAACATATTGTAAAGAGAGGTAGGGTTATCTTTGTTGAAAGAGCTTAGCAAGGATGCATGATGCGAAGGGGGAGGGGATTTCATGGAGGTAAATGAGGGCTAGCCTCTAGTACGACATTAGGGAGAGGAGAAGAATATCCAAGTAATGGGGTAAAGGGGAAAAGGGAGCCTACGGTTTCTAAACAATCTCCTATGTTAGAAAACTCATCAAAATTTTTATTAATGAAGATAAAAAAGGTAAATGATATCATAATATAAATAAAGGCATTAGAAGTTAGAAGATGATAATTTGAAGAAAATGGAAGCTATGAGTGTGGAGGCCATGAAGCCGCAATAAAGCTTCTCTTCTTACTCATTCTTCTTGAATTTCTCTTGTATTCAAAACGATTAAAGAATGTGTGACAATGGCTATTGTTCACTCTCCTCTCTTAATCTCTCCTGAAGGTGGCATCCACGCGATTAAAGGTGGAGGGAACTTCAGCTCTTTCAAAAATGGTTACTGCCAAGATATGTAGGTGAGAGGCAACACAATAAAATGTTTATGAGAAGAATGCTTACACCATACACTCAACCATTAGATTGATGGAAAGCATGTTATTTTGTTGCCAACTTATCTTTACCACATAACCATTAAAAATTTTAATGATATTATATGAGCACTCTAGCATCATTAGATCAATCCAATGAGGACACAAGCCCTAAATGCCCCTATTATGAGTGTGCCCTTAATAATAACTAAAATATAATATTATAATTCAAATTTTAAAAGAGAATAAAACATAAATTTATTACTTAAAAAATCCTAAATTCAAATATTTACAGAATTTCATGTTAACCACAAAGAAAGGTAACAGAGATTAAGTCATAAAAAATTGTAAAAAAAAAAAAAATCAATCTGATGCATATCTCATTGGTAAATACAATCTAATTCAACATAATGTCTAAGGTCCAATAAAAATAATAATCCAATGTATCTAAAAATTAGATTTTATTTGGGACAATTTTTTAACTCTTTAATAAAAGAATTTTTTAATATAATTTTTTTAATTTAAATTTTTAATACTAAAAATTTATTGTAAAAAATAGTAAAAATAATTGTCTAAGTTCAACTATACAAAAATTAATGCAACGTCTCGATCATGATTGTTAATACAATTTGTTTTTTTAAGATTTCTTGCGACAACAGACTCTGCACCGAACCTCATAATTGGATCCTCGTCAATCAACTCAGAATAATTACAGGTCAGCTGACGTTTGACACTGAATTTTAAATAGTTAAAGTCAAAAATAATTCTATATTTACGTAAAAATATAATTCTATAAATGCTTAATTTAATGAATCTCAATCTCTGATTAAGAAATGGTTGTTTCAAACGAATTGGCGATTAAAAATAATAATTTTCTGATTAAAATTTTAAATTTATCTAAAAATAAATATTATATAAATTATTTATATATATTTTTATGTCAATATAAATCTAAAAATTTAAAATATTTCATGATTATTTTTTTCATTGTTGATAATATAAATGTATTTTACCTTTATTTATTTTTTTCTTTTAGGTGTTGATTTTTAACAAAGATAAAACAAATAATTAATTATATATACAAAATATGAATTGATGCGTCATCAAAAAATTATCTTGATTGGGCATGAATCTCAATGCAAAATCAAGATGAAACTTCTGAAATTAAAATTTGGACTATCCAAACTCCGATCTTAGCAAACTTATAGTCGAACTGAACCTCTCGGAAATACGAACCCAACGACACCATATTCGACTCAATTTGAGTCCAAAATCTAGGACCATTAGCGATGTTGGGAAGGTTCAAACCATAATTTGGGGTTAGCAAATGGTTTCCAAACATGACGTGCTTATAGTCGAATCGAGCAGCTTGACGAGACAAATCCAACAAGCCTAAGATCGTTGAATTCCAATATCATTAAGGCCTTCAAATGTCTGACGAACAGTGTATGATCAAGGGATTCCATATCGGCCGTACATCCAACCACTCCCCATTTACCCTTGATCTCTCACCTATTTGCGGGTCATGCCACTCCAGAAATCTATAAATATATCCCTCCTCCTCTTGAAGGGGGATCCAAGCAAGAAGAGAAGAAGGAAGAACAGAAGGAAGAAGCTCCTCCTCGGCCACTATCGGACTTTCGCCGGACCACCACTTGAGGCCCCTCACCTCCGCCGGACCACCGCCTGACGTCGTTGCTCTGCCGAACCACCACTTGAGGCCCTCACCTCCACCGGACCACCACTTGAGGCCCTCACCTCCACTGGACCACCACTGACGCCGTTGCTCTATCGAACCACCACTTGAGGACCACACCTCCGCCGGACCACCACTTGACGTCATTACTCCTCCGGACCACCACTTGAGGCCCTCACCTCCGCTGGACCACCACCTTATGTCATTGCTCTGCCAAACCACTTCTTGAGGCCCTCACCTCCGCCGGGACCACCACTTGAGGCCCTCACCTCTGCCGGGACGACCACCTGACGTCGTGGCTTTGCTTTGCCGAACCACCGTTTTAGGCCCTCACCTACGCCGGACCACCACCTGACGCCGTTGCTCCGTTGAACCACCACTTGAGGCCCTCACCTCCGTCGGACCACCGCTTGATGTCGTTGCTCCGCCGCACCACCACTTGAGGCCCTCACATCCTCCGAACCGCCACTTGAGGCCCTGTGCTCCACCAGGACACCACTTGAGGCCCAAACTTCTGCTCGGCCACCACTTGACGCCCAGAGTTGTTCTACCAGTACCACCCTACTACAACTGTCTTTCTAACCATAGTCTCCTGCTGACTACGGTCCTTCTGACCCCTCTCCGTCGCCTACTATAGTCCTTCAAACCTCCATTAACAGACAGCATCCTTTCTGACCCCGGTCTCCTGCCAACTACGGTCCTTTTGACCTCCGCCGCCTACTATGGTCCTTCCGACCTCCATCAATAGATAAAGGTCTTTCTGACCCCAATCTTCTGCCGACTACGATCCTTCTGACCTCTATCGCTTACTATGATCCTTCCGGCCTCCATCACCAGACAATGGTCTTTTCGACCTCCATCCTATCGACTATGGTCGTGTCGACAAAATAAACACATCTATTGTAACTCCCACCATGTAATACACTCTATATGATGTACATTTGTGACATCAAGCTAAGGCCTTCTCCCAAGGAAGGGCCTCATTTGTAATCGACTACAAATACTAGTTGACTCATTCAAACTGGGCAAGGCCCCGTGGTTTTTCCCCTTTTTCAGGGATTTCCATGTAAAAACTCTGGTGTCACTTATGAACGATACATCCTCTCTTATCTGCTTGTGTGCTGGATCTTTGTACAATGCTAAGACGTTAAACTATATATTTCTCTACTGCTGCGAATATTTCAGGACGCAACATGAATAAATATTTTTCATTAATAATTTCTATTCAATCATAATAAAAATTATATAAATTTAAATATATATGAAATTATGGGTAATTTTTATATACCAATAATGTCTTATTTAATATGAAGTAGGCCTCCAAGGTTGGGTAATATATCACATCCTCTTCATAATTATTTTTCTCATCCATTTACTAATGAAGTATTTTGATCATTAATTGAAAAAAATTAAAAAACATAACTCTCTGTCGCTGTCTAAACTTAAGATATTTTGTTTGGATAGAACTTGAGAACTGAATTAAAAGAGAATTATATTATAACTGAAATGCCTTTTGGTTATTTTCATTTGTTGTGTAATATATTTTAAATAAATGTATTTCAGAATTTTAATTATTTTGGTTGCATGTGTTTTGAATGTAATATAATTCATTGATGAATTTGAAATTGGCCTCTAGTTAATTTTTGAGTATTTGAAAATTATTAGATTTGATTGATATATTGTAAATTCATTACCATTACAGCCGCAAGCTGTCTCCGACCCTCACATGCACCACTGAACACTTCTTGCCACAAAACATTGTAGTCGTGGCTGTCATTCGCTGCTGCCTCCATTGTTGCTCGTCACAGTCCCTACAATTCCCCAACACCCGCCCTGGCCTACCAGCTTCATAAGCCATTTGCCCTAGCTACTGCTTACCAGCCACCACTATTAGTGAGCTTTATATTGTATTCATTTATTTCAAATAAACAAAATCACTTGCATTTATTTTAAAATGAGGCAAATAACTTTATATATGTCAAATGGACTGCATTATTTTTATATTATATTTCATTTTTATATGCATTCTTTTTTAAAAAAGTTGCCTTGGCATTTTTTATTTCCCGTTCAATTTAAAATGAATAAAATTATAAATTTTAATCTAAATAAATATTTAAATAAATGTACATTAAAAATAGAATAAATTTGAAACCAACTTAAATAAGGGATTAGAATTATTTATTTAGTTATTTATTTATTTATCTATACTCTAACTATATATGTATATATATAAAACAGATTAAAATAATGTAAAATCCTTATTAAAAAATAGCTAATTTGAAACTCCGATAGTATAAAATTAATAATTAATTGATATCATTGTATGAATCAATACAACAACAACAAGCCTTTATCCCACTATGTGAGCTTGGCTACATGAATCCTTTTTTCTCCATTGTGTCTTGTTAAGGGGCAAATTCTCATCAATCTAATAAAGAAAGGTAATTTCTAATATTTTCTAACAAAGTCTTTTTAGGTCTACCTCTAGATTTCTTAGTATAAGTTAAATCTAATACATCTACTATTCTAACCGGGTCATCAGAAGGCCACCATTTTATGTGACCAAACCATCTAAGGTGTGACTCTCTAATATTATCTTCCACTAGAGCTACTCAAACCTTTTCATATATATATGCTATTTTCGTATCTGCTTTAAGATTAAAGCCACTCATCCACCTGAGCATTCTCATCTCTGCAACACTTAATTTAATATTGTGCTTCTCTTTTAATGCATGTTTCCAATAATTTAAGTATCTTTATATTCTTTTTTAATACACTTTATCTTTTTTGGAAAAAAATAAGAGTGATGCATAGCCGTATTGATGCAAGATTCAGCATTAAACTTGAACCAAAGCCTATCAATTATATGGGTAAATTTCTTTATAAACTCTAGGACTATCATAACAATGGTACTATCTTTCCTTATATTATTTATTGTTGATAGATGGTGGTGAATCAAAGTGCTATGATGAAAAAATACAATTTGACGATTCAAAGAATAGGGAAGTTTGAGTGCCCAAATTGTGAAAAGAAATGGCACTTATGGAAGGACTGTAATGTTCCAAAGAAATTTGGTGGTGGAAGTTAAGATAAAAATCATTTTACAAATATTTCTACAGAAGAATTTTTAAAGTGATTCGCCGATTTTGAATTTTGGGTAGTAGATCTTGGTGCCTCATTTAATGCAACTCCAAATTATTGAATTGCAAGAGCGAGACCTAGTGTTTTGATGATTACAAATATTATTGGTGTAATTATTTACTTATGCTTGCTTCTTTTTTGTGTTACAAAAAATTTCATGTACAACATACACCAAACTAGCTAGATTAATGAAGCAGACTTAAAATAGTCTAGTCTTAAAGTTAATTCAATTTGTATTAAAATTTTGTACTTTTTCTCCATTTCCTTGAGTCATTTTTATAATTAGGTGTATGTTGGTTAAAAAATGAGCACACACTCACAAGGGGTATGAAAATTGAATATTTGAAAGTTTCTATTAAATCATATTATGTGATCCCAATCATATTGTATGATAGGTTAAATCAGAAATTAATTCCAGTATATAGATTGTATTATGCGACCTTTAATCATACAAGACAATCAACTATTTTGATAAACCCCATCATCGAATCTATATTAGCAAAATTAGATAAATTTAAAATTTAAACTTTGTTCATCCTAGGCAATGTCTTATTTGATATAACCAATCGTATTGTGCAACTTATAACGTACATGACGATATGTGATGGTAATTGAACAAATCAGATAGTATGATTCAAGTATTATATTGCATGATCAGAAGCATTAAATTTAAAATTAGAGTTTTATTTAAATAACCCACTTTATTTAATTAACATAATACCTACCCTAAGGGTTTATCTTGAGTAGGTCAAGATGTTTTTCTATAGAGAGAGAGAGAGAGAGAGCGTAAGAGAGGGAAAGGGTCTCACTCATTGCTTTTAATAGAGTGTTCAAATCACTTGGGAGAGACAGGAGGTGAGGTTGAGGGTCTTGAGGGTTTCATGGGGTGTGAGGGAATCATATGGTTATTTATATCAGCCTGCACCTTGACACTTTTGTGCTTTGGCTACGGAGCTCTTAGAGAAGAGATCTAGGAAAGAGTCATTAGACGAAAGACTTACTAGCCAAGGAGGCTATGAGTAGGGTATCTATGCAGTTATGAGGAGTAGAAGGAGGGAGCACCATCTCCACCATAAGAGAAGAAATTAGAGGGATTAACATCTCAGTCATGTGAGGAGTGGTAGGGAACGTCAACTCCACCGTGAGGGGAAGCTGAAAGAAGGAGATTTTTGGGGGAAAAAAGAGTTTATAAATGTCATTCTCCACCTGATAAGAGAGAATGACTTCTCTGCCTAGCTGAGTGTTAAAGGAGGATGATATAGTACAATACCCAAAGAGAAGGATCTTTTGGGAGTGGACTATAATAACCAGTGCTTTAAAAATCGGACCGGACCGGCCAGTTTGACAGGTTCAACCGTGAACCGGTCACAAGGCCGGTCCAGTTCAGCCCTAAAACCGGTTCTGCAAAGAACCGAACTGAACCGGTCAGAACCGCCGGTTCAACCGGCGAACCGGTCCAGTTATTTTTGAACCGGCCGGTTCAAATCTCACAAATTTTAAGTTTTTTTTTTAAATAAATAAATTAATATATATTAAAAACATTTAATTAAAGTTATGTACATTTTATATAATAAGTACTTTTATCCTCGAAGCATCATGAAACATCTTCACATGACCTCCCCATGTGCTCTCTTTGTGCAAGGAATCTAAATATACTATATAAACAATAGTAAGAAAGTGTTTCTAAGGGATGTGGGACTAAAGAAAAGAGATGAGGAGTGTATGAGTTCATAGCATATATAATGGGTATAAAACCTATTTTTAAACAGATTTTTTAATTAATTATTTTTATGTGAATGATGATTATTTATTAGTTAACAATAAAAATCTATTTATTTATACATAATAAAAAATAATTTATCATTAATAATTTTATTTATTAATTAATGATTTTAGATATAAATTTATAAAATAACTTTTGTATACAATATATCATAAACATGTAAAATATATTTAATCATATAATATAAAATAAGAATAATTTATATTAAATTTATAAACTTATGTTAGAATTAAATTTATATTAAATATGTAACATAAATTAATAATAATATATATTAAATTATATGGTTATATATAAATTAAATTTAAAATTTGAAAAATATTCAAATTTAAAATTATCATATTTTTTTAGTGTAAATTTTTATAATTATGATATTTAAATTTTTTTTGCTTTAATGTGAGATTTTAAAATAATTATTTTACTTAATTATATAAGTTTTTATGTTTCATAGTTTTTTTTTAAATTTAATTTTTTATCTCATACTTTGAATTATAACATTATTTTTATCTTAATTGTATTAAATTTAAATAATACTTATTATTTATCACGTCATCCGGTTCGACCCTGGTTAGATCGGTCGAACCGTGAACCTCTCCTTGTTCCGGTTCGTTGTCCGGTCCAGTTTTCAAAACCTTGATAATAACCCAAATTCCATATTTAAAAAATTTGCTCTACAAGCACTATGATACACAAGTGTTGAGCTCTCAAATTTTTGGACAAAATGGGTGTGTGTTGTGGCGTTGGGGTGGCTCCATCATGGCATTGGGTCTCAAATGAAGATATTTTAAGATATTCTAAAAGATTCTCTGAGAGCATTATATAGCTAGGAATTTGAGTGTTCTGATGCTAATTTAGAATGATGGATATTAAATATTAAATATTAAAATATCTTATCCAATTATTTCTAATCCATCTATCCTCATTTGATTTGCCTTACCATGGAAGAAAAGAAATGATGAGAAGAGAATGGAGAGAGGAGAGAAGAGATCATGCTTTTTGGGGCTTATTTGCCCATCGCTTATAATAACAAAATTTAATTTGATCATTGTAAGTAACCTCTACTCTACATCTATTTTTAATGATTCTGAGTTTGGTATATTTCTCTCTCCTAAATTGATAAAAATATGATCTCTCTTATTTTAGTGAACTTTCACCATTTAACTTTTGATATGTGGAAAATGATGTCATTTTGAGTATTTTGACTGGTTTATATTGAGGTTTAATTAAATGTTTAAGCTTATATGTATTGTCATTATATTGAGTAAGGAAATTTATGAACAAGATGATCATGTGTTATTGTACTAAATATGGATATGAGATACATGACATGCATATGATTACTTTCCATTTAGAATAACATGCATTATGGCATATTAATGAGCATTCTAGATAAATCTATATGTTATGATAATTGCATATGTTGTGTGTAGGGTATTTGTTATTATGATATGAGGTACATATAAGAACATGTAAAATAAATGAATTAATATACTATATGATACATATGAGATTGATACTGATATGAATGATATGATTGATGATAGACTTATAATTAGTATGATTGATAAGATTGATGAAGGATATATAATTGATGAGAGGCTGATAAATAATATGTGATAAAGATGGTAGATATGATAAATAAGAGATTTAATCTATGATAGATGACCAATGATATATATGATAGAAAAGAAAAATGATAAATATAATCAATGATAAATAACACATAAGATTGATGACCAGTGATATATGTGATAGATTGATGATAGTATGATCAATAAACTAATTATAAATGTGACTCATAAGATTGATAACTGATAAGACTAATGATATGTAAGATATTATATAAAGTGATTGATTAATTGATGATATAATTAATTGATGAGAATGGATGATTAATTATCATGTCTCATATGCATTGAATTAAAAGGGTATTGATTTGAACATATGATATATAATGAGGATATGATTGATAAATATATATGACAAGACTATGAATTATATGAATACATGATATTGTTCATATTGACTTCCCATAATTTTATATTTACCATTTCTATTTTATGCATTAATTTTGGTTATAGATAATAGTTACTTGCTGGGCTATGTGCACATTATGCAGTTTTTACATATTTTGGGTAAGGGTAAAAATCTTGTGGAGTGAGGACGATCTAGAAAGATGGCTTAGGTTTTCTTTCTTCATCTATGAGTCTTTTATTCTTTTACAGCATGATATATTTTGGTTGAATATCATCGCTATTGTATATGTTATTTTAGGTTGGATCAATATGTAAATATTGGATTAATAGTAGTTCTTTTTTATTTTCTATTGTTTATATAAATGAAATTAAATTAGCAAGCACTTATTGATATATAGAAGATAAAAATATGTAATTATTTTAATTTAGGTCTTGAGACCTTATAAAATGGTATCAGAGCAATGATTATTGGAAAATTTTAATTATAAGTAGAGCCATAGGATTAATTATGAGAGGAGGTAAAAATGGGGTTGTATTTTACATTAATGAACAATTGTTGCACACATTCTATTAGATCGTATTCATGAACATATGTTGTATACATGTAATCATGAACATATGTTGTATACATAAGTGAATCTATATTATATTTTAAAGATTTGTTTAATTGATCAGGTAAAAGTAGATGGAGCCAAAGAGGATTTTTTTTTTTTACTGAATAAGATGCAGGAGAAGCTTCAATTACACCTAAGGGTGTATTAAAAGTTTGTTTATATGGTTTCATAGATGTCTCATGATAGATGAAGTAGTATGAATATAGAACTTCAAAAAAAAAACCTCTACCATTCAGTATAATGGGTGACTGCAGTATGAAAAAGACTAATAAGATTATGAAAGCATCCACTCAAAGTAACCCATAATGTGTATGGTGTAAGAGAAGACATGCAGAACAATGCTATAGAATTACAGGGTAATTCTTCGTGTGTGGTAGCTATCTAATACCTCCAGGTTTAGTGTGCAGTTCAACTCGTTCTAACCCAACTAAAAGTCAAGCAATCTATTGAATTTTGTATTTGAACTCTTTTACATGTGCTTAAGAATGATTTGTATGCATGAAAAAAGGTCTATATGTACTTTGGAGCAGTTTCTAAAGCCTAAATACATGTTTGTGAAATCTAAAATTTTCCTCTATAGCCCAAATGCTTGAATAGTGGTGCCTTAATGCTGTGAGTTCGAGATTTTTAAAAATAAACTAGCACCATAATGCAGGAATAGTGGCACCCCAGAATTGGAACAGTGGTGCCTCGGTGCTTGAATAGTGGCACCCCAACGCTAGGCAACTTTTTACGTTTAAAATATCTTTTTTTTTTCACAACAAACACATTCATTTTATGCTAGATAGTTGGAAAATAAAGGAGAAAAATTTTAGAGAGAGGAGGAGGATTTGGGCCACTTCGTGTCATTTTTAACTATTGGCCCAATTTTAAAGGTTATTCGGATCGTGGTACATCATTTCGTGCCTATCTCAGTTTCCAAAAAATGAAGTTTTTCTTGTTTTTTTTAATTAAATTTATATTTTTGTTACCTAAAATGAAGATAACTTTTTACCAATAAAATTTGACTGTATAACATTTTATATGTCATAGAGATAGAGATTTTGAATATTTTGATTTTTTTTAGAAATTTTACACCAATTATTTTGAACTGTGCACATTTTTAATTTAATAGAAAATAATCTTAAACTTAGTAAGTAGTGTTATAGTATGATTAAAGAACTAAAATAGTGTTATGCATGATTACTGATAATTTGGTGAAATTCAGAAGTAATATATCATTGCTTAGTAGTGTGTTATGTTGCCTATCATCATAGTAAATTAGGAAATTTTACATCGAGTTCTTTTATGCTTAGTTTTTATACTGCAATGACTCATGTGCGATATTAAATGAATTATATGAGTTTTGATGTGAAAAAAAAAAATCTAATGGGAGATGCAAGAGGTCAGAATCCTTTGAATTCTATCTGCTACATGGAATCTGAAACTAGATGAATTCTGTTTATTGGGAGTCATAAGGGGAAAAATCATGGATTTTGTCTAAAAGCTGAGGAAATCTATTTGATTGGAGTTATAAGGGGCCATAATCTATTATTCTATCAAAAGAGGAGAACTTTTATTATATTTTGTTCTATGCAATAAAATTCATATGAAAATTTTGTTTAATTAATTTCTCTGTATTATTATTAATTAAATCTTTAGATAGTTGATATGCTATTATTTTTTGCTGAATATAGTGAATTATTATATTGTATATAACAAAATTAGAAAATTTTAATATAAAGAAATATTTAGAAATTTAGATTAGTATTTTTAGTCTGCTAAGTTCTTTTAGCTCACCATTATTTCCTTGTTATTTTTAGGGTCTTGGAAAGGTAAAGAGCTTATTAAATAATAGTTTTAATAATATGATCTGAGTGTATATGTTTTTTTTTCTTTTAATTTTTTATATAGTAATGGCTAGTTTTTATTACTCTATTTTATAACTTTTGTTTATTGCTATTCATTATGATTATATATGTATTTTTTTTATAATTGAAAAACAATTTAGATAAGTTTATTTTCAGTACTGAATATTATTAAGAACTTTTTTGTTTTATTTTATTTTTAAAGCAATTTGAAAGAATATTTTTAAAAACTTTTCAAAACTTAGATCTTAGGGTTTGTGGGTTATAACTCAACACAATAGGATATATTAAGTCTGTGGTTCTTATCATGTTAGGTAATAACAAACCTTTTTTGGAATCAGAGTAATAGTTTTGGAAAGCGACCATCAAACAAAATTATAGGAATTGATATGTCAAGTGAGATCGTTTTGGGTCTATTTGGGCAGTCATATTGTTTATCTTCATGTGTAAGTATATCTAGATTTGATAGATGGACAAAGTGCTATTCAGACAACTTCTGTATATAGTATTACTCTAATAGTTAGTTCTAATATAGTTTTGTAATTTGCTAGTCTGATAGCCTAGATGATGGGTGAGGTGTAGAGTAGAGTTCTTACTATTAAACCTGATGAAGTAGATCAACATATGCAAATATTTTTAAGATTGAATTCTCAAAGATTTGAGGGTGGTGTTGAGCCCAAAACATTAGAGAACTAGTTGAGATTGAAGAAGAAATTTGATGGTATGCAGTGTCCTTTTCAGAGAAAGGTGTCATTAATAAATTTTTTGTTAGATTGTGAATCAGAGTGCTCATGGATGGGTTAGAAGGAGGAGAAAATTTAGGAGAGATTAAACATTTTGATCAACTGAGAGGATGTTATGTTGTGCTTCAAGCTTGGTATGTTCCACATTTTATATGATAATAGATGTAGGGGACTTTTCCTAGGCTAGTTTAGGGGATCAAGACTATGATATAATATGAGGTAGAGTTTATTACTATATCCAGTTATTCTTTGTAGTTAGTCAGCACTCTAAAGGAGAAGTGCCAAAGATTTTTAGGAGACTATGAGACAGTTTGAGACAGTCACTTATTCCATTTCATATTTCTAACTTCTTTAAGTTGGTGGAGCAAGCCTAATTGATTAAGAATGATTTGATAGAAACTCAATAGTGTTGGACTGATAATAGAAAGTCTTTTAGCAGTGAGACTATTAGTAGTGGATTTTCTAAGGAAAATAGTATATTTGGACTTAGATAGTCTAGGAGAGGCAGATAAGATGTATCTATAATAATATTTATAGTGATAGTGTGGATAGTTCTGGTTTTATTAGTGGATTGCTTATATTTCGTAGTGGCGACAGATGCACTCTAGGCAGTATTACAGAAAGGTGGGATAGAGTTTTTGATGTGGAATGGTGGGACACATAATAGCTGAGTGTCCACAAGTAGGAATGAATCAATGAATTTAGCCTAAGTTTGAGAATTTTTTTAGGCCTGTACTGAGACCAAGGATAATTCCAATTTGTACCTTTTTTTAGGGATCGTCTGGTAGAGGTTGTGAATTTGGTTCTATAACAAGCTCTATAATAGATAGTACGTTTAAAGGTCAAAAAGAGTTTGGAAGTTATGTTTTGACTCAATAGGAGGCTCGAGATGCTCTATATACTATGACATATATGGCTTACATTATTGATTAACCATGTAATATTTTATTTAATTTTGGAGTCAATCATTTGTTTATTTACTAGCGTTATTTTGATTTGCTACACTTGCCTTCAATTTTATTACCTTTTTCCTTATATATTAGTTTATCGACTATAAATGGTATGATAGCTAGTAGAGTCTATTTTTATGATATTAAAATATATTATTGGAAATAGAAATTTATTTTCATTTTGTTTCTTATTTTCAAGTTTGATGTTATTTGTGGTATAGATTGGTTGAGTTTGCATGATACTCAAATTGATTATTTGAAAACAAGTCACCTTATTTCAGGGTAGTGAGAGTTTTTTATTTCAGGGATTAGAGCTTTTTCATTATGCATGAAATCTACTATGAAATTAAATAGATTGTGGATGAAGGGTTGCTTGGTATTTATGGCATCAATTTATGATAGTAGAATGAATCCTAGTTTGAATTCTGATATCTCAATACTGCATGAATTTCAATATATTTTTTCTATGGAGTTATTTTTCTCTGAATAGAGATATTCAGTTTTGCATTGATGTGTTTTCGGGTACATCCCTTATATTTAAGCTATGTATAGAATGACATATAAGGAACTTTAAGAATTGAAGGTACAAATTTAAGAGTTAGTTGAGAATGAATTTTTCCATCCTAGCATGTCTCCATGGGGAGCATTTTTTTTCATAAAGAAAAATGATGGCTTTATGTATATGTGTACTGATTGCAGAGAGTTGAAATAAGTTTCTATCAAGAATAAGTATCATCTACCACGAATTGATGATCTATTTGATCAACTTACTATATTTTTCATATTTTTTAAAAAGATTGATTTGAGAATTAGATATTATCAAGTGAAGTTGAGAGAAGCTGATGTGATGAAGACTACTTTCAGTAATAGATATTAACATTATGAGTTCTTAGTCATATTTTTAGGATGACTAATGCACCAGTAGCATTTATGGATTTGATGAACAAAGTGTGTTCAGAGAGTATTTGGACAAATTTATGATTATCTTTATAAATGAAATTCAAGTTTATTCTCCTTAAGAAGGATTTTATTATGCATTTGAGGATAGTTCTAAAGATATCAATAGAATTAGTTATATGCAAAAAAAAAAATTCACGTGTGTGTTTTTAAATTAAAAGTATCTCATTTATAGGAGATATAGTCGGTAGTGTTAGTAGTTTGTCGACCCTTAGAAGATTTGGGCCTAATTAATTAGCTGAGCCATAATAATGTATCTGATGTATGTAGCTTTCTAGGCATTACCAACTATTATAGAAAATTTGTGAAGGAATTCTCTTAGAATTTTGCACCTCTAATAAGACTAACTCAAAGGTTAGTAGTTTTTATTTGGACATCTGATTATGAGGATAGCTTTCAGAGATTGAGATTAAAGGATTGTCTAACTTCTATTCCAGTTCTGACACTTCTATCTAGTATGGAAGGCTTCAAGGTATTCAGTAATGCTTCTTTAAAAAGATTGAGATGTGTTTTAATGCAGCTCAAAAAAGTTAAAGCTTATGCTTTAAGGAAGTTAAAGCCACATGAGCAAAATTATCTGACGCATAATTTAAAACTTACTATTATTATTCTTTCTCTGAAGATCTAGAGTATACTATCTGTGCGGAGTCATGTGTGAGATCTTGAATGAGCATTAGAGTCTAAAATATATATTTACTCAAAAAGATCAAAATTTGAGGAAAAGAAGATGGCTTGAGTTGATCAAGGATTATAATTTGATTATTTAATATCAGTCTAGTAAGGCTAATATGGTGGTATAAGCTATACGGAATAAATTTTCTTAAATATCTTATATTTGAATTACTTATGATAAACATTTTATTCAAGGCATGGAGAAGCTTCAATTAGAGGGAATTTCTTCTGTTGATCAAAACTCTAGTGGAATTCTAGCTTAGATTATTATTTAGCCATCTTTGAAGGAAAGGACTAAGGAGACTTAGAAGTTAGATACAAAATATCTAAAGTTAATTGATTTTATCAAATCTGATAAGAAATCAACAGGTTTGGCAGGGAAGGAAAATTGAGTCCAAGGTATGTTGGACCTTTTGAAGTTGTTGGAAGGATTGGAAAGCCTACTTACAAGTTCTAGTTTCTTAATCATATAACTGATATTCAGTGTGTTTCACGTGTCACTTCAAATTAAGAAAATATATATCTGACTCTAAAAGTGAACATTTATTTGAAAAATTCAAGGTACATCCAAATTTAAGATATAGAGAAGAACCATAATGAATTTTAGCTTATGATGTTAGAGGTTAACAATAGTTAAAGTCTAGTGGAAGAATAGAACTAAATAAAAGGCTACTTGGGAGAAGGAATCTGAGATGAAGCAATTGTATCCCTTTTTTTATGATTTGAATTTAGAAATATCAAGGATAATATTTTTTTATGTGATGGCAGAATTGTAACTCCTCTAGCTTCAGTGTGTAATTCAACCTAGTCTAACCTAACAAGAAGTCAGGCAATATATTAAAATTTTATGTTTGAACTATTTTGCATATGCCTGAGAATGATCTATGTACATGAATAAGGTCTGCATGTTTCTGTAGCGAGTTCCAAGGGTTTGAATGCATGTATGAGAAATCTAGAAATTTTTCATGGAGTTCCTTGGCACTTGAAAAATGCCTTCCCAGTGCTCAAATAATGGCATCCTGGTGTTAGGCCATTTTTTACATTTAAAATATCTTTTTTTTTCCTATTCACTCATTCTTTTCACATAAACCAACCAGCCTAGAGAGAGGAGTGAGATTTTAGAGAGAGAAGAGGATTTAGGTCGCTTTTAATCATATGTAGGTATCAGCATAATTTTGAAACTTTTCATATCGAGGTAGGTCACACTATATCTATACCAATTTTAAAAATATGAAGATTTTTTAATTTTTTTAATTAGATTTATATTTATATAATTAAAAATGAGAATAACTTTGCACTTATAAAGTTTTCACTGCATAAATCTCAGTTTAAAAAAGACAAAGATTTTGAACATTTAAATATTTTTCTAGAAAATTTACATCACGTATTTTTAAGTGAGCACATTTTTAATTAAACATAAAATAATTTTAAACCCAATAAATAGTGATGTAGATTACAGTCTTGAAATAGTGTTACGCATAATTCTGGATAATTTAGTAAAATAATGAAATAGTATATTTTTTCTCAGTAATATGTAATACGTACCATTATAACAATTTGGGAGATTTTGCATTGGGTTTTTTATGCTTTAATTTTTATACTGTAATAACTTATGTGTTATACTAAATAAATTGTAAGAATTTTGATGTGAAATAAATTTGTTAGAAGATATAATGGGTCAGAATTCTTTGGATTCCACCCAATGTAGGGAATATGGAACTCCCTAAAACTCTATATATTGGGAATTGAAAGGGGCTAAAATCATGAATTTTATTTGAAAGGGAGAAATATATGTGTTAGGAGTTATAAGGGGCCATAATCTTAGATTTTGTCTGAAATAAGGGGAAATTTATTACATTATATTATGTGAAATAAAGTTCATATAAACTTTTAGTTTATTTAACTTCTTATTATTATTATTTGAATCTTTGGATAACTACAATGCTATTATGTATCACTCAGCATAATGAATTATTATATTGCATTTGATAATTTTAGAAATTATTAATAAAAATAAATATTTAAAACTTTAGATTGGTATTTGTAGCCTAGTGAGCTATTTTACCTTATCGTTAGTTTGCATGTTTTTTTAGAGTCTAGAAAAGGAAGCGTTGAATAACAATTTTAGGAATCTGCAACTGAGTCGACATGTACTTTTTCTTCTCATTTTTTGTATAGTCATGACTAGTTTTTATTACTCTGTTATGTAACTTTTATTCATTACCATGTATTTTGATTGTATGTGCATTTTAAAGATAAATGAAATAAAAGTTTTTGGATGAGTTTGCTTTCAATAATGTTAATAGCTTTGTGTTTTTTTTTTTTTTTTTTTTTTTTTTTTTTTTTTTTTTTTTGAAGCAAATTAAAAGAAACTTTCTGAAAACTTTTCAAAACTCGTATCTTGAAATTCTCTTATTACAGCTCAACATGATAAGACTACTATAATTTATCGGTCTTATCAAGTTGGGTTGTGTAAGCTATGGGCACAAGATGATGAATTATCCACTTCATGTATATGGCTAAGGGTTTGTTTATATTGGTATTGAAGCTTTTATACTTTAGAGTTTGAAAATGCCTGATAAATCCATTGGTATATTTTTTTTCTTCTAAATATTATTTTATTATTTGATTGAAATAGAATGCAGCACATGATATATAATGTATTGACTCATATGCACCTGTCAAAAAATGACTACATGATGAGATTATTATGATTGAATTGATGTAACATGTGATCCATTTGTTATAAAATATAGAGAATCACATTTTTCTAAGGTGGGTGGATTAGAATAGTCCAAATTCTATATTCAAAAAAATTGCTCTATGAGCACTGTAGTGCTCGGGTTGGTAGCCTCCAGGCATTCAGCTCTTAGGCTTTTAGAAAAAAATAAGTTTTTTGTGTGCACTGCAATGCTGGGGCAACTCCGTCGTGGCATAGGGTCTCAAATGAGAATATTCTGGGAGAAGATGAAAGATTCCCTCAGAATATAGTGGCACTAAGAAATTGAACACCACATTGCTAGTTCAAAATGGTTAATATTAAATATTAAAATATCCCAATGTATTTATTTCCAAGCTATCCCTCCCCCATTTAAGTTTCCTTTCTAGGGAAGGAAAGAGATGAGAAGGAGAAAAGAAGGGAGTGATGAGATAAGTCTTTCTAGGGCTTGTGTGTCGGTTGCTTATGTTATGAAAATTTTGGTTATTATAAGTGACCTCTACTTTACATATGTTTACAATGATTTCGATTTTGGTATTTTCTCTCTCCTAAAAATGATAAAAATATGATATTTCCTATTTTAATGAACTTTTATTGTATAACTTTTGGTATATATTAGATGTCATTATTCTAAGTATTTTGATTAATTTATATTGAAGTTTCACTGGACAGTTTGGCTTATATATTATTTTAATTGATATGAGTAGGAAAATATTATCTACAAAATGATCAAGTGCTACTGAACTAAATTTGGATATGATATTCATGACATAAATATGATTAGATATGCTAAATGAGAGATATGATCGATGAAAAAATGATAGATGACCAATGATAGCTATGATCGATAATGGATGATAATTAGACCAATGGTAGATGACATATGTGATAGACTAATGAAAAAAGGTCTAATGACCTATGATATATATTATAAATAGATTGACAACGGATGTGATTGATGATTAATGATTGATAAGGCTAATGATACATGAGATATGAGATATGGTGATTGATTGACTGATGATATGTTTGATTGATAAGAATGGATGATTGATTGGCATTAATGATATGCAATAGACTGATAGAGTAAATATATTAACATATGATATATGAAGAGGATATGATTAATACATGCATATGATAAGACTAAAAATTACATGATATTTTTCATATTTACTGCAACATGTTCCTACAACTATATGTTTATTATTGGTCAATTTTATGCATTAATTCTAAATGTAGATGTTAGTTTCTTGCTAGGTTATATGTTTTTTATATTATTTTTATATATTTTCATAGATGCATAAGGATACTATGTAGTGAGGATGATCTGGGCAGCACACTTAGATTTTCTATTTACATATATTGATATTATGTTCTTTTGTAATCATGATATATTTTAATTGAGCTATTTGGTTGAATATCAAATATATATATATATATATATATATATATATATATATATCATTTTTGGGTGAATCAACGTGTAAATATTTGATGAATAGTAATGCATTATATTCATTATTTATGTGATTGAAATGAAATTTGTAAGTTCTAGTTTTAAAGATATGCACGAATTTTTGTCCACATAATTTATTTTTCTTTTCTTTTCTTTTCTTTTTTAGCATAAATGCTCTTGTTTTTTAGAGTCATTAAGTCTTTGCTCAAAAGAATGAAGGGTTTGACTCTTCAAAAGGTATTTCTGATGGCGATGGGGTGCATAATAAGTATGACTTAATTGTTAGTAATGGAGAACAAGTGGAGAATGAAGAAGGATATGAGCAAGAACATATGGAGGAAGGAGAGATTGTTCCTATTTAAAAAGCTGATTTATTAGAGAAATCTGTAGGTAGAGATGATGTTGCTTTGTTGTCTACTCCTTCAAATGCCAACAACCTGGATGAGGGCTTTATTAATGTGGGGAAGAAGAAATCCAAAAGTAACAAATTATCGGAGGGTCAATCTTTTAAAGTTATTCGAGCTTCTCATAATTCTTCTTCCAATGGTTAAAGCTCTCATCTGGAATATTAGGGGTGTTGGTAACCCTCCTTCTATGGATAGGGTCATGAATCTTTACCGGATCCATAATATTTATGTTTTGGTCTTACTTGAACCTTTGATTTTGGATGCGTTCTAAACTTGGGTTTCATTGCTCTTTTAGTCATTTTACCAACAAAATTTTGAATTTTTTTTGGAAACATTGGGTTAAATTAGACATTATTTTAAAGATCTTCCTCAAATTGTGCATATCAATATAACTTATTTCCAATTTTCTTGTGTTGGGTCTTTGTGTATCCTTCTTGTCCTAGGATTCATAGGAGAATTTTATGGGATGAAATTATGAATTTTTTTTCTAATAACTTTGCTTCGTGGATGGTTGGAGGTGACTTCAACACTATCACTAATGCCTCTGAGAGAGTTGGGGGGAGATTTCCCAATTTTCAAGCTATGGAGGATTTTAATGATACGATATTAATTTCCAATTTACACGACATCAGATTTTCTGGTAATGCTTTTACGTGGAACCAAGGTATTATGTGGCAATGGTTAGATCGTATCCTTTTCAACAATGTTTGGATTACTAAGTAATAAAAACCCCATATTGAGCATTTGTCTCGTACCCTTTTTGATCATGCTCCTTTACTTTTAGACATTTCTACGGTTGATAATACTACTCCTTCTGACTTTAGATTTTAAATTATGTGGCTTTCTCATGAGTCTTTTATTACTATTACTATTGAAGTAAATTGGCAGGCTCCGCTTTTTCCCAATGACAATTGTTTTGGGATGATTCTGTTTTGGTTTAAGCTCAAACGTCTTAAGCAAAGTTTAAAGTGGTAGAACAAGTGTGTTTTAAGGAATTTATTCTCTAATATTTTGGAAGCTGAGAAACAAGTTGATTTAGCCAATAATGTTTATTTTAATACTCTTTTGGCGTATAATATGCTGCTTTTAAATAAAGCCAAGGATAATTCAGTCAACCTTCAAAAACAAGAAGAAACTTATTGGAAACAAAAAGCTTCTAACAAGTTTTTGGTTGAGGGAGATAGAAAAACTAAATTTTATCATAACATTGTTAATCATAAGAGAGTTACTAGTTATATTCACAAAATTACCACTCCTGAACGTCAACATCTTGACGCTTCTGAATTAGTTTATAACTTTGGTGTTAATTAATTTAAGGAGGTTTTTAACAAAAATTTTACTCCTTCTTTGGACTTGGATTTATCTTTAATTCTATCACTTATAACTGTTGAGGATAACATTATGCTCACTAGAATTCCTTCTGATATTGAGATTGAAACGGTTTTAAAAGAGATGAATACTGATTCAGTTGTTGGGCCCGATGGCTTTACTACTAAATTTTTTCAAAAAAGTTGGTATATCATCAAAGATGATTTAATTAATGTTGTTTTTTATTTCTTTAAAGGTAACAAATATCCAAAAAAATTTACTTCTATTGCTATCGTTTTGATTCCCAAGAATGATGTTACTAATTTTTGGTGTGATTACCAGCCCATTAGTTTGTGCTCTTTTTTCAACAAGCTTATTGCTAAACTTATTATGACTAGACTTGCTTTAATTCTCCATAATATCATTTCTCTTGAACAAACTGGCTTTGTGAAAGGTTATTCTATCTTTGATAATGTTTTATTAGCTCAAGAACTTATTCATGATTTAGAAGCTAAAATTTGTTGGGGGGGGGGGGGGGGTCTCATTTTAAGATTGATATTACCAATGCTTATGATAATCTGAATTGGGATTTTCTTTATATTATGCTTCAAGCTTTTGGTTTTAATCAATACTTTATTAGACTCATTAAAGATAGTATTGAGCATTATTTCTTTTCTAGGATTATTAATGGTAAGAATCATGTTATTTTCAATTCTACTCATGGCCTTAGGCAAGGGGACCATTTATCTCCTGCTTTGTTTATTATAACTTATGAATTTCTTTCTAGAGGTTTTAATAATCTGTTTAGAAATCACCCTAACTTATAATATCGCACTACGGGTGGTTTCTTTATGTCTCATTTAAGTTTTGCTGCTGATTTTATTATTTTTATGAATGGGTCCAAGATGAAGCTAAAATTCTCTTTAGATTTCTTGGTCTTTTTCAAAAGGCAAGTGGTTTAATTTTTAATCCTATGAATGTTATTTTATTACTGCAAAATCTATTACCCAACCAAGAATTTCTTCCATTCAAGAGCAGTATGGTTTCTTACATAAGCAGTTACCTCTTAAGTACTTCAGTACTCCTCTTTATAGAGGTAGAAAAAGATATCATTTATTTGGAGATATATCTTTAATGTTAAAAAAAAACTCTCTGTTTGGGCCTTTAATTTTTTATCATTTGGAGGTAGGTTAGTTTTGATTAAAAGTGTTCTTTATTCCATTCCTTTTGTTTCATATGTTATATCCTACTAAGAATATTTGCACTAAGCTTGAAAGGATTTTCAATAAATTCCTTTGGGGGGGCTAAAGACAATAAATCGGCTATTTTGTGGGCCTCTTGGAGTAGATGTTCTGGTGTCCAAGATGAAGGCAAGTTGGGTTTTAAAAACTTAAGTGACATGGCTCTTTATTTTTCTTTTAAACTTTGGTTCACTCTGAGGTCTAATAATTGTCTTTGGTCTAAATTCATGATTAATAAATATTGTGTTGGTAAACATCCTCTTAATGGCTTTTGTAGAAATGGTGATTCCTTCAACTGGAAAGACTTTGTGCTATTAAATGGGAAGTTGAAAACTTTATTCAATGGGGGTCTAGGTTGCGGGGATATCTTTTTTTTGACAAGATAACTGGCTTGGTTGCTCTTCTATAGATACTTTGCTTAGTACTCATACAAATATTGCTTGTAAAGTGGCTAATTTTATTCAAGATGGCTCTTGGAATTTAAATTATCTTGCTGATATGGTTTTAGAATTTATTATTAATCTCATTTTGAAAGTGCCACTTCAACTTGATCAAAAAGATTACATTTTATTTAACAAGTTTAATGATGGTTTTTTTTCTTTTAAAGAGGCGTGGCTTTCTATTAGGTATTTTCAACCTAAGTCTACTATTTTCTCTTCGTGTTGGCAAAAAGGTATTCCTGCCTCTTACTCTATTCTTTTGCGGAGGATTTTACAATAATTATATGCCCATTGATTCTATTCTGATGAAGAAAGGATTATACATTGTGTCTAAATGTCAATGTTGTTACCATATTGAGAATTTGATTACCTTAGACTTTTTTAAAAACTCCACTCAACTTGCTAAGGATTTTGGCATTTTTGTTGAAGACTCATTTACTCATCCCTCCAAAGCACTTTAGTTAGATGGATTAAACCTCCTATGGGCTACTACAAACCGAATAATGATGGTGCTTTTAATATATTGAAAGCTGACTGTGGTGGTATCATATGGGATTTTGTGGGCAATATTGTTGTTGCTTTTGCGGGTCCCTCTGAGCTTAACACTGCTATTACGGTTGAAATTTTGGCATTAAAGTGTGGGTTACAATTATGCAATGCTCTTGGGATTACTAATGTTTGTATAGAATTGGATGCTAAAATGGTTATTCATTACATTTTAGGAAATGGCACCTCTAATCCTTCTTATTATCAGAGGAATTAAATAGTTGTTATCTTCTATTAACTTTTCTATATCTCAATTTTATAGGGAAGGAAATGCTGATGGTGATTTTTTAGCTGAGTTGGGTGGTAATTTGCATGAATTTATAGAATTTGCTGGCCCATCTTTACCACCCAAGTTGGTGGCATTGCTAGACTGGATCGGTTGGGCACCCCTTATACTAGAACTGGGTAATTTGGTTCGTTCTTCATTTGTTGTCTATTTTGAATATTTTTTATGCTTTTCTTGTCGCTAATACCCTACGAATCTGATCTTTTAGTCTCTGATTTAGTTTTGGATTTGGTTTTGTTGTATCTCTACACCAGTGGCATGGTTGTTCCTTCTATGTCTCACTATAGGGTTTGGTATTGCTGTAGCAACAATTGGTATTGCATCTATGGTGCATATTTCTTAAGGTTTTGTCTTTCTTTTCTCCTGTCTATTTCAGGTATTCCTGTTTACCTGTGGGTGGTTGTTTCTATGCGCTGCTTAAATTCTATGCTGGGGAATTTTCTCTGGATGTTTGTATGTTCTGATGGGTTTTGTGAACCTAGTTTCTATAGCTATGGCTTCCAGGTGTTTGGGAGGTTGTTTTCCCACATGATCTTTGGTTTTAAGGTTTATTACTGAATTGACACTTTTCCTATAACTTGCTTCTATTACTGTTTCCGCAATTTTCTTGGGTGCTACTTGGTGATCATTTTAAGGATTAGCTTGAATGGTTTGGATGTGAGTTCGGTAGTTGTTTCTGGAGCTTTCGACTTTTTACTTTGTTGGGTGCTCTTGTGTGGCATTGGAGTCTTGGTCTGCATTTATATATGGATTAGTTTCTGTTGTTATACCTCTCGGAAGGTCATGCGTTATTGTGTTGGGAGTTTTTTTATTACCTGGGGGGTTTGGAGTAACCATTACATATAGATTTAATGGAGAGCTCACATTATTTTTCCTTTTGCCAATTTATCTTCTATCCTTTTGGACTATTACTCCATGGATTATGACTATTTTATTCAGTTGTTCTGTAGTTTCTTATTGCAGGTTTTTGGTGATTTTTCTTCTGGGGCGAAAGATGAGTGTTTCGACTTCATGATGGAGCTGATTAAAGTTATGGAGAATATGCAGGATTTTTTTTGGGTGGCAACACCGAGCTGATTACTTATAATTTTTTGTTGCTTTTGGGTTTTGGCATCTGGCCAACCTAGAATATTATTAGGTTCTCATGTACTTGTGCTTAGAGGGGAACTCCGGTTCTTTTTTTGTCTTTTTTGTAGCTCTTTTGAGCAGTAAAAAACTGGAGGTCCCCTTAAGGACCTTGTACTTTTTGTTGATTATTAACGCATAGGCCCGTTCGTGAGTTTTAACTTCTAAAAAAAAAATCTTTGCTCATTAATTATATGTCTCTCCTACTATAGCTGGTCGCATTTTATTAGTTCTTCTTTTCACTCTCACTCCCCCAATTGTTCTTATATAATGTTTCACTAATTATTATTGGTGGTGTAGTAGTTTCTATAAACAAGCTTCTTCCTAAGTATGCTCCTCGATGCCACATCTTAACTCTCTCTCTCTCTCTCTCTCTCTCTCTCTCTCTCTCTCTCTCTCTCTCTCTCTCTCTCTCTCTCTCTCTCTCTCTCTCTCTCTCTCTCTCTCTCTCTATTGCTTCACCTTCCTTTTCTTCTTAGTAATTCTTTAAATTTAGGTCTTGAGAAATCATATCAATATAGGTCATTTTTGACTGAATCACTATAATAATCTGATTTGTATTTTTTTTTTATTTCCTTATATTTACATTACTACATTTTGGTTTACTTTTTTTTTTCTTTAGGAAAGTTGTGGTTGATAATTTTTTGATTGAAATCTATCTTAAAATTCAAAAATAAAAATATTTTCTAAAATAAAAAAATGCATTTATTTATGATTTGAAAATTAATTTTCTTAAAGCTTCTATATATCACTCTAATTTTGAGATTTTTTTTTTAAATATCAATTCACACACACCCTAGTGTGCCACCGCACTTTTACAAATAAGGAGATGTTCAATAATTACACTCAAGTTGATCTAAAAAAAGTGTATTTAAATGCCAACAAGCTCTGAAGCATTAAAGAGTGATGTTGATATTAGGTTTATAGATGGACCAATTTGGAAACTAAAAAATGTTAAGCATGTTCCATATTTGAAGAGAAATCTAAATTTTTTTAGTCAACTTGCATTTTCAGGTTATGTCACAATGCTCAAAAGAGGCTCTTGGAGGGTGACAACATGTACTATAGTTATAACTTGTCATAACATTGAAGACACTCTTTATGCAATCAACAAAATATTTAAATCAACTGCAACAATATAAAAAAGATGTTGATGTAGAACTTTGGCATCGCAGACTTTGTCATATATAAGTAAGAAATGAATCCCCTTCTTTAAAATCTATAAATTTATAATTTTTCGGAAGATTTTATTTATGGCATGCAAAAATAAGTTAATTTCTCAAAGACTTGTGTCAGAGTCATGTTCTTTAGTTCAAGTAGGACTAATGGCTTACAAAATAAGACACAAGATTGAAAAGTTTAACTATTCGAACTTTATTTTTTGGGAAAATGCAAATTGTAAATCTACTCTATCAAAATAAGTTATATTTTTCACATGATGGAATCACTACGAAACCAAAATCAATGGCATTGGAGGAATGGGAAGTACCTTTTTATTTTTGTTATTATTTTTTATTTTTTTATGGGAAGTACTTGACTAGACATCCCTATGTTGGATTTGACTTTCACTTTCTCTCATCTATCGCTTTCAACATTAAGAATGAGAAGACTACATCTAATCTCGTGATTGTACTAACAATGTTGTATGAAAAGCCTTCGACTTCGAATAAATTTTTATAATGAAGAAATAAATTCAACATGAAGATAACATATAGTAGTTCGGTAACTGAACATCTGAATAATTTAAATATTATAACAATATGCACTATAGGCGTCAAGTTTGATGATGATGTTAGGGTTTTTGCTGCTTCCATCTTCATTATCATATAACTGGGATGATTTAGTTACTGCAGTGAGTAATTCTTCGATGAATACAAGTTGAACCTTTATGATACTATGGGGTTAGTATTGAATGAAGAAGTTTGCTAGAAAGCAAACGATAGAACTTCAATTTTGTTTAGAAAGATCATTTAGACAAAAATTCAAACCGATGAAGAACTAAATTCAAGAGAGAAAGATCTAAATCAAGAAGATAGGAATTCAGACAAGTTTGTTTACTCTCAACAAATTTTCAAGTGATAAAAATTAAATTTTCATTGAAAATTAACAGTAAATAAAAAAAATTTTACACGTTTTTTTCACTCCTTCGCAGTGAACCATCACATCGCTAGTGGGTCAGGTCAAATCACTCATTTCTGAATCCACAAAACCTTACTTCTTTTTTCAGAAAATAGGAAACAAAAAAATACTTCACTGATTCTCAAAGTGCAAACACACTGTCATTCTTATTCATCATGAATGCTTACAGACAGCCAAACCAGACAAACAGAACTCAAAGGGATTATAACATCAGAAGTTCATCAATGGGGCACTACTAATCCTATTCAAGTTAGTTCAATTTTGATTAAAAAAATTCTTAAATTCGAGCGATTTGCAAATACATCACGGCACATTTCCTAATTGCGATCATCACCAACCGCCGCCTATAGCTGGTGAGCATCTACCACCACTAGCACCACTGCCGTTATCTCCTTGTGCACAACCAGAAAGCAACAAATGCAGCCCTCGGCCACCATCATTGATAAGTATTAATTTTACATTGCAAGGAAATAAATACAAAATAAAGCTCCTAAATTTATTTTTGAAGAATCAAACAAGGTAAAGTATTTCAATCATATAAATTTTATATTATATTACATTTTATTTCATCTAATTTTCAAATAATTGTAATTAAATAGCCCCTAAATGAAAAGATCATTTACTTTTATTTTTTATTTATGGCTGAAAAGGAAAAGAGAGAACAACAATTAGTATACTAAATTTTGACAACTATTTTAATATTTTAGTAAATTGCATAGCTCTTTTTGGTCTGTTGGTTGTATTTTTTGGCTACCAACTAAGAGTTTTTGGATTCAAGTCATGCGTATGAATTGTGTGTGCAAGTCCAACAGCTGCCCGTTAATTTTTAAACAAAAAAAAAAGTAAATTTTCAAGCAAATTTTATTAGTTTCAACGAAAAATCTTAAATTTGGGTGAAATAGCTAAAACATTTAAAACAAAAATATTAATAAATTTCAAATCAACTTCAACCAAAAGTAATTCAAATTCATCAAAAATAAACATAAAGGGTCGAAGATCGTTACATTAAAATAACTGGATGACCGCACTTGAAACTTACGGCATGATTGTGTGGCAGAAATTAGAAATTTTTTTTGCTATTTGTGTTATTTTAGGCATCCTTGAATTTATGTTAAAATTAGCGCTAATATATAATAGTGCACACTAATTTTAAAACAAATCCAAAAACTCCTAAGCCCAATAACGATTATTATGTCACAATAACTTTACGTAAATTTTGTTTCAATTAATAAGATCAATGTTATAATTATCAACAATGCTATCATTTTGCTCAATCAATTTGATTAGCACAACAAATTAGGCCACATAAATTTAGCTTAAGAATGATTTCTTCAAATCCTAAAAACTTTAGTGCTTGAAAAGACATTATTGTCAACAAAACCTAATCCCTTAAAAAGCTAATCTCCCTTCAGCTAAATATCAAATATCTTTAATGAATAACAATGCAATGCTCAAAAAATAAGTACACCTATGGCCAATTCTAAACAGGCCAAATAGTTAGCCAAATGAGTCACTCACTGTATGTGTAGAGCCCATTGCATCTTCAAATAACTTTAGCCAAATTAAAAGCCCCCAATTATAAAGGATCTAATTTTTGTCGGCAAGAATTTTAACATCTAACTTCTATAATTATTTATTTATTTAACATAATCCACACTTAAAAATGAGTAATTAGGAAGAGCAATTTTATTAGAAGATATGTTGGAAGAGCTTATTAAAATTCGAAGAAATTACATTATTTGAATTTAAATTTGAGGTTAATATATAATTTGTTAGTTTTTTGAGTGAAAAATAAGAGTATCATTATTTTAAATTATGAAAGCATTGCATAATTAAAAGATAACCTAATTTGTACCTTTTTTAATTTATTGTGTAAGAATAAAGTTATAATATTTGGCATATCTTTTAAAAAAATTTATATGAATTTGTGAGGACTAATTTTTTATTATTAGATTTATTAGAATAATATAATTATTAAAAAAAAGTATTTAAGGAAAAAAGTTATAGTACTCACAAGAATTAAGAAATTATTTAATTAATAACCATTTCACAAAATTAATTTTATATTTATTTTTACAAATAATTTTATATAAAGTAGTTTTTCATGTGTACTTTCTTTAGTTTTTTTGAATGGCTTGTATTGCCATTGGTATAGCATTTGAGTCTTTAAATAGAGGCTATAGGTTGTAATAGAGATCGGGGTTAAGAAATAAGAATTTGAGTTCAGCTCTCTCTCCCTCTCCCCTTTCCTCTCTCCCTCCTCTCTCAAGAAGCTCAAGAAGGAAGTGCTTCTTCCTCTCAAGAAGGAAGTGCTTCTTCCTAACATTTGGTATAAGAGCATATTAGAAGAAAATGATTTAGAGCCTCGTTGAGGTGATTGAGGAAGGTTCAGGTTGTTCGTTTAAAGAAATCAAAGGCGGATGGCCCTTGGGCGGCTAGTTGGGATTTAGGCTGGCGGCAAGTCCAAGCGAAGGCAAGGTCTACATGCAGGAGACTGGTCAACGAAGGCGGTTCTTGCGTGTGGAGATCGTCGGGGTCGGTCCGGTTATGCTGGACGAATGAAAGACTTTCTTGTGAATGGGATTTCACTCATCTGTCGGAAGTAGGAGGTGAAATCCTTGGTTCAGTTAGACGGTAAGCTCAATGGGAAGGTCGGAAGTTGAAGTTGTTGATGTCAAAAGCCTTCTGATGATGATAGTCTTTCTCTGTTGATTATTGGCCACAAGATTATCTTATTATCCTGCTTTATGATCTGCATACATGATGTTCTTTTGTAAGTGATGATCTTAAAAGTAATATTACTAAATGTCCTTTGGATGTATATAGGCTTTTGCCGATCACGTGGATTTAGTCTTGTCACATTTCATAAAAAAGAATAATGGAAGATTCCATTGACAAAATGAATGGAGTCAGTCTTGATGGGTGGTCTATCACTGTAGATAAAGCTCTTCCACAAAGTTCCAATAGGGATCGTGATGGAGGATGTGACTATGATCGGGATTGGGATCAAAATCATGGTGGCCATAGCTCTGGTGGAGGGTGAGATTTTTGCAGTGGAGATTGCTTCAAATGTGGCAAACCTGGTCATTCATCTAAGGAATGCTCTTCTAGTGATGGTTCCACGGGGGATAGATA